>CM069529.1:8749166-9387500 GCA_035773235.1 Eospalax fontanierii
TTATTGCTGTTTCAGAAACACAGAAACAAGCCTTGTGTTTAGGAAATGCTTCTGAATAAAGTCAAAGAGTGCATTGCCTATTTTATTTAAATGTAGATTACCTATTTTGTTTAAAGACGATTATAGAGCAAGTGAGCATGTATGTAGCTCAGTGGTAAAGTGTGTACTTAGCACACATGAACCTCCAAGTTAGTACACACACATACACACACACACACACACACACACAGAGGATAGAAAGGGAAACATTGCTATAAGTTATCTAAATGATCGACGGCATCTTTATCTGTAGACACACTACAAAGAAAAACATAAGTAAATATGTTTTTAAATTATGGGCCTTAGTGGTAGAACATTTACCCAGTATGTGCAAGGCTGAAGTTCAACCCCCAGTACCTCCAAAAATTACCACTTCGGTTCTGGTCACTTTATACCAGAATATTCAGAGAGCTTGCAATAGCACGCGTGCGTGCGCACACACACACATACACATACACACACACACACACACACACACAACTAAACAAACAAAAAATCTTGCTTTATTTCTTTTTATTCTGAAAGAGCCTGTAAGCTTACTAGTAAATTCAAAAATAAAGGATGCCAAATCACACAGTTAAGCAAAATATGCAAATGGTAAACTGTTAGCAGTTCATATTGATAAATAGTATTTTCAAATAATTAAAATAATAAATACAGAAAAATGTAGGCAATAAATGTATATTTTTTTCAGCCTGGAAGATGGGCACAAGCAGATGTGGGCATTTTGCATTCTAAAACCAGAGAAAGTTGACCAGAGAGCAGAGGGCCCTTCACGCAGACCCCACTCCTCAAATGGAGCCACTCAGCCACTGCTCTCAGAGGCAAGCTTTTGGATGGTGACCCAGCATGAAAAGGATCTGATCGTGCAGAACTTCAGCCAGAACTGCAGCCTACTAGAATTCTGTGTTAACATTAGAATCATCTAGAAGAAAGCAGTCATAGAAAGGTGAGGTGGAGCACATTTCTTAAACATCTGTGCAGGCCAAGAACACTCAATGCTCAATGACAGGTAACTGAAAGATCACTCACATTTGATTTTAAGATGCACAGCACACTACTAAGAATCTGCCCATTCTATAGATATAAACAAATACTGTGAATAAAAAATGGACTTCTCTGCTATCTGACCTAAAGCAAGAACTGTATGTTTATTTTTTTTTACCTGAAAACACTTATTTCAGGCCTCCCGTATGTCTGACAAGTTCTATTTTCCATTTAATTTTCAGACCCATCCTTCTATGCCCCACATTAGAGATGATGCGGCAGGAACAGAGTGGGTGGGGGAGCTGCCTGGTTCTGTGCAGTAACACTCCTCTCACCAGCTCCCGGGGGCACCCAGAGGCAGAGGAGACACACAGAGACCCCAGGGCAGTCGTTTTCGTGTCCATCCCTCTGGCCCAGAGCTTCTGTACTCGGACGTCAGTCAGGTGTTCTGTTCTCTGTATAGGGGCTTTCCAACAGGAATTTTAGAACATGGATGCTCTTAATTCTTGTTTAGCAATTTGCAGCTAGAGCTGTGAGTATTGAAAAACTGATTCCTTTAGAATCAGGATGAATGTGGATGTTGTTTAATTTAAAATACTGGTTCTCAGCCCAGGCTGCACAATTAGAATCAGCTGGGGAGCTTTTTAGACACCATCCTGGTCCAGGCCTCCTCCCTAGAGAGCCTAGCTTAATGGGCTGGGGTGGGGCCCGTGCCCCGGTATTTTTTCACATGTTCCCCAGGTGACTCTAATGTGCAGCCAGGGTTGAGACCCACTGATTTTACAGCCTGGTACTGCAGCCAAGGTATTACTGCTGTGTGGCTGGGAAGCTATTTCTTGCCCACAGACATGCGTGGATTTATGCTATTAGTAAGTTGCTCTTACTGGTGTAAAGCAATAAAACTGGACCAATAGCATACCAAAAGGAAAGAATTATGTTAGACATATTTTCTTCATCCTTCCCAAATGCAGGACGAACGAAAGCTTATTTATGCACTTGGTTTAGGATCTTGGCGAAGGGAATATGGTTCATGAGTAGAAAATTTAAAGGGGATATTATTAGCGCCAACCTTTAGAAAAAAAAATGTTCTCACTTAAGGGTTAAAATATATTTGATAAATATTGTTAAACATGTCTTTAAAACAATTTTTGAATTTCATTTCAAATTCATATTTAATTTAAGAATCTTCGAGGCAATAAGCTATCATTCTGAGTTTGACTGATACCTTCATCTTCAAATATGTTAGGCTAATGACATTGCCCATATTCAGGCTTCAATCTCTGAGAAATTTCTGCTAGTAAAAAATCCAATGCAGAGCGATGTGTCAAAACTTAATCATTTGACTTCTCAAGTAAAAAGTTACCCCAGAAATGACAGCAGATCATCATGTTCTTTAATCTTTAAAGAAAAATATTCCAAATAGCAGAGACATTAGTGAGCATTTTAACTCCATAGACTCTCTTTAGTTTCTCCATCATGGAGACTTGCTAATATTAGTACTGTGAATTTATTCTTCAAAGTAAAGCCAGTAGGGCAGATATTTCATTAAAACCTTAGATGTCAATTTAACTTGGTGCTACAACTGGGTGACATGATAATTATGTTATATAGAGATTTTTTACGTTTGGATATCAGGTAACATGCCGTGGCCTATGTCTGTATCTATGATATACCTGTGGTTTTAACAGAAAGCAAGCCTAGTACACGAGTGATGAGGACTCAGACACAAGACTTGACCTAAATACATTATGTAGCACTGCTTGTCTGTTAAATAGGTCAGCCCAGGTGTTTAAAAGTTATGCAAAACTTCTTTCTGCCACATAGGAGACATATCGCTAGTCAGACTATATAAAAGTCAGCTTTCTGGCAAGAAAATTTTTTCTCATCACTGGGGGAAAGAAAAAAAAAAAACTCTGGTTGTACATAAGCTGTCTTAAATACCATACTGTGCTCGTCATATGTCTTTAGGTCATAGAAAGTAATAAAAGGAACAAAGCTGATGAACTGCTTAATAATTCTTGGTTTCATTTAAGTGGATAGGAGTCCTCTGAACACTGCTATAGAAACTCCCATTCTTTGGGGAAAAGCAAATGTGATTTTGAAGTCACATGGGTAGGTCTTGCAAAGCTGCATGGGCCTTGCTACCAAATCAAACTGTATCTGCACAAGATGGAGAGCTTACTGACTGCTTTATGAGAGATGAAACATGGAAACTTTATCTCATCAGAACTGTGTGGAAGCCCACTTCTGCCTCCAACCCTACTGTGGATAAAGCTGTGTGGCCACATTTGCTGCCTAAGGTGGGTAAGCTACCACTTAAGCAATAGCAAATGAACTGAAGGTTTCCCCAAACTCTTTCCATGCTCAAATCAGTGATACTGAATAGTTCTAAGGTTTCTCCTTGACTACTGGCTCTAAAACAAAATCACCAATGATTCCCAAAGGGTGATCCCAGGATTTAACAGAAGCAACATTAACCAGAAAATTACTAGAAATGCAAATTATACCACCACTGAGACCCACCGAATTAGAATCCCTGGGATTGGGTAGGATGCAATGATTTGTGTGTTAACTGGATCTCCAGTTTTTGAATGCCAGAATTAAGTTAAAAACATACAAGCTTAATTTTGAGTTATCTTTAACAATTAGGGGCAAGAAACAAAATAGATGAAAGAAGATCTCGAAATCTCATATTACTCAAAGTCAACTTCTTCCAATAAGCTTTCTATAAACAATAGGCAAGTTCAGTGTTTATAAGAGGCCCCAGATCCCTTGTCAACATGAATCTGATCACTTTTAAAAGCTCTCTGGGGATGTCTCTGCTTCTGGAAGTGAATTAAAGCTGTAGAGTTGCTCAAAAGTAGCAGGACATAAAGAACAGAAAGACATAACACAGGCTCCTAGCTCATTTTACCTTTAACACTTAGGTATTAAAACAGCATAGAGAATTTAACAAGGAAGTACATTAATGGTAAAATGCCTTTTGTGAGCTTTTATTTAAAAAGTGTCTTGAAGAAGAAACCCTCATAGTTAGGCGCTAGGGAAAGAAAATTCCCCGAGTCCTGTAGGTTTGGTGGCAACAGAATATACACTAAGTTTGAATATTTGGTCTTAATCAGTAGCTCTTACATACTAAAATAAAATTAGATACTTTGGATTCCTCACTGAAGGACTGAGTTTTGCCTCTCACCTCATTACCCTCCACACACTCTGAGTAGGTTTAGCTTAATGTATTTGAATTCCATTTCTGAGAGCACAAACTCTTATGATTTTACATGATTGAAAGACATTCATTAAAGAGACAGGAAATGAAGTGTATGCAAATGTGAAGCAAGCTAATAAAAAAAAATATTTAAAAGAAAAAAAAAAACGTATCTGTTCTCCCATAACAGGCTAAAAACAAAACTCAGAGCAAAACAGATCACAGCTGCTCAACTAAACTGCAATCCGCTCTGGGAAAGGCATCCATCCACCTTATCCCACACACCTGTTTGCCAACAGAGAGGCAGCACTAAGCTCAAGGAAACCGAGTAAACAGGGTTCTTCATTTTACCACACCATGCTCACTCTCAAGCAGGCGTTTCCTGCCAGCTTCTTGCTGATACACTCAGCCTCACAGACTGCAGGTAGTGTCAGAGTCAAATCCAGATCCTCTGGGACAAGTGATTATTTTCTCCTTTCTCTGACCTAGTGAATGCAGCAATGCCTACTCACACAGTATTTCTGCCCTGCAGGCATTTCTGTCCCACCACCTTACCCCATAATAATGTTAGGCAAAGTGACAAAAATAAGTCTGCCCTCAGTTTGCATATCGAAACAAAACACAACGCCGCTGCTGTCTTATTGCTTTGTTATTTCATCATTATTCACCACAGTTGTTGCCTTCATTTGCAGAGTTTGGGTTTTAATGTAATGGCCATTCAATAAAAATGTTGCTTTTAAGGGTTTGCATATCATCCCATTTTCTCTTCAACCCTTCAGCAACCATATGGCAAGCAATCAGGTCTGCAATCACTAGGTCCATATTATGTAGAGCATGATTTCGGCATTACACTATTACCCATCTGTTTCTGTAGAAAAAGACATGAACCCATGTATAAAGGTCAGTGGTTTCATTGCACACCGTATTCCAGAAATCCATCTCTGTTCACTTGAGATCACTTTTGTGATTTACTCAAGTCTCCAGGCCAGACTTTCTCTCTCACTCTCGCTCTCTCTCTCCCTTTTTTTTAAAGAAATACAGACAATCAGCACAATTTGTCTGTCTGACTGTTGTATAAAATTATTTGCAACTGTCAGGGTAGGCACTTAAACTTTCTTACTTACGGATATTTATCCCAAGATTCTGTACTTAAAAAAAAAAAAAAAAAAACGTGGGTGGTGGAGAGAGGGAAAAAATCAATCTTACCTGATTTTATATTTTTAGCTGTCTACACAATAAAAATGATAGAATTTTCAAGCAGAAGCAGCCACAGAATAAGAGAGGAAGGTCAAGGTCCTGCCTCCAGTCTGGGGCTTCTAACACCAACCTAGATGAGCTGGTTCTTCCAGATTCAAGAAAAAAAAAATCACACACACACACACACACACACACACACACACACACCTTCATATCTACACAGACATATACCTATTTTATTATATACTCCTGTCCTATAAGCACACATAGGTGATATGTGAATAGCAAACCCAATCTGGGTGCATGGTTCAGTGAAACAGTTACAAGGGTATGTATAGACAACACTTACATTACACTTTAGGCAAAATCAATTATGTCTGGGAAAAGAATCACAGTGTGAATTCAGCATGTTCCAGTAAGCCAGTGCCTTTGCTGGAGAAAACTTGTTACAACTACATCTACATCTTCTTCACTGTTATTAGCTTGAAATTGATTTAGGAAGCAGGACAAGGACAAACCTAAAGGGAATCTACAACCTCTGTTGGGGCTGTCAGTATTGACTCCAGACAGATGTGTCTCTCTGGCCTACCCAGAGGTTCTAAAACCTGGTCAGAATCCTCTGGAGAGCTTTAAAACCTCTATTACTTGGGCCCAAACCCCAGAATTTCTGCCTTAATTAATCTGGGTGTGGCTTGGGCAATTGTAGTTTTAAAAGTACCTCAGGTACCTTTGTTTTATATCCTAGACTGAGAATCTCTGGTCCTATAAGAAGTAATTAAATAAAATTCTTTCATTACATCATTTTGAAAACTGCAATGACAAAATACCCAAAAAATCCGACCAGCAATCAATGCTATAAAACGAGTAATAACAAGACAAGAAATTACAGACTAAGAATCTTCAACTACAAATAAATTCTGTATGAAGGTTTCAGAGGACAAATTAAAATATTAATATTAAATTTTGCTGTTATTAATATTATTTTTTTGTCTTACTATATATAGCCTTAGTTGATCTGGAACTTGCTGTATAAACCAGGCTGGCTTCTGTCTCACAGAGACCTGCCTGCCTCTGCCCCCAGAGTACTGGGATTAAAGTCATGTTCCACTACACTCCACCTAAAAATATTATAGAAAAAAAAAATGCTACGCAACATGGTGAGGCTTCTGCTTAGGCCTGACCCTCAGGCATTATCTAAGACTTCCAAGGAAAGTAAATATAATAGAATGTGCGAAAACAGCATTAAAGCTAGAACCTTGTAAAATATTGCCCAATTTAATTAAAATTCTACAGTTAATGAAAATCATCACAATGTAATACTTTAAAAGGACATTAGATTGCTCAAATTTTATTAGAAACATACTAAAAACATTGACATAAATTCAGACATATTATTCATTTGACCATAGAGTTTGCCTATATGTTGTTTACTGAGTAAATATTTCTAAGTGCAAATATTTTAGACAATAAAATTAAATTATTCCCTGATATAAAAAGGTGATTTCAATTACACTAGTGCTTAACACAACTGGCTATAAGAAAGAAAAATCAAATTAAGGCTCTTGGACTTTGAACCACAGAACCCAGATGATCCACAGATATATGACATGAGGATTTGTCTTGGGGCTGGGGGAATTCTATTTCTAAAATGCCATAAGTCCGGGTAACTAATTCAACAAAACCTAGTAATTCCTAACCTGGAGGGACAGAAAAATATCTCAAACCCTAATCTCTCCCTCTTTTGTCCTCCAAGACGCCCTCCTTCCTCCTGCCTTTCTCCTCCAGCGCTTCATATATGCACAGCTCCTGAAGAAAGGTCCTCTTCTTTCAGGAAGGGTACCTCTTCCACCCAGTGAGCGGCAGCTTTGGGCAGTTCACACTTGGAGGAATGAGGAAAGAAGGGGACACCCACCTAGCCAGCCAGATCAGCTGAGTCAACCCTGGCAATCAATAGGGTGACATTCTGCAGCCAGATCACTCTCAGACCCCGTTTGACAGATATCAGTTCTAGAAGAGCGCTGTGGAAGTCCTCAGTCTCACAGACGCTTCTCGTTTCTCTTGGTTTTCAATAGTGTTGTCTCCATGAGAATTCCCCTGAGACTGGATCTTCTCTCCCCTGCTCCCACCCTCTGAATGCTGCAACCTGCTGGATCCGAGTGTGCACAAGGGAGATGAGCAGTCCTCTTTTCTCAATGGCACCGGACAAGCACTCTCCATTCTTTTCAAAATGGGACTCAGACTGGCGGAAAAGCCTGTTGATGGATCGTGTGGGGACATAATGACCACTATTAACTATAGATCTTTTCCCCAAAGGAATTGATTGATTAGAATATAGATCACATACAAATAATATTAAATTGTTTTAAGTCTTCAAAGAAAAAGATATTCTAGTTGTGGAGGTTGAAACAGTTTTCCATCAAATTTGGTCCTGTGCGTCCTTGAAGTCAGGGAAGGAAAGAAACATAGTGATTTATATATGATTTATTACCATAAAAAATAGAAGCACAACATCTCTTTAATGCAGACAAAGATTTTCCTGCTACTAAGTTTTGGAGGTTGTCTGGGAGTGGGTTTCTTATAGGTGGGAATCATTAGAATAACTGGCATTGTTCCCAGCAGTCTTTTCATTGTGGAAAAACCCAGAAATATTACATCTCCTTTCATGGGTTTTAATATACTACTGTTTATATTTTCTCTTTACCTTTATTTCCAGCAATATCATCATTTTTGTCATTGTTACTGTTATTCTTTTTTGGTTGTGAGGCTGAGCCTTTAATGAGCCTCTATCATCTCTACAGCCCTGTTATGATTCTTCACCTTAAAATACTGCTCTGTACGTATTTTATAACCACATTAAGCAGTTTTGGAAATGAGGTAGAATACAGAGCATAGACAAGTATAATCTTTAAAGAGTTAATGAGTCCTTGTCTAGCAGGTTTCTGATTCAATATTATGTTGACAGTCTTGCTTCTCAGGCCCTGCTGACTGTGGGCCTCTCAGTTCCAGTCTCATATTAGTAACATCCTAGCCAAGACTTGAAGCATTCTACTCCATCCATTGCTTTTCAAACTCTAGTTTATGTAGGAATCACCCCTTAAAGGTGAAGATTGTAATTGCATAGGTCTAGGGTGGGATTGAGATTCCATGTTTGGAACCTGTGCCTTCCTAGGTACTGCTAAGGTTGATGAGCAGACAAGATTTTGATTAAGTTTTTTTTTAAGATTTATTGATTTTTGTTTTATGTGTATGTGTTTTATGCCAGCATGCATGTATTTCATGTATATGTCTGGTGTGCTTGGAGGCCAGAAACAGCATGTGATCCTCCAGAACTGGAGTTATAGATGGTTGTGAGCCACCATGTGCATGCTGGAAGCTAAATCTGGATCCTCTGCAAGAACAGTCACATTTTTTAGCTGCTGAGCCATCTCTCCTCTAACATTGCATCTATAAATCAACAATCATGGCAAACCAAGGAGCGCATTTCACTTGTCTGAAAAAATTGTGAAACCTAACCATACATCTGCACCGAAGCATTCTGCTGGTCTATGAGTGCTGTATGTAAAAAAAAAGTTAATTTGTTTCTAATCATGTCACACATTGGTATTGGTTATTTGCTAATTAGTTTTTTTTGTTTATGTCCAACTGAGATACTAAGCTTCTAGAGGGAACGCGCCCACTTGATACATCTCTTTCCTCCTCCGTTTTCTCTCGCCAATAGTGGTCCTACGTATTGTACATCATAATTGATTTTCAATATCTAAAAATCTTGCTCATTTCAGTAGCCTTCCATGCATCATTCATTTGTGATTTCATTACTTTATTGAGCACTTCATAACTTGTAGTCTTTCAGACTTAACAAAAATGAAGTTGATAAGTAAATTCCAAAAACAAATGAAAAGTGTCGTGATAGCCTGGATTCTTCTTCGAGAAGTGATGGCAATGGAGAAACTTGATAGTTTTCAGACCACAGTGTAATTTAACAGGAGGGAAGGAAGGGAGTGGAAGCTTCTTAGCCTCCTGGGTTTGGGAAGGGTCTGCAAGCACAGAGATAGTCTCATGCCCAAGCCAGCTGTGTCCCAGCGATGATTCTGACTTACTATGCTCAAGCTCGATGACTAGCTGACACACATGGGAGTTAGGCCTTGAGGCATCCTACAGACATAGAGTCCAGAGTGCACTCATTGGAGTCCTTGGTCAGTCACCATCCCTGTGGTTGGAGTGTACAGATCCTTAGAGTCGGCACCCTCTAGGCGTTGAGATATATGTGAGAATACTCCAGACTGTTGACACATTCAGATGTGAGTACATGCAAAGAAGGATCTAGTCTGACAGCTCCAGACAAAAAAAAATAGTGAAAATGTGGTTATCACCACCATCAAACTCATCTGAAACAGTCAAAATGCACACCTCAATGCAAGTCAGAAACCGAAATACAGTGAATTAACAGAGTGCAGTCTTCAAATTATAGTCATCTGAGACTCACTAGCTTACATTTAGATACTATAAGGATCTAAAAAAATGCATTTATCTTAAACCAATTAAACACTTAAATCTAAACCTTTGTTTACTTGATTTATTCTCCCTCCCTCGACGCCCTGCTCCCTTTCTCACTTCTCTGGTTTTAGGTTCTCACTATGCTGCCCTGGTTGGCCTGGAATTCATTGTTTATACCAGGCTGGGCTTGAACTCACAGATACCCACCTGTCCCTGCTTCCTGAGTGCTGGGATTAAAGGTGTGTGCCACCATGTCTTGCTGCTAGATTTATACTTAAATGTCAATTATAGTCCTTGTGGTTTCCGTATAGAAGCAGTATGTTCCTTGTAGTTTTAGACTTCAAAAGGGTACAGTACAGTTTCTCTATGAATTTCCAAAACTGGAAAAAAATGTGAGAACACACTTTTTGCTACTGGCAGTCGAATCTGGGGCCTTACATATACTTAAGAGGTAATCTATCACTGAGATACACCTGTAACCCTAAAGACAAGGTTCACATTACTATTTTCATTATTTTTAATAGAAATAAAACAGCTATTTAGTATTTTCTGTATGTTCATCTATCGGTCTCATAATCAGGATAATTTTAATATATATATATTTAATATGCCTAAAATAAATGTTTACATGACTGTAAAATCTATTTGTTAATTGGTAGCTATATAAAATTGATAGTTTTATTCTTCTATCTTAATTAAACCTCATCTGTGTATAGTCAATATCCTATTTTTTTCTTTTTTTTGAAAAAGTAAATTATAATTCTACACTATCTGGTCACATTTCCTAGGTCAGTATTAAATGTGCTAGGGGACATTTTAGCTTCGATTTCTTATACCAATCAAACTTTATAAGTCATTTCATTTTGTGGCCTGTATTGTTATTCTGTGGCCAGCCATGAATCAGCTTCCCTTGGGTACAGATATGATTGCCCCATTTGATGTTCAAAGTACTTGAGTGAACACATTTTACAGGTCTCTTGGACTGTCCATTCTCATGCCCAAGGAGGTACAAGGCAGGTCAGGAGGCCACTGTCATAGTTAAGCTGTTTGATCCCTGCTGCTGCTTCCCCCAGATACAGAAATAAAAGACGCCTGTGGCTTCTCTAGTATTCTATTTTGTCTTATTTTAAATGTGATGGCCTAACCTTTCACACAAGCAGCAGGGAACTTTGAACTTTTCAGAATTCATTTAAAAAATATTCAGCTCAGTATTTGTTAATGATATAAATTTGTATCACCAAAAATAAAAATTTACCATGACCCTGGGAAATCTGATATAAATGACAAAACTAAAATAATTTTACTCTCAAATTTGAGAATGAACTTTAAGGACAAAAACCATCTCTTAAAATCTTAAGATATTGCAGGCAGAATGGAAGACAGCTTGTGTCAAAGCCCAATTCTTAAGGAAACAGATCAAATTCCCAAGTAAGGAGAAATCCCACATATACGTGAAGGCTTTGGATGAGGCAGACCAAGGAAAACAGCATTCTCTAGGTTTCTGTGATTGATGAATATCTGCCGCATTTATACACGTGTGCAGTTCCTAACAACTGTGTCAAAGTGTGGTCTTTCCCAGCTTCTCGTATTCATCATAATTAAACATTTCATAAAATAGACTAGGAAACCAAACAAGGGCCAATGAGATGGCTCAGGGGCTAAAGGCATTTGTTACCAAGCCTGATGACCTGACTTAGATTCCTGGAATCCACATGGTGGGACAAGAGTCCTGCAAGTTGTCCTAAAAAGTAACCAAGCCACAGGAACAAGATGATCATAAAACTCTCCTATTCCAACACACCAAGTACAAACAGGGCCCCAAAAGACAAAGCAGGGATTCTGGTGGGTAAGAACCGCAAAGTTATTGTTCACATCTAATTAGCATCAGTAATATTTTTATAACACATACTAAAACATAAGAAAATGGGGAAAAAGTTATGCTAAAGACAGCTCAAATACTAATCAACAGTTTATTACACTGAATTTCTTTGTTGAAGACTCACCCAAAATTCAAGCATTGGAATTATACAATGAAAAGTAAGATGGTATAGTTATTGAGGGGTTCTTTAAATGATAACTATCAGTCATCATTCCAAAAATAATTCCCTTGACATTTTAAAATAGCATTGAATAAATTATGTAATAATAACTGAATAAAAGCTTCAACCAAGAGTTGAAAAATCCTTGGATTTCAACTAGCTAAGTTTGAAAGAATGGTAAACGTATGGCATGTCTGATGGCCGCCGCTACCATGGTGCACATTGGTGATCAATAAGGAGATGCTGGCAGCTAAGCTCGGAGTTATCTCAGAAGCCTCAATATAGCACCAAAGCAGCTACCGCCAATCGATAAGATTTGGCAGGTGATTTGAAACCTAGCTGCCACTGCTGACTTACAATGTTTATTCTTTGGAATACTCAATTTAGCACATATATTTTTTATATTATTCCACAAGTGTATGGTTGTGTGTGCATAGGTGTACTTATATCCCTGTGTATAGGTATCTGTAAGTTGTGTGTGTGTGTGTGTGTGTGTGTGTGTGTGTTGGGAAGAAAGAGCAACAGAGAAAGCCTCCTTTGCATAATTCCATTATATATTCTACTGGAAACAGACCATCTTACTCCTCCAGCAGACCCCCAGGCACCCAGCACAATGTTTGCTCATATTTTTCAACCAATAAATACTTCTTGACTTTTTTACTAAAATTAAAAACAAAAACGGAGCAGAGGCTGGGAGTGTATTTCAATGTAGAGTCCTCCGGTACCTCAAATGTGTGAGGCCCTGCGTTTTATTCCCAGATTTCCGAAAGAATTGGTTTATCAGCAAGATATTTGTCCTTCCTTATTTGTTTGATTACATCAACCCATTTTGATCCAAATGAAATAAGACTGAGAAACTGTGTCAGCAAAGGTAACTAGGAGGGGTGCGCAAGAACGAGAATACTGGCCCACAGTCTCCCATCTGCAGCTCTAAAAACAAAAAGCTTTAAAAGGCTTTTCATAACTCATGTGGCAGCAAAACCAGACCTGAACTAATTTCAAGAAGATTATTTTGAATCTTTATTTATCCCACTCAGTGTGAATATTCATACATTGCAATGCAGAAACATGAATGTGTTTGATTATAGGGCGCTGCCCCAGACCCAGCTGGAGATATTGCATAATCTGTAGTATGTGTGCCATAGTACCTTTCTAAAAGAAATCTCCTGAATGCAGAAATACATCTGCCCCAGGGGTTCTCAGTGAGGGGTTGTAAACCTGCCTGTGTCAACTTCATACAACTCAACCCCTGACCCAGTGCACAAATAAGCGACATCACTTGGTCTGAGTCAATACTTTTTAAAGAAGAGACATTTGGAAAACACAATGCTACACACATCATCCTGGTAGGCCATAGCAGAGCTTTTTATATAATTAAGTCTTAAGATGATAAATCCAGGCTTTTGATCCCTTTAGGGATCAGGTTTCCCATTTGGGAACATGTCTCCCAACCTTTCAGCAAAAAGATATTTTAGTCTGGATAAGGCCACTGGGAATTTCACACTTCCTCTACCAGATTTCAGGAAAAAAAATCTCATGTCAAAGACTGATTAAAGCATGCTGGAATTTCATTTGACCCATAATATTTCTAAACATACATAGCAATGCATCATACCACAGTAAACGTCCTTTACTGAGGTGTTCCTTCGATGACCTGACTTCATTGAAAATACTAATATGTACATATGAAAGAAATGCATTTTCATGAATTATTTTAATATCATGAATATTAAAGAAACGTATTTGATCCTTACCAAATGCAAAAGAAGAAAACGAATCAGAAATGTGATTTTCAATTTTTAAGAGGCAGCAGTTGACAAAGGCATTTCAGAGTCCCTCTCAAAGCTGGCAGCTTTATTCACTCAGCCTTTGCCAAATGCTTTCCTTTTTTTGCGTGAATTTGCCACCTCCCAGCAATGCAGTTTATTGTCGCATGTGATGGGGAACAGACCTGTTTGTGCTGTCACAATGGCCAATAAAACTGAACTGGAGACTCTTCATTCTAAACCTAAAATAAATAACTAGATTTCATTTAAACCTCCCTGTGTGAATCGCAGCAATCTTCCCAGAGTCTTTACTGTTGCTGCTTTTAATGTCCAACTACTTAGGAATGGTGAGTGTTTAGTGACTCCCATCCTCCCATCAGTAAACTGATCTGGTGATAAAATGGAAAGGCCTTGTACTATTTGCATTTTTACTCAGCTTAGTCACAGATCACAAAATAAATTAGTAAATGGAGCAACAAGGCTTCCCATTTGCAAAACTCCAACATTCAAGTAATCATCTCTGCTTAAATTCACAAATCCCTAAAAATGTAATGATTTCCCTGTCAACTAATGAAAATAACAGGCCCCAGCATCCACTTCAACACCCCCCAATGCCAAATCAATGAAACTGATTTCTTTTAAACATTGTACTTTTTAAAATGTGTACAAGGCCTTTCCATTTTATCACCATACATGCAAGTGCCCCGGTGCAGTGCAATACCCTGGGAGATCAGAAGAGGGCGTGCAGTGCAATACCCTCGGAGATCAGAAGAGGGCGTCTGATCCCCTGAAACTGGTGTTATGAACAGTTGTTAGCTGCCATGGGGGTGCTGGGAATTGAATCTGGCTCCTCTGCAAGAGCACTCAGTGCTCTTCACAGCTGACCCATCTCTCCAGCCCCCTGAGTTTGTTTTTTAATGCAGGAAGCAAATGAGCTATGTAGGTGAATGTCTGGGTACCACCCCTTAAATATTTAGGGTGCTTGATGAACATGATATGGAAGAGCAATTGATAGGAAGAATCTGATAGCCCAGCACACTGCTAGTGTGTATTCAAGGTGAATGCACACCGAAATAACACCACACGATGGTCTCGAGGCTCAGCTCCTTCAGCTAGTGTGGCAGCCCAAGACAAAATCTTCACTCATGTCAAATGATACAGAAATCTTCAGATCAGAATACTACTGCATTGCTCTCTAACACTGGAGTGACTTACAAGGACAATAACTTCTCACTGAGGAGCAGAAAACTTGATCAAGGACTTTAAAGCCTGTATTACTGAGAATATGCAAGATTTCTGAGTACCAGGTGCTCCTGGCAAACTCTCTTATCACAGTGGCCTTCCCACAGGAAATATTTAGCTTAAGGAGAAATACAGAGGATGAGTCAGCACTACCGAGTGTTTTAACTACACCCTGGGAAACTTGGGATATGCAAACCCTAAAATCAGAGACTAGTGATTCAGTTATTACTACAAGAGAAGATTCTTTCTTATGTGGAATCAATGCAAACTTCTAAGGCAATAAAGCCTACACCAAGCTTTGGACTACCTCAGATGAGGTAATTAGAGTAGCCAAAGGCCCTGGGTTTGCCCCCAAGCTACGTAATAATCTTTATCAAAAATCACTGCAGAAAAAAAAGAACAATTTGGAATCTTTACAATAATGAGATTAAGTTAACTAACTGTAGTGGGAAATGGAAATTGAACAAAGGTGGACAGGAGGCGCTAATACCCAAACTGTTTGACTTTGAAATGTCTGAGCTGTTCTGTCTCAACCCAAATCCCGAGTCCTACAAACAGGTCAGCAGTGAACTTCATCAGCTGAAATTAAAGCATCAGGTCAAACTGTTTTTGTTTTTATTATGCTTGACTCCAGCCAATTGCTGTGAAATATCAAATATGCCAAATATGCTGACCTAATAAACACAATCCGAAGGCTGCTGTGAGCACAAATGAGACTAAATAGCTCACAGTCTTGTCAGGAGCGACTTCATTCTTTTCATAACCATGGGCTTAAACTATCATTTAGTGTTGATTTAGGAGGGGATAAAAAAGCTCTTGGAGGTAAAAGTGAATAAGTAAATTTTAGCAGCAACGTAACTCAGGAATATACACTTATCTAGTGAGATATTTTCTTTATTTGTTGTGAAAATCCAGATTAAAAAACTACTGTTAAGTGGGTTGGAAACACAATGATTTGGGAAATGCCATGTGATTCCAGATGACCTCTCCCAAAGAGTAGAAAAGAGAAAGAAGCAAAAGCAAGTTCTGTTATCCCCTGCATCTCTACACACCCTTCCTGATGCTAATCTCATCTCCTCCTCGGTAATGGTGGTCATCTAAGCACTGTTAATCCTTTTAGCAAGCACTAATAATTATGCATTAGAACAAATAACATTAAAGCCTTTTTTCAAATAATTACATATATAATGGATGTGTCTTTTAAAAGTTGTTTACAGCTAATTAACCAATGAATAATTGTTTTCTCTTCCTGAACAGAGAAAGCATATCTTAGAGTCACAGTTAAAAATGCTTTTTTTCCAGCTTTACAGATGTTGTTAGCAATTAAAACTGTTAAAACACTATTAAAAAGAAATTCTTGTATTAAAGGGCTTACCCACGCCAGTTGCTCCTCAACAACTCATCTTTTAAAAATCATTTCTAGTTTGAAAGGGTCCTAGCGGCCCCCAACCCCACAGACCCGTCTTTAAATAGTTCATATCCTTTAGTCTCACAAAACAGTTTGCTTGTTGCTATATGACTAGTTTAATTGTGGGCTGTAATAAAGGTCATAATTAATATCCCAACACAGACACTAACAAACAATTTTAAATTGCCAGCATAATCAAATGATGCAAACATCTATGAGCTACAAAAGTTCATTGCCGCAACTGACAATTTCTTAATTGTATTCAGTCATTCATGGAAATTTTATTAACATCGAACTGATGTATCCTGCCCTTACTCTGTCACAACACCAGGGATCTAATTTCATTATTTTCCACAAGATTTGCTTGACTACTGCCATGATTCTAATATTGCTTTAGTCCAGATGTTTATGCTATTTAAATTAGGAAGAAAAGGCTTTTGGGTAAACACAATTAAAGAAGTTTTTTTTCAAATTTAGTTTAACAAACTTCTTTTAATTAATGCATATAGCTGCAATGTTGAGTCTTCTCCGCTGGCTTTGTGTTCACTCCCTACTGTGTGCAGCGCACACTGACTACAGAGCTCCCAGCCTAACACAGCCGCCCTTTCATTCTTAACTTTCATCTGAGTGTTCTTCAAAGTGAGAAACAGAAGCACATGGCAGCATTTTAAGCAATCTCGTATGTATGTGTGCCCACTACCTCTTCCTATCCAAACACACGGACTCATCCCAAACACACAGAGCTACATAAGAAATGTCACATATAAATCTGCCATTTTCATCTTCAGGATCCTCTTTCTCAAAAAAAAAAAAAAAAGACTCAGAATGAGTTGTGATTAATAATCCTTAATATTCTCTAGAACTGAATGATATTTCTAGTGCAATGAGAAGTTCTGGGGAGGAAACAAACAGTAGACACACTTTCAATGGCTTGCTGGTACAATTTATTTGCAAGGAGGGTGCTTTTGGAACTTCTCCTAGGAACTGAGTTCTAATACTGGAACAAGATCTCTGTGTCCTCAGGCAATCATTTCACTCACTAGTTTCCTCATTTGAGTGATTAGAAGAACTCAAAAAATCAATTTTGGAAGAAGTGGTAATGGTTAAAAGAAATGCCATTGCATTGCAAATGGACACTGCTGTACATGGAATTTTAGAGTAGCACTCCACAAACAGGGGCTAAATGACTGCCATGGACTCCAGGAAACTGGGTCTCCTGTTTAACAGTGTATGCAGATGCCACGCCACAGAGTGAGTGATGGAAGTATTAGCCGTTTCGATATTATTTAAACCAAAGAATTCAGGCCACCTGATGAAACCGAAGTACTTTCATGCAAAACTGAACCTCAGAGATACTTTAAAATTGTCTGTCAGGACGTTAGTGACAAGAATTTCAAGTTTACCTTGCTTTAATATCCTATTTCAATTCTGGTATTAGTGCAATCAATTATCCAACTTCGACTGATGAAACTCCCCCAAGTATATCTGAGCAAAAACAATAAAATTTCTAGGATCTAGGCTTGAAATGTCTCAATATTTCACAAGCACAGGGATATTTACAAACAACTGCAACATCTGCTAGCATTCTGAAATCACGCCTTCTACCATTTATCTGGAAGAGGTTCAAATGTTCTCAATCCATAAAATCTTTTTCTATCAGGACCCTGGAAGAGGCATGATATCACTTTATCGATAGGTTGTTCTTGCTACCATTCCTTCCCTGTGACTGCACTGATTAGTAGTGACTATTTCTTGAACCTTCTATTACAGGAGAAATTTACCTGCTAAAAAGTACATTGGATCAAATACTTTCCTTCATCTTAATGACTTCTTAATAAAATAATGGTAGCCTCTTCCCTGTTCCCTGAAGAAGTCAAGTTTACACTTGATACCTTGCTGAGGGTTTTCCTTAGATTATTTACCTACTATGTTCTCACTATTATCCAGAAGGGAAGAACAATAGTGGTACATCTTGTTACTTTTGTTTTTACAAAATAATTACAGAAAAAGAATAACTTGTTTCTACTTTTTAAAGATTTCTATAAAAAAAGAAAGGTGTGGAGAAAGAGAGTTTATGACATCATTACAAACATAATTCATGTGGAATACTGAAAATATTTGTCCAGCATGGATTCTGTACCTTTAAATGTTAGGTTTGTTTCATTATGAACTCTCTGTTTTAGAAGTCTGCATTTGGCAAAGTTTCTAAGTATACCATGTCAATTTTATAAAAACTAAAAATATTGTTGAAAAAATATTATCCCAAGAACATACGTAAAATTATAAATATTCAGCACATCAAGCTTTTGATATACTTTAGTGCACATGAACTGAGTAGCTGTCAAAATTACAACAGGCAACTCAAGTAATTATGCAGATTTATGCAAAACATTAACAAGAAGAATTAAATGCACAAATGAGGTGGCTACACTTGAATTGTTAAGATTATGAATAATTACCATGAATCTTTTTGCTCTTAATATAACTTGTTTTTGATAAACAAAGCCTTAATTATCAGAATACTTTTGAGAATTTTGGTGACCTTCATTAATCTTACAAAACAAGTCTCTTGTGTTCTGCATTGTAAAAGCCACATGCTCAGAATAAGTACACGAAACCTCAGGAAAAGCATATGCTAATGGCCACTGGAGAAAGGTACCTCTGGATCCAGGTACACAGCATTCTGCACACGTAACCAAAATAGCACTGAGCACTAGAAGGTACGTTCAGGTGAAGAACAACAATAAAGCAACCTGCTAGAGAGCTGGGGAGAGATGCTGATGGAGAAGCAGAAATGGAAAACGTCTTTCAATTTGGTAAAATAGTGGGTTAATTTTGAAACAGAAGGAAAATAGCAACCTATTAATTCTTCCTTTCTGAGATGCAATGAGTTCAATAAATCATTTCTAAAATAACAAAGTACTGAAAACATTCACTCATAACTCTCTTACATGTATCTCTCCACCAGCAATTTTCCTTAGGCAAATACCGCTATGGAGATGTAACTGCACCTGGATTACTAGGCATGATTTTCTGAATGTGTTCTTCAAGTTCACTCAGCTCCACCGGTAATTTCTACCCTGCCCTCCTTCTCTCAGATAAGCAGTGGGACCTCTTCATGTCCCCTCAGTTAATTTCAGAATTAATTTGCAACGCTGTCATCAACACTGTAACAATTCACTGATCAACAGTTGCAATTCTTCATAACACTGTCAAACTCCCAGCTGCCACGGTGGCAAGCTGCATTGCCCCGCTCCAGACACACTGCTTTGGGACCAGTGGAAGAAACAGAAGCATCTAGGCTTTAAAGCTACCCACAATATCTCTTCCCCAGAGAACTAGCTGTCAGATCAGTGGTGTTTTTGTCATTAAAATACACACACACACACACACACACACACACACACACACTCACACAGACACTCCAAAAGATTTGAATTTGTTTGGGTAAATGTCAAATAGCTTTGATGCATAAAAATTAACTTAAGGAGGTCACACTCAGACAGGGTACAAGCTTGCACTTTAAGAATAGCTGTATCTTTATATATCATTACATGACAAAATAGACCAGGCCAGGAAGGTCTAAATATCCAGGGACAGTACAGATTGTGCAATGACTCAAAGGAACAGACAGTAAATACTGCTAAATTATGCCCAGACGAGTTAATAATTCTCAAGCATATTTCTGAAGACCATCCTGGCTAAAACACATCGCCAGCACATTGCCAAGTCCCTGCCTGCTGTCCCAGAAACTTTGAAGATTTAAAGAGAGTAACTTATTTTAAATGATTTTTCCCCTTAGGATTGCATCCAAGTCAACAGAAAAGTAGCCGCCTGGGACAATCTGCTCCCATGTCTGTCCCTCATCTCATCCCATGTGTGACTGTGCTATTGGAGTCACACTGGTGGCCCAAAGCTGCAGAAACACAGAAGGGTTGACCAAGAGAAAGAGAACAAAAAAAAAAAAAAGAAGAAGAAGAAAAGAAAGGAAACCCTTTTCAAATTCAGAACAAAGAGACTTTATTGTTATTTGTTAAATGGGAGAAATGTGTCAAAGAACTTGGCCCAGATCAATAAAGTAATAACAAGATCATTTCCTCATTCACAAAAACAAAAAAAAAAAGTCAAAGCTACATGTGTTCACTCCAACAGGGAAGATTATTTCCTGCTCTCCAGTAATTTATCAGTAGTGTTTCTTATCAGTTCCCACAACTTGGGGCAGGGGATTCAATAGGGTTCTCTGTTCCTGATCCCAACATAAACCACACACACACACACACACACACCCTTTTTGATTTTTAGCTAGGTGTGCACCAACCATAATAGGCTGAAGATACAAATACAATTGGACAGTCCCATAGATGTGTGATTCCCACTCATTATGCATGACAGGTACATGTAGCCTCTGCCAGTGGTGCTGAGTGGCAGATACGACATGGGAAATACTCTTAGGCTCCCAGTGGGAAAATAGACACACAGTCTCATACAGCAATTCCTTTTACTGCCCTGGACAAAAAAGCTCATTTTAGTTTTGCTTTTTTCATCTATGATACAAAACTATAAAGCTTTCTTTCCAATGAAATGCCATAGATGACACTTTCTCTTCCAACTTATAACTTAATATCTCAAGATAAATACATCTCTTAAAGTTTATGGTACAAAATAAAGCAGAACTTGGGAACACGGTTAGATGCTGCAACTCAAAACTTCAGTGTTTTCAAGAAACACACATAAAAGGACACAGACAGCCCTTCTGCCCATGGACAACCGCTGTTGAGGAAGAGGATTAGGTCAGATGTCCTGTGGAGTCCCAGCAAGGTCCCAGACCTCTCCATGTCTCTTAAGAGGTGAGCTGTGCGCTTCTCTTTTGTTGGTGGACTTGCCTGGTAGTATCTAGGAAAAAAAAAAAAATCCATCCCAGGCCATATACATGGATTCCAGCTTCCTGTTTTCATGTAAAATTTCATTTAGAGTCATTTAAAAAATGAATACAGAGTAGATGTCCAAGATAAATTACATCCAATTACAGTGTCTGAATTTGAAGGATGTTTCCAAGAACAATCCACTCATCCATCCAACATTCATTCAAAGCTTTATTATGCGCTTGAGAATGAGGTGTCAGTCTCAGAAACCCACATTTACATGGCAGTTGGCTGTTGCTATTCGATGGTATCCTGAACCTCTCATGCTTTATCATGCCTAACAGGGAAAGACTGTGCAAGAAGAACATAGGGCTCCTTGGCCTTGACCTCAGATTCACAAAGAAACTCAAATTCAAACCAATCTTATTCAGAAACAGAGAAACACTGGCAGGATCGCTTCAAACAACTGTCCCTTTATTACTAGGATGGTGTTCATCACAGTGTCTTCCTCCAGGAACTCCTGAACGTCACTTACCAGCTCCCTTGCAGTAAGGCAGAGCCTCCTGACTAGATCTAAAGGATCAAAGTGAAATAACACAGCATGTGTCTTTGGATTCCCCAGGTCCTCTGCCCTGCCTGGTGACAATGGCAGCAGCTGGCATTGAAGCAACAGGAGAAGGAGTACTTCTTCAATCTCCCCAGTGGTCTCCCTGGTTCTCCCTTGAGCCCTGTCCAGATCTGCTTTACAGAAGGAATGAAACAAAGCTTGATAACATAAAACCACCGAATGTGGGGTGGTTTGTTGCTGCACTGTGGCTCAGTCCATAGCTGCATTTTTTTTTTTTTACTAAAAAAAAAAAAAAATCATTGAGTTTTTGTGCATTTCATGTAATAGGTCTTAACCAAATTTAAGCCCCTCCCCCAGCCATGTCCCCATACTCCCCCTCGTCAAATTTCATGCACTCTGTCACATATGTTAAGTCCTATCTAGTCCGGTATTTATACTCAAACATCCCTCAATGCAAATTTATCCACTGGAGTCTTGTCAGCCTTTTTAGAGTCTCTCCCTGAAAGAAGATCTACTCTCCCTCATCCTGCAGTAATCAGCTGCCAATAGTTCCTGTGCTAGGGTTGGGGCCCACTTCCCTTTTCCCCAGTTCTATACTGGGTGTTTTGGTTGAGTTGGCATGGGTCTTGTGCATGTTGTCACCATTGCTGTACGTTCATATGATCAAGTTCCCTGGGCCTGAAAGCTTGTTTCCTTATGTTCATGGACCAATACTGGTTCTTACAATCTTTCTGCCTCTCTTGCACAATGATCTCTGCTTCTTAAACTGTGGGTAGTGACCCCCATATGGGTGACATGACATAACTGGAAGTTGCAAAAAAATGGCAACAATTAAATGTTACTGAACACAAAATAACCAAATCAAACACAATGAATCTGAAGTGGCTCTAGTGGTGCTCACTCATGTTGCAATTTGTAACCTCACTGCAGTTTTAGCTCCGAACGTGTGTGTGCACCTTGCACTGTGTGCGTCAGTTACAGCCTAGAACACAACAAAGGTTTCCTGACAATACCTTGTCTCACATTCATAACTACTGTATGTTACAAACTGCAGTTTTAACTGTATAGGCAAAGTTTTCTCCTTAGAGAAACATAATAGTTTAATTATAGGAAACAAAGACTTTCAATGTTTTCCTATTGTTCTGTTAATATCTAATTAGCACATCTTTAGATTGGATTAGATGTTTGATTTTTTAAAAATGCTATCTGAATTGACACCTGAGTTTCCTTTTTTAAAATGCTGCATGAATTTGTGCTTGAGGTCAGGACAGAATTTCTGAAATGTCCCTCCACATTCTTGAGCCCTTACATACCATGAATTTTTACAATATAGCAGTACTTGCATCAAAAGTCTTGCTTTAAAGGTATGTTCTAGGGGCTGGAGAGATGACTCAGTGATTAAGAGCAGTGACTGCTCTTGCAGAGGATCTGGGTTCAATTCCCACCACCCATATGGCAGCTAACAACTGTCTGTAACTCCAGTTCCAGGGGATCTGATGCCTTCTTCTGACCTCCATGGGCATTGCAGATGGATGCACTTACACACATGCAGCCATTGCATGCATATATATTTAAAATAAATAAAATATTTTAAAGGTATGCTCTAAAAGAGAGAAGAGGGGGTTAGAGAGATGGTTCCACCATTAAGAGCACTGGCTATTCTTGCAGAAAACACAAGTGGCAGCTAACAATGGTTCATAACTCCAGTTCCAGGGGATCTAATGCCCTCTTTGGTCTCTGTGAGCCTTGCTCAACATGGGTGCACTTACAATCCACTCATACACTTAAAAACAATAAATTAAAAAAAGAAAGGAGGTGCTGCCCACTCAAATCCAATGTCCCTTGGTATGATTTTGCGTTGTTTAGAGAACTAACTTGTTTAATTAGGAGATTCTCTTTCTTTCCCATCTAGGTGGAATTGTGAGACTGTGTTTGGGTCATGTAGAAGTTAATAGCGAAGGTTCTTGAGTCAGGTGACAGCTTCCAGGAGATTCTATTTTGTTTCCCTTTTCTTCCTAGCTACCTGGCTCTCATAGCTTCAGATTCTTTCTACTACCTGCCTGAAGCTGTCCAGTACCCTGAGCTTCTCCCACAGGAGTTTCTGTCAGATCTCTGTTGTGAGCATGGCTATGAAACCTCAAGAACAATATTACATAAGACCATAATCTTTAAGGTGGACCTTAAGATTATGCCATCGGACCTCACAAGTTAGAAGATAGCTTTGAGTTGTAGTATGGAAGTTTCCTCAAGTATAAACGAAAAACAGTGCTTTCATCATCCATTTGCTTGAAGAATTAAATGAATAGCATGAGAGCCGTAATGGGCACATAATAGCTCACAAGGATGGCTTCTTCCTGATGAACTTCTAACCGCTGAACTGGGCTTATGGGTTTATTCTCAGCTGTTTCAGGACTGTCATACATGTGTCGTGTCTCCAGCCTTAATTTCATGTTCACTGAAGCAGCATAGTCCTGTATGCCTGTCCTGGAAACAACTGAACATTCATCAGGACTCTGGATCCTCCTTGAAGATGCAGTGCAGCATGGACCCAGGCAGCCTTTACTTCGGCACTAATGGGAGGCTGCAGTCACCGAGATGAAAACAACCACGTGCACTGTAGTGAAAAGGACTCCCTTCTCCTTGGCAATGCGGTGTCTTAAGTCTCACAGCAGGGATGACTTCAGAATCCCCAAATCTTCATTATCTTTATCTCTACATTACAATATTATAAATGTATCTTATAGAAATATATGAAGTCTACAGTTGGCCTACATATTTGTACATTATGTAACATTTATACATAAATATATTTATTAAATACATGTCTACCTACAACTTTATACAGGTATATAATTACACATAATACAATCAAAATACAACAGACAAACTCTGCGTTCCCATCTTTGTGTTTTCTTTCACTCTCTCACTGCACTAGGACTAGAACTCTAGCTTCGGACATGCCAGGCAAGCACTGTGACCACTGAGCTTCACTCCTAAGCTATGCCTGCACATTTCTGTTTCTAGATGAGTGCTATAGGATTTAGCTGTTTTTAAAGGAAATACAATGTAACTTTGGTAGAAGTCTGAAACTCTACCAAAACAAAAGACACAAAGAGCAAAGGAGTAACTTAAGCCCCAGTGCCCGTCCCCTCTGGGACTAGGCTACTCCTGCTTCCATGAGAACACTGCCAAATGCACAGCTGTCTCTGTACACACAGACTCTCATGGACTCTCACGCCCTCAGGTATGTGTTGCTACTGTAACCTTACATGCGGTTGGTATGTAATAAAGTTTCCGAAGAACAAACACATAAATGCAATGCCTCGGCCCCCCAAATAGTCTTCCTGGTTTCCTTCCTAATGTTTACAGCCTCATCTCATTGACAGGTTTCTAATGATTTTCAGAAAATACAACTGAAAAATTACAAGCCTGAGCACTACATTTCAATATTTTATCTATCATTATTTTACTTATGTGTTTGAGTGTATTGCCTGCATGTGTGTGCATGTACCTATATCATGCAATGCTCATGAAGGTTAGAAAAGGGTGTCAGATTGCCTGGAACTGGAGATACAGCCAGTTGTTAGCTGCCATGTGGGTTCTCAGTATCAAACCTGGGTCCTCTGCAAAAGCAGCCAGTGCTCTTAACCACTGATCCATCTTTCCAGCCCCCTTGAACACTACATTTCAAATTTGTAGTTTTTAACCACTCACTTTCAGATCTTGCCTCAAAATATACAAGCAAATCATCAGAAATGTGGAGTTGCCCAATTTTACAACTGCTGCTTATTTTGTTTCCCATGAGGAGGAATCCTTGTGTGTGTGTGTGTGTGTGTGTGTGTGTGTGTTAGTATGCATGTGAGTTTGTGCACCTGTGTGTGTGTACATGTGGAGGACAGACATTGGGTGTCTACTTCAATCACTCTCTGCCATACTTCCTTGAGACACGGTCTCTCCCTGAGTAGGAAGCTCACAATTTCCTCTAATCAAGTTCCAAAGATCCACCTGTCTCTGAGCTCCAGTATTTAGTTACAGCCATATCTGGCATTTTATCTGACTGCTGAGGATTTGAATGCTGGTCCTCATGCTTGTAAAGGGAGTGTGCTTACCCACTAAGTCACCTCTCCAGCCTTACTATTAGGAAGAATTCTAGTCTCCAACTTGCTGCCATGATGGAAAGCCCTGCCCTTCTCTATAAAGTTGTTGAAGGACACAAGAAATATTGGTCTTGTCTTGAGTTCCTGTAATTGAACATATGCGCATGTCTCTTACCTCCTATCCTGTATCATAATGGTAGACAGACCCTGTCATCTTCCCTGCTGGACTGGTTTCTGCAAGGCCATGTCCTATTCCTGATTCATTTTATGGTCTTGGTACCTACTGCTGAATCTACTACACAACAGATGCTCAATATCAATTGGTGAATAGATGGGTAAGTAATATTGATATATTACCACACTCAGTAATTTAGTTTGGGTCTCTGTCGATGTTGTTACTCTGTCATTGCCCATGGTCTTATTTGAAGTAAGGACCACATCATAGTTTTCTTAGTTTTACCTTGCCACAATGCTAGAAGCATGGACACACTAATAAAGTACTTTCTACTTGAAGTCAATTCCACTTCAAAGACTTGGCATTCTGTCAACAAATAGAGTGTTCAGCACATGGTGATTTCTACTAACATCAAACATGCCGTGGAAATAAAACATTTGCATCCTACCCCAGAAACAAGACAAATTATTTTTGGTAACAAGAAACCAAATATGGAATTCAAGTGTCATAAAAATTCAAAGACTTACAAGTTTTTGTGCATTATATATTTCTAAAGTGTGTTATTTCTGAGTTTCAGAAGACAAAATAAAGGACACATAAACATAGTCATATGGGTACTATAAACTCTAGAAATGATATTTTTAGAGTGTTACATCAAAAAATAAGAGAGAATTCAGGCCATAGGCTAATCAGACCCAAAGCTACCCTAGACAGTACAGAATGCAGAGGTGTCTGAACAGGTCATGGGGCCATCTGCGTAGCAAATTGATGACAACAGATTCTATAGCTTCAGATATTGGCTTTGAGGGGGGACAGCATATTCTACAGTTTCAGATCATCGACTGTGACAAAGATAGCTTCACCTCTGGGAAGAGTTCTCTAGCAAGGAGACATATTTGGGTAGAGAGACCTAAATGAGTGAAGGTTTTAAAGAAACCCTAATAAATTTCCTTGGGAACAGTATCTTGAGCTTTAGAAGGACAGAAGTACCTAGGAAGTTCACTTGAACCAGAGAATGACAGAGAAAGCCAACTGCTTTTTCAACTCCATCCTGCTTTCTACCAAGAAGAGTGATTTTTCTTATATTTTCTTATACAAAAGAGTAAAGAACATAGAGTCCAAGGGAGGTGAAAACATATACAACTAACAACTCAGAAAATTTCAAAACTTGGCTGATCATTGAAGCAATTATGTTCATTACACTATGAGAACTCACCAATAAAAACCCCACCACTTCTTAGGGAAACGCCAGTGCACATAACGAAGGATAAGACCTGCAACATCAAAGGAGAGGGTCACACCAAAGAGCTGAAGATTTGATTCACGTGTAAACACCACATTTGCCAAATATGCAAATGTCTCAAAGCTGAGGAAACTAATATCTGCACACACAATGGAGGGCTAGAAAAGACCTCAACACACTGCACAGTTAGATTTCAGCAAGCAGGATTCAAGTTAATAGGTGAAATTAATTAAGATCTTCAACTTGATACAAGGAGAATCAAGAAAAATAAAAGACTTGGAAAATGTGGCCCAGAAGTGGGGTCTTGACTAAAATGTATTTAGAAGTTTTAGTTAGCTGTAAGTACCATATACATTAAAAAGTATGATACAGCTGCCAAAATGTTAATTCCGTTTTAAGCATTATGAATAATAGCAGTGCAATTCTAGTCTAGTATTAAAAGTATGACCAGTATATTTTGCTTTATTCTGATTGCTGCATTTAAGATAATATATCACTCTCTGAGCTATATTCAGAAAAGATCCATCAAATAATGTGGAAACTCACAATCATGTGCCTGAATTGACTGGTGCTCTTTTGTCTGCAGAAGAGAAACTTAGAAAGGGGAATTATTATACTGCTTCAAGTAATCTCAAGACTCTCAGATCAAATCTGTATGGTACCTCATGCAGATACAGAAGGAAGCAATCTTTGGCCAGCAGAGCAAATGTTTTGATCTCCAGACCTCTTTATATTTTATATTCAACAAATATTCAGGACTCCTATGAACTTTCATTTATGTGGACTCTACATATTAATATTTAATATATTCAAAATTAAAACTAAGAATTTTAAAATATTATTTTAAGATAATAAACCCATCATATTTATACATAAATGAAATTTTAATGAGAAATAGTTATTTTCAAGGCAATCTAATAGGAAAAGTAGCATTGTGTTTCATTTTGGAAATCTCTTCCATGTCACATTTAATAAAAGACAGCTGTATTCTCATATCTGCATTAACATTCAGTCTGTTACCATGTCACACGTCAGGTAGCCTTGAGAACACTCCATTGTACTTTGTGGAGGAGAATGAAAAAAGCAAATGATGGCTGAATATTATTAGGAAAACAGTTTTTATTGTAAAAGGGCTTCAGGACTACCTAAAAATCCTTGGATGGAACTCGGAGAAGGTGGGTCTAATATAGGGAAAAAATATTAATAATTAGAATTTCACAAAACTTGGATAGATCATGTCATGAGACATGTTATAGGTTCCTGGAGCTACTGAATAAAAATACAAATTACCTAACTTGTCAGGAGTTTCACATTTCAGGAAACTGGTATACTAAACCAGTACCCCCTTTAAATGCCTGCCATGACTCTATAGCAATGTTAAAAATCAGTCTCTCACAGATACCCAATTTTAAAGAAGCTGTCATTTAAAAAATGTTCTTGTCTATCATACAGATATAGTCCAAGAGTTGCTGGGGAACGCAGAGTGTGTGGTTTGATTTTTCATACACCCCAGAATTCTCTATACAACAGTTCTGAGAGATCGTCTAACCTCAAAGGGAGGAAACAACCTTTGGTGATAAACATCTTTTTCAGGAGACTAGACTACTGCCCATCTCTACATATTACAGATTCTTCCATTTGCTTGGAAATCTGTTTTTCTTCTACCTTTCAGGAGGTTTGCCTGCACTACCTGGAAAACTCCTCCCTTTTAACTATATGACAGGCATTCAACTATTTGAAGACAGTGGTTTTGTTTAACTGGTTTTTTGATAAATAGGTTATATTTTGTGAGGTAAATATTACTTCATTGGTAGTTTAAGCTGTATTCTTTTAACAAGTGGACCAAAAGCTACTCTCCAAAAAGGCATTTTAAATGAAAAAGTAAAGTATTAGCCAAAAGTTCCAGAGCCTTTTTCTCTACAAGTTTTTTAAAGCAATTCCTTTAAACTACTCTGCTATGTTTCAAAGCAACTCTATCAATCACCCAAGTCTCCCTGTACATGAACAATTAATTTACTAGTCTGAAGTTGACTTGTGGAGGTATTTTTTAATCTATATCAAAATGGAGTTTTCAGTCTGATTTATAGTAGATTAATCAAGATAGAATACAAAGTGATTCTGTGTTTGGCAAAGTTATATTATATGAAATCTGATTCAGTTTACTGAACTGATTATTAATGAAAAAAATATGTACTATGTATCATAACCTGGAGTCAAAATCTGTTTATTTTGAGCTGACCCATCAGTTACAAATGAGCTTCCCCACCCTAATAATAATAGAATGTGGTGATCAGCAGCCAAGATGCTCAGAAAGCATGCATAGCAAAGCTATGCTAATCAGCATTCACATTCACAGACATTAAATTCACACACAATTAAAACCCAGGGTCTGCATCTACTTTCAAAAAATCGCAGGATGAATTGGGTGAGTGATTAGTCCCTGTGGTTGCTGAAGTTTGGAACTGCATCTCAATGACTACCTTTTCCCTGGCATGCATAACACCATCCTATTGTTTTGTATAACCAACTTCATTTTTCTTTTGAGTCGTCAGTATAGGAACTGAATTTGAGACAGCACTTGGTCCTGGTCTTTCAGGATAGGAAATGTCTACTGTTTCCCAGACGAGGAGGTACTTATGTTATCTGAGGTTCTGGAATCATGAAGAATGTCTATTTGTTTGTGTATCAGTCTGAAGGCAGAATAAAGTCGCTATAGACAGCTGCTTTGTCTAATCTTAGAACGCTCCACTTGAGACTAAGTGAACTCAAGTCTTCCAGGCATTGCTGTAAATAATATCTACTTTCCTGCCCATAAACCACAAACATCCTATTGTCTTCTGGAAGGTAAGTCCTTAATCCTCCCATTGTCAACTTCTCCACTTACTATAAAAGCTTCCACCACTTTCTCTGTTTTTGTTGAAAATGTAAATTTTACATGTGGCTAAATACAGAGATCTTAAGAGTGCAGTTTTATTTGATAAATGGATATCCCATATATTCCAAATGTGAAAAAACAAACCCACCTTAATCAAGATATAGATTACCCTACCCCTCAGAACATGCTCTTAACAGCCCTCCCACTCGAATCCACCCATAAAGAATCTGCTCTTTAAGTCATGCCAGGTGCTACCGTGTTCTTTAGTTCTTTCTGAGCCCTATCTGTGTTGTTCCTCATATCAATATTCCTTTCCTCATAATGTTGGGAAATATTCCCTTGAGTGAATATCCCCAAATTTTCTACTTCCTTCTGAACATTTGGGCTCCTTCTAGTTAGAGCTTTTATGACTAAAGCTGCTATTTAGAAAATCTTTTATTGTGGATGCAAGTTTTTAATCTGTCTTGGGTAAATAACTAGGGATGGTATTACTAGGCAAAGCTCAAGCACATGTTCATCTTTACAAGAGACTCCCAATAGCTGTAGGAGGATTTCAGTTTCTCTACATCTTCACCAACAGTCGATGATGAGACCGACCGTTCATCTGCCTTGGTTGGGTTTTTGTTGTTATCTGTTTGTCTGTTTCTTATTGTCATTTTGGAGTTTCTTGCTGTTATGTTTTGTCAAATCAAGGTTTTTACAGATGAATTATCAGTGACTACTTTAAATGTTTTGACATTCCACCAATATACCAAAGTGAATTTTATAGTTCCTTCCAGAAATATATGCGAGTAAGAGACGTTCTTCATCCTTGCAAGATATAAAGCTCTCCTCATCACTACACCACACACACTCACTCACATGGCTTCTTGAAGATCAAGTTTCTTCAACTGCGTATCCTTAGATTTTTAATTATATTTTATAGTATAGAGAAATATCAAATAAAAAATTACCTAATAGGAATAATTATGGTTTGTGCTACAGATAGAATTTTAAAACTGAGTCTTCACTATAATCTGCCAAAAGCCTGAATTTTTTTAGAATAGGGACTTGAAATACAAAGACTTCAAAAACCACACCATTGCCTCATTGATTGGTCAAAGACTGGCATTTATCTCAAGGCACAAATGAGAATGGAACCTAAAGGTGCACTTACCACAGACAAAACCCTGCATTCAGTCCACAGCGCAAACCCACCTCTCCAGAAATTGAACAAGTCAAATTATCTTTAAAGGGTGTTCTCCTTCAAAAGCTCTTGATTTACTATGACACTTTACATTCCCACTATGAATAATATTTGGTATTTGTTGACAACATTTTCAGAAAAAAATTGGAGATATTTCTGAGATAGAACTATATCCTTGGTCAATATTTTAAGTAGGGAAGAATAGTATCCCCCTATTTTACAAAGAACAACTAAAGTGACAAGATTAAGTAATGACCCAGGTCAAGGAGCCAAAACTCAGTCTTGTTAATTCAGAAGCCCATCATTAAAGCCTTTCTTTCTGCAAAAGATTCTCCAAATGTTCACTGTCTATAGATATGCTGTGCTTTGTTTTTGAGTATGTAAATTTGAGCCAGCTTTTGACCCTGCACATCGTGGGGAGCTTTTTCATTGTATGACTAATGGTCGAAAGGATACATGGCATGAATTGCTGTGACTGGAGAGCACTACTCTGAGCCTACTCTGAGCACACTCTCCGGGTCTCCCTAAGAACTGACCTCAGTTTGCTCTTGTATGTTTTTGTGTGCTAATGCTAACTAAGCAACCAAAAAAAAAAAAAAAGAATTTTGTATAGATTTGTCTCAAAATCAATAATTTAAAAGTTGAAAAAATCAGTTTTAAATTTTTCCTCAAACATAAAGAACACTTGATTTGCTATAGATCAAAGAGTTTAGCACATCAGAAGTATTGAATCCATGGAAAAATGTAAGCAATAAAGAAGGTTAACATGCTCTAAAAGTAAATTCTGAAGAGCCTTTTGGAATGAAGAGACAAGATTTATTTTTATGTTATGGAAACATGGATGGTTTGAAAATCTGATATGTTGTATTATATCATTTTTCTAATGTCTTTTCTACTCACATTTTCTCTAACATCAAACATTTTTTAACACCACTCTTTGGGGCAGTTTTTATAAACAATTACATTTGCCTTAGAAAATATGAATGTCTTTTATCTCTGGTAGTGAAGCCGCTTTGTAAAAGTTCTATCAACAGAAGCCAAATACATATCATTCAATTTAGTCAACATTTGTGTGTACAGGAGCAGCCTCGTGAGCTGGCAGCAGCTGTGCACTGACTGTGTGACTCGAGGGTTAGCCTTGGTCTATCAGGTACACAAATATTTATATCCTCATTGGCTAAGTACACTGTTCAGCTCTGTGGAAATGATGGGTTTGTTATGAAATTCTACCTGTGGCTCCCCTAATTCACACTTGAAATTCATCTAAAATTTCCACATAAGAACTAGCAGAAACCTGGAAAAATGAATCAAATTAATAGAAATAAGAGACCAAGACTGAACACTGTTGCAAGTTTTCCTTTCAGTTTTCAAATATATAAATGAAAGTCTCTTTAGAAAAAAAAAATTTTTTTTAAAGAAACCTTAAGAGATTAATATATTTTAGAGTAGAAATGGTAATGGACCAGGATTCAAATCTTTGCTTTCGTAAGCATACCATATTCTACTTAATTAATCTCCTCTTTTAGTAAACTTTGGGCTTTAAAATTTTTCCCATAATCATAATACCACCTCTTTGTAAATCACAAAGTATATATCTCTCTGGGCATCTTGGATTTTATTTGTTCAGTGTGGAGCTCATGAATGGAATTAATGAGTCAAACGATATCAATAATATTACAAATCTTGGTCCTTACTAACAATTCTTGGGCATTTTTTAATGTAAAAATAGATTCGTTGTCTCTTAACAATACTTGGGACAAAGGCAGTCCTTTTAAAAACACTAAAATATGAACACCTCAGAGGCAAAGCATGAGGACCCTAAGTTCCAGTTCAATCTGGCCTTCACAGTGAGAACCTGTCTTTAAAAACCCAAAAGAAAAACAAAACAGAAAGTCCCCATTTTTCACACTTTTAAAAACTTTGACGTGCTCCAGTGCACTGAAATGTGTAAAACATCAACACACGGTAGGGAGAAGTCCTTCTAAGGTGGGGCAAGAGAAGCGTGCTGTGCATTCTTCCCTCACCAGAAACTCTTGTCACCCTGAGTATAGCCATCACTCCACCACCGTGCCTCCAAATACTGGCCTCTTTCATAGCTTTCCTCTGTGAATATTCACTTCTAAACTCTATTAGTTCATCTGTGACATTTTGGGTCCACAGTGTGGACACTGATGTAGGCGACAGCATTTACATGATATTGCATTGAGGCAGCATGTTCACAGTTGTGAGGTTGGGAAGCACAGAAGAGGAAGAGCGAGAACACGGACCTCCAGAAGCTGTACAGGAGCCTCACGTAGTCACTGCAAACATGTCTGTGTTCGACCTAGATCTAAAGCAAAGGGACAACATTTTACATCCGGAGTCAGTGAAAATGAACTTCCTTCAAGAAAGAATATGAAGTGAACAGAATAAGGATAAAATTCTGGAAAGTATACACTGATGAAGTCCACGCTGATGAAGACATGCTAGTCTTCTAAAACATGCAATAAAACAAACATTTCAAATAACAGTGCATGAACTTGTGTTGGTCCAATTATAATATTAGCTTCTCTTATCCCCTTCCGAATCATAAAACCAAAGCAAGACAATTACAGTCATGTGTCATACCATTGATCTAGAAGAAAAACGAGAATGATGGGGTCATGCGGAGAGGCAAGCTCACAATCTCTAATCAAAGGCACATATCTCACTTAACCACTTTTTCTTGACTCATCCCAAATTTCTAGGCTACACACTCATTTTCCCACCTTTTGATATGCAAGGCAAACTGTTAAAGATTTTAATTGGCATTTTCAATAATAAGTCATTGGATGTCACTTGAAGTTTTGAGGTTGAACTGAAAATTAATCCCAGGAAACTAGAAAATCTGCTTATACATGATACCAAGAAGAGGCAATCCTAGGTTTATGTTCAATTTCTCCTTTGTAAGGCGAGATAATGGGTTAGAGGCCATTTCCACAAATGCTTTTAATGCTTTTGCTGCCTGAAAAAAATTATATAATACACTTCTGGCTTTACTTCCTTAATACTATTCTACCAAGGTAAAGATGTTTAGAGATATTCAATCCATAAAGGAATAAATTTCTGCTTGTTGAAGGAAAAAAAATATATTTATATAAATATCCACACACATACATACATACACACACAATACTTAGGATGCTATGTAAACAATCTTTTTTTGTTCTACTTTCTAGCAGAAGTACTATATGGAGAGCGTAATCAGCTGTAATTATTGCTTTTGAAAACTCAAGCTTTAAAATCCACAAAATACTTTAAAAATAAATGCATGAAGCTTCGTAAAATACATTTTCTCAATTCAACAAAGAAAAAAAAAATCAAACCAGTGAGGACACTCAAGTGTTATTTGCAGCAATCATGATAAGTCAATTTTGGCTTAAACCATGATTGTCATAAACACTCACAAAACATATTATTTACCAGATGGCAATCTTACTCAAGCAAACACATAAAACTTATGTTTCATTATTATCAAATAAGGATGAACTTGCCACTGGGCTAACCTCCAGCAGTTAAACAAACACATCTCCACAGATGAGTGCTGTGGTTGCTATCCCTGGAGAAGCACAGTGACTAAAGAGCCATCTTAATAACCAGCAGCACACCTCATATTCAAGAACCAAAGGTGACTAGAGAAAGCACATGCACAATGGCTTACTCATATCTGTGAGTGGACTTGTATTTTCAGTTTCTGGGTTAAAAATAAAGTGATTGTGTTTTAGTACACAAAGAAGGAAGAGCATGAAATTTGGGACCTCAGTTAAAACATCTTTGAAAGTAATTGTTAGGTGTTATGGTGGGAAATGTGTAAAGGAACTGTTAGACTTATTGTTGCCTTTCTCCACCAAATACAGTGTCAGAATATATCAAAATCTGTCCTCTATTGATGTATAATATCAGAAGTAAATTTTAGGTCAATACCACAGATCAATAAAATATGTACTAACGATCTATTTTCCTTGTTGTCATTATTATTGGTTTGTTTTGAGACAAAGTCTTTAAATATCTTAGGATGGTCTCAAACTCTGAATCATTCTGCCTCAGCCTTCCTATATTAGTGAAATTACAAGCATATGCCATCCTGCCTGTCTTACTAAAGGTATCTTTGCAACGGATCCTGCATTCAAATATTAGTATATGTGCATGCACATGCACCTACGCGAGCATGTATTATGTTTGAAAAGAGACTCTTGGGCCAGGAGAGATGGCTCAGCATTTAGGAGCTTCTGCTGCTCTTGCAGAGGATTCATCTCTGATTCCCAGCACCTACATCAGGAGGCTCTCAACCACCTGTAACTCCAGTTCCTGGGAATCTGATGTCCCTTAGCCCCTGAAGGCACCTGCATGCAAATGGTGAATATAAAATCATGTAGGCGCACAAACATATATATAAATTTTTAAAAATGAAAAATGAGTAAATAGTTTTTTAAGTGACTCTCTTTGTAACTACAAGTATTTTTAAAAGAGCATGGAAACTAAAAACTAGTTTCAAAATGACAATTGATATAGATGGAATCTCTCATACTTATTTGCTTCCTGGCCAAGGCGATACTCTCAAACAGGCTATGGCTCAGAATTCATTGTAAAATGAGACAGACACTCATTTGCCTTGCACAAGTACAAGCATGATGTGAACTCAGAGGTGTTATATCCTGGGGAGCCATGGGCAAAATCAGAAGTTAAGACCATGGACAAACATCAAGATTATCTGAAAGAACAAAATGACAGATCTTGTCTACTCACCAGGTCAGAGCCTACAAGGGCCCATTCAAGCACTGTGGGATGAAACCCTACGGAGCACTTCCCTCAACAGGACAATGAGAAGACCATAATGCGTCTTGGCTAACTCACTCACTGCAATACCTTCACTCGAAAATGCCTCATTTTATTTTTACCCTTGAGTGAATCAGTGGCTTTGACAGACGTTGGTAAACTGTCAGCTTTCTGAATACAAACACATATGAAGAACATAGAAATAAACACATTCTGGTCTATAACAACGTAAATGGGTGTATTAAATTAGAAAAGTATTCTGACAGAGAAGACTTTCCTCTCCTCCAATTTGTCCTCTAAGGCTAATACTTAAGGGCAAGAATTCCCATTGGATACCCCCAAAGCAAAAGGCAATCACTCCCCACAGGGCTACAGGAAAGCACTTCACCTCGCAGAACATTGCACCATTGACAGATTGCCTTTAGATTGCAACTTCCTTGAGGGTCGAGTCTCTCTCTCTCTCTATTACATTCTGAATTGCACAGAAAACACTGAGTACTTTCAAAGAATATTGGTTTGTGACAGACAAAAATGGATCACTTATACTGCACATCAGCACCAAAAACTATAATGGACTCAAGTGAGGTCATTTCATCACTACCAAGAGACCATGGAGAGACGAGTAAAGAGAGAGAACCTTCGATAGCTGCTCCTTCATGAGGGCTCTCCTAGCCTGGACCAAAATTGAACTCTGATTCCTGAAACATCAGCAAAGTGTCTACCTTGCTCATAACCCCTAACATCTGATAAATTCATGTGGATTGCATTTTTCTTTATAAGGTCTCTTATACCCAGTTTTTGATACATACAAAAATAAATTACTCAAGCAGGACATAATGTTCAAACACCACTTTTCATCTTATATAGACAATTGATATATTTAGTCTCTCATGTTTCCTCACAAATTAAGTGTTGGTGGCAATCGTTGTGAATTTGATAATGAAACTCTAGCAGAGACTAAATGTTTTTACTATTCACTTTTTTGTTTTGTGAACACAGCAACATTACAAACTAGTAATGAAGCTGACCTAAAAACACAGCCTCCTACCTTTTCCCACCCAAATCAGGCTTACTAAGAACTTTTATTGCTCTTTTAGCAAATGATAAACAAGTTAAATGAGGACATAACTTTTAGCACCCACTAAGCAGCTGACTGCCAGTCACAGAACCATTCTCTTCCTATCACTGATGTAAGGGAAAGTTCTCTCAAGATCCGTTTTCTAAATGAGCCATCTTCATATAATTGTCCAAGTATCACTATTTCAATAATTCAAGCTGAATTTTTCAATTGTGAAGAGTAATATTCCTTATCAAAATGAAGAAGAATCCATTTAGGACGAAAGAGAAACAGAAAGTGAACCTCTCCCTGCTAATGTGGCTTGAAATTCCACAATACATTGGCAGAGGTCCTCTCCAGTGGACCACTGGAAAATACCATCTATGTACATTTGTGCCGCCATGGTACCGTGTGTGTGTGTGTGTGTGTGTGTGTGTGTGTGTGTGTGTGTGTGTATCCCTCAGTGCGCTAGCTAATAATGTGATACTTCTTTGGATAATGAAAGGCAAGAGAGCCATGACGCATGGAAGCAGGCCAGCAGGACAGTGGGAGCCGGGCTTTGTGAAGGCAGAGCAGTGGCTTTCCCCACCACATAAGCACACCAGCAGCTGGGACAGCTGCTATCAGGATCTGAGTGCCAGTTGCACATATGCCTACAGCTTCTCCATCGGTGTTAAAATGGCTTAGTGTGCTAAAGGGTCTGGGTGCAAATGCCTCTTTGCCTTTTTCTTCTCTTCCCATCCAGAGACAAAAACACAATAAAACTAGAAAAAGAAGGCTTAGCCTCAAATCCCACCCGTGCCACTCCATGACAGTTTGCCTATGTCTTGCCCAACCTCAACATCTTTGTCTAAGAAATGGGAAGAATACTTACTTCCCAAGCTTATTTCACAGGCTATCAGAAACCTGAAGAGGCAGTTCAGCTTCAAGTAGTGAATGGACTTCTTAAGATTACTGCACACTTTCATTACTGGATGGTAATCACAAGTTATTAATGCTGAACTACCACCAGGTTAGGATACCTGTTTTCTTGGCATGCTTAGAACTAAAAAGAAAAAATAATTACTATTGATTTCAAAACAGGCAAAGGAATATAAACTGAAAAACCGGTCACTTGTAAGCAAGCAGCTCTGGTCCCTCTAATTTTTGGAGTAAACCCAATAACATAACTCTTTACTTTTATTAACTGCCAGAATCAATCTTAGAACCCATTTTCCCAATACGTTGGGAGAAAAAGGACAGGAGTTTTTTTTATTAGACACAGAAATGCAGTTTCATAAACATGCATGTATTTCAATGGCATTGTTTAAGCCACAGTGCATATAATGAGCAAATGGCAATCATATCTTTGTCCCAACTCAATTATAAAAGGAACTCATAAGTTAGAGCTTTGCAATGGATATCTATTTCCAATTTTAGGCTGATCATTAAGTATGGTTCACTCTAAGAATCTGTTACATGCAAGAATGTTAAAATACACTTACATCATTTAGAACATATTGATTCTCATGACTATTAATCCACATAAAATAAGTGGTTCATCTACAGAGCAAACGACAGTTCAGGAAAATTCCACTCGACTCCCAGGAGTCTCTGGCTCTGTTTGCTTCTGTGTTCAGTCATTGCCCACCCTATAAATCTCTCTTTCACCTTCCTCTACACATAGGAAGTTATTATTATAATTATTATTATTATTACTTGTTCTCTCTCTCTCTTTCCCCCTCTCTCTCCTTTTTCTAAGCTGTGGCCTTTTGGACATTAGTATTTATTTCCTTTTATTATGATCCTACTTATTAAAGCTTATTTTTAGGAAAGGAATGGGATAAATTATTTACATATATACATATATTTAGTGTTAAGGTTTTAAAATTTAGACCTTTCATAGGTAATTGAATTTTAATAGGAAATGTTTGGGGCTGGAGAGATGGTTCACTTCTAACAACCATCTGCAACTCTAGTTCCAGGGGATCTGACCTCCTCTTCTGGCCTCTGTGGGCATTGCACACATGAGTGCATTTACATATATGTAAAACAAAACACTCATATACAGAAAATAAAAATTCAAAATAGGTGATGTTTACTAATCTAGTAAAATTACCATTATCTAGAAAGCCCTGAGAAAAATGCATTGTTGGCCTGAGAGGTTACTATGAGTTGAGCATCACTAATCTGAAAATCCATCACGCTGATGTTCAAAAACTACAGATTCCAAGATCAGGGATCCTCAAAATGTAAAATCTAGGTAAATATCCCCAAACGTGAAAAATCTATGAAATCTTTTTAGTCTGATTTTGGTTTTTGTAGTTTCTAGGCAGTTCTTACAACTGTAACCCAGGTTGCTGGCTTTAGAATTCACTACATAGCCCAGGCTGGTTTCAAACTCAGAGGATATATAACTGAAAACTCTGAAATCTGAAATACTTCTTGTTCCAAGTATTTCAAATAAAGACCATTCAGCCTGCAGCTGCTGTTATTTTGAGAGTCTCTCTGGAGGTTCTAGCAGGGTAGTACAGCTACTCATATACCCTTTAGGGAAGACCAATCCTCTTCTCTCAGGGAAGGTCTTCTTCTACCCAGAGTGCAGCTTCAGGAGGAACGAAGATGATACCCGGCTAGCCAGCCAGATCAGCTGAACCAACCCTGGTGATTAGTGTGGTCACAGACACATTGCCCACACATCGACTGCTATTATTTTGAACAATAGAGTCATTCATTCTCTTTCATTCTTTTATTTTTTTTCTCTCTCTCTCTTTGTGTGTGTGTGTGTGTGAGTGTGTGTGTGTGTGTGTGTGTGTCTGTGTGTGTTGCAACAGGGTCTCACTACGCAACCCCAGCTAGCCTAGAACTCACTATGCATCCCATCCCAGGCAGGCCCCAAGCTCACAGTGATTCGCCTCCCATTGCCTCCGGAGTGCTAGGATTAAAGCCATGAGCCACCACACATGGCTTTCTAATACTCAATCATATTTTAAATCTAAAAATGGAAATTTCCCATGTTTTAACTGAACAGATTTGAGTTCTAAACACAATTATTTTGACAGGTTAAGCAGGTAGCATAAACATGTCAGACAGCAGTTGTGGGAGACCAGGGAATGCTGGGACCTATAGCAACCTGAAGAATAATGCCTCATCTCTAGAAGTTCAGATTAAAACAAACCCTGAAAAATCACTATGCCGGTCAAGGTTAAGTGCTGCAGAAGTGAAGGCTGGGGACCTTGTCTTATGAATGCCAAGTTAGAGGATGTGGAGGGTTCCTCCAACTCTACCTTCCTGTGATTCTGTGGCATGTATCAGCATAGGGAAGGGGAATTACTAAAAATAGGAACATTACCTTCTGCAGCCTCGAATGGATACTGTTGAGTAGCTGTGTTGAAATGAAGGAACTGTAACAAGTCAAGGTCGGCAGCAGGCCTATCCAGAGGACCTCACACAGCAACCTCCATGATTAGGAAACCAGAGAGCAAGAAAGATGACGGGTCAACATGCGTGGAAGTGGAAAGTCAATAAACTGCCAAATTTCCAGTGTGACATGTAGGGAAGTTGTGGAACTTAGTTTTACCTTCTCTGTTCTAGAAAATAACACTCTGAGAGAAAAAAAAAATGACTCCAAAACATTATATTGCATCATTCATAAACACAACAACAATGGGTGAATCTGAATTTTTTCATGTAGGCAAGAGAACTCACAGGTCGTTTTTTATTCTTTTTTTTTTTTTTCTTGCTGTTTAAAAGGTATTACAAACAATGGTTCCTCTTTCATTTTGAAGCATTTGCTGGACAAAAGACAGAAAATCTGAGTCATGCAAGATCTCTAACCCCACTGTAGAAGTTTGGTTAGGTTAAATGCATACTCATAATGGGTTATAGGTTTAAGAAAATCAATTTTACCCACTTGAGTCAGTTGTGGAAGTCTTAATATTGACCACATTCACTCCACTGTCTGCTGCATATATCTCCTGGCTATTTGGGGCTCGTTTATAAATGCTATGTATATGTGCATTTCTTTGAGAAAAAAAGTGGCTTGAAAAAGTCCTTTTTTTTTTTCCTTTCTTTGATGGAGAAGTGTCACTAGATCAGCATACCTGTGTACATTATATGGATTTCATGTGAAACTTCACTGAGAACAGAAACAGTAACTATCATAATAGTACAGAGGACCTTAAAGCTGCGAACCTTATAAAAAAAAAAAATCAAAGTTTAGCACACACATACACAAAAATGGACAATGGAACTTTTAAAAACTCACTTCTTTAATCCTCTTCTTGCCTATGACTTTCCACAAGACCATATCTGAGACCTGATTTCATTCAAAACCTATATAAATTTGGTAATATTATTTTTAAAGACAGGTAAGCTGTAGTTATAAAATGTTAATAAAGTATGGTATACTGTGAACATTGTTTTACCAATGAGATAGACAACAATCAAGATGCTATTGAAGTATACAGTAAAATTTAAAAGACCTGAAGTTGCTTTCTAGTTGGTTACCTTTTAAAGTATTATAAGATATTAAATTATTGAACCAAATATATTTGTTCATTATTGTTACTATTAAGCATAGGTGTTTGTAGGTGTTTATATGGATGTCTAGAAATTATATACATTTTGAAAAATGTTGCAATTTAGACTAAAATATTTCTGAAAGATTTAGAGCAAGATTTATGACAATGATAAATTGGAGTAACAGTTCCAAGTACCATGTCTTATGAGGAACAACATATATCTACTCATATAAAGAAGTTCGGGGCTACAGAGATGGCTCAGTACTTAAGAGCACTTGCTGTTCTTGCTGAGAACCTGAGTTTGCTTCACAGCAACCACACAGGGTGGCTCATACCTGCTTATAACTCTAGCTCCAGGGAATCCAATGCCCTCCTCAGCTCCCCTCCCAATGTAAATTTAAAATAAATAAAATATTTAAAAGAAGAAATAATGTTTTTTTAGAAATTTTCAGAAGCAATCCAGTGTATTAATAACATCAGATATGTGATTATCCATATGAATTAAATTTGACATAAGTAACTTTTTTAAACTTACGATCCCCTCCTCCTCGGATTTTTTCATTACTCTCTCTTATATAGAAAGGTTTGACCAAAGGTTACTGCCATTCACATCTTATTCAAAATATAAATATCTAGGGGCTGAAGAGATAGTTCAGCAGTTAAGAGCACTGGATGTTCTTGCAGAAGACCCAGGTTTGAAACCCAGCACCCACATGGCTAATAATCGTAACTCCAGTTCAGGGAATCTGACACCCTCTACTGTCCTCCATGGACACTGCATGACACAGGTACACTTACACACATGAAGGCATAATACTCACACACATAAAATAAATATAAATTTTAAAAACTAAAAAATATATTTAAAAATATTTAAATACCTAAAATGAGACCTGATGCTGATATTTTCATAGATTTGAAAAATCTCAGAATTGGAGAAACTCTACAAACCAGGAGCAAAGAGCAACACTAAGAGGATAAAGACATGATAAGACATGCACTGTTGCCTGTGACAAAGAGGAGAGCCTCTGCCCAGCCTCAAGCCACAAAAAATTCCTTCCCTCCAGGAGGTTATCAGTTATAGATATTAGAGAACATTTCCCAGAGCTTCAAATTCTTTAAGAAAAGATGAAGACCTGAATCTTGTGAGTCTTTCAAATTCAAAATTTATGAATCCTGATCAAGGCAGAGGGGGAAACATATATCTGAAGACTACTTCTAGGCCACAGGTTAACAAGCTGCCTAGCCCAGGCTAAGACACAAGTTAATTAGCTACCTAGCACAGGCTAACCTACAGGTTAATTAACCACCTAGCTAAGGCTAACACACAGGTTAATTAACCACCTAGTCCAGGCTTTCTGACTTGCATCTCCAATTGCCAAGTGGCTATTTCTTCGATTTTCAGTCCTTTTAGCTTATAGAAGCAAGAACTTCTCAAGTTACAGACTACAAACTGGACAGCTATTCCCACTTTTGAGTCAAAATTTACTTGCCATCATTGTTTCTAAAGCCTCAGCAACACTGAAAACTTCTTCAATGCATAGAGTGTTCCAATACCTGAAGATAGAAGGATGAAATATGTATTAAAATGCATAAATAAAGTTAATTATCCAGGCTTGTATGTGTGTGTGTGACAATTATGGAAAATCTTGAATGTGCCTGTGTGATTCTCCGGGTTTAACGATAGGGTAGCCATCAGACCACTTCTCTTTCAAATGATTTAAAATTTTAGGTGGAAGGACATCCGTTGACTAGGAAATGCAAAGTGCAGTGCATTGTTAAGATACAGCTTAACAATATGAAAATAGGCCAGGAAGGGAAGGACCTCAAGGGGGCTGATGCAATACTCCAAGACTCCCAACCCTGGACCATGATGAGCTCATCCCGTTATTCAGGTCTGTGCATCAGTGGCTGAGGACAATGGCCCTTGTCCATTTCCTCACAGCTATAATTCTGAAATACTACATCCCACTCCTGTATCCTCAATCAATGCCTCTCATGTGTACATCCAATTCAAAATTCCGGTTCTGGTTGTCAGTCCTCCCTGGAGTTCAGCAGTCTACCCCACATCCTTCTGCTCTCTCTAGACTCTTCAAAACCACCTTCCTCTTCTGCTTTTCCACAGAAACTTGTTCTTTATCTTTCCTGTCTTTTGTACCCTCTCCCAGTAAGCTTCCATCTTGGTATTTCTCCATTTATTACCATTTCTGAGTTGTCCAGCCCACAAGTTTTGTTCCACACAATAGATGCCCAGTGATAATTATTGGAGATGTTTTATAAAATAATTGTGTAACGCTATTCATCTGTCACCTATATTTAGCTATTGAAAAAGCCAAGTCAGAAATGAATATCATTGTGCTTTCTTTTTTGTTTGCTTTTTTTTTTTTCCTCTTTCCTCAGACATGTGAAAATGTGATTTTGTGACAGTTTTGTTAGGGGTGAGAATTTTGCCTTCTTCTCCCTTCCTGGGGTGGTCTCCAGTGTCATCATTGCCTATGAAGTGAGTAAAGGCCCTTAAGTTACAACAGCCTTATCACTGCTTTTTAATCATGGAAAGAAGGATTAGATGAAATCTCCCTCAAGTGCTAAAAAGATAGCAGTTTATTTAAAGAAAGTATTTACACTCCTCACTAATTACTTAGGTGTACGTACACTGATACTGGAATAGGACATTACACCCTTCAACCATCTTCAATATATCATTAAATTAAATTCACGAGGAGGTGTGGGTTTAAATCAGAAACACGCTTCTGCAGCTGGAAATATAATATCTCGAAAATTTCTCACTTTTTTTAAAAAGAAGAAAAAACCTAATAGAATCTTCCTTAGAGGCAAAGAACATTTACACAACTGGGCATCTATTCTCAGCTTCCCTACAGAATGACTGCCCTCATCTGACTGAAGTTTTGTAGCAAAGAAAGTATCTCATCATCTCAAGTGAAAAATAATTTGATTAAAAAACATATATTCAGGCTGACCATTTTAGAAGGAAAGAACTTTAAAGTATTCATACCAGATTTTGTAATGGAATATTTTCTTGCCCAAATTCCCTCTGAATTTTTACTTCACTGATGGAATGCCTTCCTTCCTTCCTTCCTTCCTTCCTTCCTTCCTTCCTTCTTTTCTTCCTTCCTTCCTTCCTTCCTTCCTTCCCTCAAGTCAATTTTTCAAAGTGCCTTCAATGGTTAAAGAACTGTTTTTAGAGTTGAGGTAAAACCAAAGAACTGTAGAGATAAGGTCTTTATTATCGTAGATTTCATCATAGCACGTGGATGTTACAAATAAAATAGCATTTTCCTCATTCACTAGTTATCCATCTTTGTAATAAGTATTAGATGAAGAAGGATATCAGTTATAATAAATGCCAATATCAGAAATATTAGCTAGAAGCTCAGATAATACTCATCTTTGGAAGTAAAGAGAAGCAAAATATACAAACACATAATTGTGAAGATGATGAAACCCACACACTACTTCATAGGCTGACCTAAAGAAAGACTTCAAAATGGAACCCACCAGAAATGAGGGGCATTGTTACTAGCACATGACATGGAATGAGGAGTTCCAGGGTAAAGGAACAGAACATGTGAAGACTTACATGCCCTGGTCAAAACCAGGAAATGACATGGATGCCAGAGGGGCTGGGACCCAGAGAGCGAAGGGGAGAGGCCAGACTGCTAGGACGGGTAAATAAAGCATCATTCAGAGCTCACAACTGTGATAGAGATTTTGATTCCTAGTACTAGAGCAGGAAGGAAGATGATCAGAGAAAAATAGCTGGGAATTAGATTGGGAAGGATGTGAGAACATCAATGAAAAGGCCAGGGGAAAAGATCATTATAGTTTCATCTAGAACAATGATGTTATATAAGAGATGTGGGCAAACCAAGTAATGCCAATACTGATGGTGAATGTTTGGATGTAAATGCTGAGAGGTTAAGACCAAGGCTGCATTTGGAAATGTGGAAGAAGACTTTGGATGGAAGGGGCTCTGTGTACGGGCTTTGAGAGGTTTAGTTTGCCGACTGAGCTGATGGAATTCACAAACATAGGAGTCTGAAGGGGAGTCTGTGTCAGAGACATACAGTTATAAGTCACAGAGGAGTGATTCTTGCAACACAGCGTATAACTAAATGAACAAAAGAACATTTCCTACGAGTGAAGCATAGAGTGCAAAGAGATGGGCTAAGACAAGGCCTTAAAATATTTAAAGACTGCAAAGAAAGGTATGAGATAATGAAGGCTATTGGCAAGAAATGACCAGTGTCAGAAGGGTGAGCCGAAGAGAAAGCCAACTTTGTACCTGCTTGTTTCCCACTCCAATAACTTGCTCTTCAGACCCTGAACATCTTGAGCAAGAGTAGACATTGCAGGCAACCTGAAGGAAGTGTACACTCTACTATGTCATTATTCAGACACATTCTGAAGACATATTTAACTCGGGAGCCTCACAGTTCAAAAGACTGATGGCTGATAATTTCTTAAGAAAAGGCATAAGGACTTGATTTTTTAACGTAATAGGGAGTTAAATAAAAAATGTCACCGTTCACTTGTGCTACCTCAACCATAACTGTACTGCATTGAAATTGTCCTTATCTATTCAATAACTAACTGTATCTTGTCATGTAAAAGCTCTGACATGACAATTAACATCTCTGTTATTCTGCAAGTAAAATTAAATCGCTCACTAGTAAAATAGAATAAAGACAACCGGAAAGGCAGATATGCCACCTATCTTTTCACCCCCATTCCATCCGTGTGTGTCTTTTTCTTTGTAACTTACAGAGAGAAGGAGGAAAAAAAAACTTTTGACATTTGTTCTGTGATGTAATAGAACTCACCCATCAAATTATGGGTTAAAATAGATTCAGACTCAGAAAGTTATTCTACATATTGGAAAGTAACAGACATAGACACATGGTCATCGCTGTCCTACCCAGCTCATCTTTCTAAAATCAGACACTGAAAAACTTATCCAAGTCATTAAGTAGATAATGGCTAAATGAATCCAAAGTTGACAGGGCACAGTTTTCCATGATACCATCCAGCCTTCCTAAGAGAAAGTTATTTTCAAAGTGGAGACCCAGACCAGTGTGAATTATACAGATATATGATCTGATCGGTAGAGAGAAAAATAGACAGATAGACAGAAAGATAAAGATATATAGCTATAAATAGATAGATGACAGATAGATATGTATAGATACACAATAGACAGATGTGACCTATGTGTCTATATGACCCAAAATAAAGCAAGTCCCTAAGGACCTTGCAAACCTATCCTGGAAAGGGAAAGGGAGGTGATCAAGAGAGGAATGTGATGGAGAATGAAGAATATTAAAGCAGAGAACGGTGAAGAAGAGCAGATCCTGGACTGGTAAATTTAGGCCGGTCAAAGGCCTCTCAGCAAGGTGGTATCAGCAGAGAGTTGAGTGATGCAAAGGACCCAACCTTGCCTACCACAGGGAGAAGAGCATTCTAGACAGAGAATGGCACACCAAGGCCCTGGGTGTTCTAAGCCCATATTTCTTTCATTCAGCTTTGAAGCATAATGTTATTTTAATTTGAACAGAATGGAAAAATACCTAGCTCTAGAGCTCCATCATCAAACTGGCCTTGTTGACAGCCTGAGTATCAACAGCAGAATTAGGGGATGGAGCCAGGCTTCACCCCGGATTGTGCAGCACGGGTTTCAAAAGCAAATTATGTAAGGAAATGGAGTGGTTCCTGCATTCACTAGTGTCTAAGACGCACCTTTTTTATCATCTCATGTCAGTCAGGGAATAGCACCTGCTCTGGACCAAGAGCTGAGTGATGTGGGGAGATGAAGACCAACACGAAACATATTGCTGACCTGTGCTAAAGTAACTATCTTAACAAAAACACCGCACCTCTCGAATGGGACTCCTGCAAGACTGAATACCATTAAGGCTCAAACCGCTGCTCAGAGAGATTCCATGGGTTCCAAAGACCAGGAAACACTGTGGCTATTAAGCAAGTACAGACGTCACTGATCCACCCTTTCAAGCCCTTTTCAACTAAATAGGTTTGTTTTTGGATTTTTGTGTTTTGTTTATTTTCCAGAAAAGGCAGAATTAGTGCCAAGATCATACAAAGTCTGATCAGTACATGATCAGGCATGACCATTGCTAGAAGAGATCCTCTTAAGCTCATGAAAGCAGTGTAACAATGTAGTGTGTCATGGACATCCTGACACCCCTGACCAGGAGATTCAGCTGTGGGTGCCAGGATGCTGTAACTGAGCTCATTCCTTCCCCACTCAGGACCTGTCAGCTTCCCTATTCACTTTCGCATGCAGAGAGCCAATCCTTCCCTCAGCTGACTCCTTGGCTCCTCACCACTCAGTCTTCATGACATCAGTGTGCAGATCATACCAGGAACATAGACCATCGCTAAGTTTATGAGACCCTGATTCTCAAGCACTGCAAATGTCCTGTTCTTGCTTCTAGCTGTAATGGGAAGGTTGAGCTTGCTGGGCCTATCATAGCCAAGGACTTCCTCTGGCTGAGGAGACTACCTGTGTACCTCTCAGTTGTGGCCAAGTGGTCCTGAAAGGACATATGATACGACAGTCAAGAATCCTGCCTAGTTTTGAAAACAAGGTCATGGCTTTCAAAATGTAGAGAAAGATTCAGTGGGCCTCCTAGGAATCTCTAAGAAAGGCAGCAAGTGTGGGGTTTCTGCTGCTAGTCATTAGCCTGCTTCATACACCAAAGGTACAGACATTCCAGTAAGAGGTTGTGAGGGACAGATTTTTAGGGCTTCAAAGGAGTTTTATGAAGAAGTTTAAAACAACAATCTCGGAGTACTAAAAAGTTCTCTTACCAGAGCTGAAACCAAATTTCCCTTATCCAGATGGCTTCCAGGGCCAAGAGGGAGGGAAGTCCTGCTGCCTTTTTATGTTGGTCTTGATTGTTGTTAATGATCCCCAGCTGTAAGGCTCCCACATCTCTTTAACCTCTCTCTGGTTGGCCTCACATATCTCTGCATCTCTTGCAGGGAAAATGGAACACAACGCAGCGCCCTTTCCCCAGCAGAGTGTGTGCTACACAACACATGCAGGTCAGTCACAAATGGACTGCGAGTCTTGCCCTGATGGCCTTGGCAGGATCTACCAGCTATCCTGGGAGAAGTAGGCCTTGGCATTCTAAACATGGAAGTTATGTGGAGCCATCTCAGTGCCCGGCAGGCGAGCTGAGACACCAAGTAATCTATGGCCAGAGCTGCGATGCTTCCCTTTCTGATGTATACGAGTCACTGCCCACAAAAAGACACCATTTTCAGGGATGTGCTATGTATTTCAGATTCTGATTCTAAAATAAGACTCAGATCCCAGAAAGTTTCTTTCTAGAACACTCATCTAACATTGTACTATAATGTTCACAGCTGTTTTTCTGGTATTCTCTCATTCACTTATTCAGAAACTTTGGACTGGCAACCCTGTAGATGCAGGAAGCACAGAAATGAAAGGAGTGCTAAGTCCGGAGCCCGTTCAGGGGGAGGCACAACAGAAGCGAGCTCTGAAGGGAATGAGGAACATTCCAAGCAGAAGAAGCAGCTGTGCACAGGCAGGTGCAAGACTGAGACGCATGACCCATGAGAATGCAGGTCTTCTCCGGACACATAAGAATAGCTACCCTGCATATCAGGGAATGGATAGGCAAGGCCTGGGGACGGAGCTTGGTGGCACATGTGCAAAAGCCTGGGGTTGGATACCAGACTATAAGAAAACAAAGAAATGAGTGAGGCACTCCCTCCAAGGCCCTGTGGGGGAGCTCATCTATTAAGAAACGCCCTTCCTAGACACATTCTTTGGCTGCTCTGACCAGCACTGGTTATTGACTACCCCACACTCTTGACCATCTGTTGAAACTCGACTGGTTAATGACTGAGAATCCAGACTTTTATTTCTGTTGATTTCACTGTTTTCCCCAGTTTCTTGGTCTGCCTAACCACAATACCAAACCCAGGAAAGGCAGGAACAAGTTGCTCTCATGTACTGTAAAATAACAGACAATGGGCAAATACTTTAAATGAATTTTAAAAATCTCTGCGTAGAAATGACAAAAAATGTTTCAGCCTTGCTGAAAGTATCTCCTTAATGCTCCATTCCAACACATACTTTGTAGCACTTGCAAAGTCCCTACAACAACATTCCAATTGCTTACCCCTGGGCTCTGCAACCAGGTCCAAATGAATGCCCTGAGTCCAGTTGAACCTCTGCTCCAGGATTTTAAAAATGGACCCAATAAAGAAAATGTGATTTCCAAGCAAAGAATCAAGTTTCCTTTGTTTGTTCATTTTATTCAGGGCCAGAGGGAGCAAGAAGCTCTTGGATTCTTTATTATAATTCTAAAAGAGAAGAGAAGGAGCGATTTGAATCTTAACCCTGAAAACCCCAGCCAAGAGAGCACAGCCCAGTGACACCTAGACCACAGAGCAAGCAAGCAGGTGTAAGGGTGGAAAGTGACACCTCGGCACCCAGGATGACAAAGGCTACAGACACTCCATAGAGCCTTGTCCCTTTGGCTACCCTGCTCAACCCTGGTTTCCCCCAACTTTCATCTCTCCCAAACAAACCTTCCCAGTGCTTACTTAGGAATGTTCTTCTGGGGGCTGAAGAGATGGTTCAGTGATTACAAGTGTGTCCTACTCTTCCTAGAAGACCTAGTTTTGGTGTCTGGCATACACATTGCACAGATTACAACAGCCTATAACTCCAGCTCTAGGGTATCTGACAATTTCTTGTGGCCTCCCTCCATTGGCACCCACATACGTGTGGCATATACTCACACAGATGCATGCACATCCAGATAAACAAACATTTTTAAAAAAGAAATTTCTTCTGCCCATCTTTTGTTAAAGTGTAAGTACAACAGAAAACAAGGAAACCACTGGTTACAGCGACAGATGTGCTATATAACTGATACTGACATAACTACAAGCAATATCATATCAAAATTCTTGCTTTGAAGGTATGCTCTAAAAGAAAGAATGAGGGGCTGGAGAGATGGCTCAGCAGTTAAGAGCACTGGCTGCTCTTGCAGAGGACCCAGGTTCGATTCCCAGCACCCACATGGTGGTTAATGATGACCATCTGTAACTCCAGTTCCCAGGAATCCAACAGCCTCTTCTGACCTCTGTGGGTACTGAACGACATGGGTGTACCAACCTACATGCAAGCAATACATTCATATAAATAAAATAAAAACAATAAAATATTTTTTAAAATAAATAAAAGAGTGAGTTTCATGTTGTCTGATCCCACCCCATTATTGGTCATCCTTTGTAACAGAAAATTCAAGGGAAAAGCCATGAGAATCAGGTAAAGGTTGCAATGAGCTTGTTCTGTATTTCCGGCACACCCAACACTAAATGAAGAAGCACCCAAACAAGGAAACAGGATGAACTTTGGTGGAGAACTTACTAATGCCAGCATCTTCCATACGCAGGCTGGCCACTTCTACACCCCCAGGAGGACGGTTAGCTTACTACAGTCACAGTGGAAATGAGGACACAAGATCCACTGCCAGATTGAGACCAAGGCCCATTTCTTTGCAAGCCTTGCTCTTTTCCTTCATCCTATGGCAAATACAGAGTGGCCTCTGCTCCCACAAACACTTTTGACTCCTTTTCACGGACATCATTTACACACCTATTATCCCAAGCACTACATTAGGGGCCAACAGATGCAAAGGCAGCAAACATCAGAGGAGGCTTAAGGATAAAGACAGTCCACATTTGCAGGCCCCAGGATGCAAGGCCATTTGTATGCACAAGCCAGAGCCTATGAAATGCAGGCGGGGAGGACTGTTTTCAAGACACATATCAGCCCTGCCAAGTGGACAGTTATGAAAATTCTGTCCAGAGAATTGTTGTGATTTTCCTCAAATGCCAAAAGTCAGTCTGTTAAAAAATCACGCCCCAGGGACAGATCTGCAATCCTTCCCTGACTCCATGTCATGTTTCCTCAGTTTACTTCCAGTCAAATGCGTTTTTTTCCATCGCTCCCAGCGCGGGGGTCAATCCAGCTAATGAAAAGCAAGCTGTCTCTTCTCCCTGCCACAGGCACTGGTCAGATAACAAAATGCAGGTTCTGATCCTGGCATGTTTGTTGGTGGTGATGATGTAGAAACTGATGGCCGACAGCTTCATTTTCTCGAAGCTGGGAAGGCCCTGCTGGGAGAATTGGGAAGAGAAAAAAAACTTTTGATTTTGACTAGAAGTAAAACAGTTGGATAAACATGACATGACACGGATGTCAGAGTGCATAATGCAACCGCAGGGACCCAGATGGGACTAGAGAATCCACAGAGCTGAGTCAGGAGTGGAGGGGAGCTCTGGCCATGCTCTCGGTATGTGAAATACCGGGACAGAGTTCTGACGAGAAGGGAAGAGGGAATGATCCTGAAAGCGGAGAAATATCTTTTAAAACGTTTGACTCTTATCAAATAAGACAAAACTAAAAATCACCAAGTAATTTAGGGTCAAAGGTTACGTGCCAAGGACATGTGGAATTGAAGCAGAAAGGGGCCGGAGCATGCTTCTGAAAGAGTGACAGCTGAGTTGCAACATTAGGCAAAGTGCAGAAGGGCACTAAGGCAAGGCAGAAGCATCAGACTTTCATTCCAGCTCGTGGAGCACGCTGGGCCGGTTATTTAAACTGGAGTCAGCTGCATTTCCATGAGATGTAAATGCAGCCTCTTCACCCTCACTTCTTGAACCCCGCTTCTCTCAGATGATTCATCTCAAACAAGCAAAACGGCGTCGGGCTTAGTTCTTGCTGTTGGAGGGGATGTGTTCCATCTTCCTAATTTATTACGAAGCATTTTCTGAGTAAGCACAGAGTATGGAATAACACACCACACATCACGGGTCTAGTCAAAATGCTCTTCTCTTTCCAGACCCTCGGAGCAGTGTTTTTGTTTAACCTTTCATAGACTGCAAACAATTTTGATGCCCTGATGAAAGAAAGGGAAATTATCCCAGGGAAAAATATGCAAAATGCCAGATATAATTTCAGGAGGTTCAAGGATTCCTTGAAATTAAGGGAGTTCATGAATCCCAGATCTGGCAGCAGTAGAAAGGGGTCTAAGACCCATTCTGCTCACTGGGCTTCATCAGTACCACCATCACAGTTATTGAATTCATTTCCATATTCCACTTAGAAGGGATTCCATGACTTTAGTTGCTGTTTTGTAACCTCCAATAAACAGAGGGAATGGGGAAGGCTCCTGTCCTCCTTCAGTTTTAAAGGTCTTGCATTTTTTTCTGTCTGAAACCTTGACTCTTCGTGGGAAAGCACACACATGTGAGTGTTTCAAATACCCTTAACCCACAAAAAACCATTTCCTGTGTTCCTTCACTCTCTCCCAGTCCTTGCCATACACTGTCTGGCATCTTAGGCTCTCTCCTTACTCTAAGCCCCAAGCAGGTTTATCAGGACCCCTCACACTCTGTATCTCTTGCTCCAACCCATTAGGTAACAGGGAAATGGTCTCAGAGGATGGGGACGGAAGAAAGAGGACCAAAACCCCCTACGGAAGTGAGGGGCTGTGGCTCTCTTTAAGAATTTGTGAAATAGCAGCCAGTGGGAAAGTTTGAGACAGATTAAATCAATGCTGCCTCAGCTCCAAGGCAGCACTTATTGCTGCAGGGACTACCACCTTAATTTGGGGATGAGATCAGCTGACTCAGGGCCAGAAATCCCAGCTCCCCTAGTGGAGGGTCAACACAAAAGGGGTGAAATTAGTTCCCTTGTTGCATGATTTTCCTGCAATTCCAGCTCCCAGTTCAAGATGTTCATTCAGAGACAGAGTGTGACCCTTCAAGGCTGATCAAATCAATACCGAGGTGCAGTAATCCTTAGTGAAAGTAAGGTTTGGCAGAAGGGTTTCCAGCTTGAACATGAACAGACTAGCACTCCACGCCACCTGTGATTTCCACACATCGTCTTCAGGTACGACTTCAAGTTCTTTCTGGAACCTTGATCTTGGATGTATGGCTGAGAGACTGAAGCTTACCAGAAATGCAGAGGCCTGGGCTCGACCTCAGATCTCCTGAATCAGTATCCGCATTTTGTAGATCTCAGACAACACTTGTGTACATATGTACACTCACAATTAATGAAGATATTTTTCAGTTAGGATCCAACACCGTAGCACAGGGTGACCTGCAACTTACTATGTACCACAGGCAGACCTCAAACTCATGTCAATCCCCTTGCCTCAACCCCCTGAGTGTTGGGATTACAGGCATGCACCACCATGTCCAGCTTTAAGAAGCATTTTAAAGGATGAGACAGTTTTCAGAGATGTTTCTCACAACCCAGACTAAGCCATTTTCTCTTTGGAGGGATGAAAGCAAAGTTAACTGGCTTGTTTCAGAGGTGAGAATATGATTCTCAAAACACGTGCGACACCCTGAAGTTTATTCTAAGTACTAGAAAAGAACTGAGGAGAAACAGTCTTCGAAGGATAGGCGTAGGCAGAGGAAGCATGGTTCGGGTTGGTGTTGGCCATTAGAAAGGGAGCTAAACCCTTGGCAGCCCTCTGCAGCCAAGGAGCCTCAGACCTGAATCTGTGGAGAAACTGTGATCCAGTGACTTGTGATTTTCAGCCCACTTTGGGCCTTCTGCAAACTCTCCCCTAATTAGTGCCTGTGTCCTGTTTCCAGGTGACAGATGGCGATGGAGCTCGGTGATAGGGTGCCCTCTCTCTATTCATCACGAGGCCCTTAGGTTAGAGCAGATCTAATAGAGAGTCAGATATGATATGTTGTCCATGGAACTGTCACTTGTGATGTATGAATTACACAAGTCTTGGTGTTTTAGGCACTCCTGTGAAGTGTCAGATCAAACAAAGCCATCAAAAACTTAGAGAGAGGAGTAAAAAGGAATACATTAGGTGCCATCCAGTCACTGGTGCGACGGCGATGTGTGAGCAGGAAAGCAACAAAAACCCTCAATAGCCACATTCATTTTAGGAAAATATCATAAAACGTGGATTTGGATTCCAGTTTCCAAGCTTCTTCTGAAACATCTTGGATGTCTTGAGTCTCCACAGATCAGCTATAAGAATCAATAGCAGTTTTCATCTTCTTAGTAGTTCAAAATGCTTCTCCGAGTCTTTTTGCTGTTTACAGCAAATGCACTTGTGTAAATATTAAATAGTTCTTCATTCAACTCAGATAGGCTTATTTTTATTTATAGATAGGTCAGAAGCCACTTGGCAAAAATAAACAAGAGACAAAAAAAAAAAAAAAAAAAAAAAACTCCTATTCATCAGACAATTGTTTTCAAAGATATAAATAATATTGGAGAGAGCAGCATAACATACGGAAATGAACATGTACTATGACAAGCTGGAGCCTCAAATAAGAGAAAGACATCAGGCCAAATGGCTTTCAGGATTCCCTGCTGGACACCAGGGAAAAAGGCAGAGTGGGCCAATGCCAGCACTCAGCACCCTCTGAAGTTCAGTACTCTGCACCAATGGGAAGGGTCAGTAGCCTTCGAATTCCTTCCCTTCTGTGCCTTCACTATATGGTTCTGAGTTCTAATCATGTTATATATTGAGAAGCACCAAGCACTAGAATTGATTTTAATATAGAAGGGGCCAAGCATCTAAGGTAAGATCAAAGTACAATGTTCAGGGGTGAGGTTCCCCTTAATTTATTTATGCCCCTTTGTTTTCTGCAGCATTCAGAATTAAACCCTGGGTCTGGTGCATGCTAGGCAAGTGTCCATTCATCCCTTTATTCCTTTAAACTGAATTATGCTAGTCAATATCTGAGGCGGACACAGAGGAGCTTTGCCCTGATAATGGTCTTGCCTGCTTGTTGGCACACCTCCACAGGCTTTCTAAAATCCAGGCTAGGACACAGTTTTAAAAACAAAGTGGCAACCAACATTCATGTAAGCAGTTGGCCCTGCTTCTGCCCCTGCCTTAGGAAGACCTTGGTCTCTACAATGGACCCTCAGGGAGAATGAGAATGCTGCATTCTTCCAGGTTCTATATTGCTTCTTCTGGAAGCAAAGTCAAATTTAATAAAAGAAGCAGATGAGCTCCTGATGCTGGTCCCAGCCCCAAAACATACTGTAATAAGAATAAAACTAACAACAACGTTTCCAGCCGCTGTGGGTGAAGTGTGTTCCCCCAAACTCTGAGTTTGAACCCTACTTTATCAATGCTACAGTGTTAGGAGGTGTTCGGGTAGGGCTGATGATCAGGGATGAATCAACGGCTTTGTCAGGGTTCTTCTCCACAAGCCCTTCCGTTTTACCCACAACTTGTACAAAGCCCTCGGCAGAAGTCAAGCAGATACCAGCACCTTTCTCTCCGATCCTCCAGACACTGCCATAACACAAAATAAGCTTCTTTTCTTTATAAAGTATCCAGTCTCATCTATTCTTCCATAGTAACTGAAAATGAACTAAGATACCAAGTGATTCTGCCTGATCTAATAATCTTTTCTAATAAGTTTGGATAGTTTTAAAGAAGACTCTGAGCATCCCTTAACTCAATGGAGTAAACAAGAAATTACTAAAGGAATCTAACAGATAGCAGCACTACTAAAAATGAGGTCCAGTGTAAGAAAGACACAATGGGGACTCTGGAATAAAGAGCCTTGGAATACTCTCATGCAATTCGTGCATTCACTCATCTTCCTGTTCTTCTTGGGATGGTCATAGGCATGCCTGACCCCTCCCCGGTTAATCAAGCACCCTTTATTCACAGGAGATGCTACACAAACATACAAGCTCTGCCACTGAGAACTGGAATGAATTAACCCCCTTAAGTTTAGAATTCTAGATGTCTGTCACAAACAGAATGGCAATCTTGCTCCCCTTCGTTGTAGAGATGGAAGCTTATTATGTTATTATTTAAAATATGATGATGCATGAGATATCAGGAAAGGTTTCAGTAAACATTCCTGTCTTTAGAAATGAGAAAATTAAAAGACGAAGGAAAGAAGAATATGAAAAATATGCAATTTGGACCCTCTGCCTCCTTTAGGATTGCAAATAGTGGAGAACTTGGAAGCTCAGATCAAAACTATCAACTGGTGACTCTAACCCAGTGCAAGGAACTACAGAATGCTTTACTGCATCCTTCCTCACAAAACCATCACTCTTCATAAGCTTCACTGGTTGCTAAAAAAAATACTTTTCTGTAGATGTAGAATCACTGGATACTTGAGGGCTGCTGGTTATTTACTTAACAAGTGGCTGCTGTCTATAATTTAATGCACTGCTCTAAGTGCCAGTAGATAAAATATATTAGCTTCAAAAATATAATTCGGTAAGGGAATTAGTAAGGGCTCAGCATTAGTCTCCTCAGGTTGAACTCTGCTGTTTGTGAGGGTCTCATCACAGTGGCCTCTGCTGCACCTTTTTAGATGCAGAAGCTGAATGACCTGGAATGTGCATAGAAACCAAAATCAGGACCATGTGCCCTGCAGTGAAGGCGATGTCAAACCTGACTTCTTCCATCCTCAAAGGTCATTAATTTGCAGTTTTAAACACCAGTAAAACAAAATCTGAACAGAACTATCTGATTACAAAGTCTCTGTGTGACCTCTGACAATACACTTCAGGAAACCACCATGGCTCAGTGCCATGACTACAGAAACTGTGGTCCAGAGTCCATCAGGTTTGTGGCCACTGCTGTTAGTGACAAAGCATGTCCATCATGATCTAGCCATATTTGTATATGATGAGATCTCAGAAAGGCTAGTTAATAGCCATAAGTTAAGAAGCATGACAACAATGTCTCCCAGACAGGCAGATCAGGAGAGTCCAGCACACCCCTTCACTGATCTCCTAGGAAAAATCGTTGTGTTGCTAAATAAAATAGTACAGCATGAAAGTAATATTCTCTTCATTTGGGAGAAAATTTTACTTTGTCCTTTCTTCAATGTGAAATTAGCCCCTTTTGGTTGGTGAGGTAAGAACGAGTCTTCTCTGGATGCTGTCTTTCTTCTCCTCTTCCATGGACCACCCACCAGGATCGGACTTGTGAGACTGACCCACAGCACTTACAATGCAACCTTGGCAGAGACACCAAGGATTCAGTCTAGGTCGGAAGTGGTGAGTCTGTATCAGCTCTTCCTTGAAAGCTTCCAGAACGTACCTAATCTTCTTCAGCAACTGCCACACGCTCTACCACACTTTCAGTTCATTCTTGTGGCAGGTTTGAGACAACGGACACTAAGTATCAGGTCTGCGGTGATGTGTCTCCCCTGCCTAGTACAACATTATCAGCCTCATTATCAGCTCTGTACAATATTGTCAGTGCCTCAATCATTCCATCCATAAAATGGGGTTAATAATATCCATCTTCCTTTACCTTGAACAAATACTGCTGGGGGAAATGAGGATATAAATTAAATAGCTTGCTGCTCCTTGGAAGAAAGTTGCCTTAGAAACACAGGCTTATTATTTCTCCATAGAAAAAGCTAAATATATTAGGGTTTGCACAATGTTGCTAGCTGTGATTTTGCTCTTTTTTAACCCTAGGCTGAAGGACTACATTAATTCTGGTCCCTAGGTGAACCTTTTATTCCATTTTCCACAGGAGGGGAAAAAAAGTTACTTTGCAAAGAAAAGGAAGAAAGAAAAAAATGTAGTATTCCCAAATCTCATTTACGGAACATTCTGTTCTTCAAATTACAGCACAGCAAGCAGGCGAGTGGGAACTTTTAGAATCCTGCATCCAAGCCGGTTCTACACAGCACCCACTAATACAAAATGGCTTTAATTACTTTAATATAAATCCTGGAAATGTGCAGATGGATTGTAATAATTATGCAAAACTGCGACGGTCCTTTATAGAAACACAGATCTTGCTAGCTTAAAAGAGAAAGAAAGGAACACAAGTTCAACACAATATGTCAGGAAGCGTATCTCCTAAGAAGTCCTGTATTGCAAATGCCAAGCTGTACGTTTCATCTGATGTGGCAGTTGTTATGGAAACTATGCTTTTTGATTGAATAGCAGAATAAATACCTACCTAAAATCAGCATGATGGGCTACTGCATAAATTAAGAACTCCCCAAGACAACAATCACTTGGAGTTCTTCCTTGAGATAAATCTGAAACACACACACACACACACACACACACACACACACACACATACACACACACTCACACACACACACACATGTATTTATCAAGTCTAACATGACCTTAAATGTTTCTGAATTGGAGTCCCTTCCGTACCTGGAACAGTTAGGCCCACTGCACACTCCGTGTGAATGACAGGGTTTTATCTCCCAAACACATTCACTGACACTCTTGCTCACTTAAGGCTCAGCAAGTGAAAGGATCTGATGCTTTGGCAAAAGATCATTTTTTTTTAATAAAAAGTCACATCTTTTCCCTTTTCTTCTAAATTAGTATAGAAGAAGCCTAGGGAAATGAATGTGGAGTTATTATAGTTGTGATTTTTTAAAACAAGTAGGTCATATATAAATGTGGACAATCCCCAGCCATGAGAAAAAGGCCAATGAAACACGGTTTTCCCAGTCTTATGAGGGTGATGTTACCCTGTTGCTGGGTCCTATTGATAGTAACAACGTTTCATAAATCATAACACAAATATTTGCATCCCTCCATGTAGATAGAATTCATTCGTTTGCTGACTTAATTAAAGGTTTGCTGTATAAAATTTGGAGTGAAACATATTAGGCGTGTTTTGCCCCGCCTCATTTTACATGGGATGGTATGCAGAGAAGAACGTGTGTGCAACAGGCTCCATATCACAAACTTCCCCATAATGGGCATGCATTCGCCCATTGGATCAACATCTTTCAATTTATTAGCATGACAAAGGACACAATTATTTTGGATATGCCTGAATGCAATTTTCATTAACTTTGCAATGATTTATTAACAAAAGTGTCAGGAATGTAATAAAAGCAGCAGGACTCCTCAAAATGCCAAAATAAAAAAAAAAAAATGAAGAATACAGCAGAATTTCCCAACTCGCCTTACGGCATCAGGTCAATAAGGTTGCCTGATTCCATCAAAAGCATCACCATGGTGAGTGAACTCTGCAATTAACAAAGAGTAAGCACAAAAAATGCTAATATCTCATTTGAATGTAATTATGCACAGATTACTGTTCACTGGAACAAGAAAAAGGGATTTTAATTGTCATCCAAAGTTACATGCAAACCCTAGATTCTAGTTAACTTTTTTTTTTTTTTTTTTGGTTGGGGAGTTCATATGAGAATAAAGCATGCAGTTCACAGATTCTTACATTCAGGGACACTGTAAAAATGAATGCCTTTGTTTAAGGGATACAACTCACAAAGTTTTAAAATAACATCACTCCACATATGTTGGCAAGGTTAGTTTGTAATAAGTTTCACCATCGTTTGCATTTTAATACTATTTGATCTCATTTACATGTTTAAATTTGTTCCTGTAATAAAATTCATTAGTATGTTTATCATAACCACATAATGAATATAGCCCTTATGTAAAATAAAAAATTGAAAGTACATTAGAGACATTACAAGCTGTTTGAAATTACTGTGCTTTGCATATTATACCTTATTAATTAAATTATAAATTATTTATTTATGTTATTTCTTTAATCAGGGGCAAGCACTAGAACAATATTATATTAGTATAAGAAACACAACACAACTCAAAGCTAAATCACACGTGGACCAATTTTCCATGCAGAGGCACACAGATCCATTTTGCCTTGGGGTGGCAAATGGCACCTCCCTGCTGTGTTTCAAGGGCTGCAGAGACCCTTTAAAAGGAGACTGAGCTGGAGGAAATCAGTGCTTCCTGTGCAAGTTAAAAACTTCACTTGTTAGTATAATGTCTCCCTCTGCCTTCTCCTTTTATTAGTATAATTAGATCAGATATGCAGATGGAAGCAAAGAGCAAATCATTATAGGAGTTAATGCCATGGCCATTTTATTTGGAGTCCATGGGAAAGAAAAAAGTAATCTTTTCTATTCTTTCCATTTTTCTTTTGATTTCCTTTGTTAGCAGTGATAAAGAATATGAGGGGAGGGGGAAAGAGAAGAAAAGGAAAGAGGGGAAAAGCAGAAATGGAAAGAGAGAAAGCAGGGAGAGGGACATGCACTGCAAAAAGCAGGTAAAGCGTCAGGACTGTAACAAGCAGCAGAACCCAATATTTAGGGGAACAGCACTAACTTAATTTTCTTGTCTCACACTTTTCTTAACCCATATGTAAAAATAATTATTTAGCTGGGAATGGTGGCATACACTTTCCAGTCGTGGCACTCAAGAGATAGATGCAGGAGAACTCTGAGCTCTAGGCCAGCCTGAGCTACAAGGGGAAACCCAGGCTCAGAAAAACAAACAACAGAAAGTACTTCCACAGAGGTAAAATATTTGTGACCTCTTTCGACTTTTGTACAGTCTCAAGACTCGTTTCTCAAGTATGTTTCTAAGCCCTTGTTTGAATACTCAGGTTTGGCCCCAGACAGCCTCTGTCTTTACTCCCACCAGATTTCATTGTTCTGATAAGCACTTAAAGAACACGCACTACATATCGAACACGCTGAAATTTGGACAGGCCCTTCAGCCATTAAAGAAACCCACCTGTGGGGACCAGGGGAGAGGAGGATAACTCAGTGAACCATCTACTGGCAAACGTGCACAGATTTTCGTTTAAAAAAAAAAAAAAAAAGGTCTAGATTTTAATCCAAACATGAACAATCCCAAATCACAGTTACATAGTTGTTTGGAGGACTAACAGGGACAAACACTCACAGAGGCTATCTGGATAGTAGCTGTTCCATAAATGTCAGTTCCTATACTACATCCATGTAAGAACAGGCTAGTCCATCAGAGCAAAATCTCTGAGAACTCCACAGGCATGTGTGAAATCCTAAAAATCAATTTAATAGATTACAGCCTGGGATATTGAGACATGTGAGTTAAGTACTAAACTAAGAAGTACATAAAAGGAAAAAAAATTAATCAAACACACAAATGCATGATAACTATAAATAATTCTTAATTAACAAAGTTAATTTTAATTTCATTGTCCATGATTTTTGGGTTTGTGTATAACTCCCTCACTTCTCACAACCTACATCCTTTGATAGACACAGAAAGAGAAGGAAAGGGACACAGTAACATCAGAGCAAGAGACCGCAGAATGAGGGGGCCTCTATTGTGAGTTGTTTGGTTTTCCAGTTTAACAGGGCTCCTGGGAAGTCGATAAGACTCAGACATATAGGGACTCGCCCCTTGCTGACACGCAGATAACCAGTCTTATTCAGTAGAGTCAGATAAACCAAGTTCTAACTATCTATATAGACCTGGCAAATGCTATTTCTGTGCTTGGTCTCTAAGAATTGTCAACACCTCCCCGCCATTCCATTTCTGTGTTGGTTAGGCTTTGTATAAAGGAGCCAGTCAAGAACAATGAGTCCTCAGGTGGCAACTGGCTCTATCTGTTGCATTATACCTGGAGAATGTAGACTCCTGTTACAACCATTATCCTACTCTGACTAGAACGACGTTATAAAGAAAGGCAGGAAATTTTGGTTTTCCCAGAAAGTTCTTTTGATTAGAAATAGAATTCTGGATATAATTAATTTAATAAATGTCAAAAAAGAAAATATTCTGAACTTATTTTTAAATGAAAATTTACATAAACAAGACAATAATTCAAGATTCTTTTAGCAAGAGCTTTTTCTAGAACTGTCGCATTTTATAAAGCAATAAATAACTACAAAAAAAAAAAACTCCTGTGTATATATTATATTTCCAAGCAATGCTCTTTACAAAAGAACGAGACAAGGAAATCAACACAGTTTCTTGCAGAAGAAATAAACCAATACAGAGATGTTCATTATGAAGAAATTAGATTCACTCAACAAAAGGTTTCATCAAAAGCACGTTTCCAATCAATGTGCTCTGTTTTCCTGAGGGCAAATTTCCAACCAAAATGCTTCATTAGCAAATAATCATGGTACCCCCACCTCGGTGCTACTTCCAAACTGGGAAGCAAGTGATCTACATGTGAAGACAGATAAAGGGATGCACTTAGTGTAACAGCTCTGAACCTAAAAGGAAGAATGAAATGTAAATACGCTATGGACCCCTTCAATCACGGAGCAACATGGTGTCACGTGAGAAGGTGAAGTCAAGAGAAGGAGAAACAGAGTCAAATTTTATCACATTTCCAATAATTCAAGAGGTAATAACTCCTCGGGGGTTTAGAATATAACAGTTGCTATTTTGAGCAGGACCAGACCAAAGCATTTGCTGAACTCCCTGCCCAAACTGTACTCCAATGCCCTGTGGGTCTCACAAACCTTAGCAGCTCAAGTTGGATCTTCCAGACTCCCCACACCAGCTTCCCCAATTTGCTCTATTTTAGCAAAGAGCAGCTACCTCCCCGTTCTCAGATTTTAGTCCAAAAGGGAGTGTGGTCCCTGCCCCACGCGCCCCTTTGTCCTCTCCTACTCCACATCCAACCCAGCCGCAAGTCCAGCTATCTCTTCCTGAGTATGCTGACATTTCTCGGCGACCACTGACTTGCAGCAGCACAGTCTTCCCTTTAAACAGAGATTGTGTATCCCATCATTCTCCTCAAAATCTTCAGGAGGCTCCCATCATCTTCAGAACAGAAACAACAGTTCCTGCAGTCACCCCGGAGGCCCGGTGTGCTCTGCTTTCTCAGTCTCCTCTGGCCTCTCTTCCTCTGCCTTGTTCACATCCTTCTTTCTACCCACGCTTGCTTCTTGGCAGTCTTTAAATCGGTACTAGGCACAGTTCGGCCTCAGGATTCTTGTCCCTGCTCTTCCCCTCCTCAGTGTGCCTCTTGCCCAGCCCTGTCTTCCCGATCTCCTTCTGTTTTGCTTCACATTTCTCTGTAGAGCTTATTAATTGCAATTTTTTGGTTTATCTTCTCCCATTATAATGCAAACCATTTGAGGATCTTCCTTTCTAATTTGCTTTCTGCTACAATTCCAGAGTCAAGATTATTGGTTAATAGATATTCTTGGGAGGAACATATTAGTTCATTAGCTCGTTTCAAGAAACCTGAGGTTCAGAAAGAATAATTACTATCCCAGGTACTACAGGTAAGAACAGGCAGATGAATGAATGAGTCCCATACATCGTGGGGATATTTTATGTTTCAATCACATAACGGAGGACAGAAAACATTTCACACATTAGTTACTTAAAGTTTTCTTGGACTTTTAAAGTTTGAGATGATTCAAATTTTACATTGTCTTGTTTTTGCTCTAATACACTAGACTGAGTTTCTTTGGTTTTATATGACTTTTATAGAATAATGTATTATATGAAATTAAATTCTCAAAAGTACTTCCTGCAAGGTGTGGTGGCTGGTGCCTTTGATCTCAACAATAGGGAGGGAGAGGCAGTTCTCTATGAGATGGTGGCCAGACTACTAGTCTACATAGCAAATGGGGCTACAGAGACACTTTGTCTCAAAAAAATAAAATAAAATAAAATAAACTTCCCTGAAAATTTAAACAATACTTAACCAAAATTGGAGTTACTGATGCAAACCAATTCCCAATCTTTATGCTCCAAAGAAAATAAGCACGAAAAAAGGAAGTTTGAAGACTGATCATAAATAAATCATAACTTAGTTTTTCTAATCTCCCTGTACCAATATGATTCATTTATCATCCAAAAGGTACACACAAAAAGAGAAAGCAAAAGGCAGAAATTTAAGGGAGTTATGGGAAAAGACAGGGTAAGTTTATAAAGTTAAGACCTTATGTCTGGGTATTTAGACAAATTGTGGGAAGAATAGTTTATTAAATACAATTCAAGACAGCAGTGGGCTAGACAGGCTGCAGTACTCCTGGCTAAAGGAATTTTTTTTTATGTGTATGAGTGAATCGCCTGCATGGATGTAAGTGTACCCATGCCACCCACTGCCGTCGGAGGTCAGAAGAGGGCATGGGATCCCCTGGACCTGGAGTTACGCCTGGTTGTTATCTACCATAGGGGTGCTGGGAATCAAACCTGGGTCCTCTGCAAGAGCAGTCGGTGTTCTTAATCACTGAGCCATCTCTCCTACCCACTAACGGAAATTTTTATAAACGAAAGATGTAGAAGTGTAACCACTAATAATGTCTACATGAGAGATTACTAAGTGGAAGAGCAGCTTTCAATCAGGAGGGTGAGTGTGAAGCATTGTCTTCCTCTTCCAAGAACCAGTTGTTTCTAAGATATGAAGTTTTGACTCAAAATACTAACTAAATAATAACAATAATAAAACAACATCATAACAAAGTTTCAAGTCAAGTTCAAATAAAAGCCCAGGTTATCTGAAAATCTGACAATGATTTTTTTTTTCTTTTCTTTCTGTTTTGTTTGTGTATGTGTGTGTGTATGTCTGTGTCTGTGTCTCTGTCTGTGTCTGTGTCTGTGTTTCTGTCTCTGTCTGTGTGTTTTGCCCAAGTTGGCCTTGACATCACTTTGTAGCTCAAGTCTTGAACCTGTCCTCATTCTGTCTCAGCCTCTGAATAGCTGGGATTACAGACTGACAATGATTTTTCAATTCTTAAACCAAAACGCAAAGAAAGAAAAGGCAGGTGAAGAACTGTCCATTCTGACTCATCCCATTTGCTTCTTGATTATGTTGTATCTTGCTGTGTACATGGTGAACTGTAGTCCAGCATCTCCAATTTCACCTGGGAGCCTGTGAGGTATGCAGGCTCTACTGAAGCAGGCTGCATTTTATCAAGGGCCATTTGCACGTTAATGTCTGAGGAGCATTTATGTAAATAATCATGTAAAATGCTTTTTAAATTAAAGATCTGTAGAACCAAGAGAAAGCCACAAGGCACAAGAATAGGGACCCTTTTACCTGGGACTTGCTTCTATAGCTTCTCATCTCCTATTGAGGGTATGGGTGAAAGCTGGGCGTGGAGGCACACATTTTTAACTCCAGCACTCAGGAGGCAGAGGCAGGAGGAACTCTGAGATCAAGGGTAGGCTGGTCTATATACTAAGCTCCAGGCTACCAGGTGGGCTACAAGGAGACCCTGTCTCAAACAGAAAAAAAACTAAAGATAAAAAGATAAAGAAAAGAATAGGAGAATACCAAGTCCTGACAAATGGGGGCCTCTACCACGAAGCAGAGAGGCTTCCCAAACATTGACTCAGTTCGTCAGAAAGCAATGTTTTCTTTAGCTCTGCCAAGAGCATTGCCATTATCACCTGAATAAAAATAATTTCATTCTCAAGTCTAACATTTAAATGATATAAGATTCCAGTTTAATTAGAACAACAATGTGGAGCCAGCTCAAATAGAAAGCAGGAACAATTTTCTAATGGATTTAAATTACAAGCTTGTGACAGACTATGACAGATGACATATTTACTTTTCATGGGAGCTAAACGAATACCTTAGATAAAATGTGAGCTAAAAACACAGCAAATTTGGAATTAATTAATCCATTGACAATATATTTTTAAAGCTACTTTCTCTATGAAGTCAAACAGTTAGTTAAAATGACAAAATTCAACACATTATTGGAACTTAGTACCAAGTGGGGAATTTGACCTTCTTCAAGAAGTGGAGATTCTGTAATCAGAATTAGCCAGGTGCACATGGGGGTCGGGCACAGGCTGAAGCTTCACTAAACAGCTTCCCTCTCCTCTCTGATCACAGGTGCTTCAAACCCCAGGTTCTGGCCTCAGGAGCATCAGCATTTTTCTCAGGAAGCTACCACTGGTATCATTTCCAGTGCATCAAGTTTTTTGTTGGCCTGGATGAAGAGCCTTTTGGCAACTGTTTAATCTAATAGACTCATGATCTAGCATTAAATCTAGTGTCTTTCTTAACATGACCTTTGTTTCCTTAAGAAATAGGGAATTCAAATAGGACTGCAGAAACTGAGTGGAAAATGAGAATCTAAGTATACGCATGCTTGAAGACATCACGGTGAACTAATGACTAATTACTGTGCAATTGAATACTAATGGGAAGACCCATGAAATCAACATGAACAGGAAATGAACTCAATATGACCAATGGTTCTACAATTAAAATCAAATAAATGCCTCATAATAGAAAGCCTTAAAAGATATGACTCCAGCCAGTCAATTATTCTTCAGGTTACACTTTACTAAAAAATAAGCGCAATGTGGGGGAGAACTATCTAGCTTGATATCTTTTGAAAAGTTAATGTGCATCTGAAATGTGAATTATAGGATTGTAATTATCTACAAATTAAAGTATGTAAAACTAGTTCAATAGCAAGCTGCTTATTAAAGCAAATCAGATAAACATGAAATTTCAGGAAGGAAACTTGAGAGGTTAACTTTCTAGGACCGCTTAATTAATTATCACTCTAGAAGTTTAACTCCTTAAGTCTTGGAAGCCGAATCAGAAAGTTATCAATTGAATGAAAGCATAGAGATTTGAAAAACAAGAAACAAAAAAATAAAAAATCATTGAAGCTGTTCACCTTTAAACCGGAAGGGCTAAAGAAATTTCTAAGAGTTAATTATTAAATTTCATAACCACTTTTTAAAACTAATGGTGTGCAGATTTCTTTTAGTTCTGCTTCATTTGCTTCCTTTTCCTTGAACCAATAGCTGCATTAGGCAGGTTGAAATAAACTGCAATATTTTTTCTCAAAAAGTCTACTCACTTATCAGCTGTGGATCTAATCAAGGACCTAATAAGTCCATAATGGTACATTTGCTTCCCAGGAGAAACCACTGCTTCTCATGATTCCAGAAAATACCCCCTTGCAAGGTGCAACCAAGAGCCATAGACTGCTGCAACAGTCTAATAACTTGATTGGGAGCCCTTAGGCAGGGATAACTTAGATGACAATTAGAGAGCCTTCACACTGGTGCCAACATCTGTGCTCTGAACCTCTGTACTGATTAAAGGTTTTTAAAGAGCAGTAAGTACTTCTCCCATTAGAGATGAGTCGAATTCTAATGGCCCTCGTCCTTGGTGTGTAATACTTCAACATTCCCTGCTGAGATTCCTGCTTGTGAGTCCACGGAATGCAGACCCCGGATAATAACTATCTTAGAAGTGTCCAATCAATGGCTCAGGTGTCAGTGGGCAGAAGGGCTCAGCCCTGGGAAGGGAAAGAAAACACTGCTCATTTCATTGCTCTTCCTGGGTAGATTTCCCCCGAGTTTGTAGCTACAGAGATGAGGTGGTTTGGGTTTTGTTTTCCTGTTAAAAGGGGGATTCTAAGAAGACGGTCAAAACTCAAGAAGCTGCCATGGGGGCACCAATTAATGAAAGTTGACATGAATGAGGGCATGCACACCACATCCCTTAGTGTCTTCCCTGCCTTGTTATTAAATAAGTCCTGCATGCAAGGCGAACAGAGTAAGGAGAAAGCACAGCCAGGGTGCTCCCCCTGAAACCCTGGCCACTCCCCCCACCCCCCATTCATTAAGGCCCTTTTCAAGCACATGGCTGCAGCAGATGTCCCTGAGAGAACATTTTGCTTCCCCTGCATCTCAGCTCAAACACCTGGGCTCTGACACGACGTCCAGTGGAGGCTATTTTCTTTTTCCTTTTTTAAACTTTCCTTTTATTTGGTTTGCATACAAGGCTAATAATGAGGTTTAAAAAACTATACACAATCAGTATACAATTACACTCATCGGGAGCCTGACATGTAATTTCTGATAAACCCATATAACTATGAACAGCGAAAGGAACCACAGAGCGCACACAATGTGTGGGGTCATCAGAATACAATGCCAACACAATCTCTGCGTCATGTCTTGTTGCATAGTATTAATCAGTGCAAACATTGTTTGGGAAATGAGAGGGGAGAGAAAGAGCAGCTTCCCAGCTGCTTGTGCCTCTGCCACCGAATGTGATAGATAGTCAGTTCCATCTCACAGAAGAAACTTCAGCAGCGTCAAGCTTTGGACCCAGGAACAGCACTTGAGGCGTTTACTTAAATGGTTCAAAATGAGATCAGTAGTGTATCCTTCTAGAGAGATCCAACTCTCCTGATCATTTCACAAGAGACATTTTGTGAATTATTTCAATACTTTCCCAAATTTAAGAAACACACTGAAACCTTTTACGGCTACAGTAGACAGGTGTTGAGTATACACATTACCTAAATGATCGATGTTATTGACTAATTGATGGATACAATTTTGATTTTCGGTTCCTCGTGTTGAATCACGATTATTTTTCCGTTGTTGTTGTAGGTAAAGGATACGACAAGGTTTCATTAAGAAAGAATTATCCTGGACCACAAGATGAGAGCGCCGGTCACACGAAGCGCAATGCGAAAGGAGTCGATACTATTGATATATCCTAGGAAAAGTGAGCCTGGGAAACGCAGAAATGTCACAAGCTTTGTTTTGCCTTCATTTTAATAGAGCAGAGCGTGACCTGTATGGGAGGGGCTGACTACTTCAATTAGGTTTATGCTGTTTTCGATAGGACTTCCAATCAGGGCATTTAGCTGGAAAGCATTTCCTGGCTTTATTATTACTGTTGTCATCCTTAAAATGCATTCTATTTATTTTTTTAATTCACCAGGAGGGGCCGAGGAAGATGGGAGCAATAAAGAAAACGAGCCAGTAACATGCCCTTTGGGACCAACAATAAAGGGAGAAGAACCGTAGGCAAAGAGAGACAGGAGATGAAAATGAAAGACGTATCTTATTAAACCATCATAATTAAGAAGTAATAGGGACTCATAAAGAGACCCAAGACCAAAGGCCTAAAGATGTCTTCAGTAGCAAGGGCAAATGTTTGCTAATAAGTAATAATCAGCAAATAATCTACATTAAAAGGCGATTGAAACCACAGGAAGATGAGAAGGCAGAGTTCTCTGTCTTGCCACAATTCCGCCTCGCCTGCGTGTGGTACGGGCAGACCTGACTTGAAGCGACTACAGAAAATGGAAAGTTGGGAACTCCAACAACACAGAAATTCTGGCAAACAGGCAAAAGCGGGCATCTCGCTCCGGATCACCTGCGGCCGATATTATGGGATAGTCCCGGCTCCAGACCCTGAGATTACAATTGCTGACCGAGATCCAGGGGAATCGGGAACTCACGATGAAACTGACCCCATATTATTCATCTTGGCACAAAACAGGAATTAATTGGATGGATTTTCCCTTAGCTCCTGTGCTTTAAGTTAGCCAGACCTCGGAGCACTGAGAAGACAAGGCTGAAGGGAAGGAGGAATACATTTGGTCCTTGGACACCCCCTAGTGTCTATGTGAGCATGAACAGTTCTCGCAGGTGTCTCCTTGCCTATCCGCTGTGCGGAACCAAAGGAGCCAAGAAAGGGAATTCCAAGGAGGAAGCCCCAGGACACCGCGAGGAAACTGCTTCTTTCTGCGCAGGAAAGCAGGTGTTAGAGCCATAAGCCTCGTGAGATATCCCCTAGAGTTCCTGCTTGCCAGTAACTTTGTCTCAATGTGACAAGAGTTTGTCTCAAGAAGACAGGGAACATTATAAATGGAGCCAGAAAGGCCTATAATTTGTTTCCAATTGTTACGTTATTTTTTTTAAAGAGATGAATTTCACAGTTAATAAACTGAATGCAAAATGAAAAAAGGAGGAAATTCTATTTCAGAGAATATAAGATAGTTTGTCTTTATATAGATAACTTGTGAGTGTTTGAAGAAACACAGTATTCACCCATGTCACTGGATGTGAACACTTCCCACCTTCAGCCATTCTCTAGACGATACTTTATTTGTGTGATGAAGATATAATTTAAAAGTGGCTTGGAAAAACTTCGGTGTAAGTGCCTTTGAACAGCGCTTGTACCAATTGTGTGCGACTTCCTTTCCATCTAAGTAAATTAATTTTTGGTGTCCTGGGGTTATCTGCAGACTAGAACATTGTTGAAATTACAAAGTATCACAATGTGTTTCATCCACACCCGTCTCAAAAGTGTGAATGAGTCAGATGTTAATACAGCTGGCTTTTGTAAATACCCCCTATTTGCTCCAGAACCTTCCATGGTTGTTGGGAAACGTCCTGTATGTGACTTAATAAAAATCCAACAGACTTCATATTTTCCCAATTTTTTCTAGCATTTTCTAATAATTGCTTAGGTAAAGCAACTAGTCACTCTTATTAAACACTGACGACTATTTTATCACCATAGAGAGTGCTTTCTTGCTGCATCTGTGAGCTATGACATATGCTAGGTCTGAATCTCGTAATTTTAGAGACGAGGCATCCCATTGGACCACCTGATCCACATCCTGGTTTAAAGAACACATCATTTCGGTCTCATGATTTGGTGAGAGCCATGCAAGGCTGACCAAAGACTACAGCTGGAAGACTGTACCCCACCCCGTTTCAGTCACTGCCAAGAGCTTTGTGAACACAAAGATGTCAGAGCACAGGTGCCTGATTGGAATGTTTCTTACCATGCCAAAATCACATTTTCTCAATAGGGAAGATACCCAGGCACTTCCTATGGTGTCCCCCCAAGAAAACTGTGGACTTATGTTCTTTTATACCCTGAATTTTTTTAAAATCCACAACTTAACGCATGCAGCTTACAATTGTAGACAGAAAAGAAATGAGATGTCAGAAGCATCTTGCCCCACCCCACCACCATCCTAAACCTGTGAATGAAACTGAGATGACTTTTTTTATTTTTTATATTCTTCTCCTGCAAGAAATGCTACTGTTTTAAATACCAAACAAAGATAGTTGTGTTTCTGGTTACAGACCACACAAAATAAACTTACTTTGAACAAGGAATCTTGGCATATGGTAACAAAACCTATATAATTCTCTTGATCTTTAATCTCTGTGCCAATGTCTGTTTTACAGATTATGGCCTCAGCCCCTGACAAATCTGCTTAGTGAATTTTTGGCTGACAAATCTGGCAACACAAATACTGTCTGAAATACATTCAAAAGGCTAAACATTTTCATAATAGCTACTTTACATAGCCTAGTAGGTTTCCCTTTAGGACACCAATTAGATTTTTTTTTTAAAGTGACAGTATTAATTTTTGTGATTACACACAGAACTGAGATTTTTATTTAATACACTGGGCCTTCTTTTAATGCTTTTCAAGGAGAGCAACCACTTTGCCAACAGACGGGTGTTACAGCAGGGGTGATTATAGTAATTTTTCATGTAATTGGGAGTCACCATTTTTCACATGCTTGTTGACTCATCATATAATCCTTTATAATGGGGGTTTGTTATATGTCACAAGAATGTGCCAGGCAGCCGGGAAATAAAAAACAGAGGAACCCCTCTGACTGGCGGGGACCAGGAGGGTTTTTAACATCTGTCCAGTCCTTCAGACTGCAATAAATTTTCACTTAAAAGAAGTGACTGACATTGTGGAGGATTGGAGGAAAATCTGCATTCTTTATTTTTTTTTCTTAGAAGATGCCTTGAAGAACAGACTCTATTACAGATTAGGAACACAGTCTTTAAAAGTGCTCATTAGGAATATCAAAACTCTTTTGTCCTTTCCAATACCTTCTAAACTTACACCCCGAACAAATACAGTCTTGCTCCCTGGGTCCACTCACCAGCTTCATTTCATCCACATTAGTGGAACAAATGCATGGGCAGACGCCTCATGTGAACGTTAGATGCTATATTAAATAATATAGCATCTAGGTCAGGGCTAGACTTTGGAGCACCTGAGTTCTTAGCCCAAATCTGTCTGTCATCTTGGGGAAGTTGTGTGAACAAAACAAGGTCTCAGAGTCCCTTAACATTACAAGCAAAAAGAAACTTCACTCTGATTCCCGAGTTTCCCTACGAAAGAAGTAAAAATAAATAACAGAGTGAGTCTGAAAATATTTCATGAGTTAAACACTAAATACTAGGCCTTACAGTTTAAGTTGAAATGATGGTTTCTGTTAACACTTTGCCATCTGTGAGCCAGTAAGGTTGGCACAGCCATCTGCAATGCACATTCTATTTGACTCTGTATGTGCAATTTCCTTTGGAATTTTCCAAAAGTATTAGAACTAAGCTGCTCATTTTTGTGAAAAGTATCGGATGAAAAGCCTCCTTCTTAGTTGCTTTTAGCTGATCAGTAACTATGTTCTCTTCTGTTTGCGATCATCAGCAGTTATGTCGCCTGAAGACAATCCCTCAGGCTAGATCTGCAGGACCAACTGTGGAACACTGGTTTCATGAAGAGTTTGGATTTGGATTTTCAATTTTTTTTGCTAGCGATGCAGATAGAACCCAGGGCCTCAAACACGACACATCCTGAGTCCTTGGATTTGCTCTGTGTGTGTGTGTGTGTGTGTGTGTGTGTGTACAGATATGATGGGTATATGTTTTATATACATATATATGTGCATGTGTGTACATGTGTGCAGATGTACGTGTCCCCACATATATGTGTGGAAGTTGATACCAGAGTTCATTCACCAGTTTCACTAGATTGGCTGGTCAGTGAGGCCCTGGGCTCTAGAGCTCTCCCACGAATGCTCTGTTTCCCCAGTGATAAGATCATAGATGTATACTGCAACACTCAACTTTTACATGAATTCTGCGGATCCAAACTTAGGTCCTCATGCCTGCCCAGCAAGCACATTATCCACTAAGTCATTTGTCCAGCCCCTGCATTTATTTTAAATTTACTTAACACCTGAAATCTAAGACAGTACCCATGTGTTAGAAACTAGTCCTTGTATGAGGACTACTATAGGTTAGTTTAAGGTTAGATGGCTTCAATACGTCCTGCACAATTTTAAATAAGCATAAGATACAATCATCAAAAGGTACAGCAAAACAAGTATTTAACTTAACTGTAACTTTTATGATACCCAAAATAAATACAAAATCAGACCATCCTGCTGAAAATCAGCAATGAGTGTCTGCTGTGTACTCTCAACCACAGCACATCCAGATTACTTCTGTTGCTTTCAAAAGGCCTTCCATGATAAAGGCTTCTGAGAGAAGCTCTATGAATAGCATACCATCAAAGAAATTTTATCTATTACCTCGCTTAACTACAAATAAAGACACAATGTATGAAATAACTTCCTCTAGGAAGCTTTAAATATTAAACAGAAAAATGTATACTCTTTAAAACCCCTAAACCTCCAGAACACTTGACTTGCTGAATAGGGCTAACTGTTCGTTTTATACAGAAATTAAAAGTTAAATCAACTGGTATATGAACAAGTCTTTTTAGAATTAGGTTCAGAAATTCCTTTCATAAATTATAATTGGCTTTTCACTTATTCCCTTTGCAAAGTTCAGCTCTACTATTTAGAACAGGAAGGGGTTCTGCTGAGAATGATGTTTAGTTTGTTGTTTAGTTTTGTGAGAGTGTGTCACTATGTAGACCTGGCTGGCCTTGAACTAACAGGAACCCGGCTGCCTCTGCCTCCTGAGGTCTGAGATTAAAGGTGCATGCCACCTCACCCAGAATATTATACATAACTTTGATTCTAGCCCCTATAATCAGGACAGCTGAATGAATACACAATGCACCAAATACTAAAACCAACTGAACACATGATATGCCATTTTTTCTCAATGGAGGGAAAAATTCTTTCAATTGAGTCATATTTATGAGAATTGAACACACAAGACTCCCTTCCTTTCCCAGATTCACCTTGCTGAGTGCACACACGTACACCCTTATCCACTGCAATGTCCACTACAAATGACACTGGCCAAATTATGAACAAGAATTATACTCTCTCATATTCCCATATTAAAATGATAGCTCATCTAATTCCATTGATGAATTGGCCTTGGTAATTTTTTTTTCATTTCCTGGGTTTCTTTATTAATGCAAAAAGAAAAAAGAGGGAAGTATACGGAGACAAGGGTATATTGGGATTGGTGTAGCCTCTAGTTTTCCTCTTGAGTTTAAAAATCATAAACTATGCACTAGTGTGAATTCTTAGGAGCAGCCTGTCAGATCCATTGTGATAATTAATATAATGGCATACTGTAAATGCCACTGTTGTTAAGGCTGTTATCTTGGTGATTGCTGTTGTTTCTGACAATGATATTAATAACATTACTATGTTGATAATGATCCTAACAAACAACGCTAAACACAAACAGCACAATGCACTGGGTACTACACATGCTGGAACACTACATTTCCTGGACAGAAGCTGATAATCTAAGCTGTAAAGACACCCACAGTGGAAGCCTTCAGTGGATACTTAAACTGGGTGGTAGTGGGTGAGTTTTTGCCAAGGAAGTGCTAGAAAAATAAGGTTTTTTTGTAATAGCTCTTCAGGTCCAACAAAGATGAGGAACTTCAGAGAGATAAAACCAATATGTTAAGCTAGAGAGAAGCAAAGATTTCAATTTCAGAACTTCAAAGACAGTATGCATTGTAGCAATAACAAAACAATAACTAGGAAAGAACTTTATTTCCCTAAGCTTATTACAAATATAATAAACTTAATTGTAAAAAAAAGGACAATACAGAATAGAATAGCAAAGAAAATAAAAAGCATATGGAATATTATCAATGGGTGCATAATTTAAGTTTTAAGTAATTTATTTAGTAATGGGGAAGAATCCTGATTAGAATAATTTATCTAAGTGCTTTTCAACTATTCCATTATAACCCATTAGTGGAAGGTACAATCAGTTTTTTGGGGGGGAGGGTGTTCAGCATCATTTTTAGAATAGAATGGGAGGTTATTTTAGTATAATAGAAGTTTTTCATGAAACTTTTATTCATATATATATATATATATATACACACAGGGTTATGACACAATAAATTTCTAAGTGTGTGTCATAGACAGGATACTGAAATTAATGACTAAAAACCTTCCATTGTGATGGGTGATTCAGATTATGTATTTGAAAAGGAAGAAGGCACTTGGTAATATTTTAAAAATATGGCAGAATTCTCAATAAACTTAATCTTGATAAGAAAAATAATCTTGAACATGGGATCTCACTGCATTAGAGATGTCAATTCCCTTCAGTTGCTGGACTCATAGATTCTGGGTGCCATTAAGCAGAAACAGACACTGCCACTATACAAATATCACCAAGCAGACATTAATAAAATACAAAAACAAATAATGGTGAACTCTCAACTATGATATATATCATGGCTCCCACAAGGTCCAAAATGAAAGAATATAGTCTACTTCACCAAAAAGAAAATTCAGGAAGGGTGAAAGTGAAGACCACGAAATTTGAAGATTTAAGTTGTTTTGTTTTACTTCTTATTGTATGTGTAAGAATGTTTTGCCTGTACGTATGTAAGTGTACCCATGCCATGTAGTCCCCATGGAGATCAGAAGACAGCACTAAGTTCCTGGAAACAGGAATTATGGATGATTGTCAGCCATATGTGGGTGCTGGGAATCAAACCTGAGCCTTCAGCAGGAGGAGCCAGTGCTTTTAACCACTGAGTCATTAGAGTCATTAGATATTCAGCATTGGGAATCTTTAAGGTAAGGGAAGTCGAGATTTCTTAAAATGAAACACACGTTTGATTTAAGCAAATAATTCTGAAAAGCTCAACCCTCTGAAGTATCACAGCAGAGTAGGGAAACAAAGTTCTGGCAGGTCTACTGCTGTTTTGCTAAATGGACATGGTGTCTCTGACGCTTCTTTCTGCAGTGGTCAGGGCTTAATGCTGAGACTATTACCTGCTTAAAGTACTGAGAATAAGTGACTTCTATGTGCTCAACCCTCAGTGGGATATCTCTACCTCTCTCCTCCAAGCCAAGTATCAAAGAACATCACGGAAGAGGGGGTGGAAAGAATAAGCACCAGATGATGTAGAGGAGTGCTGGGAAATGATCTTCGGTCTTCTGGACAGAATATGACTGCTGCATTCATGAACTCCTTGCAGCTATGGGACCTGCACAGGGTCAAGTCAACAGGATCAATGAGCACTGGGACACACAAAAGATAAGGAGAGAGAGTGAGGACATGAAGTAGGGAAGGTGTCTGGAAGAGTGGGAGGAGGGAGTTAGTTGAGGGTGGATAAGTTCAAGATACATTTTATAAATGTATGAAATTATCAAGAATAAATAAAAGCTATTTTAAAGCATGGTAAATATATTTTATTTTGTCTTTAAAACCATATCATAAAATTTTCTCAGGCCAGCTGTGATAGTACATGCCTATAATCCCATCATTCAAGAAGCCAAGGCAGGAAAATCCTGAATGCCAGGCCAGCTTGTGTTACATAGCAAGGCTGATTCAAAACAACAACAAAATAATAATAATAACAGTAATATTTCCTCAGAACCATTTTAGTAGGTTTTTCACTTTCTAATACTGACTACCAAAAATTCACTTTCCATTTAACGTGTCATTTTACATTCAGTCCACAAATAGAGTTATTCACAGATTCATTCCTTCCACACGCAAGTGTGATTTAAAATATTTACTGAATGATCTAGATATGAAAGAAACTTCTCCAATTCGGCTGCTGCTCAGACAGACATATGATTCTATGAAACTTAAATCTAAATATGGTATTGTCCAGTTTTGATTATAGACCTCCTAACTTCAGATAAAAACCTAAATTCATGATGTGGTATACAAAACTCTACAAAAACCTAGGACTTGACTCTTTCAGTTTCACCTCACTAGCCCTCAAGTGCTATGCTCTGGCCAACTGCGTTAGCAGCTTCCACTTGGGGCCTAACCAACACCACCCACTTATCAGAAAGAGCATCGTTTCTACTCTTAACCTGGAAGGTATTTCCTCCTCCTTCAGCTTCCTACTTGTATGTTCCAGTGGTCCAGAGAAACTTACCCCCTCTCCCCATTAAGAACACCCTGGGCTTTGTCTTTGCAATATAATTTATAATCATGGGTATTTTTGTAAGGATCCTATGTTTAGATGGATTTTCTCCAGTTGACAGTCACCACCCCAAAAGCAAAAGTACAAAATAATGTTTGGATCCTTCGTTATAAACATGGAATTTTGCTCAGTAAGCACCCAAGGGTCACTCTTGTTTACAGAGCCACCACTCATAACTTAGCTTGGCACCTGCCATCTGATCTTTCTGAAATCAATTTTATCATTGAAAAATGACCACAATGCTACCTTCCTTGTGTATCATACTTAGATTTTGAAAGGGCCATGTGTGCATTGCCTAGAATAGAGTAGGGTTTAATAAATGAACTCTGTTCTTTCCTCATTGCTTGCCCCTGACCTCCACGCACATCTAAATGTTTTTCAACACTGTCCAAAATAAAGAAATGACTCACAAATCTGGCATCTCCAGATTTTAGTTCACTTTCCCTTCCTACTCCTCAATTAAGAGAAAGCTCATTTTGAGGTTTAATGGAGAGTGTCGCAGGTTCATCAGAGTTCAATTCAGCAGTCTGGAGTGAATCTGTAATAATCCATGACCACAGACCAGTTTGTATTTTTCCACTAATAAAACTCAAGAATTGCTATGTTTAAATGGAATTTTGCAGGTCATTAATCCATTCTAAGGACTGCATCTTTTGGCTGTTTAATTGGGAAATAGTGGTGATAGCAAATAAGTTGATAGACTGTTTACACCTTATGAATTTATACTTCAAAAGAATTTCTGAATGATTTAAACTGAAAAATATTAAAGCACCACTGTCACCTGTCTACATCAAACAAATTTTGTGATGACTTTGTACAAAATACCAAATTCTAGTGGTTCAGAGATTCTACTTTATTTTAACCAGAGGAAGTAAAAGCTTCTAGAAGACTGCTTTGTTGTGGAAGGCAAGGGGTTGGGCAGTTGGTAGAAGCTGAAAGGGACAGCTTAAACTCTGCTTTTGTACTTTAGAGTCAGTATTAAATAGACTAAGGGTAAATTGAAAGCAAGCCCTGGACTACTGAGACAGTCGATCTGACAACTGAGGCTGCAGCTAATTGACTCATGGGAGGGTAGTGCATACAGCACAGATATGCTGGACAAAGAGATGCGTCAAGGACCAGGCAGGATTGTGTCGGACCAGACTGAGATGTGTAAAACTCCACGGTGGTGCTCAGAATGAAGAACAATCTAAAACTTTCATTATTTCTGGAAGTTTCCATTAAAAATCTTGAGGCTACACTTGACTGCAGTTAACTGAAACTGTAGAAAATAAAAGCCATGGATGAACAGGGTCTAAGGTATGTTTAAAAATATAGTTCATATGCATGCTTGAATATCTAATGTACATATTAATACATGCTTAGCATCAATAGATACATACAAATATATTTAACATTTCTGTTCTGCATACATGTGTACATATGTGTGTACACACAGAGAGACAGTAGCTAGCACACAGTCAAAATTCAAAGCAGAGCTGGAAACAATCCCCAGGCCCCAGACTTTCAGAGATCTAGTGTTCATGTGAATGACTGGTACTGCTCTTTCTAGCACATGGATGAGAAAAGCTCACACAGCAGTGTCGTTAGGTAGTTTTCACAGTCTCTGTGGAAGTTTGAATGACTAATTGCAGTTCTTCTTCTTCATTTATCTGTCTTCTTGGGATTGGATTGACTCACCTTAATGATGATGACTGAAAGTTGACAAGGACTTAATACTTTCACTTGCAGTAAGGACACTGTGGCATTATTGTGCCAACATCACAGTTACCTGAACAAATAGCCTAACTCTTACATTGAGTTTTTAGGAGTGGGACCGAACTTGGAGGACACTTATTCCCCTAGGTATTTCTCGGAACCGCCTGTGTCCTGAAACTGTGCCGATCGCACGGTTGTACCTCTATCCCCGAATTGTGTACAAGTCGATATTACTCATTTATTCATAAATTATGAGTCTCTCCTTGACTTTGTAAACCACTGCAAAATTTAAATCATTTTGCCACTAAAAATAGAACAAGCTTTCATCTTCCTTTGTCAGTGTCCTCCCTTCAGGACCTCTTCCTCTTCTTTTCCACAATGGTCAGTGAGCAAGGGGAAGGGGCCTACATTTCATTACCTAACAAACACCATTAATGACATCAGTAGAATCTCAGAGTATCAAGTACACTGAAAATTTGTCTTTGTTTTAGTAAATCTCTTTCTTTAAATTTGAAGAACAGATTGTCTTTTTATGAATTTCAGTGTGTTAACAGTAAAAATATATATTGTATATTATAGGAAAGACATTAAAATATAATGCTCTTATATGTAAGATTATATTATTGCCAAAATCTGTCATTAAAGTCAGGATCATAGATAGGTAATATGTTGCTTCCAGAAAAAACTGGGATTTAAAAATTATAGCTTATAAGGCTCCACTTTCAGATAACATATTAGAGGCTAGATCAATCAATGTTTCTCATAAATGAATCAACCCATTGCATAATTATAGCCATATTTAATCACTATAGCAAAGTTCAGGGAACAACATAATCTCTTTTCTCTTTGGACAACTCATCTCAGACTAAAATTAGATACATGATCAATTTATTGAGTATTGGTTGTCTGGTTGTACCTGACCATTGAACAGAAGTTCAATTTTTTTTAAAAATTCTAGGCCCAAACAAGTACATGCACGGCTTTCTTTAAAAAAACAAAAGGTAGGGGTTTTGAAATTATCCAGTGTTTGTTTAATGTTTGATCCACTGGTCACAATTCTGCAATTCTCCCTATAAGCATTTGCGAGGTAGTTTGTAGACAAGCTGCAGTAGTAGACTTGTGTGCAAAAATCAAACATAAAAACTGATCACATGCTCACAGCTGGAGACCATGTAGACTTCATTCAGTACGGCATCAGGCATTATCATTTAGCACTCCCACAGCGGGAGGAAAAATGGTGGCGCGGAGGAGAGCCGTCACATCAGACGCACTCCAGGCTTTCCTTTCCTCACATTGCTCCTCTCCCAGATGAAACTCTTTAAATTTTAAATAGGAAAACAACGCACAGAATCATTGCTCAGAACAAATAACAACAACAACAACAAACAGATGGAGAAGTGGTTATGAGGGGCAAGTGTGCAGGAGAACATCCCTCATTAAGTAAATATCAGAAGGCTCAACATATCATTTGATATGGCCTTAAAACTTACACACACAAACACACACACACACACACACACACACACACACGCACACACCCCACGCGGTCATGAAGAGCTTTAGATCAGATGGAACAGCTTATTTTTGTAACTACGCTGTGTTTTATCTTTGTTGATCAGGAACAAGTTACTCCTTAGTAGCCAAACACAAATGCACTCGGGCATAGCTCACTAATGAGAGCTCTTATAAACCCATACTTATCAAATACAATATATTAATACATGTTAAGATAATTGAAAGAGTTGAAGACACATGAACCAGAGCACCTCTATTTTTTTCTTTTCCAGAGGAGAAATCACCTTCAAAACCTATTATCTCATTCAATTTCCTCATTGAAAACTGTAATTTAGGAATTAATTTTAACTTCCACAAATCTCAATTTCATGTTATTTCTTCCTTAATACAATAACACTATCATTATTTTAGGGGAAAAAATTATATCATTACTGGGTTTATTTTACCAGAACAGCAAAATCCAAGGAGTGGTGTAGCTTTAGAAAGTAGGTAATTGTTAATTCATGTCTATGGTAGTCCCCCCAAGTTCCCTCACTGGCTGGCTGACTAGTCCCTGAGGGTGTGCCGAAGGACAGTGCATTTAGAGTCTTCTCCATGTGTCTGCTGCCCCTACTGTTCATTTGATCGCCCTTGTGGGTACCTGTTATGATGCAGATTAAAGAGCAGCCATAAACAATTAGCTGCCTGTTCTACCTCTCAGAGACAATGGCTGAGGAAAGAGGCACCATAACTCAGTCCACCCATCCTTCTACACGCTTCCTGGGATCAAGATGTGTCACCTCATCTCTAACTTTGGTTCTGAAATCATACACTAAGATTCTGATATGCTTTGCTTGCAGTTTTGTCACAAGAACAGAAATTAAGCTACAAACATGTCAATTAGGCTGTTATACTAAATGGTAAATAGCATTTAGATATGAGAACTTCCTCAGTGCAGAGCTGGCCTTCCAGAAACCCCCTACCCTGAGCTGGAGTTGTGTATATGCAGTATGTGTCTGTATGTATATATACATGCATACATTTGACTTTGGGTTTGTATAAGGACATACAGTTAGAAATATATGGTATATCGTATATACATTTGAATACACATATATACATATACAATCATCTTCTTAATTTTTAGGGATTTTTCCTTAAGGAGAAAAATATAATAAATCCTTAGGTAAAAATAGGAAGGAACAAACTGAATGTATGCATTTTCTTTTTAAACAAGGAATCAGATCAGCCTAACAAGATGTTTCCCTGAAATACTGGCCTCAAATGAGTCCATTCAGCCATGGCAAGGAGAGGTTTCCAGCCAAAACATTTAATTAGTGCCCAATTAAGACAGCCAGAATGATGTGAAGTCCGGGCTCTGGTCGCGCGCTCGCCTCAGGATGGGTAAGCAGCTTAAGTGAGTCTAGTCTGACTAAAAGCTGTCAACTGTCAAACTGTCAGTGGGCCATATGGGTCAGGCAGCATCTCTCTAAAGAATTCGGCTTGTCCACTCATCAGGGGAAACCACCTCTAACACCTTTGGGTTGACAAATACCCAGCAGCATTTCAAAGCACAAAGGAATTGAAGGTATAGTTTGATTAAGGAAGAACTCTGTCATGTCCCTTTAAACTTTACTGGCACCCCAGCAGGTATAGGAAAAGGTCCAAACTCCTTAGCATGGCAGAGAGCAGCCCTCCTAATGATCTGGCCTGCTCTCTTGCCTTTCCTTTCTCTGTTATCATAGAGCAACACTGAATGGCTTGAGGTTCTGTCCATATGCACACGGTCTGTCAGGACTCCAGACTTTGCTAATATAGCAGCTCTGCCAACAATACCACTCTCTCTTCTTGCCCTGCCCCAAACTACCTTTTCTCACTCAAATATACCCTTTGATATTAAACTTAGGAGTTAGATGTCATATTCGTGCTGTCTACCTCAACCTCAGGCAGAGAACAGTTAGAGACCCCTGATTCCGGCTTCATAAGCCCCTGGGGCAATCTTAATGCCCATGATTCTCAGCAGCTCCTTCTAAACTCACTTACCATCTTGACGCTATATAGCTTGACAGAAGCTTCCTTGCCTTCATCGGGCTAACTAAGGATCAAAAAATTAACTGTGAGATAACCAAGTTGAAACCGGTCTCTCCCAGCGTTTATTTCTTTCTCTGTCTTAAAATATATTTGTGGGGTGAATAAATACCATCATGCAGTTGGACAGATTTGCCTTGGCACACGTGGTAAGTCAACACGCAGGTGAATCCCTGCGGCTCTGCAGCTCCTCCTGGGCCCAGGCCCAGGCACAACAAGTCAAGATGTGAGATAGGGCAAAGGCACCTAGAATTAGAGCTGACTACAGAATCAGGCCAAGTACTGTCAAATGGAGGCATGCACGACCAATCAGTCACTGACTTTTAGGTAAAATGTTCATTCCTTTTTAATTGTGAGTACATGCTCACTCGTTATAACTAGTGCTAACTAGTTATAACTCTGGTGGGAGATGGTTGTGCATGTGTGGGATCAAGTGTACAGAACATCTTTGGCACTCAGTTTTCTGATAACCTAAAATTGCTCCTTAAAATATGTTGTTTTTTAAAAAAGAACAATCAAGGATTAGTCTTCTTTCTAGAACAAATACTTCAACATGAGACCAAAAATCAGACTTTCTCTCTTCCAAACTTACTGGATTATTCTTAACATTTTTTTAAACTTTTGATAAAGAAATTTCCGAGGGCAGAATAAACATTATCAAACTTAACACCCTCTAAGCTCCTCCTCCCAAAGTAGAACTTGTGATGTAATCATTGACAAAAGTATCTTAAAGAGCTTAGGTGGTCTTGCAAATATCAGCTGTTGGTCTCACTTTCTAGTACAGAAAATCAGACTGCTGCTACCACAACGTAGTTAAAACATAAATTATTTAACATGGTAATGGAACCATTGATGCATAATCCTAAAAAAACATTTTCTGGCTAGAATGACAAGGTTGCCAGAACTTCACATTCAATGACTACATTGAGATGCTTTAATGGCTTCATGCTTCTCATAGGGGTGAGTGTTATGTGAACAAGAAAGCAGTTGAGTAGATTTTTATCCTAGGGTAGGCATGTCTACTAGGGGAAAGAAAGAAAACAAAACTAGGATATTATACATATACCAAATCTCTTATCTCCCAAACACCACCATGGAAGGAAAGCCTCAGCTGTTTCTACTCTGACATGTGTGTATTAAGAGAACAAAGACTCAACAAGTCTAGGAAAGACTCTCCAGATGCCACCAAATCTTCAGAAGGCAAGCTCCCTGCCCAAGCTCCCAGCAACAGAGCTGACAACTGCTTCCTTTATAATACAGGACAAAAATATCAGTTGAGGGCTCCACTCCACTTTTCCTGCAAAAGCAGGAAGAGGCAGAGTACCAAGGTGTTCTCTGCCTTCTGTCATATTCAGGGAATGTTTCTGAGGCCTTTCAACAAGATACTAAGAAAGCTTATGTGACAGAATAGGGCTTCCTCAAACTTTTTCACCCACTTCTTCTCAACTATCTCAAGAGGAGAATATTTGGTACTACTCCAAGAAGATAGAGACATGCAGGTATGATGTATAATCAGTCAATCAGCAGGTAGTGTGCATCTTTCCTCTCTCTCTCTTTTTCTCTCTCTCTTTCTGTCTCTGTCTCTTTCTGTCTCTGTCTCTCTGTGTATGTGTATGTGTGTATGTACCTGTGTTGTGTGAGAGAGAAAAAGATTGGAAAGGGGGGATGGACAGAGACACAGAAAGAAAATAACAGAGAAAGACGGAGATAACTTTGTGTACAAAGTGAGGAGGATCAAGCTATTTGCTGGCTCACCTCAAAGAATATAGATAACATGCAGAATTCAACAGCCTAAGAGCCTGCTGCTGCCATATAGCCATATCTTAGAGGGAAACTTACATGGAATACATCAACTGAAACAGAACTCCGGAGAGAAACTAACCACTAAGAAGAGAGGTAAGGAAATGTCCTTGCTATCTGTCTGAGGTCTGTGGACTGATACTGGCTCCTTGAAAAAAGTAAAGTTTGAATTCTGGGTTTTTATATTCTTGACTAGCTGGTGATAGAAGGTTTTGGTGGTGACAGTGCTGGTATTCTACTTCTTAATGAATCACTCAGCGTCGTAGGCAAAAACGCAGCTGTGACACATAGAAATAGGTCCTGGAAATCGCTCCTCTCCCTCTAGGGAGAATGTGGGAGGGGCGCAGTAAGGACTTACTCTTTCCCTTCTCAGAGTATTCCTTCTTCATCTCCGAGGGGAAATGTGGATCATAGAGCCATGAGTTCATAATTTGGGGATGCTCATATTGCATTGTACATCCTAAGTCAGGAAGCAGTCTTTGCTGTTTGAATAAGGAAAATAAATTACCTAGAAATGGTTATCAGGAAAATTTCCAAGATTCCTGATGTCAGTTCTGTGGTTAATCACAGCTAAGTGAGAAGCTAAGGCCACAGACAGAAAATCAAATTCATACTCCAAGGGACCACCATGTTCAAGGTCAAGTATGAATGAGGGGAAAGCATGCATGGCAAAGAGGAAATGATGCCAGAAGCGGGGACCCTGGCAAAGATTTTGTTTAAAACGTTAGATAGAGGCTATATAAGAACAATGACTGTGGTTCACAAGCCTTTGCTGGAGCTCAGAAAATAATGCTTCAAAGTATGTGGCACTGGTCTTCAAACCAAGAGCAACTGTGGGGCAGCACACACAAAGAAGTGCTTTCTCTGAAGTTCCCTCATCTACAGGGGAGATCAGATCCACCAAAGGGACACTCAGCAGTCTTCAGTTACCTCACTGAAATTTCATTAGCCGTGGAGGATTAAACTCATATCACAGAGGAAGAGACTGAAAATCAAGCCCCAAACCTCGAGCCCAAGTATCTTCTCTAGGCCACTGTTCCTCAAGCCAGCTGACCTCCCTAAATTTATTTACTCACCCTCCCACACCCCAAAACTGCCTGCCTGAAGACTACCTTGCCTTCCTCATGAAGATGTACTTAAGCCTTGGCCAAGATCCCTTCTTTGCCTTTTCTTCTGCTCATCTGTCTAGTGTCAGCTTATCTTAGCAGACTCAGTTACTGAATCTTCAGAGGAAAAGTCTGAATTTTTCTGCCTCTTCTAGAGCTAACCACAGATCCAGGCCATCATTGAGAGAATAATGTTTTTTATATACTTTAATAGCAAGAAGTAAAAGCACAAAGCCAGAAATAATATTTGTTTTGTAAAAACATCTATAACACAATGCAAAGAAACCACTAAACTCAACAAGCCATGGAAGAGTAATAATGAGCTGTGTGCTGGGAATGGCAAGGGCTTATAGCTGGACACCAATTCATACAAGGGCTTATAGCTGGACACCAATTCATACACACTAAACAGAGGGAATTTAGCACCAAGCTATGGATGCCTAAATGCTAAATTGGGGATAAAGAGGGTCTGCCGATGTCGCTCATTTGGTGGAGGCGTGCCTAGCATGTATGAAGCCCTGGGTTCAATCCCCAACACCACACAAACCTGGCAAGGGAGCATACTGCTCTACTCTCAGTCCTGGAAAAGTCAAGGTAGAGGATTAGAAGTTCATTCTTGGGCACATAGCAAAATTCAACGTACATTTCTGCAATTCCCTTGACCTGTGTTAACCACAAATGGTAAGTCTAGAAAAGCAAAGAAGTTGAGAGTCCCTAAGTAACAAGGTCTATGGATGGTGTATAGTCTTAACAAATTTTTTTCAAGGTGAAAATGTATAAAATGCCTAAGTAGTATAATGAAATCTTCAAAATCAAATTCTGTCAAAGAGAGCATTAAAAATTCAGGTTTAACAACACCAAAATTATTTTAGGTTATCTAAGAATGGCAGTATATTTTATAATATTAGAGACTATAATCAATAAATACTTGCATAGAGACTAAATATATAGATAACAAACATGAAACTGACTTTTTTAAAGCAATCAGATAGGCATACAAAAATACAAAAATAATGACTTTAAAAAACGAGTTTATCCACTGCAGACAGTATATTTCTCTAATCTATATATTCTACATACAAATTTCAAAAAATCAGTTAAAAAATAGACAGTTTAAAGTTGTTAGTCATCCACAAGAACTCATGGAGGGCCTTCTAAAACATTCATAATGCTTAGTTTCTCAGTCTGACTATGTGTGATTTGTGAAAAGTCATGAGTCAGACACTGACCTGTAATCTCTGCATCCCTATCAATAAATGTTAAGCTTCAATAAAAAGCTTTCTAAAGAAAAAAAATATACCCGTTATGCTCAGTCTTCCTAAAAATTTAAGTTTATCCCTTGCTAAGGTACTTAAGGATGAGGTTCAGTCTCAAAACCAATAATAGCATCTTAGGTTATCCAGAGAAAAGGATTGGGAATAACTCACACTCGGCCAGTATGCTTAAAGTCTTGAAGAGGATCTTAAGAAATATATATTTGAATCCTAAGAAAATGGGCAGTGGATCAGAAAATCTACCATAGAGGTCTGAAACTGAGCCTGCTTAGCTGGAGCGCACCAACATCAGGAAAACAATACGTAAGTTTCATGAGATCAATTTAACAATCTAAAAATGTACTGTTTACACAGTTATGAAATCCTAATTCCTACATCCAACTCCCAACTCTTTCGAGCCTCTAACATCATTGGGTCTATGATTTCTTCACACATAGAAGGGGCCACATGACTTGCTCTAACTGCTTTCCTAGAGTACTTGGAATCATAAACAGGAAAACACACAATGTACTCTGAAAGCTATTTAAAATACATAAAAATGTAAAACATTTTAAATAATCCAAAATTGATGACCCCATCTGATTTGCCTCCATTTTAACTTCTGATCTGTCTTGTATTCTTTTTGCTCTGCTTTCAAAAATCCCAAACCCCCATCTGTTGCCTCCTACCTTTGATAATCTGTCTTGTTCATCACTCTCCTCACTGACATCACCCCTTAAGGAGCTCAGCAGCAGCATGTCCCACATCCTATCAAGTCTCTCCCAGCCTTGACTTGCTCTTGTCCTACCTTATTCTTGCTGGACCCTCCAACTGCTCTTCTTTTCAAATTCAACCAGCAGGGTGTGTGTGTGTGTGTGTGTGTGTGTGTGTGTGTGTGTGTGTGTGTGTGTGTTAATCAAACGACAGCCTCAAGTGTCATTTCCTGGGTACCATCACAGTTTTGTTTTTACAACAGAGCCTCACTGGCCTGGAGATCACCAATTTGGCTAGACCAGCAAGACCCACGGAGCCACCTGTTTCCCCCTCTGAAGGGCTGGAATTACAAGTGTGCACAACCACTCCCAGCCTCTTTTAAACAAGTTTGGAGGGTGGAACTCTGGTCCTTATATTTGTAAGACAAGCATTTTATTGACTGATCAATTTCCCCAGGCCAAATTCAATCTATATTGAAAGGTCTCTGCCATGTCCTTTCCCATGTTCCCTCCCTTCAGTCCACTGTGCAGATTTTTTATCATCCCTGAATTTCTCTGAACATTGTCTTCTGCCTGTGTGCACTAAGCTTCCTCTTCTCAGGAAACTGGGAAACTCTTCCCACAGTGGGTTGATCCCCTGCATTTCTTTTCCCTTTTGTAGTAACCAGCACAGCACTGGGTAAATGGTGATGAGATTAAGCTTCAATAAATATTGGCAGTCCCAATAAATATGCATGGAAATGAATGAAGTTAATAATTTCCATTGAAGCACCTGACAGTTACACTGAAATCTGTGTGTCAAAGGTGTTATTTCTCCTGCTCATTTTAAATAGTATCCTGGAAAGCCTCTGTAGAACTAGAGATAAATGCTATCCTCTATAAGGAAGACCAGAGAACAGAGCTGTCACTCTCTCTGACCTAATTTAGCTAAGATAAATGTAAAAAAAAAAAAGGAATCCATATATAGGACTCAAACAAATAAAAAATCAATTCAAAACAAATAAACACAAAACTTTAATAATCCAAAATCAGTCTATGCATAATAAATGCTTAAGGAGTGATTGAGGTTTGACAAAGAAAGCTCTATTAAATTCTACCAGGATAAGATTCTAGAAACCAGGTCACTAAGGACTGCTGAGAAAAGTGAGTAACAAAATTTCAGCTGATTTTAATACCGGCTACTAAGTGCATCCGATGAAATTCCTGAACACAGGTGTGGCTAAAGTGAGTGCTGGCACTTAGATGGGCAGGGTGCCCAACAGACAGGGAGACATGATCGGAAGTGAGGATCGGAAGGAAATGGAGAAGGACTTTGGAGAACATTTTAATTAGTTAGTGCTATGGTTTAGATAAGTGCATCCCACAGGCCCATGTGTTAAAGGCTTGATCTTCAGGGTGATACTATTTGGAGGGGTAGAACCTTCAGGAGATAGAATCTCATGGGAAATATTTCTGTTTTTCATTTGTTATTATCCCACGCCATACGTATAGCATTTTTATACATATCTGGTATTGACTGGCACCCTCATCTGTCCCTACCCACCATCCCTCTGTTCCCCACCAATACCTAAACCATCTGCCCTTCGCAGGTGGGCTACTACTCTCCCCCTCCTCTCTTAAGGCCTCCTTTTTCTCTTCCCGTGGGTCCTTGTGGGAGATTCCTACACACTGACTGTGGGAACCTGGGCCTTTTTTCTCTCCTTCTAGCTTCCTGGAGATGGGAGCTGTTTTGTTCTGTTACATACTTGCCATGATGGCTACCTCACCACAGGCCCAAATCAATAGACCTAATCTGGTGTGGACCGGAACCTCCCACACTGTAAGCCAACATAAATGTCCTCGAGAAGGTGATTATCTGAGGCGCTGTTTAGTGATGGGAACCCAACACATTTAACTTTTTTTTTTTCCCCTTCCTTCTACTTTGTACTTGTGCCCAGATTCAAAGTGATGGCTTCATAACAATAAATTAATAATTAAGGAACCCACGGAAAGATCCAAAAGATATGCCAAGAAGGGTTATAAGCTTGGCTCTTGATCTCTCTTTAGTGAAAGACAGAAAATAGGTTTGAATCTGCCTGCCCGGATGGCCAGAAGACAGTGACAGACATCCAATGATAAAGCTCAAGGGGCATTTTCTCTTGCTACTCACAGAAGCCAGGCTGCCTGGCATTCATATTTTAAAGCAGTTCTTTTTATTCCCAGACTTTTAAGAAATAAACTTGTGCCGCACCCAGTTTTTCTAAGGACTAAAATGGACACATATCTCCCCAATGACCTTACTCCCATATCAGGGATGAGTGGGGCTTGGGGAATACCCGGATTTCTATATGTCTAACCCCCCAGGGAACTCAGGTTCTGATTTCTCCAGCTGAAATTATTTGCCTTTCAACCTTTGCCTCTAGATTTCAAGACAGGACCACTGAACAGGACAGAAGAGGGAATTGTGGGTGCTACTGGAAAACACTGAGTTAGACAGTAACTACTAAAGTTTATGGGACACACTGGCTTCACAGTTTATCGAAAGTTTTCAGTTACCACCTCATGTGTTCCTTACATAACCCTGGGAAGCCAGCAAAGTAAAGACTGTCTGTCACTTCCATTGTGTAGGCAGGGCAGATGCTCAGTGGGGGGATCTGACTGGTCCTCTTCATGCAGCTGTGCACTGCCACACTGGTACTGGAACCCAGGGACCCCACGTCACCTGGACACATTGGAAGCGACAGGATCACAGGACTGTACTGGAGAGCATGGAACTCAGACACTTTCTGAAAGATCTGGGCCAGAGGCAAAATCCCCAAGCCAGAAAAGGACTTCGAAAATATCAAAGTCCAGCTCCCTCATTTTGAAGATATGGTCTAATTTGATGGAATGACTGACCTAAACATTCATCAAACCCACATAAAGGTGGCCACCAGTCAGTGCTCTCTCACTCCCACGACCTGCTTTCCATTTAGTCTGGTTTAAAAAAAAAAAAAAAAAAAAACTCAAAGGCATTCTGGACAGAAAGTCAGTGAAGCAGGATAGAATTCATTTATGCTGACCAAGTAAATTGGAGGTTTGATCAAATACTAAATGAAACCCAGTGCTGCACATGGATTAACTAGAGTTAAAAGACAGCCTCCTGTAAATGTATAAAGCTGTGCAGAGGACTGGGAATCAGGAAAACACCAGCTCCATTTGTTTTGCTGCCCCTTCCTATAGAACGATGCTGGAAGCCTGGCAAGAGGGTCAGTTTATTCAATACTCATGTGAACAAGGCCTATCAGGTTGTTAAGAGAAGGGTCTGAGAAAATGGTGCCAGGAGTTCACTGTTAATGGTGATACAGTATTTTCATGCTTTTTGCTAAAGTTTATGTTCCTGAGTTACTTAACGAATTGTCCTACCTTTGACTTAATTTTTATTTGCACTGATGTGACCCATGCTAGCTGTCTAACAGGAAGGTGAGAGGTCATGGTATAATCCCACTCAGATTACTTTGAAAAGATCTAGACTGCTTCAGGCAAGCATCTCAAATGAGATTGTGAGGGCATATAAGTATTCCAGAACAGAGTGTTAAAATTACTTCTGAAAAATTGAAGAAAATGCCTACAAAGTATGTAACCATTTATAAATCTGTCACATAGAGACTGGTTATTTAAGCATGACCAAGAAAACTTGGGAGTACTCAATGTTTTACAGAATATAGATATTATTAATGAAGTTAAAACTCAAATAGACAAAAAGAGTAAATGAATTTCCAAATTAATAGGTTAGAAAGGAGTCTCCAGTATTGTCCAGGTTAAATGATATTTAACTATCTGGATTCCGAGAGAATTGATAAGTGCATTAGGAATTGAATCAGACCTGGAGAACTCTGGCTTAAGAGCAGGACAAGTTAACAAGTTCTGAGGAAATAGAGTGGTCAGTGCACACACTGTCCAATCTTGTTTTAACTGACAAACTAAACATTAGGTATCACTTGAATTTCACGTGAGGTAAGGTTGCAGATGGCTAGTCCCCCTGACCTTAGGCAGCCTGGGAACTAAGAGGAAAGCAAATTTAAAGATCTCAGTCAACTGCTCCTCCTTCGGCATCAAGCTGGCTACTTGCAGTGCATAGCATCCTTGCCCACAGGCAGGTTATGGTTTGTCAATGTGGCCCGAGTGGAAAGCTCCATTTCTCAAGGTATTCAAGACATGCGCCTGCAAAATAGTATGCCTGCTTGACACACAGCAAACGCAGAAGCGGGGAGTTCTCACGAATCCCCTCTTCCTCTCCATTCCTCCCTAAAAAACCACCATGAGCTGAGGAGGATTTTCTGATCCTCCTTAACGAAGATCCTAAGACCCTGGTATGAGAGGTGGCCTCATATCTGCAGGGAAAAGAATACCCTTATCCCTGAGAATTCATACTTACAGTGAGAATCCAAACAAGGCACTTTCCTCGTTTCCCCTGTTTATTATCAATAGAACCCACAAGGGAGATTGTCCACCCATCATCAAGCCTGGTGTGAAAATAAAGAGGTTTAACTGTTTGAGTCTTTATTTCTTATGAAGTCTCCAATGTCACATAAAACTTGAATAAAATAAATGTGTATGCTTTTTTTCTTGTTAGTCCGTCTTTTTTATAGGTACTTCTGCCAAGAATGTGTACTACCCAAGAACTGTTCTGTGCCTACAGTCAGTGAGAACTTCACCATTAATATCTAATCCATCTTGAAAAATAGTAAGGTAACAGCCTTAGCCTTTTGCTCTTGAGACAGGGTCTTACTATATAGAGCAGGCTGGCCCCAAACTCACAGAGATTTGCCTGCCTCTGTCTCTGCCTCTGCCTCTGCTTCTGGAGTGCTGGGATTAAAGGTGTATACCACCATACTCACCTAATTTTAACCATTAAAAGATTATTTTTAAATTTGTGTGTGTGTGTGTGTGTGTGTGTGTGTGTTTAGCCTGAATGTATATAAGTGTGCCATATGCCAACATTGGCCATGGAAGCCCCAAGAGGGTGTTGAATTCCCTCAAAATGGAGTTATAGGTGGTTGTTAGCCACCATGTGGATGCTAAGAACTAAAAGACCATCCTTTGCAAGAGAAGTAGGTGCTCTTAACTGCTAAGCCATCTCTCCAGCCTCAACTTTAGCCATTTTTAAAAATCAGGTCACATGTGATAATATCAGGTTCAAGTTTAGTTTTTTAGTTTTGTTGCTGTTTTGGTTTGACTTTCAGCTTTGACCAGGGTTTTCTTTGTTTTTTGCTTGGGGGGGAGGGGGGGACTGTCGCTCTTTTCTGTGGACTCAGTGTGGTTATGCCTGTGTGCATAGATATGAACTGGTACACTTGTTCGTGTGGGTGGGTATAGGGACCACAGCTTAACATTTTGAGACTCTTAATCTTTTCTCCTCAATTTTGAGGCAGTCTCTCATTGGGGGAGAAACACCCTTTCTGCTGAACTGGCTGCCAGTGAATACATGGAATCTACTTGTCTCTGTATCCCAGGGCTGAGGTCATTGATGGTGGGGTATGTGGTGTACTAGGGGTCTGAACTCAGGTCCTTGTGATTGCACAACAAGTGCTTCACCAACTGAGCTATCTCCCTGGCCCCAGCCAGGGTCTTCTTTCTATGTAGCTCAAGTTAACCTGGAACTCATCGTCCTCCTGCCTCAGGCCCCCTAGTGCCAGAATTATAGGAGAGCACTACCAGACCCACTGCTAATTCTTCCTTCTTTCCATGCAGTTTGGAAAATGTCTGAGACAAGAACCAATGAGCAAGTGTATAAAGTAATAAATTTAATGATAATCTAAGTTCAAGATGGCTCTCTGGTTAAGAGCATGTACTGCTCTTGCAGAGGATCTGAGTTCAGCTCCCAGAACCCATGTGGGAAGCTCAAAACCACCTGGAATTCATGTGCAGATACTAACAGATACATACACATATGCATAATTTTTTAAATCAATGTTTTTTAAAAAGTGAATGTGCATATTCAAGAAAAGCTTGCAATTAAATATTTGGAATTAAAGGAATTACATTACATTTCAATTAACCAGAAAACTGAATTAACCAAAATCACACACACATGGCGCTTTTCAACTAATGACAATTTTGAAAATGTAATATAAATATACATTGGCATTAGTTACCAAGAGAATATGAGATTGTTATAGCATGTGTTTCATAGAGAATTTCTTTCAAAGGAATGTGGATGATTGCTAACTGAGCTAAAAGTGAAGAAGTTATTATCCTGAGTGTGGTTATCTCAGAAAGAGTCAAGAGTTAGAAGAAAGGTGGCATTCTACTGATTAACCTTAAATCCTTCCAGGATGGGAACAGGGCTGGGCCAGGATAAAACGGGAAAGATGCACCACAATACAAAACCAGCAAATTTCTTCCTCAAACTTCTTAATCGAGTGGCCAATTGCTGGTTGTCATTGCATTAATCTAATTATAACTCTCTCCTAGTGAATTTAAAAATACATGAAATGACTGGGGAAAAAATAGCAACTGGTAAAAATCAAAGGGTTCCACAGTTAATGTTACATTCAAAGGTAATTACTTAACACAGGCAAAGCTGAACCACACAACCTACAATTCTACAACTTTCTATAGGCCCTTTTGCCTCTACTTTAAATAAAAGAAATTCCTTTCATTTTGTCAAGAAAACTTTTCTCTACCTCACTACTGCCTGACAAGGGAACAGATGGCAATTTAAGGGGAGAATTTATGAGAGCCACAATCTTAATGTTGCATAAAGGAAAGAAAAAGACTCGCATCAAAACCACTGACAAATGTACTTGCTAATATTAATGCACTCCCCATTCATCCAATATGCTTCCTAATTGCTTTTCTGTACATAATAATGTGGCACCTGCTGCTCAACATTGCAAACGCATCAGGATTTCTCCAAAGTCAAACAGCTCTGCAACTGGCCCTCTCCCAGTGATAAATGCAGAGCACTGTATCACGCACAGTTCCTGTCAGTGGCATAATTAAAATTTTATACTTACAGAAAAAGATAGTAAACAATCGGTTCTTAAATGGATTCACAAGAGGAACTCTTGTTACAGCCAACTTTATAATTAGTATGCATCATGTGCTGCTAATATATCCATGACAAGAAAATAGGAAAAGAATTAGAAACTCGAGTTGTTCCCTTCAAAGCAACATTAAAGTACAAAACAAGAAGAAAATAGTCTGGGGTTACGGTAGCATCCCACGAAGCCCTTCCTCCATGTAACTTGTCTATGCTTTCTGAAGAGACAAGCACCTGGAATTAAAGTAGGAGGGAGAAAATGTGCATGCACACCCACTAGTTAAGGCATGACCCCAAATTCCTAAGTCTTACATGGCACAGGGGTCCAAAAGCCAAGTTTGCATCCTGGACAAATACAGCCTGTCAGTTGTTTACGTAAAGCTTGTGAATTGAAAACCAGTTTTACCTTAAACAACTGACATAAAAATTGAAAGAAGAATCACATGAAAATGATAAGAAGTTCAAATGTGTCCATAAATAAATCTTTATTAGAACACACTCATGCTCTTTCATTTATGCATGGTCTATGGCTGTCTTCTTGTTACAAGGCTAGAGGTGAGTAGGTGCATTACATTTGTATAGTCCCTCAGGCTTAAAATATTTACTCTCTGCTCCTGTACAGGAAGACTTTGCCAACTTCTGACCTCAAGCATTTGTATTCCATAAATCTATGTAATAGGAATGTGTAGTTATTTATATGTGTGTGCACATCTAAACGATTAGTGATCAATAAGATGAAAAGGGGGTTTCAGCAAGCTTCTCTGTGTGTGTGTGCACATGTGTATGTGAAAGGTTAAAAATTATAATTCTAAGTGTAATTAAATATTAATGACTGAGTTGTGATAAAAATCTAATTATATTAATTAACTATGTGGGCTTTTATCTCAGCTATAATTATATCTAGCAAATTCAGTGCTTTACTTTTCCATCTAAACACTGTATACTCCTTATATCTGTGAAAAGTCTATTCTGTTAGAAAACAACAATGAAACAACAGCAAAATAATAATAATTTACTTTTGTCTATCATTCAATGTTGAACTCATGAGAGATTTAGTAAAATGTCATCATCATTTATTTTCTCCATTTATGACTAAGCATTAAAAATGTTATTTGATAAAACTACCTAGAATGACAAATACGATACGGCCCCACACAAGAAAACATATAAACATGCATGTAACATATGCAAACACACAAAGGAGTGCATGACAACAGTATATGAATGGTGACACTCTACTTCCAGGGTTTGACTTCATCTGGGGATTACATCAGATGTTACCAATGGAAAAGTATGTGGAGACCTCTACACACTAGTTTCACAACTTCCAATAATTATTGAATAGGTAATTTTTAAAAAATCTATATTTATGTTTTAAATTCATGTGTATGTGTCTCTGTGTAGCTGGGTATAGGGACACATGTGTGCAGGTACCCGTAGAAGCCAGAAGGGGGCATCAGATCTGCTGGAGTTAGAGTTACAGGTGGTTGTGAGCTGCCTCACTTGGACGCTGGGAACCAAACTGAGGTCCTCTGCAACAGTAGCAAGTGCTCCTAATTGCTGAGCCATCTCTCCAGACCCATTTTAAAACGAAAAATACTTAAGTTATCAGAGAACAGAATCCTTTTTGGATGTGCGTAGTTCTACTGTTTGTTACGAAGTTACACTGCAATGGAATGCTTTTAATTGGAAACAAAAATAAGAAGCAGAGAAGTGAACAGATGCGGAGAGTGCTGCACTCCCGCCATGTGGGAAGATGCTGAGGCGCATCAGGCACCTGAGTTTTTCCTCATCACACCAAGGTGAGGTAGACAAAGAGAAAACCAGCCGGGTAGATTATTTGGTTTGATGGGCAAAACATGGAGCTGGTGTGTATTATCACATCATCTCTTTCAGTAAGTCTGACTGGGGACCCTGGGGACTCTTTCTTTGCCCCTGGTGTCGCTTCTCATGTCCCCCTGCCACCCTCCTATTGGCTGGAACCCTTCTTTTCTTGTGCAATTACCATCTTCCACATCTAGATGAAAATCCTTTTCTTCTAGGCTGAAAGTTGAGCTGACGGGAGAAGGGGATTGGAATCTCCAGGCTCGTCCTTTCTGTGCTCCACCAAGAAAGATGCAGTGCCTTTTTAAAACTCCTCCTCGGAGCAAATAGTATTAATTCCAACACTTCTCTAAAAGGGGGGAGAACGATCTGTGAATATAAATAAAGCGACAGATTCCACAACTAAAGATCTCAGGGAGATTAAGGTCTAAATCAGAGGCGCAGATGCAGATAAAATAATTGGTATCATGAATGAAAATGTTACATACTAAACTCCTAGGGAAAACAAAAACCCTTTTTTGAAGATAAAACTGCATAAAAATTGCTGCTCTGAGTGAGGAAATAAAGTATGTTTTTAGTTTTCATGCCAGCAAGGAGATGAGATTCATTTTTAAACCAGCTCCACAAAGGCTGGCTGGCAACCTGCTTAGAATACAATAGACAGGATTTAAATTTTCTTTTCCTGTACGTGGCTTCCTCATTTGCATGCTAGGCCCCAGAATGGTCTCCTCTCTCTGCCATTTCACAGAATCACTGCGATCTGAGCGCTGGGAGCAAACTGAAAGGTTCAAGGGTGCTTGTGAGTTCAGCAGAAAGCTTTTTATCACTGTATTTGCAAGGGAAAAACGTAGTCCTTTCCCACTTCATTGGGCAACTTTTCCTTTGAGGGACAGCTTCAGAAATCTCCTCCCCAGAAACACCTTTTCAGCCTAGAAAGGGCTCTGGGTTCCTCCAAAACACAGACGCATACTCGCTATGGGGACTGCTAATGAAAGGCGAAATTAGTGTTGCCTTGGAAGGATTTTAGAAAAAAGGCTTCCTCTACCTTTGTGCATGCTGGTGTCAGTTTCTCAAATTTCTTCATTTAAAATACTGCACATGGCTGTTATTCAAGCTTGCAAGAAAGTCCAACGGGATGAGACTCGGAAGGAAGAAGCTCTCTACACTTTACATTCAAATCCATTTTCGGATGATTAAAGTATATGGAAATGTCCCAAATATCCAGGCCAGTGATTAATAATTTAAAACAAAAGAGGGAAATAAATGCAAGACATTTTGTAGCCCAAATAGGAACTATCAATCCAAACCAATGACTGGAGTCAGTTTTTAACGCCTAGACAACACATTCTCATCATAAAAAGACATACTGTATATAGGGAAGTGCGCCTCACAGCAGCATAAAGATCTGACTTGATGCCTGACGAAATAATAAAAGGACTATATTCATCAACAGACTCACAACTGCATGTTATCCCCTTTCCTGGAGATAGCTGCCGGTAGGAACTGGAAGAGGTTGGACTAGCGTTCCTATGTAAATAAGAGGGAGGGGCGCTGGAGTGGTGCTTTCTCCAGCTTTGCAAGAGCCCTCACAGCAGGAAATGTTTTATTGTAATGCAAATGTATTTGATTTCCTCCAAAATCCCCTTTCACTGTCTTTCCTGTCTGAATGTATCATCACACCATATTTGCAATTCTATTAAGCACCATTTTATATTAGCCTAATTTACGTAACCTGCCTAATAGGAATCGGAAATGATACAGTTATTTTACTGGATCCAATTAGTATTTCATTGTTTTAGTCTGAGCATAATATTGTACAATAGTCCTCAGTACTCAGCTGAATGGGATAGGATGTACTCCACGTAACACGATAAATGGAAGCATATGTTTTAAGCTAATTAAAACGCAGTTAAAACCTGCCTGAACTGAAACCAATTGCATCCTTTAATATCTGGTGAGTGGCTATTTTTTTTTTAAATCTAATAATGAAATGTCATATCAGGGTGAACTTAAGGAAAAAAAAGTTAAGTACTGAAAATAGCTGGACTAAATTACTAGTGGATTGTTTCCTGGAAATGCATTTTCCTGCTTTTACCTGTGACAGTGATGGAGAGTGAGTTTTTCCCACATTAAATACACAAATTCAAAAGATATGTAAATATCATTGGCATAAATATCTCTGATCAGAAAAGGGAAGAAATAGCTTAAGTATTACTACAAATCCAAATAGTTTCTTTAAAAAAAATTTTTAACATTTGTTCAATTTTAAGAAATACAAGTGCCACATTTTCTTCACAAGAGAGATAATATATTAGGAAAAAGTTATGTAATACAGATCAAGGAAATTTTTCAAAAAGGAAATGTAAAATTATTTACAAATATAAAATTATCAACATCAGTGATTTGATATGAGGTACCATAAGTAGGAAGAAAACATCTGTTCTATCAAAGTTGTAAAAACAATCCTAGCAACCACTGCAGTATTAGCAACATAAATATTGCACAAAACATTCTCATATGGAATTCCCTATAATGCAAGAAATTATTTTTGTTTTAATATCAGAAGTTTCTTATTGAATTCATATTAGGTTATAATGAAGTTTTTGTCTTGGTATTGTTCCTACAAGAACATCTTCCGTTGAAATATAAGTCAAAAGACACCTACTTCTGTCCAAGAAAGGAAAATACTGACACACAATCTAATTAAAAGCAAATTCCTTCCCCCTTTTTTATATTCTAAAACTCCACTTCCATGAGCAGAAAACAGTTTCTGAAATTGCAGCTTTGCTAAAAAACAACTTTCAGGAAAAGAAGATACAATACGTGTGAGAGAGCTTTCACATATGAAAGGAGAGGCAAAATTTTAATGCTTAGCAGAATATTGAGTGCAATATTTGGTGGGAAAAAAATCTTAATTTTTCACTCCTGACAATGGTACAAAACAAATGAAAAGTGAGTTCCTGGGCTGACGGGAGGTTTTCTGCAGTAACATTATGATGGTTGTACTAACAGGAGAGTATGCTTTATGTCATTCCTTTTGACTCTGCCATTAACTCCATAACAGCTGGCATCAAATACACGAAATTGTGATATAATGAGCTTGTATAATGCCAGCAATTACAGAGTTAAGTTGGATAAATCCTTACAGTACAAGTGTGCATTCTACCTGACAATAAATTAAAGGTGATGCTTGCCTTAATTTAAAATTGCTGAAGATCATATATAAAAATCAACCAAAAAAATACTATGATTGAAACCGCATCTCAAAACTTGCCAGATTTGACTATATCCATTTCATCTATTTATGGCACCTGTCATTCCCATCTATTATTTAAACACTTTTTACGCATTTCTGAGTTATGAAGTATGCTTGTGATAACCATACTTATGAATCTGAGGACTCAAATTATGAATGAGATATATCTTGGTTTCCTTGTCAATAAATATATTTGAACAGAAACTAAATAACTAAGCCATAATATTCTTTAAAATAAGATACCAGAGGGGCTGTGCTTTTAGAAAAACAATCAGTAAATGTCTGAGGACCAAATTTGGTTTGGATGGTCTTGGCAACCACATAAACACTATTTCTCATTCATATCAAGGGATTAATGTTTCTTTAGTTAATATTTTAAAATATATAATTTTGAGCATACATTGTAGGCCATATCCAAAAAGGAAGCCAGATGGCAGCGACAATTAGACAGAGACTCAAACATCCGGGGGCTTAGTTTGATTTGTCAACATAAAAATAGCCACAGCAAATTAAATGAGGGAGCTAGGAGAGGCATCAAGACAGGACCCCTCTCTATTCCGACACAGCAATTATTAACAGTGTAAGTAGCAGTCATGGGCTTACCAATGAGCTGGGGGTGATTTTCAGAAATCTTCAGAAGTAAGGTTTAGCTTCCAACAGAATAACAAACCTGTTGCTAATTAGTTATATTTTCCTATTCTAAATATTTTTAGAGATGAAAACAATATGCATATTGTGTGTACACCCAGGCAAAGATTCTACCACTGAACCACATCACCAACCCAGAAACAGTACTTCTTTAAAATGCAAACTGTGGCATCTTCCCATTTCATATGTTCTATATCACAAATGAATTAAACATTCATGAAAGCCTTTTTGATGATCTGGAGGTAGACATCCATTTTATGCAGTCTATACTAGTCTTAATACAACAATTCCAGCCAAGCAGGCTGAATTTGGGAGCATTCAATATCATCATTCCTTCATGTTCTGTATCAATTTGTATTATTGGGTTTGAAGATACAAATTGGCATAGATTCAAAGTACTTAAGCAGATCAGCCCTAAAAGAAATTAAGCCTGTTGACAGGCAAGAATTTGAAATAGAAATTACAAAATGTAACAATTAGTCATTTCTTTCACAGTCATCGAGGATATTCAGGGCAGACTACTCTAAGGCATGACACTGTGGCATACCGAATATTTTAGGCAGGAGAAATTTGAGAGGCAGTACATGCATCATGAATGTCTCTTGACCTCCTGCTCTGCAGTAGGTCACCAGGGTTAAGAAGTTTCCGCCAAGTTTTCCTGAAGCAGAGTTCCAGTAGCAGTAAAAGCTCATTTTTTAGGGAAAATCTGGTCAAAACAATAGGGGGAAAAAAATGGAATCTCTGGTCTGGGTAGAGATCTAACGTTCCAGTTGGGCAGGAAAGTGGGTGGACCTTAAGCCAGGCTAAAGAAATAGTAGGAATAATTACCCTTTTAATGAGATAGTGGACCTGTCCTCCCCAGAATCCCTTCTCTCTGTACACTCCCCCAAGGCCTCTGTGAAGTTCTTGGACTCTAATCACATTCCACTTTGCTGAGTGCTGACTCAGACAGGAGAAACTCTGCCTGTCTTTTCCTTTCGCTGACTACGTATGTTTCTTGTAGTACGTATGTTTCTTGTAGTACGTATGTTTCTTGTAGTACGTATGTTTCTTGTAGTACGTATGTTTCTTGTAGTACGTATGTTTCTTGTAGTACGTATGTTTCTTGTAGTACGTATGTTTCTTGTAGTACTCTGGGCTTCACTACTGTTTCTCTGAAAATCCCTCACCCCCACCCGCCTTTTTTTTTTTTTCTCATGTGGCTATTTATCTGCTAGATAACTGGTTTCTATGCTGGCCCTAGTTGGGCTGGAATTCACTATGTGGAGCAGGCTGGCCTTGAACTCGGAGATCCGTCTGCCTCTCCCTCCCCAATGCCAGGATAAATGATGTTTGTCACTACAATCAGCCCAAAACTTTTCTTTTAAAACTTCAATAAAACTGTTCCTGAGATTTCTTTTGAGTCCATTCTTAAAATCTTTTAATAATGAGATTAAGGACCCTCAAGATAGGACCTAATTTCCCAGGTGACTTGTGGTGACTCTGGAAGGACTCGCTAAAATTTCCAGTAACAGACGCTTATGTGGGTGATGCCCTCTCTAGACCTAATGGGAAGACACAGGGTCACAAAGTCCCTCCCCATCCCCCATTTATCAGTACACCATTGTCTTTATAACTATCTACTCTTCATCACACCCACTATAAATAGCAAGGTTCCATTGTTAGCTTGGATCTCTTTTCCTTCTGAATGGTAATATAAAGCTTACATTAAATAGACATGTATGCTCTTCTCAGTTTCTCTGTCTTTTGTTAAAGGCGCTCTAGCTAAAGAACCCAGACTTGTAATAGGGAAAACGTATTTTACTCACTTTCAGTCCAGCTCTCGGACCGTGAGTAGGTGGAGGCAAAGGTGAACATGTGATTTCGAAAATGATTTTTCTTATTTAGCAGAAATGTTCTTTTCCTTTTGAAACATTCAAGGTCTTTGCCAACAGACATGGGCCAAAGTCATCACTTAAAGTATTATATTAAAGTGCATGCCATAGAATGGCGAGAAGTGCTTCAATATCTAAAGCTTCCACCAAGTTCAGCTAGTACGAGTACGTGGGGATGGTTGAGAGTCGGAGCATGTCTACAGAACTAAAATGTTGCCCTGCTCCTTCTACAACAAGGGCTAAAAACAAGTGAAAAACATTTTTCTTCAGCATTCTCAACTCGTTCTGAGATAGCTGTGTGTTAACCAAAGTTTAAGTGGTAACCGTTTGATGTCTGGGATGCCTGAACTGACCACAAAGATAGAGTTGGAGATCTTATCTGCAAAGCTTTTTCTGGTGCATATGTTCATGGATAGACATATTTTGGAACCACAGAATGACTGACATAGAATCTATGAACCAAATGGTGAAGGGTGTGTTAATGAAAATTATTCCTTTCAGTCTTCATTCATTCATTTGATACTCCAAAGAATTCTGAATCAACCTAAACTCTTCTGGTTGTCCAGTGTACCTCAGAATTAAATCTCAGAATAGCCTTCCTTTTAATTACTTTACAAGCTTTTAAGGTCTTATTACTAATAACAAAATAATAACATTATACAGTAAAAATGGAAAGAGCACCTGCAATTGATTTGGAAGCCGGAGGAGTTAAGTTTTAGAGTCTCAAATTATGAGTATCTTATATCTTACATGATGTAATAATCTGCTCACCAGTATGCCATTAATATCAAATCCAAGCCACATAGAAATTGTGCCTGCTTTTACCTCTAACTCACAAGGACCTCCGTGGACTGACACTCTTTTTCAATGGCCACGCCTTCCAATGGGTCAGGCCACTTTACTTTTGTTCTGAGATGTAGATTTGTGGGCAGATGACAAGGTGCTAATGAGGAGCTAATGTCCCTGAAGCTGGCAAACTGCCAAGCTCAGGATGGGAGACTTGGAGCATTTGTCTGCATTAGTGCTGTATAGAGGGGGGAGGACAAACTAGGGGAGAGCCAACTCCAAGTTGAAAAACTTGATGCACATTGGACTGCAAGTCCCATTCCTAGTGGCATGCCTAGTTCTTCTGTGGAAACACTTGAGTTGATTGTCACTGTGGTACAGGTCAGTGAGAATAAGCAAGTTCAGAATCTGTCCCCCCTCATCGCCAATCCTGGATAGAATCAGATTAATGAGAGTACTGCTACCTGGGCCCTTTCACCCAGGTCTCACCAACATTCACTGTATAACAATTATCCCTGCTAAGTTCTGACATATGTCTATGTAGATTTTCATTGACATCAAGGAACAAACAAGGGTACTTTGAATGAAAATGCAGGTTTAGAAAAAATACACCTTCCACACAGTGATTCTTTAAAAACTAGATACAAAGCTGGTGCATTGTAAGCCTGTAATCTTCACACTTAAGAGGCATCAGGAGCTTCAGATTCATCTGGGCTACATCCTAAGAACTTGTCTCAAAAGACTGACAAAAACAAAAATCCAATAAAAAAATCTGACACATGGAAATAAATATTATTAACAGAATAAATTATGATCCTAAATTGTATACACAGTAAGTTACATTATATTCTTTTAATTTTAAGCAATTTAATAATTTATAAAGAAGTTGGAAAATGTGTTTATAGTATATATTTTAGATATATAGTTCACAAAAATTCACAGTTTCACTCAGAATGGTAATTTAAGTTTTTTGCTTGATTTAAAAACTAAAGATCTCAAAACACACATACACACACACACACACACACACACACACACACACACACACACACAGGAGCAAAAGCAGGCAATGACCAGCTATATGATCTGTGCCAAGTGGATCACTTTCCAACTATGATTCTGAATTGCAACCTTGTCATATGATTTCCCCATAAAGAGTTCAGTTGGAACTTTGAGAAACAAGCCAGATATCATGCTGTAATCACTTTAAGATGTGTCCAGGGCCAACTCCTGCAGGCCTGTCTTTTCCACCCCACTCCTTCTCACCAAGTTTCAACTTCACCTCCCAGTTCTCAGGACTATTTAGTGTGCCTGAACAGTTCTTGAAAGAGGCTTCCTCAGCATGGTCCTTTTCCATTGTTCAGATCTGAGGGTCATGGTCATCAAGAAGACCCACTGCCTGCCCCACAACTTTCTGTCAAGGTGTCAAGGACTTTTTTTTTTTTTTTTCTGCCCTTCTCTTGCTCAATGCTATTTCCTTCCGCAACGTTTTACGGTATGCACCTTTTTACAGCACTTTTATTTGATTTTTATTAGCTTGCTTTTTTTTTTCCATATTACAGGAGCACATGAGTCCTCCTCACTGACATATGCCCCCGGGCCCTTCTGGCACAGAACCTGCATTCTGTAGGTAATCAATGACTATTCACTGAACAAATGAGTATAAGATATTGAATAAGTCCTAAAATATTTCAGGTGGAAAATTTTATGTATTATGTTATCTAAAGAGAACAGAAAGCATCTTCTTTGCATTGTTTTGTCATTGAGGATTTAGTTTAGTTTTGCAGTACTGGGACCTCATGCACACTAGGTCAACACAGCTTCCTTTAGTTTTTCTTTTTCGATAGGTCTCATTAAATTGTCCAGGAGGCCTTAAATTTGCTCTGTAGCTCAGGCAAGCTTTTAAGCTTGCCATCCTCCTTCCCTGGCCTTCCAAGTAGCTGAGATTATACAGGCCTAAGCCACCAAACCTGATGGGACTATATATTTTCTCTTCAAGATACTGAAGAATAATTGTTCTAGGGAAAAGAAAAACATTCATTTAGAGTTACTATACACATCATTGATTCCATTTTACTTCTATGCTGATGTCTAGATTTCAGTTTGTGTAAGAAAAAGGTAAAACCACACTAACTGAACACCTCTTAAGAAGCTTTGTGAAGCAGTGTTGGAACTTCCATAGCTATCACCTTGCTTTTCATGCAACTGTGCTCCCATATTTATTCTGGAGTTTAGAAATACAGCACAGAGCTTTCAAATCTTTGTGCTGGTACCAGATCCTTAGGATGTCTAATATTGGTATAGTGCTTTTAAAGGAAAGTTTTTGTTATAACCTCAATAAGCAGTACCATCTTTCTCCACCTCTCTTGTCTACCCAGGCATGGTTTCCCCAGAAAGCTATTTTACACTAACAGAATCTTCCTGCTTATTTTATGCAGAAAAAATTAAAATGTATCATTATTTAGGTTTAAATAACAATGAGCAATATGTGCAATTTGTCCACAAATAACTCAACAAATGAGCATCTTTAAGTATGAAGAGATGAATTCTGAAGCTCTTTAAATAACTTGCCCTACCTGGTCTCTGCTACTAGCATGCTTTTGCAACCTTGATCACGTCAAATCACCTCAAGCTTCATCTTCCTCAGCTAAAACACGATATTGTGAATTTGTTTCCAGCTATCTATACGGCGGTTATATATAGTCACATAGAGTTGTATATGGATAGAATAAATTATTTATTATCTTTAAGAATCTTAAAGCAATTAATACCCAAGCATAAGACTCTTTCTTTCCTGAAATGCCTGAATACAGATAGCATAGTTTAAAATAATTAAAAGTTTAAAAACTATCTTCTTGCAATGTTATGAATTTTTCTGATAGTTCAGAGGCTAAATGATTAAACACTTAACATTAAGAAATGGACATTTTAGGGGCTGGAGAGATGGCTCGTGGTTAAGAGGGCTTGCAACTTTGCAGAGGATCTTTGTTCCATTTTCCACACCCACATGGCAGCTAATGACCATCTATAATTCCAGTTCCAGGGGCTCCAACACTCTCTTCTGGCCTCCAAGGGCACTGCATACATGGGCTACACATATGTACATACAGGGAAAACAAAACACTCATACACATAAAATAAAAATAAATCTTTAAAAAGAAAAAAAAAAAGAAATGAGTATTTAAAATAGGAAGAATACACTCTCCAATAAGTAGTAAAAGTTTTCAACTGATGATCAAAAATTTTTATCAGCTTTCCAGTTTTAAAAGGGAAACTTCTGTGGCTGGCCCGGATCACTCTAAATCCAAACCAATAGAAAACACAGTGCCAGGGTGTGCAGTCTCAGACTATCACTTCTCCTGGGACCGAGCCCTATGGAGGGCAACCATGAGGGAATCCCACTGAAGGTAATGGAGTGAGCAGTCACATGCCATTATTTCCCAGGAGGCACAGCCCCCGCTACCCGTAATAACGTGGAAATATAAATCTGCACTAACTGTCAGCATGAAGACTGAAAATGAAAAAGAATTTCCATGCTGCCAGTGTGCCCTCTGAGACCTAAACAACAAAAACAAAACCGAACTCTCTGGTTGCCTTGTACCTGTAACTGACCGAATTTAAAGCACATTTTAGTGGAAGTACAAAGGTCCCCAAAGCCAAACTAAGGCTATGCAACTCCTGAAGAGCTTCTTAGTCTTGCCCACATTTTCTCTCCTGTTCTTGTTGCCATGGTGCTAACTGTCATATCAATCATATGCTTCTGTGCCCTTTTCATTCCAATTTTTGCCCTAAGTATTGATAAACTACAGTAGAACTTATATGATTATTTGTTTGTTTGTTATTCTCCTAAGAGACACAGTTGTTCAGATTCATGATAAAATGAATATGCCCTTCCTGGATTGTGCCTGTTGATATCCCTAATAATTGGAAAACTCCTGTCTTGAGTTCTTCCCACATTAACATGTGAGTCAGATTCCAAGAAAACTCCGTATCTTAGACCTGAGAGTTTGCCCAATTTTTCTTTCAATTCACTCCTTTTTACTGGTTAAGCAAAAAGATGTTTGTTTACCTGCTCTTCCAAACTGCTCTTAATCTACTCAGAACAATACAAACAAGAGACTGGAGCTTCATGAAAAGAATGAAGCAATGAAATGTTTTCAGACGTGCTAACAAATGTTTAAAATCTGCTAGAACAGGAGTAGGGATGGGTGACATTGTAACACCAGTGTTTGAGGTATACACACCCACCCTGGCTGATCTTAGGGTTCTCAGTGTGATGATACTGAGCCACAGAATGTAATGTGGCCATCACCCACAGGATTCCACAGGCATCCATGATGTCAGGTCATAGCTAACAGTGAAACTTCACCAATGAACTAAGAGGTGAGAATTTTGAGTATCTATTGCATGTTAATATAAGTGTAAGTAAAATAATTTTTAATACTAGTTGTGTTTAACACTGGGTTTAAAAGATTAATGACAATTCCACAGTTGGTTCTTGGAAACCAGTACCTGTGGGCTTCAGCTCCCCACAGGGTGGTGTTCTTTAACTTAACGTGGTTGAATTGATACTGTGCCAAGGATCAGAAGGATCTTGCCAATAAGTGAAGTTTCTTGTTTATTTGAAAAATAGCATTTAACTGACTGTTAGAAACAATTCCATGAGTCACCTTTTCTTCTCTCTTCAGGGTCTGTGGTTGGTTCTCAGTTACAGGATTTTAGCCTCAGATAAACAAAACTTCTTTTCTAGGTAAAACTCTTTCTTTTCATGGACTTCTTTCTTAGACTTCTAAATAACACCCAACTTTATATAGCATTCTTTTTCACAGTCAAAAAAAAAAAAGCAATGAAAGAATTCAAATCACAAAACATCGGGTGATATTGGGCGATGAGAACATCAGCTGTGTGAATGTCAGAGTAGGTCTGAGTCCCCCTGGGGACTGGAGCCTGGGCTCAGGGAGCTTCTTCTTTTCAGAATAACTAACACTCCTACTGCCAGCTAAGCCCCAGGGGTTATCAGGAGTCCCAACTTGGGTGACTACTCACAAAGTTCAGGCTTCACATACTGGAGCTCTTTGCTGTGAAAGTGTTAAAGCTGCTAGTCGAGGTAAGTGGAGCACTGGAAACGAGGCACAGGTCTTAGGAAAATATCAAGAGCCTCTCCTTAGGTCTTCCTCTGACTCCATCATGATTCAAATGCCCCCAGAAGATGACAGGGAAAAGAGAAAGTTCTAGATTGCTTGCCAGGTTAACTCTCGACTCCTTGCATCCCACACAGCTCTCCAGGACGGAGGTACCAACTACTAACTGTAGCCTTAGCTCATTGCTGCCTATTGGGAACTTTGCTTTTCTGCTGGAGGGTTTCCTCAGTCCGCTCCTCAAAGCAGAGGACTTGTTTCTTGTGACAGTGACGGATCAACTCCTACCTCCACCGCCTGCCTCTCCTCTCTGCGTCCTTCGCGGGCTGAACTATATAGATCAGCAGATTTTCACCATTCGTGCCCTCATCTCCTACCACCATCCCACTGGAAACTATGCATTTCTCAGCCTTTAATTGAGGATTTATAAGTTTTCCTTAAGCCTATCTCGCAGTGTCCTTGGGCTGATCAAATTCTGGCTCTCTCTGACAATGTTGCATAGTTAGTCCAAAAGCTTAAAGGAAAGTAAAACTTAAGTCCCCAAAGGGATGAAACCTAGAAGAAAAAGTTAAAATGGAAATATTTTTTGCTTTTTTTTAGCAAATTAATGTAGATTACGTGGAGTGGGAAGTCTGTGGGCCTTCACCTCTCATGGAAATGCTTAGATGTTTTTCAGGAGGTTAAGGCCCTGTAAAACACAAGGTAAGCTATAACCAAGAGAAGATATGCAAAACCCTCAAGACACTCTGTAAGTGACAAGTAGATCAGACTTCAGGTATGATACCACAACTACTTCCCCAAACACATGTCTACAGTTAATGAATGCTTATAACTTAAAAGTAAATTTCTGCACAATATATAGAATGCTCTGAAATGCAGGGATTTGTCCTGATGGAGACAACTTTATAATCTTTAAAACCATGGGCCACAAAATAAGGAAAGAACCCTTTGGAAAAATGTGAAAGGAAAATCTCATTTATTCTTGTATTTAGTTTTAAATCAATGATTTTTTTTTTCATTCGTGCCTGTGTGCATGCATGTACATGTGCAAGCAGGTGCCACGGGGGCTAGGTGGGAGCATCAGGTCCCTGGGAACCTTCCCCTGCGGGTGCTAGAAATGAACTCTGATCCTCAACTGCTGAGTCATTTCCTCGGCACCCAAAATCTCATTGATAACATGAAAATTCTTAAAATAAAAAGCCTTGAATAAGTTATGATGATGACGATGATGAAGAGAGGCCATTCAGTTAGCTCCCTTTCCCGCCTAACGCTCTGACCCCTGCTGAGCTACGCCCCCTCCCCCCCCCCGCATCCTCTTTTTCACCCAAATGTACCCCAGTCTGTTCTCTAGACTCCAAAAACAATTTTCTTTTGGTCACATTATTCTTGCCGGGAGAATTTTGGACATATTTCTCAGCATTAATCTATCCTTAATATTTATGTGTTTCAAAGAAGCCCGAAGAATATAGCTGAATAATGGGGAATAATTTACACTGTTTGTGCGAGTTGTCAGGACAGAGTGAAGAGGAATTGTGTCAAAACAGCATATTCACATTATCATAAAAAAAGAAAAGAATGGCTTCATGCATGCTGACTTCCCTGAAAATACTTCAATACCACTAGACGGAATGCCGAGGATGTCACCACAGCTTGTGAAATCACTTAAGCAGAGAAGCTCTCCCATTCAGCTCTTAAAATAGATAAACACGCTCTTCCCAGGAACACCCAGAACATTTTTAAGGAATTGTTTTGCCCATGTCTGCTCTAAGCAGCAGTATAGGCAAGAGGCACTTTGCAATCCTTTCCTGGTTCACCACAGGGCCCGAGAATTTCACCCCCGTGTCACCTTTACATAAAAAGGGTTATCCGATTTCAAATTGAAAGTGCCGGTTAGATGGTAACATTATCAACTGGGATTGGATAGTTTAGAGAAGTTTGACACAGTATTTACTTTTCTAGACAAGTCTTCCAGTCTTTCATTATTTTCTCCCATTTGCATCAGCCTTATAATCTACAGGAACAATAATATTGTTAGCAATTATTAACAAGAAGAAGCTACACATTTCTTTCAACCTTCTGAATAGCACAACCCAAAGGAAATGATGACTTTATATAAAGTTCTTAGATTCCTTTTTAAAGAGTTCCATCTTATTAACACTGGTCACAAAATGAAAACTTGTTCAGTGAATGCATTTTTGTTTTGTTTTCTTTTGTGCTATCTTATGGTTTGTTTTGAGAAAGTGTCTTGCTAAGAGGCCAAACTGTCCTAGAATTGGCAGTCCTCCTGCCTCAGCTTCCTGAGTGGTTATAACACTATGCTCTGCAGAAGTTTTCCATAGGTATTTTGTTCTCATAGGTAGTCCATATCACATCTTGAGGAAGAAAAGAAAAATAATAAAGATGTGATAAGAAAAAGACTAAAAAAGAGATTAAAGGCTGGTTATAAGGACATTCTAAGTCCATTCTTTCCAACTTTAAGTAATACAGTAAAGGGAAACTGACAGCAAAATCTTTATTATGTAGAATAGGAAATCTTATGTTCAAATTTGGTGCATTTAAAATGTAGTACTCACATGTTTGTGTCTCTTAGGTAAAAGGTAACAATGTAGCAAACCAATTTTTTATTGAATTAAGGCATGCCACATTTTTGCTGAATGATGGAAAGAAGTCAGGATAAATATGGAAAGTCAACAAACTGGACCTCACCTGCAGCAATGCTATTTGATTTTTCAGAAACATTGAGTGTTTACAATAACTCTTTAGCAACTGGTGAGATTTTTCAAGGTAGAGATAAGGAGAGAGAAAACTATTTAAATAGTTAAGTTCTATGTTCTTTCCCAAATGGAGTTTGTTTGGTCTGTTTCATTCATACACTTCAGTGATCATTCACCTCCCCCGGCCTCCAGCAACCATCGGAGTTCCTCAAGCAGTTAGAATGCCTGTGCCACACACTTATGAGTGTCTCCTATATGAAGTCCCGCATTTTCCTGAAGGATTTTGAAGATGAGGACTTTAGGAAGTCATGTGGCAATCCTCACAGAACACACAGGTGGGGCAGCCATGCCCTCATTAGAGGTAAGCCAGTCATCTGGCACACAGTTAACTTGTGCAGCCCCAGCTCCCATAAACAGTGGCAACTGCATACTTTGAAAAATGACTGCAGTTCTTCTGTTGTGATTTTAATTTCACAAATCACACACACAAACTGAACATTCTCCAAATGGAAACAAGGTGTTGAAGGTGCAGAACGTTTTTAACATGACCAAAAAAAAACTCTAAAATGCGCTTGCATTCTGTTCTAACTTTCTGCAAAACATCTTTTCCCTTGGAAATTCAGGGTTCCTTCATTTGCTACCTCTTAAAATTGAAATAATCATATGAATTTTTTTTGTGGTTTACATATCTGAAGATAAAAATGGTAAATAAATCATTCATACATTAAGAATGATCACCAGCATGTAAAGTGGAATACAGAATTACCTTAGATATATTACCCACAATGCTTTTCCGCATGGCAGCTAATTACCAGCAGAAAGGTCATGCAAAAAATAATGTGATTAGAAGAGGTTGAAGAAAAAAATAGCCACATATTTGGACATAGACCAAATTCCCTTTTTGCCACTGTAACTGAAAACCATTGCTTCAATATTTAATGAAACGCTTATGCTGCAGCACCTGGTCACATTGTCAGCACTGCCTAAGCACTGCCTCCCCCGTGGGTCATTACTGCAGCCATCTGAAAGGGGGCAAACTGTTCATGGACGACAATAATGCCAGTCTTTAAGAATCTACAGCTACAAAACAGCAGGAGACAGAGTTACTTTGGCTTTGATCTTGGGAAAAATGGCTGGGGGCAAAATGCTGTTCTCTACCATCAGAGACTGTACAGTTAGCAATAATTCTGTAAGTCAAAGCCATTCATGGGACTCAACTTGGCTGGCCTGCTCTGCTTTTCCTCTCCCCCTGCAGAAAGCAGGCAGCTCCTGGTGAGAGATCCTTGTCAACAGGAAAACAGTAGTTCACGCTACCCTGCTAATGATCCAATGCATCAATACCTCGAACAATCACAACAAGCAGATGTCCTAAGTTAATATAGACTTCCCTGGGATTTTCCTGGTGAAACATGGCTTTAAAAGGCATTAGTCTTTTGTCCTCACTAGAGAATGGCTAAATCCTGGCACCAATTCCTTGGGTATGTGAACCTCAGCCTAATGGAATTTAATTACTTTAGTGGTATTAATCATCTGTACAGTAGAGCAAAGAGTATTTTATTGCCACTTTTAAGGGTTATCGGCACATTTATTTCAAATGAACTGTCAAACTGCGTTACGTGTAAGGCATGCGAGGTTTGAGTCCTGCAGCTCAGGTGACAATAAATTTACAGTTTAAAACTCTTCCTCCACCATCAACATCCCACCCATTAATAGGAGCAGCACATATGTAAAACTCTCAAAATTAAAAGAAATTACGTGTTGAATTAGCTATTCATTTTTTTTTTTACTCTCTGGTTTCATCCGTCATCCCAACCCTTCTGAGCACTCATTTGCAAAGCTTGCTTTATACCAAGGACCCCAGGAGCACTGATTGGCGTCAAATAGGCTGTGACACCATTATAGGCTTAGTTACAGAAAAGCGAGGCTCCTCTTGTCCATTACGAGGCGACAGGCTCCAGCCCGAAGATTCCGCCAACTCACACCACACAACAAATGCTTTCGTTTTTGTTTATAGGCAGGGAAAACAAATACACATTTCCACATTCTCTTGGTTGATTTTAACCCTACCAGAACTCTTCTATAAAGATGTCCGGGAAACTCTCGCATCGTTTACAAAGCTTTCCTATGTGTTAAATAGATTCAACAGTGGACTGAAGGATGCCAAACTTAGGCTGATTCCACAGACCTCAGGAAACTTCCTGCATTTCATAAAGTATTCTTGGACATGGCAAACCGAAGGGAAAGAAAAGAGAAGATAGAGAACAAAGGTCCTGGCCCGAATAAGGTGGGAAAGGCTCAGAGCTCTGGAATTCAAGACTGTAGTCACTCAAGGATCAGTTATACTCCAGGTTAATTATTTAATCTCTTTGGCGTTTTTCAACTGCAAAATGGGAATACACTCATAAGCTTAAAGGTTCAGTGATAATAATGTATCTGCAAATAAGATGATTGTAGCCCCAAATCCTGTATCCAATGAACTTTGTTGTGTTATTGCGCTTATGGGAGCAAGGCGACTCTATGAGAGCTGGAACACTGTAGGTTCCACTTTCCGGCATGGTTGGAAGTCCTTGTTGAATGGGACTCATGAATTCCAGTACTGTTAAGATATCTTCATTTTTCCCTTCCTCAACCTACTCCTTCTCTCACTGAAGTCCTCAAAGTCCCTGACCTGTTCCACACCCACCTGTTTAAGGAATTTTCCACTCATCTCATTTCAGAGACATTCTGCAGTGAAAAGCAAATGAGCGCAATTTGTGACATGAGATACTGCGTGCGCAAAAGACACATAATTAGTGTCAAAATGGATGCATTTGCTTTTTAAAGTCTATTTGTCCTGTGATTTCAAATGAATCAAGCTGCTATATCTCTCTCAACAGCTTCATACTACTCCATAATGAATTAAATGGCTCCCTTGGAAAAAAAAATGTAAGCATTATGAATAAAATGCTCTTTCAAATGTTGGGATAAGGACTTAAAAAGACTCTTCTGTGGAGTACTCCTTAGTCTAAAGATCTACAGACTCAGAATCTTTGAAAGAAAAGCATTCTCCAAGAAAAAGAAAAAAAAAATCCTTTCTAAAACTCTTTCCAAACGTTATAATTACCAGTTGTGGATAGGAAAAAATGTTGTAGTATTGAGCAAAAGCAGACTAGCAAAGGCCTGAATTTCCTTATCCCAGCTCAATGTCCTAAGCATGTAATCAACACCCCCAAACCCTTTTCAAAGACACTCACAAGAGTTGAAAGAATGTTCCACTCAAAGCTCTAAAACATTTTGATTCTCCCATTTAGTGGAATCCTCTTTCCACTTCATTTCTATCCCCCTGTCTTTTGTGAACATCTCTGTACAAACGCAATATGCCCTGTAAATCTGTCTCTTTAATGCTCACTTTCAAGTGAGCCTGGTTCTTCCAAACTTCCCATACCTTGGTTTTGACTCATTCTCTTTGGAAAATTAAACAAACAACAAATCTTTGAATGTGACTGATGGCATTGTATGGAAAAGGAAGACAAGAGATGCAGGTGACTGAAGATGACAGTGTCAGTAACTTGCCTTGAAGCAGTTGGGAGTTCAAAGGAACAAGTCCTGGTCTAGCTGAAAATATACATATGCAAACTGCATACAAAGTTTAATTCCTAGTAATGGGTGTGCTTCATATTTCAGAAGGAAGTTCAAATTAATGCCAGATTTATGAGTCTAACCTTTTTCTAATTGAGCAAGCAGAAAATAAATACAGGAAAAGAGTGACCAAGTTCCATGGATGGCCCATGGGAGTGCAGAACCTCGTACTGTCACTTCAAACTGAGCACAGGAGGCTCAGGGTAAAGGCCTGCTGCTCGATGCGGCCCCTTCTCATCTTTCCAACCATAGACTCTGTTTTTTCATTTGTGAAATGTGGACAATGTTAATCATTTTAAGAAGCACATGAGGATAAATGAGATAAAATTTATATGCCAAGTTAAACTACATAAATCCAACATGTTATAAAATGACAACTATACTAAAGCAGAATTAAATAATTTCATTTCTTTTCCTAGAAGCCCCAGGCTTTACACTAGTGGCCCCAGCCATTATTTCTAGGTAACAGGCACAAAGTATCCTTGGTACAGAAAAAGTCTTTTTATATAATCTACAATTACCAAGTGAAGAATTCCTTTGGAATAGTAAGTACCTCCTTTAATACTGTGAAAGCACATGTGCAGTTTGTTTTGTTAATTAGATGAGAGATCTTATTTTACACTTTTGTGTCACCAAATTAGGGCATAAACTCAGAGTAAATGTACAACGTCTGGGGGCCAAGGTAAGTGTACACCTTGGTTAAGAACGAAGCTAGCAGCCCCGAAGCTCTGCTCACGGTCTCAGGCCCATTCAGTTCTTTCTCATCATCAAACACAAAGGACAGCCTTTAAGTATATACTTCCACTCGTCAGTGAGTTCATTCTTATAAACATTAATAACTCAATTATCAACATTTCCTTTAATGTACTGCTTTGGGAAAACTAACTTTCCACTTACCAAAATTTAATTTTTGGAAATAAATTCTATTTCTGTGATTTCATCCTCTTTTGCTCCTTTTCCTCCATCCTTCTGATTTTTCCCTTGTCAGCTTGATGTGTCTTAAGGTGCATTAGCTGAAATTAAGAGTTGGTATTCTAGATGAAAGTGTATCATTATTTGATACACTATCAACTTAATATTTCCATATTCTTCTCCTTTCTGACTGCACTCCGAGGTCCTGTTTGCCTCCTGATCTGCCTCTGTATGAGGGGAAAATTCGCTAAGCTACCCACGATGACTCCTGATTCATGTAAACAGCACACTGCGTTTCAATCATATCTGTTTTTACAGATATCACATCTTTCTGTGAAGTAAACTGTTCTGTTGCTAACTTGGCTTTTCCTTGATGTGAAATGGTCTAGGTCAGATAAGTAACACAGTATTCAAAGATATAATAATAAAAAGGAACGTTAGCTCAGTGGTAAAAAGTAATGTTTCAAATGTAGTGTTAATCATTTCTACAAATATAGAGAATTATATTAAAAGATTTCCAATTTGAGTGAATATTGAAATATTTAACACTTATGATAAAGATTTATGCTCCTGTCTTGCTTTTCGTAAATGCCTTTGCCGTTTGACTAATCAAAGGGATCCGTGTTTAGACAAATATTGTCTCTATCACAGCCTAAGTTCTTTCTACATTGCTTTCTAGGCAGTAAAACTGAAGTGATCTGTTCTATCCACTAACCATCCTGTAGGCAGACAAAGTATGAGAGAGGAAGATAAGACCTTCGGGTTCCTGTCCTGATGCTCCACTCAGTGTGTGTTGTGTTCCTGGACACAAACTGCTTTCTCTTTCTGCCTCAGTTCACTTGTATAGAGATTGAGTGTGGCCATTCTAAGTACCTTACAAAAGGGGGATGAGAGATATAGCTCAGTGGTATAGCACATTTCTAGCAAACACAAGGCCATAGGTTCAAATACCAGTACTAAAAAAAAGTTTAAGAACCTTACAAAATGTCACTTTTTTTTTTTAATTTTAAATGTTTCCCTAGATTACGTGTACTAGTCCTAGTCACACAATTCCCTGAAGTTCTGATTGGTAGGAATGCACCTCTGCCATAGCTCTAGACCTGTTTTATGACTGAATGCCATTGTTTAAATGTCTCAGGTTCTTTCTAACCATTCCCAATATTCATGTCTGCAAAAAGAAGGTACTTTGCAATATTCATACTTTCCATGATCAAACCCTGGTTTTTCTAAGTCAGTCAAGATTTATTTAAAGAGAAATATCACTTTGTCAATTATTTAAAGCAACAGTTTAATGTCAACATACTTCTGCCCTGACAGCATGCCTGTCACCTGCTTTCAGAGGAACGTGATTAGGACATGACAACAAATGAGCATTATTGTTCTTGGAATAAAGCATAGCTACTGGGAAAAAAGCATGTTGTAGCTACATGTATATGACATTTATAGACTTATATTCAACACATTTTCCTGTTGAATAACCTTCAGTTCATATTAATTTAGTTATTGGTTTTAAAAAGTGACTCCTTTTTGTAGCCAGGAAGTATGGGAAATTGTAATGGCATACCATAGACACTATATGTACACTGAAGACTCATTCATTCATTGCACTCCACAGATGGCTGTGGATATTCATTAGGTGCCAAGCCCTGTTCATTGAACTGGGGCTACAAGAGTGAACAAACAGAAAACAGCCTCTTCCCTCATAAACTTACAAATCAGCAAGAATGCATGGCTTCACCTCATGCCCTAACAGTTTTGTAAAACAAAAATGATTATTCTCCACAATTTCATGCAGCTCATCCTAAATAATTTATCAATGGACAGAAGTGACATACAGAACAAAAAAGCTGCCAAGGTAAAAGAGAAAACGAATAGAAGATATCGCCCTTCTAAATAAAGTGTTTAGAGAGGAATTGGCTTTAGTAAGCTAGCAAGCCAGGTAATGTGAGTATCTTTGGGATGAACATTAAAAATCCCGAAGCAGGACTGAATCTGGTTATTGAAAATCAGCCGGGGCATCAGTGCGGCCACAGCGGAATAGGCAAGAGGAAAGAGTGGAATAGAGCAAGTCACAAGGTGACAGGTCACGCAATATCACATGACCATAGTGAGGAACTGATTTTACTCACAGGGAGGTTGTATGCTGCAGTTTACTTTTTAGTAGTACCATCGTGGTTGCTAGGTTGAGAATGGCATGTAAAAGAGGCAGGAAGATAAATTGGGAAGTTTTTAGATCAACCCAAGCAAAAGTACATTGGCAGTCTGGACCACTGTATATGAGTAAGATGGTGGGAAGGAGTCAGGAGAGAAAGCTGATAGGTTCACTAGCGATGAATTACAGGACTGGAAAGAATCCAGTGGGAGTCAGCATGACCACACAGTGTTTGACCTAGCAAATGGAAGGATGGGGTTGCTTTTGACTAAGTATTCTGATTTAGTTGGACAGAAGGGAAACAGGTTTGAATTTCAGTTTGGAATAATGACAAATTAGAGTTATTAGTTACTCAAGTGCACCACCAAGTAAACAAGTACACAGCTCTGGTGTTCAGAGAGGCAGCTGAAGACGGAAGTAGAATTTTAGAGTTATCGGATTTAAAATGGCGTAGACATCTGTGAACAGCATGAAATGATGTCATTTCCGGAGTGATGATAGGCAAAGCAGAGAAAAGGGCTGAAGAGTGAACGCAGGAATAGTCTCACATCAGATGGCAACCAGAGGAGTATGCACCTGAACCGGTGACTGGTTAATGATTAGGTGACAGTCACGGACAGTCCTTCCTTGCAGCACTGAGCAAGGTCAAAAGTGTTTCAAAATGCGATGTCAGGTATTACCAACAGTTTGCGTTAGAAGGAGTCTGAGGAGGAAACATTGGGCTGAGTCATGCAACTCATGGTGACATCGACAAGAGCTACTTGGGTGAAAAAATAGCAGCAAGCACCTGGCTAGAGAGGTTCAATGAGAGCCCCAGGGCTGGGGACAGCTCAGTATGGAGTACTTGCCAAGAGGTCTGCATCCTTACATTGGATTCCAAAGAGAAGGAGGGAAAGAAGAGAGAGGAAGAGAAGGAGCCAACATAGTAAGAGGGATAAATAAGCCAGACATAGAACGAGTGTAGTCATTTTATCTAGAATGTGGGAACAGGGAAAAGAAGTAAAGGAACTGACCCGGGAGCAGGAGGATTATATGGAGAGAACATGACAGGCAGGGCAGTGAGGAGCTGGACATATCAGGCCCATCTGTGTATATCTGGAAGCAGCAAGATGAGACTCGTAATATGCATCAGGAATGCTCCTTTTAAAAGGCTGTATTCAGAGAAAATGACTATAGGTAACTTTGGGGAACTAGTCCCATAAAAATGAAGGAATGAGGTGCTGAGTTACAACACTTCCAGGCAGGGAAACATTTCTTTAATGATACAGGATTTGGCAGCAGAGTAATTTTGCTAATGAGCTGATCTCACAGAGGAAGACCAAATGATAGCATAGAAAAGAGAAAAGGCAATTGTCAGGAAAGTCTCCTTGAATACAGACGAGGTGTTACCCAGGGTAGGGGTTGTCCTTAGAATCCAGCTCCTGGGAGAGGAACTAGTGAACAGCAAGAACAGTTCACACACAGAGGTAGGAAGGGAGGAAAAACATACTTCTTATAAAATATGAGATCAAACAGGAAATATATGGGGTTTCCTGGAAGCGGCAGGGACACAGTGGTGGGCGCGGGGCAGTGTTGCAGCAGAGTCCCTAGCCTGGCTGAGGGTTTCTTCAGATACACACAGCTGCAGGATACAGGTGTAGAAGGCTGATCAACCCAAAGTGGGAACTGTTTCAGGTAAGACGAAGAGAGGGATATAACGGAGCCCAATGACTCACCACAAATTATAATCTAATAAGGATCATATGGAGACAGAGAGAACGAGTCTTAGGCATTGTTCTACTTTGTTTTCTATTGCTGTGATGAAACAGACCAAGGCCCACCTGGGAAGGAAAAGCTTTATTACATCTTACAAAGTCATAGTCCATCATTGCAGGAATCGGGCAGACACTCGAGGCAGGAACTTGAAGCAGAAGTCATGGAGGAAAACTGCTTATTGGTTTGCTCCCTGTGACTTGTCATCTACTGTTTTTATGCAACACAGGACCACCTTCCAGGAAGACTACCACCCACAGTGGGCAGAGCCCTCCTACATGAACTAACAATCAAAAGAAATATCCCTCAGACATGCCGTGGAGGAAATTCCTCATTTTAGGTTCCTTCCTCCCAAGTATGTCAAATTGACAACCAAAATCAGCCATCACAGGGGGAAGCTGAGATACTGGAAAAAAGGTGGGAGCTGGAAAGATAAAATAACAGGATGGTGACACAGCAGTCATCCTGAAACTAAGCTGACAGGAGAAGTACAGCTGTTAGTAGTAAGGTCTAGCAAAGCAGGTTTAGGGTCACTTAGAAGAGTTTCTAGAGAGATTGTAGGCTCTACAAGTGTAGAGGATCTGCTTCAAGAGTTTTGGGACTGAGCTTCCAAATCTGCAATTCTAACATGTCTCTGGTAATATATACGCTGCTCTAAGGATCGCGTTTTGAAAACCAGTGGTCTGGGATATGATCCTAGGTGTAATAGGGGCAGAAAACAGGACTGCTGAGGGAGAAAAGATCAGAGAATTTGCAGGCAAGGGACTGCAAAGATTGAGCCACAAAGTAATACATAGACAGAACTACTCAATACACTGAAAGTCTACTTAACTACCAGCATGGAATGTGATTTAATAGCTCATATAGAATAAACATACGAAAATTAAAGAAGTGGTGATCTTGATAGACATTTTAAAAATATGTCTGTTTCATGGAAAAACAGCACATTTATGGAAGTCTTTATTCTATTGTTAAAAAATATATATACAGAAATTCAGGTATATTTTGTCCAAAGCAAACAACAGGTATTCCTGAAAAGTGACATATAAATTATATAATCTTAGATGTCTAAAAGCTCAGTAAATACAAATTTATCAACCAGGTAGAGTGATGCCTATAATTCAAGCACTTGGGAGCCTGAGACAGGAAGACCAGGAGTTGGAGACTAGCCTTCTGCAACACAGTGAATTCAAAGTCAGTCAGGGCTATGGCAAACCTTTCTTTAAAAAGCCAAACTCTAACTAAATAAATAAACATTGACCTAGTCTGGGTTAGAGAGATGACTCGGCAGTTAAGTGCACTGGCTGCTCTTGGGAAGGTCCCAAAGTCATTTCCCAGCACCCACATGCTGGCTAACAACCTTCTGTAACTCCAGTTCCAGGGGATCTGGCACCTTCTTCTAGTCTCTCCAGGAACTGCATGCATGAGTACAGTTACATACCTGCAGGCAAAATATTCATACATAAACATAAACAAATAAAATTATAAAAGATAAGAAATGAAAGCAAGAGAAATAGAAGTTTAGAAAATTTTACCTAGATATTTAATATAACAAACACTACCTAATCTATACTTCAATATAATTAGATTTTTATATGTAAAATAATGTATGTTAAGTAAAAGTGAAATGTAACGGACAACACAAACCTCTGTGGTAGTACTATCAATATCCAGACAAAAAACTTGGCCCTTGCTTTGTTTCTGAGTATTTCAGTTTACACACCTTAGTATCAAACCTCGCTTTTAACTCAGTAACATGCAGCTATCTTTGAGTCGCTTACAACTGTTGAGAATCTGATAAAAATTATGAGTACTCTTTTCTCTACAGAGTGGTCCCTGAAAAGATCATGTTTTAGAAACATAATCTTCAAAGAGAAATGACAGCATGTTTTGCTCCCAAGCAGGTAATTAGGATGAGAGGACACAAGGATAGCTACCCGGTGAGCCCAGATTAGAAGGACCAAATCTTGAAGCATATGAAGCCTCTCTACTTCTGGTACAAAACAGTTCTCAGTAGATGTGGCCCATTGAACACAGATTTCTCAAACCCCAGAACCCTGAGAGATGCAACATATTCTTTACTAATTACCTCAGTATTCTATTATAGCAACACCAACAGAACCAGAAAAACATGAGAAAAATTCTCAGATACAGTATCAGTTTCAGAAATTTAAGACCACATAAAGTATATCCATGTTTGATATTCTCAATCTACCAGAAAAGTGAATTGTAGAAAATATTCTTTAGATCTTCCCTTTGTCCGTATCACATGCCAGCATTTTTATGAAAGCAAACTTACTCTGTTGAAACAATCAAATTTTCTAAGTACAAGAAAATTGTATGACTATCACTTGGATGATTAAAATTAAATCAATAAACCTGCACTGATCCTATATATTCATGGACCCCAGGCATCCAAAGAAAGAGAAGGTTATGGCTTTAGGCCTCAAGAGTTTTATAATATGAAAGAGAATATAAAGCAAACACACATGAAATTTACCTAAAAATATATAAGACTGAATAAGGATTTCAGAAGGCCAAAGAAGAGCTGTCACGGCATTGATAATAAATCTGTTGTCAAAATAAGAGCTCACATATGAAAAGCACCCTGAGGCAACCAACCCCATTTCCTGTTAGAATCATGAAAAGGGGCTTTCGGGAAGAACAAGCCTGGAAATGGGAGGAAGTGAAGCGAGTGAAAGCCACCTGTGGACAGATTTCTCAGAGGGGAGTGGGCAGCTACCTGTGGGTCTGTTAACTGACCTCACACCTTTGGCAAGCTCCCCATCAAAATGCACCTTTGTTATTAGAGAGCAAAATGGGCCAAACAATGTAGAAGGTCTCAGCAAAGGCGATGAGCAGACTCAGCTTAGTGCCTAGCTACCTTACATGAAAGTTCCTTTGTGGAAGATTGCTTTTCTGGTCCTCTGTCTGCATAGGCCAAGTTCATCCACCAGCCTTTTTCAAACTACCCACTGCTAGTGCTGTTCACTGGTGAGGACCTTGCCAGTTTCCAAAGCTGTTTTACAGGTGTGACCTTGGTTTCTGCAGTTAGTAACCTTTTATAAAGCAACTGCAAGACAACCATAATGAAGAAAGTGAGTACAATTATTTAACCTCTGTAAAATCTTGCATGATTTTTAAAAAGTTCTTAACAAGTCACAAATGTTAATGCAATTAGCATCCAGTGTGCAATATAAAGGCACTTTGCTACAGGCCCTTGTAAGATCCAAGCTAGGTCAAGTTTCATGAATCAAAAACAAAAGGAATATAATTTGCTTCAGGATAATTAACGGGAGAAAAAGTATTTTCTGATTTTCCTAAGCTACAGAAACAAATGCACTTATGGTTGTTGCTTCACCAAATTCTTCAAATTAATAACTGTTAAAGTAAAAATCAGCATGTATTGGATTAATAAGTCTTCTGGTTAAACCGAGTATAGCCAAGTGGACATTATAATTTACTACTTTTCCTCGTATCTTTTAAATGTCTGTGGGGAGCAAGATGACAAGGCTAAGCTGAACCTCAACTGACATCAGCTTAGATCAAGAAAAAACTGTCCATGCTGAAAACAAAGCCCTCAGTCAATGGTGAGATTCGAATTATAAAAATTTTGATTTTGTATTTAAACTTTCACATTTTTATGTCTACTTTTCCTAGATCTGGCCCTGGTAGCATTCCAAGTTATTATATGCCTTTAGAATCAGCTGTTTTAGAAGACTTGAGTGTGCCCTGTCTTCTAACAAATAACAAAGATCTGACATAAGGAGTAAAACTTTGCTGAATACTCAAATTCTCCAGTTGTTCACAGCCTTTGCAACTTGCTAGCATAATCAGAAGGGAGGTTGGAATGGAGGTGACCTCCCTCCCAATGTCCCACTCAGCTCTTGGAAAATCTTCAAGCACTTCTTGACTCTTCAGGTACTAAAATCCAATTAGATTTGGTTTTAGTTTTAAGAAAAATTAATTTGGCTCTAATTATAAGAAAATTAATTACCTATAAGTTAGTTATGGCGTAACTACACACAAATATTTGTTGAAAAAAGGCAGGATTGTTTCATGTAATCATTCCATATTTTAAGTTTCCTCTCTACAAATTTCCAGTACAGTGAAGTTGAAAATCTGAAAGAATTATTCACCAAAATGACGCATGTCTCCTTTGCCATGAAAAACAGCTCACACTGTTGTTATGTTAGGCACATGGCCTGGCAGTCAAATAATGTGGAGGAAAATCCAAATAAATTTAGGACCAAGAAGAAAAGCACAGGGGATCAAATTCTTCCCCAAGTAATTATAATTTCCTAACAAGATGTAAAGTTTTTCTGCCTGGAAAAAGCCAGAAGAGAAATAAAGAAAGCAAAAGTTTTTGCCTTTGTTTTGTTTTTTTACATATAAGAAAAAATAATCATGGATAATCATAAGCTCCGCTCCACCAGGAAAAAATAACAAGATTTAAAATTGTTGTAATAAGGCAGCAGTTGAGAATGCAACTACATTATGCTAATTATCATAGTTATGCCATTAGCCAATGTAAATTACTGCACTTATTAAAGGCACAAAAATGACTCTGGCTTAGCAGATATAGATAAGTTATAGGAAGGTTTATCGGCTGAGACAAAAATTATGCCTCTTTTGCCATAAAAATAATGGTCTTAATTAGAAAATAATAAATAACATGAGTGAATATGCAAGTGTATAATAATTAGTTTAGCTTTTATAGAGGGCAGGACCTCAGTTTTATTATCAATACTGCATCATGTTCACTTCAGCTCTGCAACTGTGGCCTTCTTTAGTTAAAGCAAATGTTTAGTGCGTCATCATGACTTTAATTTCTACAAGGACACATTCCTTTTCCCCCTTGAATTTTGCATCAATGAAGACAAAACTGAAATAATTTTAATGACCTTTTGACCCATTTATTATTTTAAATAATTCTTTCAGAGCTCAAGTAAAAAACACTAGGTGTTTTTACATACACACACAACACACACACACACAAACACACACACACACACACATACACATGGAATTTTTTTTTTTCTTTAAGATTGGATCTCACTTTGTAGTCTATGCTGGGTTAGTGGTATGTGGCACAAAACCACGCTAGGAGATATTCCTGATATCTTCCCACAATCAATCAATTGCTAAGAAAGACCTGTGGATTTTGCTTCCTGAAATGCTGCACTAATATTTTTTTTCTGTCTGCATGATCAATATGCTCATCCAGGTCACCTTCGTTCCTCACCTCAGTTCTATCAACAAGTTGACTGGTTTTCCTTCCTGGGCCCTACTTTGAGCCAGTCATAACTCTCTAAAGACTGTCTCTCTTACATGTCTCACTGATCCAAAGTTAACTCCAGATAGCCTCAACTTGACCTATAAACCCCGCACAGTGCAATCCTCCCCGCCACACACATTCATACATTTCAATTTTGTTTCCACCCATCTTGGCTGTACCTATTCCAGCATTCCCTACCTTTTTCAGATTCTTCAATGTTCTATTCTTCTTACTGCCTTAAAACTTTTCTATTTCCTCAGTGATCCTCCCCAACTATCACCGTTTCAGCTTAATAAGTGTCGCTTTGGAAAAATTCACTTTGATACCCATGTCGGTCAGGTCAGCAAATGCATACATCGTATTCAGGTGTACCGTGTAGCCACCACCGTTTTTGCCCATTCTTTATACCTGAAGCTCTCCTTTTTCAGCACACTCATGCACCTTCCTGAGCAGGAATCATGCCAGTCTTGTTCTATACTCTAAGTCTAGCCCCGAGGACACTTCAATCTATAGAGTACAAAATGCCCACCAAACTATGGGCTAGTCCCACTCCTGAGAGAGATGATCAGCTAAGTATTGGAGGCTAAATCAAGAATCTATTGGAAATAAACTTGGGTAAAGATGATGACCTGGCTTCGCTTGCCATCTCATTCTGACATCAATTATTTGGGGCTACAAATACCTGCCAGGCATCACTTACAGTTTTGTTGGAACATCCTATTAACACAATTTTTGTGAAAATACTTTCTAGATATGCTCTGTGAGTGTAAGTTACTACTGTATTCAAAGCCAGACTAAAGGAAGGCTTCTTTTCTTGGTCTTATTCTGTCATGGTTATACAATGGCAGCCCAAAGATGCTTCATGAAGATTGGTCTTCAGTAATCAAGAAACAAAAAGCCATTTGCTGTGACAGACTTTGCAAGGAGCAGCTACAGAGCAAACTGTATCCAGCATCGCTTAGAAAGCCAGTGTATCACCCTGCTCCTTCCTTCAACACTCACAGATTAATGTGTTAGTACAAGAGATTCAAGGATGAAAAAGGCATGATTTCTGTAATAGTTGACAGGGATGGGCTTATCTCCATATTTCCCCTAAGAGGAAGCCCTGTCAAGTAGCAATCAGCAATCTTCTCTTGCAAATAAAGATTAAAATCTATAGATTTAGCAACAGAAATATGAGGAAATTATCTATCCAATTATTTTAGAATGAGTTCTTAAATTTATCACTTGTAAAAAGTAATTTTATTGCTTACATTAAAAACTATTAAGCATGTTCATACAAACAGAAAAGATGCAAAGGAAAAGAATATCACAAATAACACAAAATCAGAGTAATCACACACTGTGGTCCTAGCAAAAGGAACAGTTAGTGTTACAGAACATGCTGGAGAATCAGAAGACAATGCAGAAATTTAGTTGTATAAGATGCAATTTCAATTTGGCAAAAATTACTTAAAAACCAATGATGTCAGTGGCTACTCTATGAGACTACTACAAAACATTATATCCTAGAACTGCAATTTGTGGGGCTGGAGACAAAGAAAGCAATAGTTAAGAGCACTAGATGCTTTTGGAGAGGACTAGCATTTGGTTCCCAGCACCCACATGGTGCCTAACAACTAACTCTAACTCCAGTTCCAGGGGATCCAACACTCTCTTCTGGTTTCTGTGGGCATTACACACAAAGTCCAATGACATGGACACAGACAAAACATTCATACACATAAGTAAAAATTAATTAATTACATTTTAATTTGTTTAAAAATTCAGATGTAAGACAGGCGTGAGGCACTCATCTTTAATCCCAGTACTCAGAGGAAGAAGTAGTAGAATCTCTGTGGGAGATTCTATTACTAGAGCCTTGTCTACATAGCGAGTTCCAGGCCAGCTGGGACTACAGTGAGACCCTGTCTCAAAAAGATCCAAAAAAACCCCAAAAACCAAAAACAAAATTTAGATGTAAACCAATACCAACAAAAAAATCTTAGAAGGAATACTAGAAAACTGAAAGTCCAAATGTCCAATCTAATGATTAATATATATATAAAATAATCTGTAAAAAAACTTTTTAAAAACATTTATTTATTTATTTGTGTGCATCTTCATGTGTATGCATGAGTGTGCCACAAGTGTTTGTATGGAGGTCAAAGACAATCAGTGAGAGTCGATTCTTTCCTTCCACCACGTGGGTTTCTGTCGCCCACCTCGTCCAGTAAGGAAGACGCGACCCCGGACTCTTCCAAAAGCAGTTTATTCAGGAACCTTGAACAACCTTTTGGCTTTTTAACTTTCTAACTTCTTCTTCCCTCTCCTTACTGCTTCTCTTTCTCCTCCCGGGGAAAGCCCGCCACAAAGTTAAATTCCCTCCTGCCAGCCAACCCCAAACTACCACGTGGTGAAAGCAGATAGGCGCACACATGCGAAAGCAGGGCCAGACCTCAGCCACAGCCAATTATGGAGCTGTTTGCTCCAGAGAGCGCCCACCTCGGGATGGTGGGGGGCGGGAACAGGCGCCATCTTTAAGATGCAGCAATCCGCGGCTCTCTACAGGTTTCGATGATGGGACTCAGGTCATCTGTCTTGGGAGTAAGTGCCTTCATCCACTGAGCCATCTCCCTGACCCAGTATAGCCTTTTATACAACAAATAATCCTATAACCCAAACCCATTGACAGACAATATATTTAGGAAAATTTTATAATCCGGGTAAGACAAAAGTGTTAAAAGCTATAATCTACAAATAGCTTTTCATATTGACAATAAAGAGATATACCTCCAATGTTGATGAACTTTGAGAGTATTGTGCTAAGTGAAAGAAGCCAGACACAAAGGGCCACATATTGTATATTACATGATTCTGTTCATACAAGATGTTCCAAAGAGGTAAATTCACTGCAACTAAGGGGTAGTTGCTGGGACTAGGAGTAAAGGAATGGGAGTTACTTTTAACAGGTATCTATTTGGTTTCTTTTAGAAACTAGAAGTGTGGTTCTCAAACATTATGAATCACTAAAAGCCATGAATTGTTCAGTTTGAAACAATTCATTAGATATTATGTCAGTTTCATCTGGTTTTGAAAAAGTGAAGTCACACTACTCTAGAGATGTAAAAAACACTGACATACATCTCACAAGCTACTCCTGATGAATGATGAACTTTTAAAAATATGTTGCATGTTCTTGGAAAATAAGACAAAAAAAATTAGAAAAAGGATATTTTTGTGCATCAGATCAGAAAAAAAATAAAAATTAAAAGGAGACGTAACACCTATTGCTGCTAAAGATTCAGGTAAATGGCTACATTCAACAACCAGCTGTTGCAAATGTGAACTTGCTGAAAGTAATCCAGAGAGATCTGCTGACTGAAACTGTGCAAACATCAGTTTAAGTTATCTGACTACTGGTAATGGATATAAAAATTAGAAGCAAAAAAGGTCCAAATACATATTCAAGTATGTTTACTGAAACAAAACTGGCAAGCAAAGAAAATGCCTTCAGTGGGGAAATGGCTAAATGTTACATGTTCAGAACAACTTTTTTACAATGTCAAGTAACAAGCTGCCCACTTTATATAACATTGTATATATAGCATACAAAACAAAGGAAACATCAATGTTTTAGATGAACCTTGTAATGTCATGATAGAGTATTTAAGGGTTATAATCATCAATTGCACAATAGGAATCAAAAGATATTTATGGTCTGAAAAGCAGAAAAGAGACAGGAAAACAGTAAGGCTCTGAAGCAAAGAGTCAATGAGATGGAAGACATCAGCATGGGACACATGGTTTAGCTCCTGCCATCCATCCAAACTGCATAGGCACAGCTGTAATATTAAACTGTTAACTGTAAGATTCACTGTTACCTGTGTGATTTTTTTTCCTTCAGATTTATTTTATTTTTAATTAAATATATATATATATATATATTTGTGTGTGTGTGTGTGTGTGTGTGTGTGTGCACATGAGACTGAAGGTGTCCTCGGAGTCCAGCAGAGGGTGTTAGAACCTCTGAAGTTGGCATCAGATGTTTGGGGCAGGAGTAGTGGTACAGCACTCTGGTTTTGTGCAAGCACAGTACACACTCAACCACAGACAGCTCTCCTGCTCCTTAACCTGTCTTTTTAAGGGGGGGGGCGGGGAGTGGATGCTGGAGACTGAGTCTTCAGGGTCTTGCAGCTTCAAAGGCAGATGATCTACCACTGAACTCTACTTCAGCTTCTGAAGCTACTTTTTAGGTGGAGGAACCCTGAGTGGTGAAACAAGGGCACCTCTGCTCATTAGCAGGAGGACCTTGGCAACGCCTTCATCTATTCATCTCCACTTTGGGGTGTTGATAACTGCGACAGGGCTTACATCACATACCAGCAACACAGCATTCAGCTAGAAGTGGAGCCAGAACCCCGAACTACAGAAAGTGCATTATTGCCGTCACTGAGTGCCCTTTCACTATTGTGGTTTGAAGTTTCCTGGTTAAAAATTCAGCCAACAGAGTGGTTGCCTTGGGAATGAGATTAAGAAGGTGCTCTATTTCTAGGACATATCTCCTGTAGAAAACACAGAAGATTCTGTTATGCACGGCAGTGTCAGGACATTGACGTGTAATCACCTCCGGTCAGTAGGACAGAGGAGCACAGTCCATGGTGGTTCCTAGTCCTAAGAGGCACCGCCATCGCGGCGGACCAGGAAGCAAAGAGTGGCACCTGAACCCCTGAACCGGGGCGGAGCTAAAGCCCGCAGAGGCCGCCTCTAGCGACCTGCATTCCTCATCGAGGCTCCGCCTCCTAAATGTTCCACAGCCTTTCCAAATAAGATCATCAAACATGAGCCTTTGGGCAGATTCAAGGCATAACATTCTAACTTCCTTGCCTAAAATTTTAACAGAAGTCAATAAACAAAAATGTGCAGTGTCAGCTTTTACTTAGTTATTGTTTGTCTTCCCTTTGCAAATATAAATTCTGGTCTGAGTTTCCCTTCTACAATGCAAAGTGTGGATTTTGTGGAATTTTCTCTCCTGTATTTTAATAGTCTGCTAAGTGTCACACTGTAGGCATTTTATAAATATTTGTTTAATAAATAAATCTTTAAAGGTTTTATTACATTTATATATTTATTTGTGTGTGCAAGTCAGAGGAGAACTTGCAAGAATTGGCTCTCCCTTTCTATCACAGGCTCCAGGAATTTAATTTGGATCCTCAGGTATGGCAGCCAGTGCCTTTACCTGCTAGCCATCTTTTGATAAAGATATACTTCATATTTGTGATTTTAACTGTCTTACTGACATGGAACTAAAACATGATACTCAGCTTGAAAGTCAGTATCTCCTTTACAGAGCACTCAGCAGCACATTCTGGTAACCAGGTGGTTCTCCTCTGGAAAAGACTAGAGACCTTTGGGAAAAGACAGGAACATTTTTGGTTCTTACAGTAACAGAAAGGGTCTTCTTGACACGCAGTGGACAGAGGACAGGGATGCCAGGTGTGTCGCAGTAAGTGAGCCAATCCCATGTTCAAAAGGAAAAAAAACCACTGGCCTGTAATGCTGAATAATTTTCCATGATTTTGAAGCACATTCATATAGCTGAAAAATCCATTTATAATTATGGCAACCGAGAGTATAACTCCACTTTACAAATAAAAAAATTTATTTTGCCACAAGTTTAGCATAAACTTTATTTTCTGGGATTACTATGGAATCAATGAAAAAGTATATGGTGTTTTATTGTAAACTTGCCCAGAGGTTTTCATCATGGGGTCATTCACTTCGCTGCGTAGCCAGCGCCTCGGCGCTCTGCCAGCACTGTCCATCCCTGCAGTGGCCTGCCCACAGCCAGCCTGCAGCCTGCTTCGACCTACATCCTAAGCTAGTCCCGCCAAACATTGTATCCCGAAGTTCCTATTGTCATACTATAAAGCTGTTCTTTTTCTTCTCCTTTATCTACAATCTGTAAATTGTGCTGAAGGTGTTTTTTTTAATGTTTTATTTATTATTTTTACATGTATGAGTGTATTACCTGCATGTATGTAAGTGCACCAGTGTCATGCAGTGCCCACCACAGCGGTCACAAGAAGGTACCAGACTGCCCTGGAACTGGAGTTACACATGGCTGCTAGCCATGTGGGTGCCGGGAATGGAGCCTGGGTCCTCTGCAAGAGCAGCCAGTGCTCTTAACCACTGAGCCATCTCTCCTGCCCTGAAGGTGTTTTTTAAATGCATATTAACTTCAGATTCTTCTTGGGATAATGCAGAACTACCACATGTTTATAATAGAGATTATTGGCTCAGATAAGGTTGAAGCATTCATGTAGAATAACTTCCTACTTGTCAAAGCTGTTATATCTCCATTTTAATAAAGCTTTTTAAGCAAAGAAAAATTCAATCAGAAAATATTGATTCTAAAATAGACCAGAATTACTGTTCACCTTTTAATTCAGGCTAATTAAAATACAGCAATAAACTGCTCATATAAAATAAAAGTAAAGCATCGACAAAACACTATTTTTCTGCACTTCTCTCCACATATTCTGAAGGAAGATGCAAACACATCCTCTCTGGAGTCTATGCTTCATTTCCTGAGTCTTTTTAATTAGAAATTTCTAATATTTTAAAAAAATTTAAAGGAATTAGTAATTTAAGCCTAAGGCTGTGACAGACAGGACTAATGACTTTCTTCTCAAAAGTTACTCAATAAGACAAAGTTCCAAAGTAAATGCAAACCCTATCTATAGTTACTGAACCCTTAAAACTGTGAAAAGAGCAACATTATTGTATTAACATACTATTTTTAGTCTCAGAATAACCCAATAACCCATGGCTGTCACACTGACCAATGACTTTATATTTGTATACTTGGCATAGTCTGTTCTTTTTTCCTTTGTACCTGATGTCACTCTTACATGTGAAGAGAAGGAGACCCATCTCTTCCAAGACATCCTTTACTCTTAATAGATTCTTATTTGAAAACACAGTCATTTCTGATTGTATAAAGAAAGTATTTAAATCTGTCACGGTTGGCTTCAGTTGTCAGTGTGGCACACTTAGGAAGAGGGAACCTCAATTAGGGGATTTCCTCTATCACACTGGCCTGTGGCCAGGTCTGTGAGGCATTTTCTTGAGCCATGTGGGAGGGCCCATCCACAGCGGGGGATGCCACCCCTGAGCAAGAGGTCCTGGGTTGTATAAGAAAGCAGGTTGAGCATAGGTCAGAGGATCAGACCTGTAAACAGTGTTCCATGGTCCGTGCTTCAGCTCCTGCTTCCAGGTTCCTGCCTTGAGTTCCTGTCCTAACTTCCTTCAATGGTGGACTTTACTTGGAAGTGTAAGATGCAATAAATGCTTTCTTCTTGGTTTTGGTCAGTGTTTTCTTACAGCAGTAGAAAGCTAGCTAGGACAGGATCTCACCCTGACATGGATCACAGATGTTTCTCCTTCCCTCACACAGGCAACAGTGTATCGACCCATAGTACTAGGGTTTCCTCTCTCGGTTCCCTACTGAGAGTCTTTAAACACAATCATTTCTATCACCAACATCTATACCTTTTCCATTCCCCTCAAAACCTAAAATGTTCTGATTTTCACCAGGAAGTGGGAACTTAAAACAATATTGCTGTGAGACCACAGAAGCCATCAGAGCCGTCAGAGGCTTTGCAGAGAACCTGAGGACGAAGTGCTGGTTAGGTAAAGTACGAAGTGACAGATACGGGGAAAAGATTGTAGAAAAGACTAGAAATGGAGAAGGTTTGCTAAAGAAGATAGAAAAATGTTCTTCAAGGGCCAGATTATAAAAGGAAAGGAGAAGAAGAGCAAGGCCTTAACTGCCCAGTAAAGCAACTAACAGGGGTCAGATTACACAGAAACCAGATGGGACTGCAAAAGGCTCTGGTCTTTGTTCCTGTAATCATTAAAGATTTTATTTCTATGAAGTTTGTTCTCGTTTTGTTTGTGGTGCTGGGGATTGAACCCAGGGCTGCTATGCAAGTGTTTTACCACTCAACTGCATGACTATTTACATGCAAATGATAGACCAGTAGTTTAAGAAGTAAAACAGCTCACCACTTTCATAAGAGTTGTGAGGAATGTTGCATTTAAAATACTCCATAAACAAAGACTAATAGGTATATGAAAAATGTTCAACATTACTAATCATTAGGAAAATATACAATGCTCCAGGAATGATGCCCATTATCAAAAAACGAAAGATAACAAGTCCTTAAACGATGTGGAGAAAAGGAGTCCCTGGTGGAATGTAAATTAATATAGTCATTATGGAAACAGTACGGAGGTTCCTCAGAAAATTTAAAAATAGAACTACCATATGATCAGTTATCCAACTGTTGGGAGCATACTCAAAGAAAATAAGAGTCAGTTTGGTGAAGAGATATCTGCCCTCCTGTTTTTACAGCACTCTATACGATAGCCGACATGTAGAAAAGCCTCTAGTTCCAACAACTGAGGAATCCAAAGAATGGATGGAAAATTGTGAGCGTGTGTATGTGTGTGTGTGTGTGTGTGTGTGTGTGTGTGTGTGTATTCAGCTACTGAAAAAGAATGAAATCCTAGCATTTGCAATGACACATATGGATCTGAGAGCATTAACTGAAATACGCAAGGCACAGAAAGACAGATACTACATGATCTTGCTCATATATAGACTCTAAAAAGACTGATGTCATAGAAGCTGAGAACAGAACTCTGGTTATCAGAGGAATAGGGAAGGATCCATCGCTGGATACTGAGTTGTGGTTAAGTTCAACTAAGAAATTCTTGGGTGCTACTATACAATAGGACAACTGTAGATAATGATAATACTGTACATTTCAAAAAGCTGGAAAAAAGGCTTTAGAATACTTTCACCATTAAAGAAATGACAAATGATGAGCTGGATGTGGTGACACATATCTATAATGCCAACACTTAGGCTAAAGCAGAAGAATCTTGAATTGGAGGCCAGCCTGCCTGGCCTATATTGTAAAATCTTGTCTCAGAGAATTGTTGCCACCCCAAAGCAAGCCACTACATGATACCCACAAATATACATAATGCTTTTACATATCAGTTTAAACATAAGTTTACTGTAAAATATTCTATAAATAAATGCAACTTCATCATTGTTGGAAATCCCTTAATAATCACCCAACTATCATGTTTTACAGTTTAATGTCAGGATCTAGGATTCGATGAGTCTAAAGAGAGAAAAAGACATCTGGAAAGGTATATGTTTGTGGGGCCCAGTGTTCAAACACAGCACTAACCACTCATAGACAAGAGACAAAGATAATTGAAAACAATTTGATCATGCATATATAAGCTGAATTAAGTAAATCAAGGAGTACATAGATATATAAGAAATTATGCACTTTATATTACTAGCATAACATTTAACTTAACAACTATATCCCACATTAAAATACAAAATAGATAGCACCCAGGAGGCAGAGGCATGTGGATTTCTGTGAGTTCAAGTTCAGCCTGGACTACAAAGTGATTTCCAGGTCACCTGGGCTACACAGTGAGATCCTATCTCAAAAAAAAATTTAAGTTAAATCGCAAACATATAAAACCAAAGTTTTCACCCATTTACAGACTAGTTCCTGCTACACAGAAAAGAACAGACTTTTGGAACCTCAAGATAAAACGTTTCCCTAAGTTTTCAGTGTCATCGTTTTCATCCTTCACTGGACCACAATCACTGCTGACAGAAAGACTTCATTGGATGAATTAATAAACTTTCTCATATGTTTATTAAACAATAAAGTAATTGAGTATCTTTAAAATATCACGCAGGTTTCTAATTGTTGCCATTAACAGTAAGTTGGAGACAGACAGCCACTCACAATGTTTGCCTTTGCAGTACCTCTAAGCACCTCAGGATCCACAGTGAGAAGAGAAGCTGGTTTCATTCCACTATTGATCTATCAGACAAGAACTTAATCAATCTTCTTTATAAGCTATTAAAGCTGAGCTGGAGAAATGAACTCACCTGATGCATTCAACATTGATTGCCTCTTTCGAAGAACTGAATATGTCAGTCTTATCTTCTGCTACAGCTGTGATTCAATTTTTAAGGGGCAAGATTTTCTCTTCATTAGTTGCTTCAAAATGCTCCAATTAAGAAACAGCATTTTTGATACTGGCCCACAGTAAATGACTAAAACAAAATGTAGACCATAACCTCTCATTTTAGTCACAGCCTTCAGAGAAAACGAGAGACAGAAAGCATATGTTCATCAAAGGAAATTTAGCACTAGTCCCAAGATCCTGCTGTAGCGTGAATTCTGAGAAATACTCTGGCAGCCTGAAACTAATGTTGAGACCTTAAGCTCAGATAAATCTTGGAAATTCAAAGGGAAACTCAAGGCGGCAGTAAATCTGTCTGTACTGCATATACATTTCAGCCGGGGGCTTCTATGTGTAGTATTAGGTTATATGACATCCCATTCAGCATCTAACTGCTTCATCAATATAGGCAGCAAGGTCATTTTATATTTACAGGGCAACCTCAGAAGTGCTAGATGCTACACACTGGGGGCAGGGCGAGGAGGGGGCTCTATATTAGGAAAGGCTAAGAACACAAATCCTCAATGGCTCAGCTTTCTGGCTTCCATTTCCAGGAACCCTCACATTCAGAAACGAAACCCTACAAGCAGCGATAAAGATTTTTCTGGACAGTGTGCCAAGGCTCTTGAGGGCATTTGCCACTTCAGGATGGAAGCACAGCTGCCCACCTGCAGAGCTGTCTTGCTTTGCTTTCTTCTGATAGATAAGAAAGGAGAGAGGCCAGAGAGATGGCTCAGAGGCTAAAAGCAAGTCTCTTGCAGAGGATTCAAGTTAGTTTCCCAATGCTACTCACAACTACCCGTAACTCCAGCTCCCTCTTCTGGCCTCAACAGGCACCTGTGCTCACATGCACAGACCCACACACTGACACACACATATTCATAATTAAAAATAAGATAAAATCTTCTTAAAAAGGAGAAAATGCTGAGTTACCACCCACAGCTTCTCTATTTCTCTCACTGCCAAAAATACCACCCAGCTCTCTCACAGTATTAGGGCTCTCTGATTTTCACGGGCTCCAAACATACTCCTTGGAATCCTTTCACATCATTCCTACATATCTCACAGGCTGGGATGGTACCAAAGTACAGGCAGTCATCCCTTGGAGTCTGTGGAAGATTGGTTCCCTCATAGAAAATAGCACTGTATTTGCATATGGCCACGAACATCCTCATACCAGTCATCTACAGAGTGCTTACAATACCCAATATAACGAAAATGCAAACTAAAGGGTTGTTATTCCTCACTGTTTAGGGGCTAAAGATAGGCTGGGGTGCAGCTCAGTGGTACAGTGTGTGCTTAGCATGAAAGCGGTCTGGGACTGATCCACAGTCCCACAGACATGCATAAAAGTCTATGTGTTCAGCATAGACAAGTAAATTTTTTCTGCCATTTAAAAATGTTAGCTGAATCCACAGACGTCAGTCTTTTGGTTCTACTATATAGAGTAAAGCAAAGGGCCTAGTGCATTTAAATAAAAACTGACTCCTTGCCTACCCAGTTATGCTCTTTCAAAACAGATTAAGAAGTCACCCCAAAGAGCCAACAGGCTCTACCCAGCTGACTCATCCCTGGGCCTTCACCTGGCCCTACCATCCTTGAGTCTCACACCTCAGCAAAACAATAAAAGAATCAACTTGACTGCTGTTAAGATGCTGTTGTATGTGTGGATTCCTTTGGAAATCCAGGGGTTGAGAGCCTCACTCTGCCTAATGGAGGAAGATGGATGCAGTATGGGGTCTAATGTTTATTTATTGCAAAAGTCAGGAATAGCTGGAAGTCCATTAAGAGGATGTTTCAGCAGATTATATTAATTTGTAATTAATTTTTCAGTGGTATTTATGAGAAAACCCTTTAATCAGCATAACTCAGACTTGGAAAATTATAATATTAACTAATATTAATTAAATAATAATTCATAAATTTCAATAGTTTTAATTATCTTTGATTAAATTACCTGTTAGTGAATTCCACACTGCTTTTGATATTAATTAGCTAACTTAAACATGATCTACTGAAACTACTCCCTGTGGATTAAGGCATATTGTCTAAACAGGTCAACACTGAGATACTTAAGTGTGACAATTTAGATTGCATGATTAACAAAATTAATTGTTTAAAGCACTAGCTTTTCATTCTCAATTTGCCAGTGGGTAAAGTCTTTAAAATATGCCCTGGGTTTCCCTAGGCCCAAATTCCACGACATCCCATATTCTGTTACCTCCCCACACACACCCTTTCCCTCCCACTTCTCTATCCTGTTAGAGAACATTCTAGTCTTCTGAGACCTAAATTAGTGTCAGCCTATTAATCAGCCAAAAAAATATGTCAGTGGAGAATGAAGTTGCAACCCAACCTCCTCTACAGGCAGCTCCTTAACCCCTCTCCCTGCCGGCGGATCTGGGGACCCCAGTGCTTACAGCCTAATTTAGGTCTCCTCTGTGCACTGACAACTAGACCAGAACTCATTTTTTATAAGCTAATATTTAATTTAAAGCCATTTCCCCCACAAGTTCTCAAGGAGAAGCATGCCCATAACTCCACGTTGACTCTCACATCTGAAGGAGCCCCTTCCCACTCTCTCCCCAGCATTGCACTGCAACAATTAAGATCTTAAATTTTTCTTTAAATAAACCCGTTATCAAATGACAGCTCATGTTAATCATTAAATCATAAGGAAAATTAGAAGGATGCCCTCTAAGCAAATAAAACTGTACAGAATGGAGAGAAAGGAACTCACTTTGAGTGACTCTCAGGAAATGCCAGAGGATTACTGTAGCCCCAAACCCTGATAAAACAAACTTTATTCAAGGATAATGCTTCGGGATGACAAAATTCTTTCTAAGAAAGTGTCACAGACAGACTTCACAACAAACATGCAAGTGGTCATCTTAGGTGTTCCACAGCATACGGTATGGATTTGAAATAAATTCATTGCCCAAATTTCTTATTTACAGAGATTGATGAGGATATTATAGTCAGAGTCCTTGACCTTCTCCAAGACAATATCTGATCTAAGTGTCTGACATTGGAACTGAGCATGGTATGGTATTTGATCATGAAAACCAGCAGCAATCAATGAACCAAAGGAAGAATTGCCAAGCCTAGGAACTGCACAACTAAACAGAAAAAAGGAATTTGTCATGACAAAATGTTGCTTTTTATCTTGTTTTGCCACTTTTTTAAATCAGACCTACAAAATGTGCAAATGACACAGGAAGAGCTGTAGTAGCTCGGATTATTTTTGCATCTTTGTATCTCTGTAGAGATACAATCCCGGTCCAGTGCTTTCTTTTATTTGTATCTTTTACTACTTCGACTGTTCCTTTTCAATAGATGAACGACTTGCTCCCTTGATAAGGTGAATATAGAAAATGTTTTCTTTTTTTAAAAAAAAGATTTCTCTTCATGTGTTAGACTTTTGTCCCTGTAACAAACACTTGAGACAAACAATTTAAGGGGAAAAAAATTTATTTTGGCGCATAGTTTGAAAAGTTTCCATTCATCACGGCAGCCACTAGGCAGGGTGGATCATTCTGTTCTGCTGGCTTCTCCCTCCCTCCTTGGTCCAGCCCAGCCCCAGCCTGTGCAACGCTGCTGCCCACCCCTAGAGCAGGTCTCTCCTGTCCCCAGTAAACACTCAGAAGGGTGCTTTACCAGTCTCCTAGGTGCTTCTCATTCCAAACAAGTTGATACAGTGAATCATAGATCATGCTCTTGAGAAGGGCTTTAGACTGAGAACTGGCCCCAAAGTAAGCATACCAGTAGAAAAAACATAAAAATATGAGATGTTGTTATATATTCAAATAATTGTATCATTCTTAGAATTAACTAAAATCAAACTTTTAACTATAATGCTAAAGTTTTGTCACAAGATTCCTTAAAATTTTCAAAGAATTTGTAATATATAATAAAATACATAAATTGGGACTTTTAAGTTCACATATCTAATTATTTTCATTTGATTTGAATTTAAATGAAACGTGCTATTGTACAAAGTGTGACTTACCAAATATCATCAGAAAGACAAGAAATAAAAATTGTCAGTCTTGCTAGCTCACAACAATAATCTCAGCACTTGGAAGGCTGAAACAAAGGATCTCAAGCTTGAGGTCAGCCCAGGTTTCAAAAGGCAAGGAAAGAGAAGGAGAGGGAGGAACAAAACTGATTTGAAAATCAGCATAAAATATTGATATTGAAATAGTCATTTATTTTCATGAATATACCTCCAATCCCTATCCTTATATATGTCAAAAGTTCCCATAATACCTAAGTTTTAAATGTAAGATAGGCAGGCTTATCTCCTTTTTGGTTTCTATTTGAGGTTTTACATAGTTCATAATAATATGTCAACAAAGCTAGTGACTGTACTTTGACTTGTAAAATAAAACTCATTTTAAAAGTATCATAAATCTAACAGAGCATGGCTTATATTCTGATTGGTAGAAAATTGGATATTAAACACCAGGGACAAACTGATCTGACTCTGGTACATTAGTAAGTACAAAAAGAAAAAGAAGAGTGGGAGGAAAAAATCGTTACCTGCAGTTGATAGTTTAACTGATCATGATCAATTTGAAGTGCTTATTGCTTAAGTAAATGACCTTTGGGGTGATTTCATTAGCTCCACATACTACAAAAGGTTATATCTGAATTCAATTTTATGATTGAGTCTGGACATATAAAATCTCAAAATAGTTTGAGTGGGTATTAAAGTAAAAAGCTCAGATTCTAAGGCAAAGACTGGCTTGATTAAATCCTGCAATGCCTTACTCCTGTAATTGTAAACATTTGAGAAAGGAATAGAAATGTGCTGATAGTTTCCTCACTTTGATGTTTGTGCTTAAAGAATAGCTTTCCAGTTGACTACCAGCCCCAACATTTCAGGGTTATAAATTACTGTAGAGGGGTTCCTTTTTGTCACTCTGATAGAGTATCCTGCTTTACAGTTACTATATACCTTGTAAGCGCCTGGTTTTCTTTCCACCTTCCTCTGCTTCTTGAAAGTGCTACATGGCATATGATCATTATTTTACTAAATTAAAATCTTTCTTCAATATTCTGAAAAGAGAGTCACATGCTTCCTTGAGACAAGCTAAGCAAGAGAATCAAGAAAAACTTTGAAAACTGGACTGTGCATACATACTTCTAATCTTCCAGTTCTTGGTAGAACTAGGGTAAAATATCTCTAAATACTTCAAAATTAAAAATAATCCTGGAAGAGAAAAAATGCTTGAAAGGAATGAAACTATATTTTATCCTACTGACCTAGAAGCCAATATAAAAGTTCCTTTTCTTGATATTTCTTTAGTAGCATAGCTTTTTTAATCCATTTTGAGTGGGGGTTGAGGATGAAGCTGAATGAATGATCTGAATGATCGGCAGGCATAGGAGCCTGCGTTCATCCCAGCAATAAAAAAGAACGTTTCAAAACCTGAGGTAATTTCCGTCTTGATAGTTTTCTATTTAATAAGTAAGATTTTACTTAAAATTCAAGGCTCACGTTCTGTTCCTTTCCATGATTCTCTCTCTCTGAAGTTCCTCCTTCTTCCTTTTGCTGGGCTTCTCACACTGAAGGCCACTTCTCCAAGCCTCAGTTCAATCTTTGTCTTGGATCTCCCTGCAGTTCAAGTACTGGAGCTGTGGTAGCAGCGGTTGTCAAAGTGGGGAAGGAGGAGGTGATGTGCTGTCTAGCGTCTCTCTTTTCTCTTTCTCCAAACTATTCGGAAGTCCACATAAAAGAAACTGGGTATGAAAGCTCACACCTGTATCCTGAGCACTCAGAACAGGACTGTGAGTTCAGGGCCAGCCTGGTCTATATGGTGAGATCTGTCTAGGCAGAACAGAAACCAGAGACTAGCAAGGCTCCTGCTGCTGCACTTGATGACCTGAGTTCAATCCCTGGAGTACATATGGTGGAAGGAGAGAACTGACTCTCACAAGCTGCCCACAGACCTCCATAGGTAAAAGATGAAACACACACACACACACACACACACACACACACACACACACACAATACATGTAATTTAAAAATAAAACCAAAAATAATCAATCAAAAGGAACTTCAAACCAAACATCACTATGTAACAGTCCTATGATTTAATGTAATCACTTTTTGCACTGTTAAACTCCAGGTTTTTCATTTCTTTTTGTTGGGGCAGGGGCTTCGATCTTTCGTTGGTGTTCCTTCCCCTCCAAATGAGACCAAAAGTATTTGTTGTACCTACCTGACAGCACTGGAAACAAATCTTCCACCTTGGTAAACTCTTTATACATTTTTAAAAGTTAAAAGATGGTTCCTAAATATTCCATTTTATGCAATGAAGCAAGATAACGAAGTAGGAAAGCTTTCTGAGTAACACTGCTACTCCGTGTCCTGTGCTCCTTGCCCTTCACCAGGGGCCTTGACACTCAGCCTCTTTTCTTTTAATAATAAAGATATTAGTTCAGGTATTATCTACAACAAGAGGCAAGCATACTTACTGTAATTCTATTGACAGGACTCAAAAATCATTTCAAAAGTACTTTGTAAACTATAACTTAATATTTTTTAAATATTTCATTGGTTATTTTTATGTCACATGTGGGAATGTATTGCTTGCATGTGTGTAAGTACACCCATGTCATACAATGTCCATGGAGGTCAGAAGAGGGCATCAGATACCCTGGAAGTGGAGTTATAGATGGTTGTCAGCCACCATGTGGGTGCTTGCAACCAAACATAGGTCCTTTGCAAGAATAGCCAGTGGTCTTAACAGCCACTGAGCCATCTCTCCAGCCCCAAGCTTTTCTCTTTGACCAAACGCAACTCAAGCTTCATGAGCTCTCTTCTTGACAGGTCCTGACATCTAGACTCCATGATACCTCTGCATTGTCCAAGCTAAGCAAAAATCATACTAAGACATACCTCGCTCCCTAATCAGGTTCCCCAGCCCCACCATCCCCTACCGTCCTCTGTGCCATCCCATCACCTGGCCCAAGAATCCTGTCAGTCAGGTTAGCAAGAATCACCCTTTTCCCTAAGGTTTCATCTTAGTTATTTTGTGTCCATTAACATCAACCCTTCATTCCTGCTTCTTGGCAACTAAATTCCAACTTTTCCTTATTATATGGGAATGGACCTCAACTAACTTCTTCTCCATTGCAAATCCCACGTAGCAGTGGTCTCTACACCTATTTTCAAGGTCCCAAATATGCCTGTATCCCCAGATGCAATACAATACATCATTCTTTAATGTGCCATGAATAGCTTTTTCTTTAACTTTGTTGGACATTCGATGACTTAACAAGGAACTGAAAATAAAACTAAGATAAAGACAATGGCCATTTAGGGGGAAGGAACTCGCATTACTGTGGTGCTAAAGGGGTGGAATGCTGTCACAATGCTCGTTTCTTGACCAGAATCAAAGAGCTGCATGTCTGTTCTCTCTCAAATACTCATTAACACTATGTCTTACATGTCTATCCTGACTGCAATTTTTTTTTAATTTTAAAAGCCTTAACATTGAAGAAGATGGGCTCACTGGTAAGAGCACTGGCTGCTCTTGCAGAGGACCCAGATTCGGTTCCTGGCACCCATATAGCAGCAAAAAAGCCATTGGTAACTCCAGTTCCAGGGGATCCAACGCTCTTTTCTGACCTCTGTGGACACTGCACGATATGGATACACTTCCGTACATGCAGGTAATACACTCACACACACAAAATAAAAATAATAAGAATAAAATATATCTTTAAAAAAATGGAGAAGAACAATGTACCTGACAAATTTCCACATTTAGAATGCTCCATAAAAATCAGGAGTTCCATGTTCTAATATACTTTTTCCTTTAATTTGGTAGTGAAAAACATCCTTGAACAATTCTCTTATGCATTGAAGGATGTGTGACGATGCAGAAATATGAGCCATGTATGTCGATATCATAATGCACAAGTGCTTATCCACATTTGCACACAAGTATTGTCACCCATTCCTCAGATCTGACATGCATATTATGCATATTTGCCTAGCTTATGTATTATGAGATAATTAATTCCTATACATTTTACATTTTTAATATTTAGGTATATAGATAACAATTTTGGCCATATTTTAGAATTTTAGAAATTCAGCTCTTTTGGTTACACACACACAAACACACACACACACACACACACACACACACACGAGTCCCTTTCTGTTTCTATCTTCTTCCCAAGAAAGCCTTCAAACTAAAATATTTAAATTTTAATTGGAGTTTTTTTGTTTTTACTATGAAGTCAGATTCAGATTCCTGTAGGCTTCTTGGATTCAAAATCCATATGCCCTTTAATTAGTGTGTGACTTTGTACAGTTCTGCCTCCATTTACTCCTGTGCTAAATGGGTACAGTAATAGTACGTATCTCATAGAGCTGTGATTTATGATTTGCATATTGCCTCTAACAGTGTCTTCGACACACAGAGTCAATGCTCCAAAAGTGAAAGTTTCAACTAAAGCTTAGCTTGGCTCTTCTGAAACCCACAAACTTTCTCTTACTAAATCAAATTTCTTATATCCTTCTTTGAGTCATAAGTCTGCTTAGAATTAGATCCCCAAGATCCAGCTCATGTCTTCACTTCAAACATCAACTTACATTCCAAAACAAGTCACTCAACAATTACTGAGACAGCAGTAAGGGCTTAGTACTGGGGAAGACCAGATAAAAGAGCTCAAACCAAGTAAACAACTGCAGAAAATGCACTGAGCTCAGTGACAGAGGACTGCACAAGAGGCATGGGAAGCCAGAGGAGAGGGCCAGAGGGCTTCTCTGGAAAAAAAATTATATATATATATATATATATATATATATATATATATATATATACACACACACACATACATACAGTGCAGTCAAGGCTTTAGGGAAATGATGTTAGCTGTACCAGGAGTAAGGGGATCACCATTAGGGAAATAGTAACCCACAATGGTCAGGTACTCCATATTGAGCATGCTATTCCCTGTGCTAGCCACTCCTCTATCCTACAAGTATATATGCTGCTACAATATTTCTCTTTCATAACTGAGAAAAACACGATCCAGAGAGGTTAAGGTAATCTGCCTCCTGTCCCATCTAGCCTGGATTTTTTGGCTTAAGGAAGCAACACACTTAATGGATGCTCTTCAATCTAACATTCAGAACCATGTGGGAGAATAGAACAGAACACTTCCTGAATTGTACAGCATAATTTCTTGGAAAGAAAGGAGAGGTTTTGTTTTGGATCACAGTTTCAAGAGTCCATGGTGGGAAGAGCATGTAGCGGAGACCACTGAGATCCTTGAAGAGGAGGAAGCAGAGCACTCGAGACCTTAATCAGAGGTCAGTATAGTCTGACAGCCAGGCCCCGTGTCCCAGAGTTTCCATAGATTCCCCAAATAGTTGAGGGACAAGTGTCCCCAGTAGACAGCATGCCATTTTCTATTCAGATCAGAAACAGTTGACTCACAGAACAGGTGGGAACAGGCTGTGATGGACATGCTCTGCTGTGCTGCTGGCTGTGGTGACGGACTGTGTCCGGACAGTGATGGGGTACTTGCCACTAAAGAATATTCACTGTAAGAGATGCACAGTCAGATTTCCAATGAGCGAGGTCCTCTGGAGAACACTCAGGGTGGGGTGTTAGTTGGAGTGGTAAGGATGGAGACTCGACATAATAGACCACTGGAAGGTCTATCATAACATCAAAAGAAAGAAAGAGAAAGCAGCAAAACTCAGTATAGTACTTGGCATAGGGAAAAGAAGACAAACTGATATTTAGGTTGTTTAGCTACAGGGAGGAATTTAATCCACTCAGTCTTTTACAACTAAAAGATTCATATCATCCATTTAGAGACCCAACAGAGAATACAAAATAGATGAGGGGTAGCATGTGTGATAGCTTAGATCTCAACTGTCTCCTAAGGGCACCCTATTGAAGACTAGAACACAGACTGTAGAGCTACCGGAAGATGGTAGAATCAGTAAGAAGTGAGGTCTAGTAGAAGGTCAGGTCAACAGGGCATGCTCTTGAAGGGAATATCGATACCGTAATCCTTTATTTCTCTCTGCTTTCTGGCCACCATGAGGTAAGCAGTATCCTCTGCTTCAAGCTCCCTGCCATGATGCTTTGCCACACTACAGGACTGAAAGCATTGAAGACAACTGACCACAGGCTTAAAACTCTGAAACCATGGGCCCAAACAAATTGTCCTCCTTTCAGCTCATTTATCTCAGGTATCTATTACAGCAAACAGCAGACGGACAGAGTCAAAGTTAATGCAGCTTTGGACTTGATGATTTTGTCATATGATGAGAGATACAGGAGAAATTGGACATTCGGATGAGGATGTAGGTTTACTGCTCGGAAAGGATAAGTCTGAAGCTTGGAGAGCAGCAGGCAAACTGTGGCAGGGTTGGTCATAGATGTGAATGACAGTAGTCAGGCAGCAGCTTTAAGGAGAAGCTGACCTTAGAGGTGAAGAGTGAATGCTGGGAAATAGGTTCAGAGTTGACAGAGGAAAACTTCTGAGAAGCTGCTTGAGGATGGAGAGGAAGTTCAGCAGATCCAAGTGTCACTGAAGTCCCAGGAAGAAAGCACTGTGAGGAGGCAGAATCTGGTCAATAATAACAACTGCTTCGAAAATAAAAAAAAAAAAAAATATGATAAAGGCAAGCAGTCAGCCACCTCAACTTCATACTCAACCATGGTATTTCAGGGCAAAATGCCATCCAGTAAAACGTGAATGGCTCCTTTGATCTTCTAACTTGTTCATATATAAAATCTCTATGGTGTACATGATTATTTGCTGCTCCTTGAAGTGCAAGAGAAATTAAGGAGAAATAATAACAGAACTTGCAATGTAGTTGGCAGTGCTATACACAATTAGCAAATAATGTAGACAAACAAGTTGACGTGTTAGGACAAAGTAAAGCTGAGCTAAGGTGATAGGAAAAAAGATGAGCTTGGGAGACAGCCTCTAAAGGTAAACATTTCATAACAGGCTTTGGAGCAGTGCATTTTCAGACAGACACATAACAACTGTTCAGTAATATCAGAGTGCACTGACAAACTGATCCATCACTGCATCTTTATTGTGTGCTTAACACCTACAGAGCACAGAGCACTAGAGGTGATATTCTAAACTGCAAGAGTCTTGGATAAGGACATTGGTGACATTAATATATAGGCAGAAACAAGAATTAGTAAATATGTGGGTAAGAGCAAGGACTTAGTAGAAAGGACAAGGATTGAGATGCCTGCCTTGCCCTGCTAATTCTATGTACTTTGGACAATATTCCAAGCTTCTGTTTTGTAATTAATTACATAGCGCATTCCATTGTTCACTAGAATTTCATAAAAAAAACCATAGCATTCCATATTTATTAACCATTGTATGTATTGTTCTATCTCATTTAAATGTGACATCTCTTAAATGTATAATACGATCATTAGCATTCTTTTCTAAAGAAACAGAGGTAAATAAGGGTTCAGACATTTATTCAGGAACATACAGAGAGACCCTCTAAGCAGCAGGTTATCTCTGACCATCTCATCCTGAAAGGAATGGTATTAGGTTATATTCTCTGATATGGGCATCTCAATAAACCCAGATGTCTATTTTATAAATGCACAGAGATATGCAGAAGGTGCTCCTAACAAGGCTGCTATTCAACAAGTCCTTCTTTAACTTCAGACATATTAAAAATCCTATGGATCAACCAAGCTACATCTCTACATGTGTGTTCACATACATATTCACATGCATATAAGTCATGTGAGTACATTCTGTTTTTACATATACATGTATGTACATAAAACAAAGAGAGCATCCAAGTAGCAATGGTGTTTTTCCTTGCTGAAAGGAAATTGCCTTGTTGGTGGGAAAGAAGTTTAAACTCAGCCTGTTTCCCTGCTCAGATGTGGATAGCCTGTCAATCAACAGGGAGGTACCTTACCCAGGAGTGAAAAGGCAGTCACCTAACTGCTCCCTACCAATTTATTTAGGGATTCGTTCTAACTATTATTTGAAGTGTCTAGAAATTAATGTAATATTTCCTGTACTCATTTGCATTGCCTGTGGGCTGGAGGTGCCCCCTGTGAGGGCCAGAGTTGCGTAGGGAGCTGTATCCAGGGCAACTCAGAACCAAACTAAAGCAGGAGCAGTGCTTGTAGAGCAGTGCTTGTAGAGCAGTGCCTATACTGAGATTAGCGCTGTTCTAGGAGACCGTGCCCGCCTGATAAACCGAAGTGGTAATTTGGGTTTATCCAGATAGAGCAGTAAATGTATTAGAATGAGAGAAAATCCAAGGGGAGAAAAGACTGAAGGAACCATCCAAGTTGGTGAGTGAGGACTGATTTGGTTTGGTTTGGTTTTGCTCTTTAAATTCCAGTCCCTCCTTTTGCCTCTGCATTTGAATCCTGAATTTGAGCATCTCTTCTGCTACTGCAAATCTATTAGTAAAGTGGATTGCCTTTGTTAGTCTAAATTGCTGTGTGTTTGCAAATACATTTCAAGAGAATGCCACTCAAGAGAAAGCTTCTCAGGGACCCAAATTACAGTGTCTATAAGTAACTCTTGACCTTGATGCATCTGTGCCCTGCATGTAATGAAAGTAGGTGCAGAAGCAGTTGAAATCTTCCCAAACTATTCATCTCTTATTGATTCACTTGTTCTATTGTGAGCAGAGAGACACCTACACACTAGTTTAAAATTAGGAGCTCCCAAGACCGTGATGAATGAAGGAGACATGATTTGCCCTGTGGGATTTGAAAATACAGAATTTTCTCAGCTAGGGATTGTTGGGTACCTCATTGTCCTGGCACATGCTAAGTACATTCATTAATTTATTTCTTTAGTCTACAGATCCTTGTACATTTCCAGGATTGCTATTTTTTTAACCCAGGTTGTTTAGTAATTCTTCCAAGTGCTATATAATTTTTAAATGAAGAAAAATTCTTGAACATTCAAATTCACTGTGTGGTATTATGAAGTTGGGGTTATGGGGAGGCAAGACTTGAACTTCCTTTCACTAAATCAGAATCCAGCAACTCAAAACTAAAGCTTCCCCATGCACACCAGGGGAAATCAACAAGTTTACAGTTTTCAAAAGCATCACAGGCTGCTTCAAACACAGAGATTATTCTCCATCTTTGCTGAAAATATTTCTCATTTCTAAAAAGAAAATAGATACAGTCATCACATGGACAGGAAACCTAGCACCTTCCTTTCAGAGCCAGAGTTTACTTTTAAACCAACTTCCTCTGTCTACAGGTTACTAACAGAAGGGACCTGGAGCGGTCATTAGTCACTAAGTCCTCAGAATGACCCACGTGAGACAAGAAGGCATGTCATTCATTTTAGTGGCGTCAGAAGAGCTAACTTCCCACACTGTACGCTCTCTTTGCCTTTTCACAATTCCTCTGTCTGGAGTAGTGACAAACAAGATAGTTAAGCCTCCTTTGGTTTTCCAGAGATAGCGGTGTTATACCTCTATACAGTCTGTCCTCCTCCCCTTTGTGTACAGGGTTCCATTCCTTGGTAACTCCTTCTCCAGGGCAGATATACCCAAAAAAATTTCATGAGTCTCATATAATTTTCACCGTGTTATCTTAAAAAAGGACCCTCAGAGTCTACCTGAAGCCCCACAAAGCCTGTCCTAACCCCTTCCCTGCTGATTTGAATCCTATTTATCTGCTATACACATAGATCAAGTCTTGCTTCCCTTGTCTGATTGTGCCTAAAAGACCTTGGAACCATTAAAGAGAACAGTAATGTTTAGGTAACAAAAATATCAGAAGGCCTTTCCATTACCTTAGTCTCCTGTGAATAATGTAACGTGTATCTAAATAATGAGATCGGGGCTAATTCACACCTTGTGGAAATGTTGTATAAGTACTGGGAGAATTGAATTCCAAGTCCCACATCATGTCTGCGTTTCGCTGGATAGTGGCAACGCTTTGTCAGTGGCTGTTCTTTGCTTATGTGCAAATACAGTATTGATTCTTTTTTGCCTTCATTTGGCTTTTTAAAGTTTCAGATTTAAAATTGATTCTCTTTTGAGTTTTTCTTACTGTAATCTCAGAAAATGAGATTGAACCTAAAAGATTAGCCATAATCACACATGGAAACAAAACTGGAAACCTTTCCATCCCCACAAAGCACCCATCGTATAACAAGTAACGTGCCTCCAACTAACACAGCAGTGCGAACCCCTTTTCACCATACTCTTGGTATCTGCCACATGAAAGTTATTTTTAAAGCAGTATTTTATAATTCCAAGGGAAAGATTCCTTATAAAGTAAAAGATTCATGTGTTCCAGAGAATAATTTTTAAAAGCTAAAAATCCAGTCCACTCTTCCAAAGAGCCAAATCTTGAGACCACTTGTTACATAAAGTCATCTTTGCATTAGACAAAAAAAAAAAAAAAAAAGGATTGATGGGAAACACACAAAAGGAAGCAGGCCCTACTCTTGGTACTTTGGGGGTGTGGAGCAGCGCCTCTGTGCCGACAAGCATCGTGGAGGTATTGGAGATGCTGGGCTGAGCTGGTCACTCCTTTCTGCTCACAAGCCACGTGAAAATCCAGACTCTCTATATCCCGATCCATTCTGTGTAGCCGATGACTTGGAACACAGCTCCATTTCTTTCTTCCACTCACCCCTCCCACAATGCAAATATTTTTAATACACAGATCAGATATCCTATGCTATACCTGTCTCACTAATAGCTTAAGGGAACTATAAATTTCTTTGTAAATATATCATTTTTCAGTATTTTGGGAGTCTATTACTGTGTGCATAGACTGTATGGCCAAGGATAAATGTCTGTTCTTAAGCTGGGAGTGAGTTTTATGAGTAAATCTAGGACTAATGGCAGTGGAATCTTGGACTTGGTCTCGTCTTCTCGTGTATAGAATCAGGACCCCCTGAAGCTCTTCTGGTTTCAGCTGGGTAACACTGGATATGGGTTTGTGATCGTCAGGAATAATAACACACAGTTAATCTATTTGTTCTAGCCATTTAATACTTCGGAATCTCAATCATCAATCCACCTAGCTGCACAAATAATCAATATAAGAGCACTGTGATTCGGTATTAATTCAGAAGGTTGCTGCAAAGAACAGTTTCTTTCCTTCTTTCTTTCTTCCTTTCTTTTCTTCGTGCATCACCAGTTATAAACTCTACTTTTGTACTTCACTCATAGGAAGTGTAATTCCCAAAGAAGAGGATTAGGAGATGTGAATGAAACTCGTAAATATCACGGTCAGTCTGTGAAAGTATGCTGTGGCCCACCAGTGCCAGGAGCCAGGACAAGCAAGCATGGAGGCCCTGCCTTAGAAGACGCCAGAAGTGTCTCCATCATATTCTCCACATCTTCGCTATTTAATTTATTAAATACCAAGCACAAATACACTTTGCATTTTATTATACATGTGTTTATTTTCCTCTGTTTATTGACTGAAATAAACACAAGTAAGCAGGAAAAAAAAAAGAGAAAGAGACAAGTAAATGAAAAACCTCTCAGCATCATACAGAAGTCTAAGGAAACAGATTTTCTCTGATGAAAAGTTTGTATCAGAAAATCTTAATGATTTAATGAAAGAAGGGCAACATCCTGAAGTCCCCCAAATCTCCTTGTATTTCTTTGCTAGCACGAGAAAAGGGAATTGCGTGACAAGGCACAAGTAATGAACGGAAAGCTGTAGGGTACATATCTGCCAGAAGATAAATGCATACCCCGTTGGGTATGGCGAGCCACTCTGGCCACACCACTGCAAGGGAGAAACTGCAGAACGCTTAGGGAAACAGAAACAGGTCCTTGACAAAGCTGCTTTTTCAATGGATCCACAGTGTGTAGAGTTAGTTTCTTTTCTCCCGCTGGATGAGCAACGATGATAATCATACTAAATACGATCTGTCTCTGCTTTTCTTTCAGTTTACGTACTGTATTCAAATATGAAGGATCTGCTAATACCATCAAAGAAACCAGAAAAGTTGTTGCAAGCATTCGTTTTGATTCTTTTTAAGTTCAATGCAAGCAAAAACCAGACCACAACTGAAATACAAACTCATTTCACTCCCTGTGCAGCCTAGCTAATGTAGCTGCACTTGCTTTACCTCAAAAGCAAGACAATTCTTACTTCCTTAAAAACAGATTTGAGTCATATAACTGAATAAAGCTGGAATTTGCATCATACCTCTTTCCTGACTTAAAAGAAACAAATAAGCAAACAAATAGCAGATGTGAGTGCCTTGGGTCCTTGCGGCCTGGTTAATTCAAATTTCAGCACTGGAAAATGTTATCCTAAGACCTTATTATTTTAGCTCAAATTGAAAATGTTCTTCATATCTGTCCTAGAAAATACAATTTGATTAGCATTATGAATTCTTATTTCCTAATTGAGGATTTTGCATAACTCCATGATCGTTACTTTAAACATCATCTTTCACTGTCCTGCAAGATCCACATAGAAATCTGAGATGCGCATTACTCTCAAGTTATCCCTGGGATGTTTTTGTTACACTACCACACAGAATTACCTTCTTCGGGTTATTTAAATTGAAGAATAATTTTTAAAATGTCCAACAGGCTTTCATTATTTTTCTATTGCTTCAGTTGCCCTCATATAACGGTGAGGATTGTACCTCATCACCTTGCACCAAACTAGTGATGCACCCTCCCAGCCCATCTTCTAGACTCAGCCACTCTTTACCACTCTATCTACTGGTAAGAGGAAGAAGTTCTAAAATGCAGAAAAGTTCATCGGTTGAGCCTTCGGTCTTGATTCCAACAGCAAGCTAAGCACACTTGTCTCCTCCTCACTCCTTTCTAAGTCCTTTTGAAATGACAAGTCTCTTTTTCCCCCAAACATAAAACCCTTAAGAATTCCATAAAATAAGCAACCAACCCATAGGATTCAAGGAGAGGGATTCAAAGAAAATGGAAGTAAATTAAAGTAGAAAAGACCAGAGGGAAAACTATAGCCCAAAATACCAGAAAAGTTCCACCCAAGTTGAGTCAACAAGTTCAAAAGCTGTCCAGCAGAGAGAACTGAAGAATGAGACTTGAAACATCTGAACCATGGAGGCCATTCTCTCAATTCTCTCTTTCCAGTGTGTAAAATGACCCCTTACCCGAGAAAAACCCCAAGAAGCACTTTTAAAGAAAGTGGTTGGTTTACTGGGAGGTCAGATAGTGAGTGAGATAAGACTGAAGGAAGATGAGCTCAGGCCTTTGCAGAGCAGAATGCCAGAAGCTGAGGACAATACAAAAAGCCAAAGATTTCCAGGGCCAACACAAGCCTCCTTAGGTGCCAGCTGTAAGACTCTCAGGAAGTGTGCCTGTACTATGCCCAGGCTCCTCTGGAAACCTCAGGCAACACTGACCCTCACACACGGTGCTTCCATCTGAAGTTTCATGAATTATCACTCCTAACTTGGCCAAAGTTCAGCCAAGAATACGTGATTCTGTATTGAATGTTCATGTAACATGGCACCATTTTGAGGAGTTAAAGTGTATAAAATTATTCTAGGATTTGGAACGCAGGAATAGAGGAGAAGAAGGATGAGAGGGGAGACTGTGGTTTAATTGTGGTGTCACAGGGGAAGTACGTGTTACAGAACCTGACAGACATCAGAATGCAGAGACCAAAGATGAATATGTTTTCCAAAACAGACCATCACCAGAGAAGGCTGAGACTGAAAACTTGGAACATAAAAGAGAAATACTTTTACCATCTGCAATACAGAGATAAAATGAGAGGAAAGGTAAGTGTCCGAAGGGAAAAGGAGAGAAGAGAGAAGATAAACTCAGTCGATACGATGGTTAAGGGAAACTTTCATTTTTTGTCTCCTTCCTTTCTGTGAAGTTAAAATTTTTAGAAAAAGACTCGAATACAGGTATATTCTATTTTAATGCAAATTAACTAAAAGTATCCAATTAATTGGATACTAGTTTCTTGAAATTTCAGCACATACAAGTTTTCCCTGGCAAAATGTGGCAAAGACTAAAATGTTTTCGATTACTAATCTTAAAAAGACTTTTTTTCTGGGGGGTGGGAAGAAGCTGAGGAGATGGAACAGCAGGTTAAGGACACTTGCTGTTCTTCCAGAGGACCTGGGTTTGATTTCCAGCACCCATATGGCAGCTGACAACTGTCTATAATTCCAGTTCCAGGGGATCTGACACTCTCTTCTGGCCTCCACAGGTTTTGCACAACATGGGTGCACTTACACACATGCAAGGCAACACGCTCATACACATAAAATAAAAACGATACATAAATAAAAAAAAAGAAAATAAAGTGTGTCTTAGTCAAAAGTAAAACCCTTCTTGTGCTCATCTTATTTTAAGCTCACAAGCAGTCGGACTATGATCACCCGGGAGACTCAGCATAGTTCGGCTGGCTTTGCTGTTTGAGACACACCAAGGAGTGTGTTTCTTTAGCACTGCTATGCTTGTGCACATGTATTCTGTCTATACCTGGTGTGTTTGCATTCCTATGTCTATAAAGAAAGCATATGCTCATACTTTGATTACTTGGAAGGAATTATGGTTTATGCCTCTAACATTTTTCTGTATTAGCACCACCAAGGAACCATTATCTAAGTCATATATTTCCCAACAACATACTTATTAACTGCTGTGATCCATGAAGTTGTTACAAAGAACAGCCCAAAATGATTTCCTATATTCTTGGGAGTGCCTGATCTCCTGATAGAAGGTATTGCCATCAGATCCTGAGAAAATCAGAGCTTTGCCAACACTTCCCAGGGTTCAGAAACTACAAAACAGTCTTGTGAGGCTCCTATTCCCAGTTACAGTCCAACCCTACAACTATGGTCCTGGTGGTACAGTAGCTACATCTCTTCCAAATCCAAGATACCTTAGCTAGGACTTCAAGTCAAATCACAAGCCAGAAGAAGGCATATGTCCATGAGGTCCAAGCCATCCTGGTCTATATAAGGAGCCCCAGGCCAGCTGGAAAACTCTTTCAAAACAAACAAACAAACAAAACAACAACAACAAAAATCAAATCAGCATTTCCCTGCTGGTAAAAGACAATGGAGAACACCATGAGTTTCAAACTGGAAGACATCACCTAAGTTATGGAGCGCCACTGTATTGTCTGTCATGACTACAGCATTAACATGTAGCTTGCCCTCTTCTAGACTATTAGGGGCTTTGAGTCTCTACCAAGTGTTACTTCACTTTTTTTTTTCTTGAAATACTAAAAGAAAAATCTAAAGCTTATTTTAAGAATTCTAAGACAGGATCCCAATAGAATCAAACGTCAGTTTGTGGAAAGGGAGTGCTCTCTTTATTCCTGAGGAAAATATTTAAAATTTAATCAAATTGTGTTTAATATGCGAACAAATGTATCTGTATTATGATACAAAGTAGCCCATGACATCATTGCCATGGAAATATAAATCCTTAAAAACACAGGAGATGAGATGGCTAATGAGAAAAACGTATAGCTAATAACAATACTGGGTGCCGGATGACTGGCATAAATGGGCAAGAGCTGGGAAAAGGGGGGGGGGAATTATCACGAGATGCCAACTGTATGCCATATATATATATATATATATATATATGTGTGTGTGTGTACATATTACATTTAAATCTCACAACCATGCAAAATTAACATTACAATCTCATTACATACAATTACATTACAATCTGCTGGAGAATGTGAAGTTACTAAATTGAGGTTAACGGAATGGTCCGAGGTTATCCAGTTAGCCTCCTGTGCATTCCCACCAAATTTGTTGGACGCCAACGCCTACTCTTTCACTCAAAACCCATTTTCTGCAGAGAAGGCAGGTTATCTTTTGAAGAATGGGAACATATAAAATGGGGACTTGAAGGACCAGGAGAAATTGAATAGGTAGAAAATAGGAAAGAAGGATGGAAGGCTATTTTAAGCAAGGGTCGGGGAAAAGTGTGAGCGAAGAAATGCCTAAGGTGTGTTTGGAAATGCACGGGGCAAAAAGCCAGATTGAAACCCAGAATCGCCCCGAGTTTTAATTGCCAGGTGTAGTGATTCGATTCTGTAGATAAATTGGCAGTGAAGGACCAGCGAAAGCCTCTAAGCAGAGGGGGTAGGGGGTGTTAGATGCTAAAGCAATGGTACGAGATTTTCCTGGGAAGCCAGCAGAATGGGCCAGAGCGGGAAAAAAGGCAAGAGAGAGAGCCAAGAGGTTTGGGGGCTGTTAAGACTGTTAGTGTCCCAAAGACTGAACTTCAAAGCCATCACTTCGGATTTGTCACGTCCACGCTCTGTGTCTACTAAAGCCTGCTTCCTTTTTCATTCATCTTTCTATTTTTACTGAAAGAAAAATAAAAGTTCAAAATGGGGCCCCAGTGCTCCCCAGTACACTTCAGATCCCTGGTGGTAATGGGTCAGGTCCCCGGAGGCCCCCACATTTACTCTAGGCTGTTTGCACATGCGAACAGGGTTCATACATTTTGTTCATGCCCCTGAAACAACTGATGTACTCCAGTATAGAGTGTATGTTTTTTATAATTACACCAGAAGAAAGCATTCTTTATGGAAATAAATGTGCTTTTTAAAAACACATTTCTGAAAAGCAGCAGGCAAGGCATTAATAACAAAGCGAAATGATAAACCGAATGGGAGTCTGAGAAAAATTCTATATTTGTATTATACAGGCATTGTTTTCATTCCTGGCAACCTTATTTTTCATGTACATAAAGAGAAAGCAAGCTACAGCAGGGTGAGACAAAGATCAATGCTGAATGTATTACTTGGCACTGGTCAGATGCAGTTTAATAAGAAAAAAATTGATCCATTAAGCTAAACCTAATTTTTGGCCGAAAAATGGTTGAAATCTCTTCTTTATATTGCCAGCTTCATAAAGACCTTTAATATTTGGAAGAAACAACTCAAGGCTGAGTTTAATAAGATTAAATGTATTGCAAATATACTTAACAAGAATCTATCAAGTTGTTAATGATTGCTATTAATATCAAACAATTTTTGTATAGAATTTTTTATTAGAGCAATTGTAAAATACAGCTATAAGAAATGCAATATAAAAAGGTTTTCAGGTAATTTGTAGCTGCTACAATTGGAATTGCAGAACTCAAATCTTAACCTACAAGATACAGTCATTTATTTTATCAATCCAGTTCCTAACACAAGTACAATTCAATTTTAAGTATTTAGGTGCTGGTCTCGGGTCCGTGCAACAAAACACAAGGGCCACGTCTGCTGCTGCTGCGTCTATTTCAGGCAGCGTTGATTCCCGGCAGGACACTGGGAAGGGCAGGGTGTGTGCTGGGACTGCTTTAGGATTATTTCTGAAAATGAATCTGTATTTAAATGAATTTATTCTGACTCCTCTTCATCCTCAGATCATTAAGGCAGAAGCCTTCAGTCTCAAGTATCCTAAACTAGAAGGGAATTCAGTGGCTACCTGGTTCAACTGCCCTGTGTGCACATGCAAACTCCATAGCTGGAGACGAAGTCTATGAAATTATCAGCCAAGCATGCAGACAGCTGTTGAAAAAGACTAAAAAATTTTACTTACAAAATGAAAAATGGAACTGGGCGTGATGGCGTACACCTTTTAATCCCAGCACTCAGAAGTCAGAAGCAGGCAGAGCTTTGAGATCAAGATAAAGTTCCAGACCAGTTGGGGCTACAGGAAGACCCTGACTCTAAAAATATAAACAAAACAAAATAAAAAAGAGAAAAAGTTAACTAAAGAAAACTTACAGCAACTGAAAAGTGAAGTAGAAACTTGTAGTTATAACCACTATATATCAACCTGAAAAACACATAGAAATGGACACCTTCTGCTTTAATAATTTTTAATAGCTACTACACGAATAAAATGTCTTCACAATGACTGTATTCCCAAGCTTGAGAAAAGAAATCCTGTTCTTGTACATATTTTTTTAAGCCCTTCAGCCTGGACACTGACAGGGTGATGAGCTATATGCTTTTATCTCCAGGGTATCAATTTAAATCACCTCTGTATTAGGAAGAAAAGAATATTTTTTCCATGTTAATGGCTGTCCAGTGTTCTATGCAGAATGGATGGGAGCTTCAGAACAGTTCTTATTAGACAGAAGCTCACATTATAGAACTGTGACCCTTTTGCTGACAACTTCTTCGGAAATTTTTCTTTAGAAAAGACAAAAACTGAAAGATTATGGGATGGGCATATACTTGCCCTATACACAGTACATGCCTGGTGTCAGAAGGCCATTCAGGGTACTTAAAAATGCCTTTCAGCTCATAAGAGGCTAATTAAGTGTGTCTCATAATTCCTGGATTCGCTGCAATTTGTGCACAGCCTATGCTCTCCAAGCAGAACACCTCCTAGCAGTGACCAAATGCTATAGGCGGTCAGGTCACCAGCAGCAGAAATACCTTTACCTCTGAATTATAACTCTCAAATGTTTTAACTGCAAAAAAGGATACAAGAATTCCATTGATGATTGGTTTGAATTTTAAGCATATAAATCATGTCTTGGTTGTCATGCTAATACTGATTTAGAAAAATACACACTTCAGCCTATATTGATCTGTTTTTCTAATTCTTCATCAGGAGGGTCTAATATGGCCGCTTTTGCAATTTACTTTCAAAGCTATCCTTTTAGGAGATGAAGTAACGAAAAGATATTGAAAATCCAAAGTAAATTACATCTTACCAGTTAGACTTCCCTGAAGGAACTGCTACACCCTCTAATCCGCTCAGCTCACAACTAATAGGCAGAGGATTCGGCTCTGTCTTAATCTTTGCTAAACTAAGACTCTTTTTTCAGCACACAACATTTGTCTTTAGGACATCTATCAAATATTCAGTATATCCTCTAAAAAAATTAAATTTTCTATAAAACTGTATACAACCTATATTATGAATCAGAGCCTTAAAATGTATCTAAACCCAGTATTTTGTTGTTATATTTACCAAAACACTCAAAAAAGGAATTCTTTGGAAATCATGTGCACTTTTAAATTCTAAAGAAATAATAATTCGTTTTTTTTAAATCCTTAGGTTTTTTTTTAACCTTGTTTGTTCGTAGAATTTGAGTTCATATAAAATTTGACAGAGGGAAAAAGACTTCACTATCCACCAAAAAGAAGACTAAATAAACAAACAACAAGAGCAAAACCCTAATCTTTTCAATGAAACTGGAACCCCACTGTTTCCACAGGAGAATACATGTGTTTTAAAAGTTAAACTGAATCCTCTCTCTGTGTCTCTGTGTATACATGTTATACAGACAATGTATATACATGTAAATGTGCTACATGTATAGAATGCGAGGGAAGGGGATAGTCAATGATCAAAACTATTAAAATTAGGAAATCAAGTAAACACATAGTAGTCTCTAGAAAGAAAACAATGCTAGGCTGTTAAGAGCCTCCTGGGTCACTATCCTTCAATGCCAAGAGAAAATCCTGGCATGCAAAGCTATAAACAGTGGACAGAGGCTCTCAGAGCAATCGATAATCAGTGCTTCAGAATTCACTGAACTGAATGAAGGAAAATAATACAAGAAAGCTCAACACTAATAAAAATACAACCTGAAGAAAACAGATCTAACACAGATCCTGAAAGAGAATTAACAGGAAAGGAAGCTCAAGAGAAGAACCAAGTCACAAGGAGATGCCAGGACAGAATGGCAGTTTCTGTAGTCTTTGGCTCAAAAAGAAAAAAAAAAAGTGAAAGGAAAGCAAAAATGAAAACTGCTTACCATCTCATGAGAATATTAGTTCTTTCTTTTATCAGTAGATAACCATCAAAAATGTCTTCCCGGTTAAACTACTGGTCACTCTGCCTGTAGTCACTCTATTTCCCATAAATAGTTTGTGAGTTATTCTCATCCAGCATGCCCCTGTATGCCTTTAAATTTTTATTAAAAACTTACAGAGCAAATCCATAATCATGCATCATTGGCCCCGTGTTAACTCTGTTTACTGTGTGTTCAGTAGAGAGTTGTTTATTTGTTCACATGAGATCTATGTCTTCAGGCTAGAAATAGAATCCAGAGCTTTTACTTTTACTCAACCTTCAAAGTTCATTTTAAATGTTGCTTTCTATGAAGTTTCCTAATAATAGACATCAGTTTTTTAGTTAATCAGGATAATGGAGGAATGGATCCTAGATCACCAAAATTACAATTAAGACAAAGCTAATAAAAATATTTCTAATAGAGTCAATGTAAATTTACTTAGTTGAAATTACATTTAGTTGAATAACTTAATTATGATGCACTTAGACAATGGAACACAGACTAATTTCAGTATATATATGCTTATTTATCAAGTTTTTCCATTTTTAAAAACTAAAGTGTCAATACATGCATAAAGAGTAAAATCTTGTAACATAGAAATATATGGTTATTTATGCTAATAATGTACATGTGTAAAACTTTGGTGTTTTAGATAAGGAACATCTTAAATGATACCAAAATATAATGGCTGCCTCTGTGAGGGGTCCTTTCAATGGATCATTTAATTTTGTCATGGAATATTTGTATTTCATAATATAAAGATACTTTTTTGATGTGGCAATATCAGGAAGTCGGCTCGGTAGTGTATAGAAGAAACTGAAGTTGATGTATCAGTACTGCCTATTAACCCTAAGCTTCGTTTCCTTCTCTCCACACACTTCCGTTTCTAGGCCACAGATGAGGCTGTAACACATCAGCTTGCTGTTCTCCACTTGTTGAATTTTTTACAAAGCTTAATAATAATCCATGCTGTTGAACAGATAAGTTTAGCCAATAAGAATGCACGGACATCAAAGTTTCCTTCTGTTCTGAGAACATCAAACCCTGAGCCTGGTTTGCTGGGAAATGCCCAGGCAGGCAGTTCCTGTACCCTTTGCTGACTGATGGGAGCAGCTGCTTTGCCAAGGTCACCTTCAACAGGCCTCTTCGAGCTTCTCAGCTCTCTCTGCTGTTTGGTCCACTGAAAGAACATAACCCTATTAGGCTATTAGAATAGAACCAAATTTGTGTATATGTTTCAAATTGAAAGGAAATCTTTGCAATATTTTACATCATACCGCAGACTTGAACATTTTCTTTTTACTCCTCGCCAAATTATTGAACAGTTTCAGTTTTTTTCTTGAATGATAACTGCTATCCTTCTTACATCAAATTGACAATATCCTAACTGTATGGCTAATTCTCTGATGAGTGAGCAATTTAGACCTTTGCAGGAAGCAGAAACTCCTGCACAGCATTTATAAGTTAATACATATTTCTACTAGTATAGTATAGTAGTACATATTGTCTAACATATAGTATTTGTTTGGGGTAGATTTATAATTATTTCATTTCATTTTAAAACTTAGCAAATTTTCAAGCTGATTACAGTTCAATAAAGTCTTTTCTTTTCTTTTCTTTTCTTTTCTTTGGATTGGTACCTCCTGTACCGTATGACTAGCCTGTACATTATATAACTAACTTGAATCAGGTAACACAGGAGTATAAGGAAGGTGTTCACTGTGATATGGAGAATCTTTTAGGTTATACAGTCACTCTACCACCTCCTCAATCCTTTCTGCTTCTTCTACATTAGCAGAAAAAAAAGGAAAGAGACATTTTTAATGCAATATATATTTGCTTCATCTAGGATATTGTTAATTATGCCACTCAACATATTTGGAAAAGACATTTAATAATAGTCCTTAGAGCCCGAAGAGATGGCTCAGCAGTTTAGGGCTCTTGTAGCTGTTTCAAAGGACCAGAATTTGAATCCTAGGACCTACACTGGGTAGCTCCACAGGATTTGATGCCCTCTTCTGGTCTTTGTGTCAACCACATGCACGTGTGCATACTCACACACAGACACACACACATACATACATACATACATTAAAAAATTTTTTTACAAAGCTTAATAATAGTCTCTCCCTCAATCATCAAAACTATTTAGGAAATTTAATGGTAAAAACGGAACTAGGACACTGAAATGCTAAGTGTAAACAAGATCTTAGCAGTAAGTCCTCCAGGTCTGCAAGGATATATAAGGTTTTCTCAGGATTATTTACCCATGTTAACCCAATACGTCTAGGAGGGCTCCAATTAAAGTTATCAAACAACTATTGCAAGGGGTTCCTGAAATTAACTATAATCAAAATGACAAAGAAGCTATGCATCATCCACTATGTATGTTTAATCAGTAGTACCACTGAAATTAATCATTTTAATATACATCATACATAAATGTGCATTTCCATTCAATGCATAGCTATCCTTAGTTTTAGGACTTTACACATCAACACATTTTACTCAAATGTACATATACCTATAGTATTGAAAGCATCTATGAAATTGTCTTTATGATATTTATGATCTTATTTTACATAGATGCCATGTAGCTTATGTTTCAAAAAAGAACTAGAGATAAATAGTCTTGAACTGTATTTCTTTTTATTTGTTCCTTTTGAGACATGGTCTCTCTGCAGCCCCAGCTGGCCTGGAACTTTCCATGTAGACCAGGCTCACCTGGAACGCACAGAGATCTGCCTAGCTCGGCCTGCGTCACTACACTCAGCTTGAACTGTATTCTTGAGTGGAGTAAAAAATACATAAAGAAGAGGAAAAATAGTTTAGTTACTACACAGAATGACTGAGGGTCCCACAGAACAAAAATTAAATGGAAAGATTACATGAGAAAAAGGCAAGTCAGAGGAAAGGGAACTAGATTAGAAATTCTTCCAGGGCGTTATCCTTAACGTCTAGTCCTTTTGGGCCGGAGTCAATCCTTACATTGCTGTCTAGCATGTGGTGCAGGCTCAACAGAAAGGCTGATTCACTACAAAGACAGAGGAGGAAGAAAACACATAATAAGCAAGAGAAGAAACAGAAGCAAGGGCGCCAAGCAAAGCCAGCAGCTACTCACCGTTCATGTGACCTAGTGGATATTTCCACTTCCCACATCTCTGAGAACATCTGCACTGGCTTTCATTTTTATAGTGCAAATTAGTATCTCAGTCACTAATTATCAAGACGGGATGGATAAAAAAGCTCAAATTCTCAAAATAATAAAATAGATATATATATCCTTCCTTCTTTCCTCTATCTATGTTAAAATTAGAGAACCATTTTTAGAAGAAAGTAAGGCTTTATGTTCCTGTCTTGGACACAGGGGACACTGTTCTGAAAGGGAACAGACATATACAAAACTGGGTCTCAACATGCAGGCAACATAGAAATTATTTACCATAATATACCTCAGTATATGCATGTATATATTAGGACAGGATCTCCCTGTAGCCCCAGCTGGCCTAGAACTTGCTGTGTGGAACAGGATGGCCTTCGTCTCACAGAGCTCTGCCTGCCTCTGGCTCTCCAGTGCTGGTGTTAAAGAAGTATGCAAATGCCTGGCCATAGTGTTTTGTTTTAAAGATGCTTAAAACATGCGTCTCTTCTTTTCAAGACCATGTTCTGCTATTCTTACAGGAAAATCTGTCAACCTGCTTTTGATAATCAAAAACCCCAAGACAAAGCATCCATCAAGAAAACTGCCCCTATAAATATTAGAAGAGTCAGAATTGCAAAATCTTCTGCTTTTAAGAAAGCATTACAATTTTTAAAAGTTAAAAGAAGTAAATGCAATTATTTTCATTATGATGAGGAGTATATTATTTCAGACGTTTGTAAAAGCTTAGAAAAAGATTTTTATATTCATAAAAAATGTACTTGTAATTACCTCTAGGAGGTAAAAACACTTTTAAACAGTAGAGTCCATGAGAATGTGAGTATACATTTGAATCTTACTTGTGCCTTTTGCTAATTAAGTGAATATAGGCAAGTTATTTAACCCTTCTGAAACACAATCCACTAAAATAAGATTCTTATTAGAAGAAAAAAAATACAGTCACTTGGATTCTCTATCTTAGGTCTGTTCAGGGGAGAAAGTCCTTGGGATTTAAGTTATTTCTTATCCCAATTCCATAAATATTCTTAAAGTAGAAATATATGCAGAGAATTTCAAGGAACAAACGTCAAGAACTTTTCATGCATAAGATAAGACTATGTCTATGTATGTATGAATATGTTAACCATACATTAATATTTCCCTGAGTCTACATAAGAAATGGTTGGCAGTATTTCTCTCTGTACAGTGAGATGGAGAGCTTTGAGGGGGACGAGCTCAAGGAGGAAAATTTTAACATTCATTTTATTCGCTCCTGTAATGTTTAAGTCTTTAACAATGTACATATATTATTATATGATTCAAAAATAATTTGGAACACAAAAACAAATTATTACAAACAGCATGAGACAATATAATTTTTAAAGTATATGAAAGTAATGAAGTCTGCTACCTTCTCAACAAAGACCAAATAATCTATGAAACTAATGGAAAAATGTTACCAAAATAATTTATTTTTAATAGGAGACTAAATGGTAATAAATGATTTTTAACTATGCTGTATAAGCACGTGACGTCTTTGGGCTAATGACCAACATTTCTATCAAAAACAGTACGAATGCTTTCATCGTTTCTTCCTTCAGACTTTCTACCAACACAATGTAGCTACTGCCACTTTCACCTCAGAAAAATAGAAATGCCTTTAAGACAGGAAGAAGACCATTGGTATTCATCTCCTATTTCCATTGTCTCTGCAGTGTTTGACACACAGCAGTCATTAGTAGTTGCTCAATAAATTAAAAAATTTACAAGATAAATGAGTGACAAGCCACCCACTCAACACATTCACAGACTGTTAGTGGATACTGAAGATACCTGCCTTTTTGTCCTTGGCGCCTTCCTGTATAGATAAGCAGTCCTTGACACTTAGACCAAATCTTGCCTCTAAATGCCCAGTCGTTCCTGCCCACGGATCTAAGCTAATTAGACCAGAAGTGTAGACTCACAAGATAAACCAATAAATACTCTCATTCGCCAAGTGTTCATCTCTACTTGACACGTGAACATGGAAGTTAAATATAGGACAGTGAAAATGGAAGAAAGAATACCATCACTGATGAAAATATAAGAGGAAGGAGGAGCGTTCCCTCATGAGCTTCGACAACACTTAGGCCCCTTCATTTGGTTTCCTGAGCCACCACTCTGCCCTTCTCAAAGCTCACTTATTTAGAGCTTTTACCATTTTCAGCAGGTTGTTTTTCCATGCAAATAAACACTGAGGCTCCCAGGACCACAGCAACCAACAGAATCTCCACTTCGTGCTTTGGTTTCTCTTACTAAATACCGTGAACCAAGCACAGTCTCATCAATGCTGTGCCTGGATCTGTGCACTAGATCACACTCCTTCTCTCTGCTCTGGAAGGTTTAACACAGAATCTCAACCTTTCTTGTCTTCATCATCAATTTTTGATCTCCCATGGATTAATTCCTTTGGATATTCAAATTAGCTGATATTTTTTTTCTTCATCTGAAAACAAAACTTGTGTGGACCCAGTCATGGCTGGTATCAGATTTCAAGAGCATATATATGCATATCTCTTTAGCTCTATATCCAGAGAAACTGGCTTTTAATATAGGGAATTTATGTTACTCATATTGACAAAAGCTACAAATCAGAATTTTATGTTCCCCAGTTATTAAATATTTACCAGAAAATTACCTTTTTGAGCTCATGGCCTTTGCCAAGAATCATTCCTTTTTTGTTGTTTTTCCTTTGCTCAAAAAATATTTATCAAAATGGTTGTGCATGAACTTATTTTTTTCACTTTGAACTCATTACAGTAAAGCTTTTGGCCCCACCATCCCACTGAAACTGTTTCTATCAATTCTCCAATGATTTCCAGATTGCCTAATCTGGTGGCTAAATCTGTCCTCAGATGGCTCCGTCTATTAGCAACATCTCACCCACAAATCATTCCTAACCCCATCCGATGGTGATTTCTTCTTGGTCTGCTTAGCAAGCTCCTCCTCTCTCAAATCTGATCTCTTAATGATAAAGGGCTCTAGGGCCTCACTTTTCCATTTAACCTTAGTCCCTTGATGACCCTTCTCAAGACTCATGGCTTCAAATACCATCTGAAGGTGCATGGCTCCCCAGTCTACAGCTCCAGCCCAGATTTTTATCCATACTGTTAGTTCAGACTACATCTCCCCTTGAATACCTGAACTGGAATTCACACTGAAATGAATCCCACACCGAACTAGACTTCCTTCTGACTAGATACTGGCACTATCTCTCCTGTTGCTCAATCAAAAACCCTGTAGTCATTTGACTATTTTCTATTATTTATGTATGCGTGTCTGTATGCATGCATTTTTAGAATTTCATACATGAATACTACATGTCATTTCCATTCCTCACTTTCCTCTCTCCCATCTCTCCCCCACTCCCTCTCAAATTCCTGATCTTTTCTTTACTCATTATTGGTGTGTGTGTGTGTGTGTGTGTGTGTGTTTGTGTGTACACAATCTGTTGAGCACATTCAGTGTTGCTCAAATGTTCCTGTGTTCAGGTTGAACACTTGCTATTGAATAATCTATCAGGGAGTTCACCCCTGAGAAAACGAACTCCCCTCTCTCGGCAGCCAGCGACTGACTGTGGCCCTTCATTTAGGAGTGGGACCCTGTGAAATTCCCCCATCTGTGCTGGCATGTCAGCTGTGTAGTCATTATGCTGGTCTTGTTAGGTAACCACACTGTGGAGATTCCACGGGCGCAGCTTCCCTGCCATGTCTAGAAGACACTATCTAGCAGGAAGCGTCCTGGTCCTCTGGCTCCTAAAATCTTTCCACCCCCTCTTTCCAACTCGATGATGTTCCCTGGGCTTTTGGTGTAAAGATTGTGTTGTAGATGGACCAATTAGGCCTGGGAACCGCAAGGTTACTTACTCTCTTCATTTTGACCATCTGTGGCTCTGTGTAACAGTCTCCACCTGTCACAAAAACTTCTTTGATACAAGGGGGTGAGAGACAGACTTATTTGTGGCTATAAAGATAAGTATTTAGGCTATAGTTAGAATTTAAATTGGCTTAGGAAAATGGCAGTAGTAGGCTCTCTTCGAAGGTCTATGACCTCTCTAGTCATGAGTATTAGGCTAGGTTTACAGCACTAGGTACAAATGCCCTTTATTAGCCAGGACTTAAGTCCAATTATACAGTTCTAAGTTATTTCCAAATAAGTCACAAAAAGAAATAATATGAAGCATTTGCCTTTCTGGGTCTGGGTTATCAGACTCAATATAAGATTTTCCAGTTCCATCCATTTACCTGAAAATTTCATGATTTCATTCTTCTCTACAGCTGAATAGAACTGCATCATGTATATGTGCCACATTTTCATCATTTATTAATCAGTGGAAGGTCATCTAGGTTGTCTCCATTTCCTAGCTACTGTGAATGGAACTCCAGTGAACATGGCTGAGCAAGTGTCTCTGAAGTAGAAATCCACTCCTTTGGGCATATGCTAGGTAGTGGTATACTTGAGTCATATGGTAGATCTAGTTGTAGCTTTTTGGTAATTCTCCACACTGACTTCCATAATGGCTGGACCAGCTTCCAATTCCTCCAACAGTGAATGAGGGTCCCCCTTTCTCAGCATTATCATCAACATTTGTCAGTTGTTTTTTTCAGCCATTCTAACTAGAGTAATATAATATCTCAGAGGAGTTTTGTTTTTCATTTCCTGGTTGCTAAGGATGTTGAGCACTTTTTTAGATAGTTCCCAGCCATTTTTATTTCTTCTTTTGAGAACACACTGTTTAGAATCATAGCCCATTTTTAAAATTGGGTTGGTTGTTTTCTTGATTCTTTGTTTTATGAGTTCTTCGTATATTCTAGCTATTGATCCTCTGTCAGTTATATAAGATTCCTACTCTGAGAGTTTCCTCTTCACAGAATTATTTCCTTTGCTGTATAGACACTTTTTTAGTTTTATGAGGTCTTATTTCTCAATTGCTGACCTTCATTCCTGAGGGACTAGAGTCCTATTCAGAAAGTCCTTTCCTGTACCTAAACCTTGTAGACAGCTGCCTATGTTTTCTTCTAGCAGTTTTCAGCCTTTAAGTTTCACAGTGATGTCTTTGATCCATTTTTAGGTGATTTTTGTGCAGGGTGTTATTTATGGGTCTAATTTCATTCACCTACATGTAAACATCCAGTTTCCAGCACCCTTTGTTAAAGATGCTTTCCTTCAGTGTGTATTTTTGTCATCTTGTCACATATCAGATAATAGTAATTGCACATCCTTGTGTTTAGGTCTTCTATTTTGTTCCATTTTTCTACATGTCTGCTTTGTGCAAGGACCATACTGTTGTTTTATTACTGTAGCTCTGGGATTTTGTTTAAATTTGATACAGTAATCTCTTTATCATTTTTCTTTTTGCTCATGATTACCTTAGCTATCTAGGGTCTTTTGAGCTTCCATACAAATTTTAGGAATGTTTTTTTCCACTTCTGTGAAGAATATCATGGAGATTTTTAAATTGGGATCGCATTGCATATGTAAATTCATTTTGGTAGGATGATCATTTTTACAATATTAATTCTACCAATCCATGAGCGTGGGACATCTTTCCATCACCTAGTCTCTTCCTCAACCTCTTTCTTTCGATATTAAAATTTTCATTGCAGAGGTCTTTTACCTGCTTGTAGGTTTATTCTTAGATAATTTTCTGAGGTTATTGTGAATGGGAGTATCTTTATGATCTTGTTTTCATCATGTTTGTTATTGCTAAATAGGAAGGTCACTGGTTTTTGTAAGTTAATTTTGTATACTACTGAAAGTGTTCATCATTTCTGGAAGCTTTCTGATAGAACTTTTGGGATCTCTTATGTAGAAGTGATAGGATAAAGAAAAATATTCCAAGCAAATGGAACTTGGAAACAAACATGCATTGTTACCCTAATATCTGATGCAATAGACATTAAACCAAAATTAATCAGAATAGACAAAGAAAGACACTTCATCATAATCAAGGGAACCGCTGACCAAGAAGACACCATAATCCTAAACTATATACACTAAACTTTGATGTACCCAATTTCATAAAAAGTATACTTCTAGACTTCAAGACAAACATTAACCCCAACTCAGTAATAAGAGTTGATTTCAGTATCATGCTTTCTCCAGTAAACAGATGATCTGGACAAAAAGTACCCAGACAAATAATAAGTGATGACATAGATCAAGTGAACCTAAAATACATATACAGGTCATTCAATCCAAACACCAAAGAATATAATACTACTCAGAATCTATGGAAGTGTCTACAATATACTGGGACACAAAATCTCAACAAATACAGGAAGACTGACAACTTTCTTCTTACTGTCACACTATACACATGAAGAAATCTAGTTCATGCTACCTTCAAAATTGCTCCAAAACGTAACATCTATCTCTAGCCTCCTTTGATACTAGCCTGGCTCAAGCCTATGATGTGGATTTCAAGATTACAAAGTCTTCAGTAAGTCCCTGCATCATTGCCCTAATCACGGTGTTACGCTCTTCAACATAAAAGACAGAATGACCCCTTTAAAAAATAAGGCTAGCTCAAAGTCTCAAAGCTACATCATTTGATCAAATAAAAAAATCTTAATGTCCTCCAAATGTCCTCCAGTTCCTTTGTGATTCAGGCTTCTGGTAACTCAGATACCATGCCTAGTACTTTCCTCTCTCTTGCACAACTTCACCACTCAAACCTACATATAAACACACCGTATGCCTATGGCTTTCGGATCTATCTGTTCATCTTTCCCAAAACAGTTCTGTCTGTGAACTTGACTGGCTTCCTTCCTCCATTCTAGTCTTTTCTTATCTCTCCCTTTATTTTAATAACTGCAACTTATCCACCCCCCAGTCTTTTTGATGTCTCTTACTTTGTTCCTTTAAACTCGTTTTTTCTTTACATCTCTCATCTCTTAACCTATTTAATAATGCGTTTATCTCCACTGTCTGCCTGTCCTCACTAAAGTGCAAGCACCCAAAGGCCAAGATTCACTGTCTGATTTTTCAGTGACGTATGTGTCTAGGTAGTTTGATACCAAGTAAATTCTAGGTACTGTTCACTGAAAAAAAAAATTAATAAGTGACCAATAAATGACAAAGATCATACTGAATCTATAACACAAAAACAAATCTGTGATTTTAAAAATTAGAAGCTTCAACATCGTTTCCCTAAATGAAGTTTTGGCTTTGACAGGCTTTGGGTTGAAATTTAGATTTTATGGAAGAGGTGCAGTAGTATTCCCAGAACTATGCCTACCCCTCTCCTGGCTGGGACTCCAATCCTGCACTCTTGGAAGAGTTCACGGCTCCTTCAGGAGCTGTGCATTCATCAGAAGTGACACAAATGGGCCTGCATAGTATTTTGTACATATGGTATTAAGTTTTATGCTTTAATATATATGTGCGGTATGGCTGAGTTATACTTGCTCTAGGAACCATCACTTTTATTTGACTGACTTGTGTGTATTTAAAACCTAAGGCATAATACAATACTGAGCTAACAAACTTTTTTGGTTCTTTAATTTCTACAGATATGAAAAGAATAATTGTTTTAACATTCATTTCTCTACAGCTTCTACAAATAAAATTCTCCCAAGTTTAGGAAGCACATGACAATTTGATATTAGAAAATGAATGTAAAGTCCCTAAACATGTCTACAACAACATCAAGTAAGCTTGTAACTAACTCATCATTATGCTTGATTTGTTTAAAATATGTGACATAAAAGAATGTATGGAACTTATAAAACTGTTGATGAAATATACTCCTTCAGACATGAATTAAAAACTTATTGTAGCCATAGATTGCAGTCATTTCAAACTGATTCTAATCTCTGCTATTCAATTTAATCATATAGTTATGACAACACAAGAAAACATTTGAAAAGAATGCTTAATTGATTTTAAATGCCATTTGCTCATTGAAAAGCCAAAGAAGAATGAATACAAATATAATGAGACTAAAAACTGAGATTGAAAGGAAATAACATCACTCAAATCAAAAGAAGAAATATAGGGGCAATTTGAATGCATCACGATAGAGCAGTATTAACAGAATTAATATCTTGATGCAATAACTTTAAAACCTATGTAGCTAAGTATTGTATAAAAGTCCACTGATTTCTCTAAGGAACACTTAGTTTGTCAAAGGGGCAAGGTAAGATGGAATTCTATGAAACGGGATGACCAGCTTGGTTAAAATCCTTTTAGTTTATTTTTGTTTTGAGAAAGCCTCACTCTATAGCTCAGGCTAACCTGAATTCATTATGTAAGCTAGACTGGCCTTGAACTCTTGGCAATCCTCTTGCCTCAGCCTCCCAAGTGCTGCAATTACAGGTATGAGTGATCCTACCTGCTGGTAAAAACATCTTTAAACACTACTTTAATGGATTATATTCAAATATATTTTCATCTATGTCTAATAGAGATACTGTTTTAATTGGCCTGAGTATCTTAGAGTTGGAATAGCAATATAGGTCCAGATTTACTAAAATATGCTCAATTTAAACATCATCTCCCTAATTATCAATTTGTATATCTCTGTTCTCTTCAAATATGTAGTTCAAAAATACTCTCTCTACTATACTTCTAGATTTAGAAAAATTAAAAATGGAGGACTGGAGAGATAGTTTAGTGATTAAGAGCACACTGGTTGCTCTTGAGGAAAACCTGGGTTTGGTTCCCATCATGTACATTGCATACACCAGGCGTATGTATGTACATTCTGCAAAACACTCATACACATAAAATAAAAATAAATTTCAAAAAGAATTTAAGTTAAAAATAGTGAAGATCAACTTACACCAAATCAAAATTAAAATTTTTAAAGAGAAATATGTACTAACCTCAATACAGTACAACTTAATTTCTAGTCCTTTCACATTATCAACTATTCAACAATAATGTACTAGTAATAAAACCCAGATTTTTACCTGGCATGATTTCTACTTGTGAGTGCAAATAAACTGCATTTCAAAAAAAAATTCATAATTTGTTTATTTTGCTAACTGAGATTGGCCTCTTTGCTAAACCTCTGATTAGTTTAAACTAAATACATTGCTGGTTTAAAAAGATCTAGGCAATTACAGAATCAAATAACCAATGCCTGAGCCACTGCTCATATATGTTGACACACTCATGGTCAGCCCAATGGCCAACACAATCACCTGTATTTGCTGTAGGTAAAGGAGAAGTGGCTTTTCTGAGAAGCTCCATTTAGGTCCACTTTAATATCATTTACAGCTCTCCTCTCAACACTTCCTAACAGAAAATATACACACACAATGACTGAAATACCAGGGAAAGACAGACTCTGAAGGACTGTCCTAGTAGGTCAGCATTAACTGGTGTGCAAGAAAAGAACAGAGTCTGCCAGCAGTGGAGCCAACAGGGACAGGTGAGCAGATCCCAAGGCCAGAGGGATGATGAGGGAGGGGGTTGGCCGGGAGCCAGGAACCGGAGGTCCTTTGCTCCACCTCTTCCAGCAGTTGGTTACACAGATGCTTGGGCAGCTCACTCCTGACTCTTGACTTTCATTTATCACTTTATTTTTTTATCTCATGGTTTCTGCTTCACATCCTATTAGGACCCATTAGGAAATGGAGTTACAGTTTGATCAGCTGTAAGGGCAACAGGTCGAACCAGGCCCTGGTAAATACCTGACCTACTCTCCATGAGGTCTTCAGGGACTGAATGGAAATTCAGCAGAAAGCACTAAATATTCAGATTTCATCTCTTTCTGTTTTTTTTCCCCTTCGAGTTTTTTTTTTGTGTGTGTGTGTGTGTGTGCTCGGTTTTGATGAAGATCTATATCCCTAAGGAAACTTTCTTTTTCTTTTAACTGCAGCCAGTATCTGAATTATCCTAAGATGATATAATCTGCCAGAGGGTAGGAATGGATTTAGATTTATAATTTCCAGTGAATATTTGCAAAGTTTCCCAAGATCTTCTATACTGTTTTCTAGTTAATATACATTTACATCCATATATGCACAAAATATGTAGACATATTTATTTTTAATTCACTCCCAATAGGATATATAGAATGGCTTAAATATGACATTTCTAATAAAGAAAATAGACATATAGAAAATAATGGAGGAAAACACAAATAAAATAAAACTGAATAAAAATGTATATTTATTTAGAAACTATTCACTTCTTTGGAGAATGATGTGTCTACCATGTGCCAGGGAAGAGATAAACTATCTCTGCCTTCATGTTCTAGTCATGAGGTAGATATTATGTCAGAAAATTAATTAATAATTATAGAAACAAAACTGGGAAAGTAATGCAAGTGAGGATGCTGTTTTTACTAGGGTGTTGGGGGGAATGGAGAGATGACTCGGTGGTTAAGAGCACTGGCTGCTCTTGCAGAAGACCCAGGTTTAGTTCCCAGCATCCACAAGGCCGCTAACAACTCTCATAACTCCAGTTCCAGGAGATCTGACGCCCTCCTCTGACCTCTGAGGGCGCTGCACAACAGGAATGCACTTACTTACATGCAGGCAATACGCTCATGCACATAAAAATAAAGATAATAAATAAAATATATTTAATGGGGTAGACAGGGCCGCTCTATGTGAGGTGGAGACATGCCTGTGGTCACGGCAAGTCTCTGGATTCTATGATATGCATACAGGAAACAGAGGATGAGGTACCTTATTTGATTTGCTCTTCTAAAGCTCACCAGTTTTCTGTCTGCAAAGGAAAAATGACAGTCATGAAAACAGCTAAGGGGCTAAGAGAGTAGAGCCTGGAGAATTGGAAGGTGGGTGCAGAAGCCCAAAAGAAGGTAAAAATTTGGCATCTTCTTCAAGATAACAAAATTTGCTAGTGGTTGGATGTTTCTGAAGGACAAGAATCAAGACAAATCGAGGCCATGGCCCTATACAACCGAAGGAGCGGTGGTGGTGATGGAGGTGGTGTGGTGGTGTGGTGGTGTGGTGGGGGGGTGATGGAGGCGGTGTGGCGGGGGGGCGATGGTGGTGTGGTGGTGGAGGTGGTGGTGGCGGCGGCAGAGGCATTTGTTGAGATACAGAACACTGGGGTAGGAGAGATTTTCAGAGTGAGGCTAAAAGGAAGCCAAGTATTCCGTGTTAAACGTGGTAGTTCCGTGATGTCTTCCAGAGGATGCCACAAGCTGGGGCCGCGAGGCATGGCAAATGTCAGAGATACGCACTGAGGGTCCTCAGCACTGAAGTCTAAGCCCCACGGTGCGCATGATCACCTGAGTGGAAAGTGCAGACAGAGCGGAGACGAGGAAAACTGGGCCCTGGAACCTCCAACACGTTGCGATGGCCCCGAGGAGAAGAGGGCGATCAGGCAGAGAAAATGCGGGAGATACTAGGAAGGTGGGTCACCACAGGTGTGGTGTCCAGAAAAACCAGCCAAGAAAAGTGTTTTAAGTGCATCAAACACTGTAAAGGAGTCCAAGGCAAGTGCAGGAAATAGGAACAGAGAGCAAGTCCAAGAGCTTGACTCGAGTGTGGCCAGGACGGAGTAAAACAAGCACGCGGAGACACCAGTTCCTCGGCGCAGTCTCTGGCCAATTAGCAAAGCATCACTTGGCACATTTCCTGTGGCTCCTGCTTTTTTACTGTTTATTTTTTAGCATGGTCTCCGATCATTTAGATTTGAACTTCTGAGTTCAGTGTTTACTGTGGCAGTCAGAGCTTCACATGGAGCAGTTTAAGTAAGAAATAAAAGAAAGGAGATATTAGGCAGAAACTTCAACCTACGATTCTTCGACCAGCTAAACTGCACTGCCATTAAGACTGTATTCTACAAGTTGATTAACTGATAAGTACTATCTGTTGTACTTACGTAGTATTTTTTTTCTTCTGAATATGTCAAAGAGAAGAAGTTAAAGAGCCACAAAGCACCGAAATGAGAGAATCTGAAAGCATATGTTGGATTTAATGAGTGTTGAGTTAAACAGAAATAGGCTTTGAGGACAGCGGGCCTCTGAGACAATTCTGAAAGGGCAAGGAGAAAGGAGACGGACTTAATGTGATTGCTGCAATGATTGTCCTTTTCTTCTTTTTTCCTTTTGATCTGAAGAGAATAGAGCACCAAACAAAGTGAACGTTATGCCGACAGGTGAAAAGCACACTCTTTACCAAAAAAGAATTTCACAGCTGTGTTCCTGTTTCTTCATGCCTTCAAGCACTTAATCCTTTCCTCCTGTGCCCATTAACAATTCTAGCAAAAGTATCTTGAATAAGAATTACAAAGCATTATGTACAAACATACATTATATACATATATGAAAACCAGAATGAAACCCATTTTACATATAATCAATGTGTGCTAACAAATGAAAAAAGTCTTAAAACAATGAACAATACAGTTTCATCAAAACATACATGTCAAAACCTCTTAGAAGACATTTTTCGCATATAAACTTGAATAGTCCGGCTGTAACTCATCTTTTCCATTCAGCCAAGATTTGTTGGGTAATTATGAGCTGGCGCTCTTCTAAGGATCTCAAATGCCTCAGGAAATAGGAAAAGATCCATGCCTCATGAAGTTCAGATACAAAGTGGAGAAAACAGACAGCAAATAATTACATAATACACACAAAACCCAGGCAGTGTTAAGAAGCTGGTAGAATTGGGGAATGTAGAGGAAAGAGAAGGAGATGCAAGTGGTTCCGAACTGGGGGTACAATATCAGGTCAATACAGAACTTAAGAAGGTGAAACCTGAACAAAGACCTGAAGGAAGAGTTCGTGGTGCGATCTACAAGGACAAGCCTTCCAAGAAAAGCCAAGACAGAGCTATAAGTATTTAAGGAACAGTCGAGTGGCTTCAGAGAACGAGGGAGAGAAGGACAGTAGGAAATAGGTTCTGAGGGAGAGAAGCTGGGGTGTGTAAGAAATAAAGAGAACCGGGGCCAGTCTTCTAACATACCATGTTTTTATTTAGGTCATAGGAGGTATTTATCTTCCCACCATGTCTAGACTGTGCCCTCTTTGAAGCCAAAATTTTTTGTGATCCTTTTAACATTTCCAACGAAGGATACACAATATTTTAATGAATAAATGAGTGGTCACTAGACAAAGAATCGGTATCTCTGACACACACCCTGGATTTCAAGACGTATTTATGACTGGACAATAGCACCACCCAGAGTATCAACACTGAATAATAGGGGTGAAAAAGAAGGAAGAGAAAGAAGACTACATCAACATATAACACTATAACAGAACATAAAAGGAGAGGTGTCCTTTATATCCAGGAGTTTTATTTAATTTCTGACAAGTTTTTAGAAGTAATCTGCATTTTCTTCCTGCTTTCTCCTGGAGGTGAAATAGTAGCCAAGGGAGAGAGAAATTTCTAGAGCATGCAGAAAGGTTCACAGTAGGTTTTGTCATGGAAATATTTATCATTATAAAAGCCGGTAGAATGACATTCCATAATGCTAGCCCTTACTGTAGTTCGCACTGCAGGGTAGAAATCTATCTTTGTCTTCAAATTCCATTATAATAATAAAAAAGAAAACAACAAATGCATATAAAATAAATAACTCCTCTGACACATACATACTGGCATTACAGCAGGCAAGTGATACAATCATTTGCTATTAAATCATAAATTGGCAAAACTTCATTATAGGGAGAGGCACATTTCTTCAGAAAAAGCGCCCACAATGAAGACCATTCACGGCTATATACCTAAAGAAACCTTCTTCTAAAATAAGTACTCCAGGTTTTAAAACTGCAACATCCAGTTCCTGTAGAGTTTGAGGGGAAGCTGCTCTTCAGTGTAGAGATCATGTATGCCTTCAGAGGAAAGAGTCAGGAGAGGGGCAGACTTTCACCTGTCTCTTGAGAACACCTTATCATTAGAGGAATTATCAGCAATAGCAATGAGTCTTCATAATGGAAGTGGCTGATTCCAAAGTCTGGATTTTGGACCCACACAGTTCCTAACAGCCTATAAATCTGGAGGGGAAAATGCTTCTTTCTTAAATCTGTATCTCCTATTTCTGTATTCCCCATGGCGTCCATTTCCAATTTTTTGGAGACCAAGTTTGATGTGACAAATCTAATTGCAAAATATCAGTCCAGATATGAAGGTAATGCTCTAAGACAGTGGCTTTCCTATCTAATCTTTCCATAAATATACAATGAACATTTAATATTTCTTGCCAGAAAGTACAATCAGTTCCCTGAGGAGTTAAAATATTATGAGAGAGACAAACCTGCAGCCAACCAGTGTGCGTGGTCTGACAGAGCTCTGCCCAAAGTGTGATGGGTCTGGAGGAGGCAGGGAAGCCCATCCAGAGGAGGTCATGAAAGTCAAGGGAGACCTAAGCAGAGGCCAGACACTACACTACGTTGATCAGATGCTCAGGATGACTGCCCTGGAATGCAGAAAACACCAGGAAAACATAGGATGGAGGCAGAGGCGTCCCTCCAGAGGCTACAGGAACTCAGGCAAGAAGACAGGAATTGAAAGGTAGAAATACTGGTGGGAATGGAAAGTGACTGACTGATCAGGAGGACAAAAGACTGAGGAGCTTTCAGGCTGACTGAACAGAGACCAAGTTCTAAGGAAAGGAACCCAGAAGTGAACAAGAAAGAGGTAGGGTTTTCTGTTTGTTTGTTTTTATTTGTTTGTTGTTTGTTTGAGCAAAATAAAAAACTTGGCATGATATGTTTCTGAGATTATGACTGAATTGTCATAATCTAAGACCTACAGGCATTTCACTCACTGACTTTGCTCAAAGTCATGAATATTACAGAAGTCACTGGGACGTGCATTTTCTATGGTCACCAGATGAAAAGTACTGAAAAGATGGAGTCTAGTGGCCACTGCAGACATTAGATATTTGTATTAGTGAATATTCACCCAGTTCACAGCTTCCATAATCAGAAGCATGTCAGAAATGGTGGCTCCTCTTCCTCTTCCTCCTCCTCTTCCTCCTCCTCCGCCTCCTTTTCCTCCTCCTCCTCTTGACTTCTTGCTATATAACTGAGGATGACCTTGAACTCTTGATCCTACTGCCTCCACCTCCCAAATGCCAGGATTACAAGCATGCGCCCTCCCCCAATACCTGGCACTGTGGCCACTTCTTAAACACTTTATTCTACATTTCATTAAAAATTTAAATACCATATTTTAGTGGACATTAAGATATATAAAAGAAAAGAAAGTTAAATAGGAAGAATTTTCTAAATATTTGAATTCATTTACAAAGTACTTTCATTTGGCCTAATACCAAATTGATTCATTTATTTAAATTTACGTAAATTTAAATACCCTGCAAAATTTTTCATTATTAAAAATTTATTACTATAAAAAGAAGATGAAATGTTATTTCTGATTAGCTATACTCTTGGGTTAGTATTCCTCCTCTGTTTTCATTCTTCTTCTTCCAAATTGACAGTGTGAACATCCACAATGCCCACAGAATGAGGGTCTTTTCCTTTAGCAGTTTGAGGGTTTGGTGAGTCACTCTACACAGCTCTCAGAGAACAGTTCTCAAGGATTTAGTGATAATCACACTCTGGAATAATGGATACTCTTTCAAAGTCATTAGTACTAAAGACTAATATTAGTACTAGGGACATTAGTACTAAAGACATGGAAAACTTTGTATCTTTGTTATATACATTTGAACTCATAAATAACAAATCAGTTTATTAGAATTATTGGAATGCAAAAATATTATCCAACAATCGACTTCCATTCTGAATGCATCCAAATATTATCTACCTATTATGAATCTTAAAAGTTCTACTGGGTACGGTAGCCTTTATCCCTAACTCAGGAGGTAGAGGCAGGGGGATCTCTTTCAGCTCAAGGACAGCATGGTCTACAAAGTAAGATCAAGGCTAGCCAGGGCTACATAGAGAGACCCTAGCTTTAAAAAAATTCCTGTATGCCAACAATAAGAAGCATTGCCTAAGTCAGTGTTTCTTAAGTTGCATGCTATGATCCATTTTAGGAACATGAAATAAATTTGGTGAGTTATAACTAACCATTTCATAAAATGAAATAGAATACCTATCAGGAGGCATTGTATTTTATGAGCATGTACAGTTTTGTGAACATTTTGTGTGTATGTTTGTGCATTTTGAACCCTAGTATAAAATACTTCTTACCAAGAGTTGCATTCAAAAACTTGTGGGAGTCCTTGTTTTACATAACCTTGTTGTAGACACTGGTGAGAAATGTCAGGAGTTTACAGCTAAACTATAATGAAGTAAAAATAAATTTATGATTTACGAAATATTCATACAAAAGCTCTCTCAAAATGAAGTATTCATTTGTTCTAAACTTTCAAATATAACAAAAATAACAAATAGGATCAAAAGTTTTCCCCAAAACAGTATTTTGAAATGAGAGTACATGACCCACCAACACTCTACTGTCACTACACAGGGGCCTTGCTTCCTGGCTCAGCCCTGCTACTTGGTAGGAATTATGGACAGAACCTTCTTTAGTTGCATGGGTCTTATGTCTCGAATAAATTCAGAAGTTGTAACACAAAATGCACCATCTAACTCCTTGGCCTACAAGAATCTTTAAAAGGTTAAGAAAGTCATCATCATCTTCAAAAAACATCTAAGTGCATGCATTACTGTTCTATACAACCTAGTCAAAAAACATCTACGTGCATGCATTACTGCTCCGTACAACCTAGTCACACTGCTCCAACCCCTTACAACTGCCAGTGTAAGTACAGGAAGAAATTCTGCTGTTCTTGAAAAGGAAATTTAAAAAGCACAATTTTGATTTTTATATTTTATATTTATAAGAATCCTAAAAACACAAATATCACATATAATGTTTAACATATGTGAAGAAACACATGCCTTGCCATTCCTTAGCCTACATTTTTGCAAATAAATTTAAGTTAGCAATGATCAAATAACAAATAAATGAGCCATGAGTTTTACCTGACTCAAAATCCTCCTCTTTTGAGAGAGTCTAGAGTAAAGTTTACATTTTAGTTCATTTCTGTGACTCCATTTCTTAGGTTCTTTATGATGTTTTAAAAATCCATAATATAATTCTATGAGAGTTAACATAATAGACTGTAACAGCTGTTATGGTCTATTGTGTAAATAAGTAATTACAGAATTTACAGACTATCATGTAAATATGTAATTATGGACTTTTTAAAATGTGCATTATTTACTCGATAGTCTATCGTTTACATATGTAATTATGGACTTTAAAACATGTATTATTTACTCAGTCTGTAACAGCTCCTTGGGACAGAGTCGTTCTGGCCTATCGGGTAAACATGTAATTACAGAAATTTTTTAAATATGTATTATTTATCTGATAGTGCTGCTACAGATTATCACATCCATACGTAATCACAGATTTTTAAAAAATGGGAATCATTATTTCGTATAATGCTTCCACAAGTCAACTCAAGAGACTCAATTCATGGATCAGCTGTCCAATGCGATGCAGTGATTCTACTATATAGGATTTGCAAAGAATAGTGGTTTTCTACATCTTCCAGGACCACATTTGAGCTTTCCTCAGAAAGTTTAAAGACCTGACCTAAAAAGACCAACTCATTTTTTTGAGGGGAAAGTGTGTGTTTTAAAAGTCTGTAGCTTAAGGATTTATATTCTATCTTTTTTTTTTTTAAGAATTAACTGCAGTTACTATATTTATGCTTGAAGTCAAAAATCTCCTAACATGTCTGTTACTGTAGGAAGGTGTACCATGAATGCACTTACCAGTTACCTCCCTTTAATATCTTTTATGAACATTTTCTTATGGAGCAGGGTGCTGGTAAAGGGGTAGGGGGATTGGCTAGAGAAGGGGCAGGACTTAAATTACTTCTCAATTTCTTTGGTGTAAATGTTCTCACGCTGGCTAATTTAAAGCAAGGTGACATTTCTTAACTCACAATGCCACTTAACTGGTAAACCATCAAAGTAGGTAGGAACCCCTTCCAGCACACTAATACTGCTTCAAGTTCCAGTTACTGACTTACGGTAACTGAACCTCACTTGACATAGACCATGAGGAAATCAGAAAGAAGAGTCTAACTGAAAGGACAAATGAAGTATTTAAAACTTAAAATTAAGTGACATATCTACAATTAAGAATCAATAAAAGAGCTGAACAAGAGGACACAGGCTTTTAATCCCAGTACTCAAGAGGTAAAGGCAGATGTTCAAGAGCACGTTGTATATAGTGAGTTCCATGCCAGTCAGGGTTATATAGTGAGACTTTGCCCAAAAAAAAAAAAAAAGAAAGAAAAAGTCTATAAAAGATCTCAGAATGACCTTTTGTCTGGTTCTAACAGTGTCTGAACTTCCTCTAGACCTAGTGTGTGTAAACAGCATGCTGTGAGTGGGGACTAGGAAGGGAACTATTTGCCAGATTGAGTAAAAAACTGATCCTGGGGTGACTCAGGCAACTGAGGTACAACTATAACTATAAACAACTGTCCTCAGGATGTTGTACAGAGATGTTCAGAGGGATGTTTGAGCAGTAGAACTCTAAGAACTTATCCGATGATACTATGTTTTCGAGACAATAAATAAATGGGATTAAAGGTTAAATATATGTTTCAAAAAGCCAGCCATAGTCCCACATCAGTGCATAAAAAGATTTAATTATCACTTTCAAACATAAATTTTATTGAGTATTTTTTGTGCTTTGTTCTTTTTAACTGAACAAGAAGTCATAAACTCATTTTGACAAGTCCAGAAGTTAGATAAGTCCTGTACAAGTTGACTTTAGATGACACTAGTAAAACTAAGGATATATAAAAGTGTATTTCATTTTCATAGAAAACTTAAGCATTGTTTTGAAAAACAGTTTACATAATTTTTTCGGCCAAGCTTTTTGGAATCTGTGATTGAAGTGATTGAATATCTGTAGATAAGTCATAAAGATGAACAGAATATTTTATGGTTATTAGCTATTTTAAAAATTCCTAATTTCAAATTTGTGGAAGAATATACAGATCACAAAGGAACAGTGTACATATATGTAATCAATTCTCCATATACTATGACATGCTAAACATACAGACTGCCATCAAAAAAGTTGTCATATGGGCCGAGGCTGTAACTTGGTGGTAGAGCACCTGCCCTAGCAAGTGTGAGACCCTGAGTTCAGTCCAATGAAAAAGCAACAAGACTCCCCATGCCTCGAAAACCTGCTGAGTAATTTCTATATAAAGGCAATAAGATGTTATTCACATTTATCTAAAGGTGCCACTAAAGTTCTCTGTCACTTCATCATTGAATGTACTCTATCAAAGGTAGGACCTGCATCGACTGGATTTTAGATTTTAATTATGTGAAGTCTCTCTTAAGACCTGACACCGTGGTTTGCGTACCTTCAGGGAAAGATTGTGTTCCCCAATGTTTAAATCCCTACCCAGAGCAACAAAAAAATATACATTACATCAGGGTGTCACATGGCCAACTCCCGACTAGACCTTGCCAGGAGGAGGGCAGGTGTCGTCTGCCGGAGGCTGCAATTTAATATCCTGCTATAAAAGCAATAGGAGCCTCCTGTTCGTCTGAAACCTAGAACCTATAATAAAAGCAGCGAACAATTCAAACCTGGCACATTACCACCACTGGCAGTTTATGTGCCAGAGGTGTTTTTTTTTTTTTTTTTTTCATGCCAGAATTTCACACTGTGTACACAGCCCCTGAAACAACTGAGCTCTTCTTAGTTGTAGGCTAGAATTGTGGGTAGTGGGGGATTTACTATGTAGGAAATTTGATTTTCTTTGTTTTAAGGAAATGGGTAAAATATGCGTCCCAATTGTTATTTTGGGAACTCACTTTTTCTGAGTTTATTAAATGGCTTAAGTACATGATTTTAGATAAAATAAGACATTACCAGCTAACAACCTGAGGCACAGAAAAGAGAAAGAGAGCCAGAACTTATAAACATTCATTTCATCCAGGTGCACCTCACTTTAAGCAATAAATGCATCCCAGGAGTGAAATGAAAATAAAATACCTATAAATTGAATCATATTTTAAATTAACTAGGGATATGATTACTTAAAGGAAGCTCATACTTTAGTCATGTGAAAAAAACTGATTTTAAATTTATCATTTTCTCAAATATGAATGTTCAGATTTCGACTTGTAAAGCAATGCATACAGGTGTTTCTATACAAGGCTATTCTTACACATACACACATTTACAAGTATTCTAATACTGATTGAGTCAAGATAAAAATACAGTAAAGGCATTTAGGCTTAGCTTGATCCCTGAGGGCTTTCTGGGTTTAAAGGAACCTATGAAACATTTTCTTGAGTACAGATGTGTTAGGAATAAAGCACAAAGGTTTCCATGATTGCAGTTAGTTATCTGTGAAGTAGCTGTACCTCGCAGGAAAACTCCGTGTCCACTTGACTGCAACAATTAATATGGAGCTATTTCCAAGGTGGGATTATGGGCACTGGAACCTCCGGGGATGGGATGCTTTGCCCATGCGTTAAATCCTCATTTTGTATGAACTTAATGAAAAGATGGCAATGTGTTCTGTCGATGGTTCCTAGGGCACGGAGATGTCTCTTTCTTTCTCCCCTGAGTATCTGTAGTGAAATTTGTGCTGCATTTTATGGATGGAAATGTAAAGAATGTGTGTGCTTTTTACTTTGTTTAGAACTTCTGAAGATAGAGACTTCATATTAGGCAGGGTAATGCAGTTGGTCTAAGGCGGTGAGTACTGGCTGACGCACAGCAGTGTATTTGTGTAACTTCGCTGTGTTTGGGGAAAAACGCTAACAAAGTACCAAGAAGAAAGACTGAACTTTTTCTATAGCATTTTAAATTAGACAGAAGCTATTTTCAACAGAAACCTTTTGGCCTGCTCTTTTTTTAAAAAAAAATTATTTATTGTTCTAACTAATTTGAATTCACAAGTAAAATGTGCTCCAGACAGAATAAAGCCTTGCTTAGTGCAGAAATGTTCAGGGACTGTAATACAGTTAAGTGTATGCTTATCTTCTTTTGATAAAACGCAGACTATTTGAAAATGGCAAATAAAAGTTTAATACTGATAAGTAACAAAAGCTCAGGATGGGACAGTCAGAAGCAGGAATCACTGGGTCATTCATATAGTAACATTTCTGTCTGTGTACATCCAGCTTCAGACACCCTTAGCACATCTCTGCATCTCAGCGGTCATCAACCAGCAGAGTCTCGTTGGCAGTGAACTGATGGCAGCCTGCATGCCTGAAGCCCGGGGCCACCCAGAGATACTCACATACTTAGGTTCTTCCTATTTCCAACACCCATGCTCAGGCATGGCTCAGACACGACCAATACTCAGGTCCAAGCAAACACCTTGAAGAGGTTATTCATACATCTCAGAATTCAGTCCATGTGTGGAGCCTAGACCTCAGGGGTTTTGAGGGCTGCATGCTTTCATTCATCAGGCCAGTTACTTTGTGTTTGTGTTTGGTTTTGACACCATAGAATTCTTTAGTGAATTAAAATTCAGTCAACTCCTTAAAGTTAAGAAAATTAAGGCCCAGAAAACCAATATAATCTGGCAAACTGTTGATTAGAAGTCTAGTCAGAGGTGAATCCTCACTCCATTAAAAAGATGTCATTGATGAAACTGTACGAGGTGTTGGGCAGGAACCTCATTCCATCCTCAAAGACTCTTTCAGAAGTAGCCATATTCATCAGCTCCATTCAGAGTGAAACAAGCAAGATTTAACTTGCCACAAATCATAGACTTTGAGGTCAATTTGCTGAAAAAATTCCATTCATCAAAGAGTCAATTTACCAAATAATGAATGTCAAGTATGCTGAATTTGCTAAACTTCACAAGAATTTATTTCTTTAAGTTATCTATAAATTTGTAGCAATTAATGTCCTTGGTAATTAAAAATTTGAAGATTAATTAATTAATTTTTGAGACAGAGTCTCATATATCCCAAGCTGATCTCAAACTCCCTATGTAGTCAAGAATGACCTTCTACCTCTGTTTTTCAAGAGCTGGGATGATAGGCACGCACTACAACTACAGTGTTGGAAGTGAAGTTAAGACTTCATGCATACTAGGCAAGCACTCTACCAAGTCAGCTACCCTCCAGCCCCTTTAGTTTTACTTGACTGATTTTCATTTTGTCTTCATGGTGACAAATTTTAGGAACTCCAGTTCACTTTAGTGGAAGTCCTAAAGCATAGCCTGTTACAAACCCTTCCTGGCATCCCAGTTTCTTTACCACTGCTAACAATTCAATCATTACTTTTCATCTCACATCTTCCACAAATTAATGACTCTCCAACATAAGCCAAAAGAACAGAGAGAAGTCACAAATTTTTTGCATTTTATACAATTTCAGCAAATTAATTTGTATGGAACAGTTGAATACCCCTCAACAATTATTTAACATTAGTTTAACCTTCTCTGAGTCTTGTTTAGTTTTTCTTTTGCCACAGTCACTTAAACCCACCCATTCTGGAGCCTGTTCGCCAGTCCACATCAGCTAGCTGTCGTTTTGTGAGCCTTTCACTTCACAGGCATTTCTAACACGCTTAGAATGTACTGTGTGAAATCCATTTGGTTCATCCAGTTAGCAGACCTATGAGTCAAAAAATGCAGAAGGCAACAAGCAAGATGAGAAACGACCTGGATGACAGAAACTCACCTTATCTTCTGATTTACAAAGTCCTCGGGTTTTAAGATAAGCACAACACTGCAGACCACAATACAGACTGGAATTTCCCCAAAGCAGGAGAACTGTATTGAGAAAGTGTGAAGCATAGTGGGTTTTGGACAGAGTCTAGCAGCTAGCTGATGCAGAGGGCTGGAGCAAAAGGTGAGGGTGAGATGCTCAGCTCTAACACCCCCCATAGCACCGCAGGTGACAGCTCAACAAAAGTACGCTGTGGACAATGATTTGGCAAATTGGCCATTCCATGAACTAGTCAATAGGGGAACTGGACTTCAGTGAATTGACTTTCCAAGAAATAATTTTTAAAGAAATAGGAATTCAAGGAACTGAATTTCCACAATAAGTGTGTGTGTGGTGTGGTATGTGTATGTATGTGTGTGTGTGTGTGTGTGTGTGTGTGTGTGTGTGTGTGCTTTGACCACTAACTGGTAAAATGATAGAAACTGTCTACTGGCTGCAAAATTCACACCCTATCATCTAAAATTTCCCAATAAATTACCTCACCACTGGCGGTAAAGAACGGTACGACTGGGCCTAGGGAGACGGCACATGCATAACAACCTGGGTTCGATCCCCAAACCCCACATGATGAAAGCGAAAACCAATTCTGCAAGTTGTTCTCTGATCTCCACATATGCATGGTGGTACATGCACACACACACACACACACACACACACACACAGGAAATTTATAAATAAATAATTTAAAAAGAAACAACAGTGGAATGATATTTTTGAAGTCCCCCAAAATTGTGGTCTAAAATATTGGGCCACTGAAGGACTTCCCTTTAAGTGGGTTAAAAGAAGCACTGGAATAAAAAAATCACAGCAGAATTCAACACACATCTTGTACTGTAATGTCCCAGTAGAAGAGTGAGATACAGTGGTTTTGACTTGCATGGTGAGAAAGCACTTTTCCTGACACCAAGAACCTTAATTTGAGCAAGACTAAAACATTTATATTCATATCATGTGGATCTGTCTGGCCATAGTTAATTTGAGCATGTCACTTTATTCCCTGTACAGAATATCTAAGCTCTAAGGCAGATTCAGGGAGCCTTTTCTTCCTGAAACACAAACACTTACACAATGCTCTCATTAACTGGAACTTTCACATCTGCACTGAAGAGAAAATAGAACCTTAAGCTCTGTCCTACCTAGTGTATGTCAGATAATACCGATTAGAGAGGCTGCATGTGACAACAGCATTTTATTCAGGCTTTAGAGAGTCGGCCAAGTCATAAACCTACATATCCATGAAATAAAAATAACTGCAGGAATGCTTAAGAGGTCTATGAAATTTTTTAAATTAGATATTGTATAAAGGAAAAAATATTAGCTGTTATTTTCCCTTTACTACAATCTGACATACTCGTTAAAATACTAAAATCAGTTCTAAGTTATAAGGAGCCATAGAATGGACGGAGAGTAGGATTCTAGGGTGGAAGAAGTGGGCAATTATTTGGAAGCATCTTCAGATTTAAATAGTCTGCCCATGGAAACATAATGTGTACCACAAACATAATTATTAATTTTTCAGTAGCTATATTATAAAATCAAAAGGTGAAACTAATTTAATACATATTCCATGAAACCCCTAATATAGCCAAAGTATTATTTCAGTAAGTAATCAATGTGGAATTCAAGCTTTGATTCCCATCAGTCCTAAAATGTAGCTGAGATATTTTTAATTATTTTTATCATATGTCTTTGAAATCTGGTGTGTGTGTTATACTGAGTACAGGTCAGTTTGATTAGCCACATGTGGCTAATAGCATCTTGGACAACATATCTTGAGACCTGACATCACATCTGAAAATGGATGCTTCTTTGAAGGTGATAGAATTGAGTGATTCTATCTCTAGTGTGGGTGGTATACTGTTGACTTTGAAGAGTAGACTGTGACTAAAGTTAGGATAGCATGTCCAACACATTTTAGACTGTAACACACGTGGCAGTTTACCTGTTAATACTTTCAAGTTTCGCTGTCCTCTTGTTTTATTTTAAGGTGAATTCATTTAAAAATTTTATGTGTAAGAGAGTTCGCCTGCATGTAATTATGTGCACCATGTACATAGCTGGTGCAGCTGGAGGCCAGAATTGGGCATTGGATTCCCTGAAACTAAAATGACAGACAGTTGTGAACAGCCATTTGGGTGCTGGGATCTGAACCCAGGTCCTCTGCAAGAGCAGCAAGTGCTCCTGACTGCTTAGCCATCTCTGCCACCCCTTCCTTCTATGTTGATATCTGAAGAGAGGCACAGGCATCTCTGCTCAGGGCCTTTGCTTTGCCTGGTCTCTCTTGACTGCATCTCTCCAGTTCCACCACGTGACCAACTCTTGATTACTGTCCGGAATCAACTTCACTTTTACTTGTCCTTAATTCCTCAAGATCACATCAAAAACTCAAGCTCAACCTTCTTTCCTCCATGTCCGCATGGCGAATACTGGGTCTCTTATGCCACAATGGTCTCATTCTGACTTTTACTCTACAGTATTATCACATCTCTTTATTGTTCCACTCTCTGCTAACTAGCTAGAGAACTCACAAGAAAGTGTCTCAATTACCCTTTCCAGTCACCTCATGTAATATCAAATAAGTACTCAATTAAGGTTCACAATGTGGACATGTTGAAGAGTATATAGAAAGTATAATCAAATTCATGCACTTAAAAAGACCTAGAAATATATCTAAGATGTAAAATTGTATCAAAAGTATATTCATAATGCACCTGTAACCTAACTTGTCCTAGGCAATTGCTCTTGGTGTTGGAGACACAGAAGTAAATACTCTCAGAAATGGCAGTTAAACAAGAGTAAAGATGAGAGCTTTTCAGAAGAATGTGACCACAAGTTGCCTCTAGAAATTGCTAAATCAGACTCTGATTCAGGAGGTCAGGAGTACAGCCTGAGACTGGGCATTTTTAATAAGCTCTGAAGTGGTACTGCTGGCCCAAGGACCACACTTCAAACAGGGAAAGAATATGGTCTAGTAGTCAGGAGACCTGAAATTCAGTTGTAACTCATGTTGTATGGATAGGAGTCATTTCTCTTAATACTGCTGGATTTGCTCACTCAGCTCTTAAATTGCCTGCAAGAGGAGAGTAAATGATTTCTGTATGATCTATAAGCTCCACCATCCACCATGCCCATCGTCCACCAGCTTGCAGAGGACAGAAGGGAACAGAGAAGCGGCTGCTCACTAGATTTGTCTGGTACTACTTGAACAGCAGAGCTGAACCCTATTATTTCAGAATGCTTACATGTGAGGGGCAGGTGTATTTAGAAACCTCCAGGACTTCGAACTACTACATGGCAGGAAACTATCAGCATGTGTTGATTTTTCACTCAAGCGACTGATGTCAGTGAGGTGAGAGATACCACATACATGCATATTCTTATTCCAATACTAGGACTGAAAGGCTGCTGTTGGTTCAAAAAGCCACATCAAAGCTACTATGAAATACTACTTCCAACATGGAAAGGAAACAAACTCAGATCTACTGTGTATGACTGTACACAGAAGGAAGGCAATGCACTACCGCAACAGCTCACCAGCCACACTTCTGGAGCTTATGCAGGTCGCCACTGCCATTTTGATTCTTGAGGTCAAAATTAAAATAAGGATTTGTTTCAGATGGAGAAGATTAGTCACCTTGAAGAAGGCACTGGATATTTTCGACTTCCAAAAGATATTATAGCCCAGGTTCTTTTAAAATTAGTTTTAGAAATTTTAAAATTTTAAATGAAAAAGCTCCAAAACTTTTAAATTGTGCTTCATCAGTTTTGAAAAGGGAAAAGTCTTCTAATCCTCACACATTTTTTTTGGGGGGGGGGCGGGGAATTAGGTTAAGAACTGAGGGAAACATTCAAACTTCTAAAGTTTCAAGATGCTTTACTTTTAAACATGTTGGTTTCTTTCTTGTTTTTTTTTTCTTGATTGAAGAAAAGAAGAAAATCAGAGTTCACTCCTTTCATCTCTCCACTCAAATGATGAAGAGCTTTGCAGCACCCGCAGTAGGACATGCCTCCAAAACACGAATTCATTTTCCTTTACTAGTTTCCATTTTGTGCATACTTTCCCAAAGCAGATTATTCTTGTTTTACAAATATAGCAACAAATAGCTAGACAACCCACTACAAGGAAAACAGGAGGATTTAAGAGAAAAGCATATGATATTCTGCTCTCCAAAGATATTAGAATCTGTCTGAGGACTTTCTTTCTACGAAAAGATAGCTAAATATGAACAAAAAATAATAAAAAGCTAAAATAGTAGTTTTAAAAGAGTTCAGAGGAGTGAAATGCCTCGCTTCCAGCTGGGACAGGCTAATGGAAGTCTAAATAAAGACAGGAAAGGTTTCACCTGCACCTTCAAGGATGGCAGATATTAGATCATTAGCCCAGAAAAAGAAACTCTATGATCAAGAGCATGAACACAGAAAAGCATGAGATGAGTTCAAAAATAGTCACAAGACAGTAATGAGGAGTGAGACAGGCACACCTGACGTGGGCCAGGTGAAAACCCCAGAGTATCCAGGCTCAGAATCAACGGGCGAAGGACTAGGAACAAAGCAGAAGCAGTCAGGGAGACCTAGCTAGGGTTCCTCCTCTGCCAGAGCAGGGTAAAGTTGACACACACAGAACAGAAGCTAAGAGCTGGCAAAAACCAGGGGGCCAGAATGGAAGTCCCCAACAGCTAGGCTAAGAACTTTCTTTTAAGTTTTCCTACAGTTAATGGGAAATCGATGAAGACTTCTGTTGGCCTGATTTTCTCTTTTACATGACATTATAACAAGCTGTGGTGTTTAAGAAGGCACATTTTGAGGCCAGACAAAACACATAAGAATGGGGCAACGCACTACATAGATTGGGGCAGATCTGAGCCACAGGCCTAGAGAGAGGAAAGTCCCAGAGAAACTCTGGAGCATTCGCTGCCCCTTCCCATCAACTCTTGACACCTCATCACACAACGGATGCTGGGAACACTTAAGGTCTTTGCTTAAGGTCCTCAGCCTGGCTAGAGGACACAGTTAGCCCATGTGCAGTGAGAACCACTAGAGCAGTAAAGCTGGGTGAGTTAACAAGGACAAACATGTGGAGGACAAATGCCACACGCCTTCCCTTAATTGCCCTTTCAGCCCCACAGTCGCCCTCAGAATCATCCCAGTAGGAAGAAGCTTTACTAGTACTAGTAAAGCTTCATTACTAGTACAGAAATTTATTGAATTTTTGAGATCGTCATACCATACACTTTGATGGTATTTAGATCCCTTCACCTATTTCACTTCCCCTCCTTGCCCTCTACCCAATTTTATATATATATATATATATATATATATATATATATATATATATATATATTCAATGTGAATCTATCCACAGAGCCCACCAAGAGTTCCATCTCTGTAAGACACACTCTCATTCCCTCCCAGCAGTCATCAATTGCCGAAAGTTCCTTAGGTTGGGTTGTGATTTCTTACCCACATCCCCCAGGAGGTTTGTCTGAGGTTTGTCTGGGTTGAGCTTACATAATACTTGTGCACTCTGTCACCATTACTGTTAGTTAATATGAGAAACTGCCCAGCTGTCCAGAATACTCTGTTTCCTTGTGGTCACATCCCCATTTGGTTTTTACAATCTTTCCACCTCCTCTTCAGCAATGGGAGGCAGAGGTTTGAAATAAAGTGTCCTATTCAGGGATAAACACTCTGCATCCTCTTGTTCCCTGCACATAGCCAATTGTGGGTTTCTGTGCTAATCACCATTTGCTGCATAAGGAAACAATAATGATTTGCCCAACAAATTATTACTATTGGTGCAGTAGTGATACTTTTATCTTGGGGGTAATCAACAGCTGTCTAATTGGACTTATGACCAGCTTAATGGGAGGAAACTCATGTATTGTACTGTAAATATACCCAACTACAAATGCCTGGGGAAGTCATAGATTATAGAGCAAAAAGAATTTGCCGCATCTCCAGACCACCATAATGTCTTACTTTATTCTAAATATGCATTCTCCTATTTATAGACAAGTGTACCTTACCACCCATCATCAAAGAGGCTTCTTTTTGCAACAAATGGAGACTATTACAGCGTTCCAAAACTGGTCAAAATCAGAAAAATAAGTGTCTGTGAGATGCTTACCCCTAAGTGACACATCTTTAATGCAACCTCTATACACAGGATGAATGCTAATACACCTTTTTCTTGGCATTATTCCCTAACTTACTTCCCTCCTTATTAGTATTTTGAGTCCAACTCACAAAGAAACTTGCATTTCTGGAATTCTTGTCTTAGCCTCTGCTTCTGTAGACACTCAAATTAGAATCATTAGGGACAAAAAGATTAGTCAGAAAAATGGTCCCAGACAGTTGTCCACACTCTGAGAACCCACAAATAGGGGGCTTTATATACTGAACACTTCATATGCTAAAGGCATTTTGAAAATATAATTAAGGTTAATGACTATGAAACTGGGAGACAATTCCAGGCAATGTAAGTGTACTCAGTCAGATGGGACGAATCCTTACTTGCAGTGATCCCTTCCCAGTCATACTTAAAAGGAGATAGGACTATGGAAAAGTGGTCCAGAAGGATGTAGTCTCACTGACCCTGCAGATGGAGGAAAAGGACAGGCATGAACCAGGGACTGTGGGTGGGCTTTAGAAGCTGTCAAAGTTACAGGAATTTACTCTTTCCTAGTACCCTCGGATAGGAATACACCACTGAAACCTTGATTTTAGTAAAATGAAACCGATGTTAAGAGTTCAAACATATCAAAGTATAATGAATTTGTATTGTTTTGAATCACAAAATATGTAGTAATTTTCTATGAAACAACAGTAAGTTAATAGACAACTCTTAAATTACAGACTACTAAAAATTTCAGGTAGGCAGAAAAACAAATAAAAGATTTTTTTTCCAGATGTTCATATGAATGATCGGGACATTGCCTTCCAAATACTCTTGATTATGTAACATCGTTAGGTTGAAGAACCCTATATGTGTCTATATTTTATTATTTCTGTAAATTTCATACAATGCATTTGGATCGTATTTAGACTCCCCCCGGTATCCACACTCTCCCATGGCATACCTGTCAGAATTCATGAATTCTCTCACATATGCTAAGGCTTATGGAACAGCACTATGTCTCCAAATGTCCTTGGGTGTGAGTCCATCCACTGGAGCCTGGTCAATTTATCTAGCATCACCCCCTTAAAGAAAACTAACTCTCCCTCTACCAGTAGTCTTTGGCTGCCAATAGTTACTCAGCCAAGGCTGGGGTTTCGTACCTATTTCCCCTCTTCTATGCTGGGTTGTCTGGTTGAGTTTGCATGGTTTATGTGCATGCCATCAACATTTCTGTAAGTTCATAAAAGCAAAATCCCAGCCATATGGAAAACTGTGAGCCTCTTTTATATATGTAATAGTCTTCAACAAAAAATGAGATGGTAAGTAAGTTTAACTTTTGTTGTTTTTGTTTCGTGTTAGCCAGAAAGTGACTGAAATTTAAACAATTATTTTATATTTTACGTGATGCTCTCAAGAAGTAGTAATTAGAGAAATGTGTTGCTAAAAAGAAGACTGTGGCAATCGATAATAGAATGTCACTGTTCAAACTCTCTCTCTTGCCAGAGCTGTTTCACCTTGCTATATTTAGAAGCTTTCATTTGGAAAGGATAGCTCTGTGACAAACGTGTTTTACCAGTATATACTTCAATTTTAAAATTTCACTGAATCTTGACAACACACATAGGCTTCCAATAGGAATTTTGACATGTTAATTCTGAGAAAGTTAAAGTAACTTTCAGCACATTTTTGGAAATAAATACCCTGGATACATGATTCCATTTGAATATAGAGCTGTTGCTTTCAAACTGTAGACTGTGGAGTATTGTATTCTAAAGATTTTTAAAGTGTAATTCTGCAGTTTGTTGGATGATTTTCAGCTCAATTATTATCAGCTGCTACCTTTTCTTTCTTCTCTCCTCAGTCTCTGCAGCCATGTTGTCTCCATGTCTCTCCATGAATCATGCACAGAAGAGACACAGGACAACAGTGGAGAGTAACCCACTGATGGAGATAGATTCCACACGGGGTCAGGCCTGCTGCCTCTACAGATGATCTTATAGAGAATATCACCTAACCTCCTTCATTCCACTATCTTTCTGATTCATCTTCTCTCTAGTTCTAGGCTTATATCCTGGTGGTAATGGAGCCCAAACACAAATAATTCTAGGGCCTTGGGCTCTTCCCAAAGTTTTGCTAACCCTGACCTGAAAAACATTCAGTCCCACAAGCTGTCATACTGACCTGCACGGAACTCTTTGTTAGAGCATCTAAGAGTCCCCGAGGAGAAGGGCTGCATCTTTGAACCCTGTCTTGCTTTCTGGCCATGATGTTTCTATCACTGTTTCTCCTTAGGTAAGAAGGAGTGAACAGGGGACAGGAGTTGCTTTTGTAGCCCCATTTTACATTTCACAGTCGTCCTCAGAGCTTACCACAAAGCAACAATTAAGCAAAATCAATTTTTAAAAAATTTTTATTTTATGTGTCTGAGTGCTTGGCCTGCATGTGTGTAAGTGCGCCCATGTCATGCAATACCTGAGGAAGATAGAAGAGAGCGTCAAATCCCATGGAATTGAAATTACCAACGGTTGTTAGCTGCCATGTAGGTGCTGGGATTTAAACCCAGGTATTCTGCAAGAACAATCAATGCTCTTAAATGCTCAGCCATCTCTCCAGCCACCCCCTCCCAAAATTATTTTGAATTAAACAAAATTTGTATCTATTTTAAAATGTCTGCAGATTGCCATCTGATGAGGCTAAATGTTTTGCCTTTGTTTCTTCCTCTCTCAGAAAATACACAGACACAACAAGCTGTTTCCAGCAAAGTTTAGTAACTCACTTTACATTTAGGCATCACAAGCTTATGACCAGGGATCTTTTTTCGGATTACAGATTCAGATCAGTCACTGGAATGGCAGGAAGAACAGTTAACACTCTTGGTCTCTGGTGGGTAGTGGTTAGAAATTTTACAGAAGGATCTGCTTACAGTGCATCCTCCAACTTTGCAAAGATGACAAGGGAAGCATCCCCAGAACTCCAAACAAGAAAAAAGAAGAAAGAAATTCCCTAAAGATCAAGATAATTTGTAGAAGGGCTATACTGCTACAAACACATTTTGGCAGGGCTTAAGAAAATGAAACAGGAATGAAAGCAAGCACAAAATGAAACAGGAATGAAAGCAAGCACAAAGGACATCACATTTCAAGTCAAAATGAGCTCCAGCACTTCATAACCAAAAATAATCTGTGTATCCTAGAGCTTGGAGAGATAGGCAGGCCGTAATCCTGAAGCCACGTGTGCCTGAACGAACGACTAAAGACAATGATTCCAGAGGATTACCCATTGGTACAAGATTTTAATACTGACAAATGTGGTTACTTTGGAAGGCAGGTGCCTTCCACAGCTCTTATTTGCCCTGGAGTTTTCAATACCTAATGCTATTTTAATTCTGTTTTTACTAACACGGAATTTTCTCTAAAACTTGGTCTTGTGACAGGTTTCACCAGCCACAGTGCCTGCTGAGATCATCATCTTGAGGCATTCTGTTTAACATAATCTACTACAGAACCCTCATCATTTTCTTCCTCTTTGCATCCCCACAATCTCAGTTTCTAAGTCATGCTATTGATCATCTCTGACAAATGAAGTGGCTTTTCATCATCAAGTGGACCATTCCTTTGTTTTCAAATCATCTGACTTCCTTGGCATCCCCCAAAAGGAGAGGATGAGCTGGTTATGAATCTCAAGCGAGTACGTGAGTACATGGCTCATACACATTCTTTATGAAAGCACCATAACTCTTGGTTTGATTGTAATTTTGTTTTATTCCTTTAGTTTTATTCAACTTTTACCAGCCAACCAATTCACTTCCAGCAATGTTCCATCTGAAGCAATGTACACACCTCTTTAGCTATCACATACCTGGCTGGATAAATTCCGAGAGCTTCTCTAACAGTTTTCTAACCGTTATTGGCACATTAATTACTAAATGGTGAGATTAAAGAGTAATTATTGATGATTCTCAAATCACCAGGATTCTACTTTAGAAAGTGCAACAAATTTTGAGAAAGCCAAGAAAAAAAGAAATGATTCTTGGATTTAATAATGCAGTCTACAGACTGCTTTCTAAAATATGTGCACCATAAAAATACTCTTCACTAGCACCAAAGATTGCCATTTCCTAACTGGGAAAGCCTAGGTTTTGAGTATTCCTAGCTGCCAAATTACACAAGCCATCAAGGAGGTCTGAATATCATAATTAAATGTGACTTTCACTGGTTTCCTGTGATAAGAATGTTGGTTTTAACCAGGGTGTAGTGGCTCATGCCTTTGGTCCCAGCCCTCAGGAGCCTGAGACAGGTGGATCTCTGTGAGAGTGAGGCCAGCCCTATCTACGTAGCAAATGCCAGACCAGCTGGGGTTAAAGGGAGACTGTCTCAAAAATAGCCCCCCAACAGAATGTTAGTTTTAGACCTTTAATAAGTTATGTATAATATGCATCTTTCCACTTTGAGATGCTGCCTCTAATTGTGTATCTTTATGTGCAGTGAAATTTTTCAACCAGATATTTCTGCATCCTCAATTCATATGTGGTATTGAATTTTCTTTTCTTTATAGATGGGTTTAACTAAGTTTTCAGTTAAAAAAAAAATAAGGCCATAATGAATATTGATTGACCTTGGGAACCAAAATGTAAACATAAAAACAATTTCTTACTCTACAATCCAGTTTAACAATGTGCTAATAGCCCATAATGAAGATAGCAGCCCTAAGTTAATCAACCCATTAAGTTGGGATCAGAAGTGTCAGCTCAAGCAGTCTACTAATTTACTGACCCTTAATGGGTCAGCAAGATCTATAACCCAAAGGCTGATCTTGCTGCTTCTACTAAAGTCACTTTAGGAGCCAATTTACTTCCTCCCAGGATGGTGATCTCTGACCTGGCATGGGCAAGGCTCAACATAAAATCCATTTATGAGAAGGAGTTCAGGGTTACTGAGTAAGCTAACTAGTGAGTGAAATGTCTGGTAGAAGGTCCTTAGGAAGCATCAGTTTTGCTCCCCTATGTCTACACAACTGTGAAAATAAAAATGCACAATCTTAAGTGGGAGCTTCCTTCTCCAGCAAGCCCTGTTTGGTTGGGTTAGCTAAGACTTAATCGCCACACCCACTCTGAACCCATTCTGTGAAGGGAACTCTTAGTTTTGGAAATGTCAATGGGCCAAAAAGAATGTGGAGCAGCATGCTGAGGTGGAGGGTCACACCTGTCAATGAAAAATTGTGAAATGTGTTGATGAAGCAACGAGGTAGTGAGTTGGACAAAAAAAAAAAAAAAAAAAGGTTTGGTATGTTGTTTTGATTAAAGTTTATCTGGTTAGTCTATCAAATGAGTATCAATTACCAGTGTTTGCCATTTTCAAGAGGAAAGAGAGGAGAAAAATGGAATATGACCGTCAAGAGGTACAATGAAAATTATGAATAAAGAATTTATGCCTGGGAGCGTAGCTCAGTGGTAGAGCACTTGCCTCAACGCCCAGCAAAAAGAAAATATTTTGACTAATTCCACTGAATCATACTTGTATTAAAACATATGACTGCTATGATAATACAAGATTATTTCAATGTCACAAACATTTTCTCTCTCAAATGATGCAGCAATTCTCTATGCTAAGATTTGTGGGTCTGTTTGCTAGCAACCTGTGGGCAGCGTCAAACCAGAGGCTCAAAAGGAGGCAAGAGAAACAGCGTTTAAAGGTCTCCAACTCCAGCCCTGCTCTGCCCAGCAGGCAGCTCTCTCTATGACTTTGCCTAAATGGGACAGACGGGTAAGATGAGATAGTGACTAAAGTCCTAGAAGGGTCAAGCAAGAAAAAGATACAAAGCAAACTACTGGATGCACTACGCATTAAAAAGACATGGGGGGAAAAGTTCTATTGAAAGGAAAACTGAGGTCCACTCGAAGGACCTAAGGCTTGATTTTTCTCTCTACAAAGGAGACATACCATTTGCACGAGGATGATGCTTGAAGGAGTCCTTAAAGAAAACCATCCTTTAAGGAAACACAGAAGCCCCCTCTGTTGTTGGTGACATTGCTCGGATTTCCCCCTACTTGACGCCTTTGTTTTCCTGCGCCGTCGTTACTCTCTCTAGCTCCAACAACTGCAGTACCAACCTCAACACAAAGACACTAGTCTAAGAGCCTGCCTAGGAGCAGGAGATCCATCCTATCCGGGGGAAAGAGTGAACCCTGGGGCCACGTAGCTGAGGACGCAGAGTCTCTTTGCCAAGGTCGGCCTTAGCAAGGTACCTTCTGGCACAAATTCCACCCCGCCGCCGTCTGAGAGGCGCGACGGCGAGGAGGAAGGGAGAGGGGGTGCGGGGAGGCGGGAGCAGAGAGGTCGGGGTCACCCGCAGGCCGCCTGGGAGCGAGGCCGGGACCCAGCTGGGCCCCGGGCTGGCGCGGCGGCGTCCGCACGGCGGCGCTCGGGCCCCTCGGCCCCCGCTCCCGGGCGCCGGCCCGGGCTGCGAGGCGGCGGCGCGGACACCTGCGCGAGGCCCGGGGCGGCCGCCGCGGCTCGGGCCGGAGGCGGCGGCGCCAGCTGCGCGGGGCGGAGGCGGGGGCGGCGCGGGGGCGCGGGCGGCGGGAGCGAGCGCGGAGGCCGCGCGGCGCCGCGTCACTTACCGGCCAGGGCGCGGGGCGGTCGCCGAGTCCTCGGGGCGCGCAGCCTGGTGTGCTCGCTCCGCCATGATTGCTTTGTTTCGCTAATTGAACCCGCGCTCGTCCCGCGCTCGCGCTCCCCGCGCCCGCGCCTGCTTGTGGGTTTCCCCCTGTCCGTCCCGCTCGCCGTGGCGGCAGCTGCGCCCTGTGGAAGTCGAGGCAGCGGGCGATGCAGGGCGTGCGGTAGTGTTTTTTGCAAATACAGGTGAGCCGGACCCCAGATTTCAGGCTGAGGTGCATTGCTAAAGGGGGAGGAGGAGGATGCTTCTCTCTTCCTCCTGCACGCAAGAGAGTAACCTGCGTAGAAAGTACCAGAAAAGGCCCCGCTGGTCATCTTTTCCTTCCCACCACCCAATTCTTGGCCACCCAAGTTCGCTGCCATATATGAACTCCGCAAAAAGGCTAGGTTCCAAGTTGACTTCGAAAACCAAAGCTGTAAGTGATGCCGGGCTGCGGAGGGGCCTGCAGAATGCTGCCCAGCACCTCACCAAGGGGGCATGGTCATCCTGGGTGCTTCCGAGGACAGCATGACCACTCCTACAAGAAAACAGAGCTCAAACTAGCTGCTGTACTGGAAAGTTCACACAAGAGCTGGAGGGCTTATCTTCAGGTTTGCAACAAGTACCTGTCCCAGTAAAATTGCTCCACAAGTGTTGGGGAAGGGACAGACTGAGCTTAAAACTTTGAGTCCTGGTAGAAAGGCGCAAGATCCCATATGGTTCTGTGGTTAGAAAGACGTTGGATACCAGTTTTGACTGTAGTTAATAAAAGCATTCGTTTAGACGAATTGATAATGAGATTCAGGGAATCTGAGACAGAAAATTTCTAGGGTTATGGCCTCATTTATTTTAAGAACTGTTTCCCCATCTCACTTCTATTTCTAGCCACCACGTTGACACCAAAATGATGCAATGTTTCAATTCATATGGAGAATTGAAAATTACCTACATTTGCCAGTAAAACCCTGCCTCCCACATTATCGTGGATCAGGCTCATTAAAAGAAGCTATTGCCTTATCTGTGTTTATTTCTGTGCAGAGAGGACCGTTGAATAGACTTACAAGTTCAGATCTATTTACAGGTCACATGTTACATTGGTTATGTGGTTGAAAAGACCACATGACCCAGTCAAGAAACCTGAATTATGAGTATCTGTATTGTAGGCCAGTCTTTGTCCTAACCGGATGATCAATTAATAGGTGAAGCGTTCTAATTATAAAGTAGAAGAAATCGTATTGCCAAATCATGAGTATGACCCTCAAATCCCTTTAATGATTCCCTCTGAAAGGTTATTCAGAACTTCGAATCATGACTTTTTTCCACGCTTGTGACGGTTCTTTGTATGTTTCCCCGAATTCTAGCTTCAACCTGACCGCGTGGTTGTCCCTACTCTTGCTGTCAGAGCTGAAACCCCTGACTTCTAAACTTCATCAGAACCCTTGACTATCAGGCCAACACAACAAATATGTGGAAGGATTTTTATTTCACAGACGGTCATCTTAAGGAACCACAGTTGTAAAAGTTAGATTACAAAATATGTTTTAATACTGTATTAACTTTTTTAAATGACCTTTTAGCTGAGAGTTGCTAGTCCATACAGATAGGAAGGTTTTTTTCCTTTTCTTTTTTCATTAAAGTTTTGCAAATTTCATACAGTATATTTTTATCTATTTAGACCCCTTCCCTATCTCCACTACTCCTTACTGTCCCGTCCGATCTCATATACTCCTCTCTCTCTCTCCCCCTCCTCGTGTGTGTGTGTGTGTGTGTGTGTGTGTGTGTGTGTGTGTGTGTGAAGGCCTATTGAGTCAAACTTGTATCCCCATGTGTCCTTCTCTGTGGTTTCTTGACTAGGACTGGGGCTTTTTACCCATGGATAGGAAATTTTTCTAACACTGATTATTTTACATTTGCACCATTCCCTGTCCATCCTCAGGTTCATTTCCTGTTACTCACTCTGAACCCAAATTTGTTTTATAAGCTGAAGCCAGAGGGCAAGCAGAGCTGCTCTAGTGCGCATTCCAAATTGTGAGTCTTTAACCACACAAGATCGCATTATATAGACCCACATGGGTGTCTTTCCATTCTTACGAGTGAATAACAGTGTCCACAGCTTCATTCCTAAGGAAATGTTAATTACATACCAACCTTTCACTTAAAATATGTTAAGAATTTTTGGAACTGTTAGCTAGATTCCCTGTTTTTGTGTAGACTGACACCAATGGCTCCCAGTTAATCACACCTTCCTGTGTCTATACTCTTTTATAGGTTTGTAAATTGTTCAGACCACTAGGAAATGTGATACACACAGTTTTATAAGCACATGTACATTGGGGTTTGCCCCTCCATGCTCCCTTTTAGAATCCAGCTGCCATGCACTAAGCAAGTCTAAACTATCCTGATAGAGAGAGAGGGGCCACCTGGAGGAGAGCCAGTGCACTGTAAGCCTGCTGCTCAGTGCGCTCATGAGTCTTCCCACATCCGTGGGTATATGAGCATCGTGTATTTATGTGTGTGTGTGTGTGTGTGTGTGTGTGTATGTATATGTAGCAATACTAAAGAAGAGGACAAGGAATTGTGAGGGAGAGGGGCAGAGACGTGGGAGGAGCTGAAGGGGTCTGACAGTGATGGAAATATTGCAAATAAAATATTCATCTATGAAACTCTAAAAATATATTCTGTTATTTTCATTTTATGTATATGAGTATATTGCCTGCATATATGTAAGTGCACCCGTGTCCTGCAGTGCCCACAGAGGTCAGAAGAAGGCGTCTGATTCCACTGGAACTGGAGTCACAGATAGTTGATAGCCACCATGTGGGTGCTGGGAATTGAACTCAGGTCCTCTGCAAGTACAGCTAGAGCTCTTAACTGCTGAGCCATCTCTCCAGTCCCATTAAAAAACATATTTTAAAACATATTTTAAAAGACACATGAAGTCAGGAGGAGGGTGATAGGTGGATCTGAGAAAAGTTTCCAAGGGATGCCTGGCAAATACAGTCATAATACATTGTACGCATGTATGACATTTTCAAAGAATCAGATCTTAATATATATGACAGAGTACATGAAATCCAGGGGGACAAGCTATAAAGGGGGTGCAGATGGGGAGAGCGTCAAACTATGATCAAAATTGCAAAATGTCAATAAAAGTAAGTATAAAAAACAAATTTAAAAAGTTAAAATAAAAAAAAATGTTGTATAAAACAAAAGAATCTTGGGCTGGGAAGATAGCCCAGTCACTAAGGCACGTGTTGCCTAAGCATGAGGACCCAAGTTGGATGCTTGGAGTTTATGGGAAAAAAAAATGGCCAGGTGTGGAGGCACATGATAATCCAAGCACTGGTGAGGTAGAAACAGGCAAATCCCTTGGGTTCACTGGTCAGCTAGCTTAGCGCACTTGACAAGCTTCAAGCCAGTGAGAGACCCTGTCTTAAAACAAACGACCTCACCTCCCCAATGGACAGTGCCTAAGGAATAACACCAAAGTTGACCTCTGGCCTTTACACATGTACACATGGGTACACACACACACACACACACACACACACACACACAAGAAGCTTTGTGTACCATGAGGTAAGGATGTAAGAAGACATAGGCTCTAGAGTTCAGATGTCCTATATTCAAATCCTAGCTCTGCCAGGACAAAGCACAGGGAATGAGTATTTTTTCTCTGAAGTTTAGGACTTACAGAATTTAAACATATTTAAAAATATACATTTGCAATAGGAAATTTTTCAATGAGACCAGAATAGAAGAAATGAATAATCTGGTAATTTGGGGCATACAGATATTAAACTAATACATGAAAGTGTTTTTCTGGTTACTTATAATTTTTCAGCATGATTATAGTGGTTTGGGCGTATGAGGAGATACCAAAGAGCCTAGATCCTGTAAATTGGATTAAGTTTTCAGTGTTCTCTTTTGTTACACACACACACACACACACACACACACACACACACATTAGCTACCAAGTGAGTGAAGGCAAGAGAGAGAGTTGATGTCTCCTCATGGTAAAGGACATAGTTTCCTGAAACTTGGTAATAGGAATAGTGCTTTGTCTTTAAAAGATGAAGTCTAGATAAACGTGAATATGCTCACAAATTTAATACTGCTATCTAACAGAAGATACTTGCAATTTAAACAATTTGATAAACCCCAAAGCAGCTACATTAACCATATTATTAGCATAATATAATATTATTTTTCCAATACCTGTGGGTGACTTTAGTCACTCAGTGCTGGCCAATTCTCATGGTCCTAGACTACCATATGCTATGTAATTGCACAAGGAACCTCCCACTTCTGCAGTCAAATTTCTGTATGTCATCCCTTTGCACTACCACCTTGACTTATTTGGCCAGACATACTCAGTTCTCAACCATTTTAGTCCAAGATAACTAAAGTTAAGCTACTCATCACCAACTATAGGGAACAACAGACACAAAAAGCAGTCAATAATGTACTTGTGTTTAAATTGTAAACCCTGTCAGGTAAATAGCCTTGTCATGGCTGTCAGGGCAACTGGGATTGAATCAGTTGTTTAAAAGTAATTAGTAATCTCTTAGTTCATATTCTGGCGAGGAAGGAAAGAACTGCTTAAGAGTGAACTCAGCATCGTGGCAGAGATGGGTTGCAAGCACTGTTTGTGGCAAGGATGTTGTCAGTGTCTTCAGCTGTCTGCTTCTAACTCTGTCTGTGACTAAGGTGCACTTTTACATCTCTGATATTGTCACTGTTTACTTCCAAAACATGCTCATCAGTGATGATTAAACCACTCTTCTGTTGTGGTTCCCATTTGTTTATTAGGTTTTCAGCAAATACATTTCAGTCGCAGAAAACAAAAATAGATTGAAAAACATTATTTTCCAAATCCTAAGGAGAATGAAAATTAGAAGACCCATCCTTTCTGTAGTTTCTGGAATTACTGTAGGATTCTAATAGGCTGAAGAGTTGAAATCTGAATTGATCGAATTCTCCTAACTCAGTTTCATTATCCTTTGTTTACAGGAAAATTGCACCCATAGCATCTCTGGCAAACCAAAGAAAAGCGCTGCAAGGTCTTGACAGTGCTTCTTGTAACTTTGGCACAGGTAGCCAGGAATGGGAATTTCCCACTTCCAGCCAGGCACTTCTTGGAATAGGCTCAGGATCATGTATGGGCACAGCTGCTGCTGTACTTGAGGGTCCCAGGACCCAGGCACAGCTCTTTGAACAGCCAAATGCATATCTTCCCAGCCACTACAACCTCACTGAGTTTTTTGTATCTTGAAATATTAAAATAAGCCCAAAGCGACTTTAAAATTTAAAAATCAGACCCCTTGGAATCCATGCTTTGGAGAAAATTTTTCCCCCTACATAAACCAATATTTGGAACACATACACACAATGTATATGTATACTAAAATATGTGTAGAAAACAGAGTTTACTATAGTGTCCAGGTTAGTAGGATTTACAGTGAAGAAAGCCACAGTTTACACTCCCATCTGCTTTGAAATGATTTTCAAAACAGCTAATAAGCATTGTCTGTTCACTGATGCATGCACTTGTTTGGGAAGCAAATCTTAACTCTTACTAGTGACCTCCAGGGCTAGAAAGAGATGAAAATGATCACCCCCTTATACATCCTCATATTGTAAGTCTGTTAAAGAGGGGTCTTATGATGTTATTCTACACAGACTAATAAATACCATCGTTAAAAGATGATGATTATAATAACTGTGTTCCCTTGCCAAAAAAAAGTAACCAAGGTATTTTAAATTGTATTTTTATCATGATAGGGAGATTTCAAATAATTTAGCTAATTTTACCTAATAACTACTGAGAATTAACATTGTTATTTAATGCAATCAGTAGTTGAATAGAACATAAATCCAAGAACTAAGCACTAGGGAAGATGTGGAACAGATAATGTTGAGAGATTTTTTAATTCTCAAGGATAGAAAAGGGAGAACCCAAAGGAAATTAAGTGCCACTTTTCTCCAATAAGTGATTAGGTGTTCTCATTTCTTAAAATTACCCAGCAAAGAATATATTTTATAACACATGTATTTTTTATAATTTCTGAAAATCTACAATGGAGATTATAGGCATTTTCTAAATAAACTGTCTTTATTTCTATCTCTAGCTGCTGTTTCTTTTCCCAAACATCAAAATAAACTGTTACTTTATTTTATTTTTATGGATTACTTGAAAATATAAAATGTATTTTGAATGTTTATATATTATAAATGCTATATCAACTTGTTCAATCTAATAAAGGCACTTAACACTGTAGTTGAATTAGAGAAATAAATAAGCACAATAAAACTTCACTTAATATACTCGAACATTTCTTCAATAAACAGTATGAAGTCAGATTCCTATGTAATTTAGCAGTTGCACGCAGCAGCACTCTGTGATACTAGTTGAAAATAGCTACTCCGAAACATGAAGTGCAACACAAAGAAATTATTCTAGAGGTCTGTTCATTTCCCAGGGTTCTGTCCAGATTGAGCCAACTGGTGCAGAAGCATGAACTTGAGAAAGAGCAGTGTGAGCAAGCTCAGGTGTTGAGCTATTTTCGATGTTTTTCTCTCCCACCTTCTGCTCTTCCCCTCGGGTCACTTGAAAACACAAATAAAAGTGACTAGCATTTTAAAATGCCAAATAAAGTGGAAAATTATATAAGACAGTAGTCTCCAAAGTAGACTGCAAGGAAATAATACTGAAACTTTCACCTGTGTGCATTTTTCTTATTTTCCTCTAAAATTAAAATAAATTATGCTGGACTTGGCACATGACTAGACATCAATACCCTGTGACAGAGTGCTGCCTGTCTTGTATTGTGCTTATGGATCCTGATGAGACACGTGTCTACTGAGAGGAACCGTTTCAGTAGGTCTTGCCACAGTTGAGCCTGATGCCCTGAATTCAGCCCTCCTCTTTCCTTGATGACCAAAGGAGAAGAGGTTGAAGAGAGGGCCCCATCCAAAGGGATCCACAAGTACGCTTACGCATCCACTGTGGAAAAAGAAGGATGCATCGCTTCTGAGAGTCTTTCTGTCGGAGTGAAGAGGATGAGGATGCAACCTGGACCTGTGAAGCCACTTTTATCTTTACTCTTGATGTGTTCCATTGAATAGTTTATCTAACTACCTGGTTAGAGTACTTAGTTTAACTAAACCATGTTTGGAGGAAAGTGAAGCCAAGAGAAGTCACAGCAGTCACTTGGGCCATTTGCACCATGTAAAGCTATTTTACCATGCTTCCATCATGATTTCTCACAGTGCCTATCACTGAATTCTCCTTACATTATAACGATATTAATTAATAATAATTAATAAGATTCCCACGTTTACAAAGGAATGCCCCTTGAAAGTATTTGAGAATGAACATCTCAAAATACATATTTAAATATATTAACATAATATATATTATCTAATTTATATAATCACTTATATGTTTATGTGGCACATTATAACATATATTTATGTATAGTAAATAAATAGATATATGACTTGTAAATAATGGATAAATATAAATACATTAGATTTAAATTATATATTATATTTAATGCATGATATATTATTCATGTGCATGCCATTCTGCTAATAAATTATGCATTATGCAAAACATAAAGTGAATTTTTAAAGATAAGATAAAGAGTAAATAAACAATATTATTAAAATTTTAATTTTATTCTATTCGTCAATGATAAATTCATACCTTTTCCTCTCACATATTTCCAGAGTAAATATACCCTGTCTTTGCTATTCTGAATATACCAGTCAAAGCTAAGACATTTTTTTTCTTGTGAAGGGAACAGCTCGAGGGTAGATGTGCACAGGAAACAGAAGCACTAAGGACCCCAGCAGCGGTGACGAAGCCGCAGTGGGGTTAGCAGCCTCAGAGCACACCTAGGCTCAAGGGGAAGAAGCGAAGAGGATACCTGGTGGGAACTGACGCGGCAACACAGCCACTACTTAAGACTCTGCTGCGGACAGGAGTGTGGTCAAGGCCTGGTCTGTGGTATCCAGCCAGAACCCCCATTGGCAGACCTAGCTTAATGCAGTCGTCCGGGCTTCAGGAGGAGCTCTGTGTAAACAGAGCAAAGCAATGCAAAGGTGAGAGTGGACGGGGGCAGACAGCCCAGAGCCCGCCAGTGGAACTCTCCCTGGCTTGCTAACTAGTTCACCTTCCGATTCCTATATCTTGACTCGCCTCCATCAGCCTGGCAGGAAAGCTGTTCATTCTTTTCTTTGCTTACTCATCTTTAGAGGACCAAGTCAGTCACATTCATGCAAACAAACGCTCATGATGTTTCTACCACATACACTGTGCTATGTGCTGGGTCCTAGGAATTATCTTTTATTTTTGGAAATTAATGTGTTACCCCAAATCTTTCTTTTATTTTCTTTTGATGCCAAGGATAGCTCGGATTATATGTGTTTCCTATTTAAAGATTTCTAAGCACATGTGAAGCAGATATTCTACCACTGAACTATATATGTAGCCTTTTGCCCACATTTTATGGTATTATATATTGGTTGAAACAGCCCACTAAGTTTGAGGACCTAGCATGTCTGGAGGAGAACTTGGATCACATCCTATCTCTGCTTCAGCTTCCTCTGCTGTGTCCTGGGATAATAATAATATGCACCGTATAGTTGTGTTAGATGGATAACATAAATGAATATGTACACCACTTATAGAAGTGCTTGGCATAGAAATTTCTTTTCATGTGTTTGCTAAAATAAATAATGAATAGCAAGCCATTCCTTTTTATACGTTTCACCAGCCTGTCATTCATATTTCTATTATAGAATTTTTTTTTTGCCTTAAGCTGTAATCCACACATCTGTCATTTCTGAGAGAATAGAAGTTCTTTCTAGGGAGAGTTTATGATCAGTTATCTCTGAGCTCTCAATGCAAAGAACCTAACAGATGCTCAGCAAATGTTTGTTTTTATTAATCATTCACCTTACATACACCTCCCTTGCGTCACAAATCATGAAATCAAGTGAGGAGTGTCAAAGACAAAATATTTATAAAAATGTTGAGAAAAAAGGGATTAGCCTGTCAAATCTGACAGTCACGCAGAAAGTTGTGTTAAAGCATTTAAAAGTGGCTGGGAGGGCTGCAGAGATAGTTTAGCCCCTAAAGTCCTTTCTATGCAAACATAAGGACTCAGGTTCAATCTCAGAAACCACACCAAAGGCTGGCCATGATTGAGCTCACTGGTAAACCTACTGTTGGAGAAACAGACACAGGAGGATTCCCAGGGCTCATGGACCAGCCAGCCTATCCTACTTAAGCAAACCCCAAGTCCCAATGAGGAGACCCTGTCTCAAAACTATGTGGGTGGCTTCTGAGGAAAAACACCCAAGACTGATCACTGGTCTCCACACTTGTGTCTATAAGTGTGCTCACACAGGTACACAAACACCTGCACATATATTCACACAGCCCAACACACACAAATTTATTAATTAATTGGAAACGTATCCAGGAAAGTCAGGCATGGTGCTGAATGCCTGTAATCCTAGTCCTCGGGAAGCTAGAGTAGGAGAACTGCTGTGAGTTTTAAATCATCCTTCTCTTGGTTCTAGGATTGAGAATTATTGTTGGGTGTGGTGGGCATGCCTTTAATCCCAGCACTAGGAAGCAGAGGCAGGTGGATCTCAGAGTTTAAGGCCAGTCTGGTCTACATAGTGAGTTCCAGGCCAGCCAGGGCAACATAGTGAGACCTTGTCTCAAAAAAAAAAACAAAAATAGGATTGCTGCTTACAATAATGATTAACAATTAGAAATGAGTTGGATATGTTCATATTAATCTGCAGAAAAATTATTGAGACAAAAATCTATAAGATTAACAGTGTTTGAGTAAAACCATACATCTACATTTTCAAACTATAGATATTTGAGTAATGAAAATGAAGCTACCGCAATAAAAATGCCAGATTTCTTAATTTTACCATTCGGTAAATGCAAAGGATTCATTCGTACTCTGTTCCACCACCTGAGAATGGAGACATTTCACCAAGCAGCTTTGTTTTGCTCAAAGCACCCTTTGTCTCCAGCCTACTGTGAGACACTTTTGCTTTTTGGCTGAGAACTGTGAGGAGGAACCCCTGTTGGAAACAGTGAGAAATGCCCAGTTCGGGGATTAAACCCAGCTTCCTACAGAGGCTCCCAGCAGTGAACTGGTCTCATAGAGTAAGCTCCTTGTTGCCTGTGCAGGGGTCTTTCTACTGTTTGGTTTGGTAGTGAGACCTCAGAGTAAGTCACAGCCCACCTTTTGGTCTAATTTACCTTCCCAGCTTTTTTTTGTAAATAAAATATCTGGGTGTCTCTGTGTCTTCTTTCCTTCTTGACATATCTTTTCACTATCTTCTCTGTCTAAAGAGTCACACTTTGTGACCTGTTGTGGTTGTGCTATCAGCATCTCTTTGCAATTAATTAACAGGATAAAGATATTTTCAGAACTATTCATCCATCATCTACAGTGCCTTCCGAGTACCATTTCCTCAACCTTGACCTGTATTGTAAATTCTCTGATACTAGGAGAGTGTTTCTTAATCTTTTATGTCTCAGTAGTTTGAGTTTGGGCTTGTTTGAACCTAAGTTAAGAAATTTTAGCAGGTTTTTTTTTGTTTGTTTGTTTTGGAATTTTTTTTTTTTTTTTTGCTTTACAAAAGTATAAGCAACTGAAGATTTTATTTAGATAGGAAGCTGGTATTTAGAATTTAATAATACTATAAATTTTCAACTAGGACTAACTGGTATAATACCTGTATTTTCATTGAACTTTGATCTCAGTGTTTACTTTCTTTCTTCAAAGGGTCAGTGACCCATGGCAGTCTGTTGCAGGCTCTGTTGTGGCTTCCAATAAGTCCCTGGTAGATACATACGTCTCTATGTCCTTCCCTTCCACACTGGACACTATCTCCTGTGGCAAAAATGAAGGTGTGCGGCTTCTTTGGATTGTCTCATAAAAAGTTCTGTGGCCTCTTCCTTCTTGGAGGGAATGCCAGCTTTCCATGAATACACTTAGCCTTACATGGAGGTGCACATGGCGAGGAACTAAGGACTCTGTCACCAGGCTATTCTTGGTCTTATCCCCTATGCAAAAATGCATCATCTTCACTGTTGTTCAGGAATCATGTTGGAGACAGATGCCTCAACTGTATTCAGACTTGATGGTATCCTCATTTGACATCTTGACTAAAACTCTTGAGAGACCCAAGGCACAATCACTAAGATAACTCACCCCTTACTTCCTAACCCACAATTATTTTCTGAGATAATAAATGTTTTTAGTCTACAAAGAAACTGTGTAACATATTTTATTGTTTTAAGCCTCTAAATTTCAGGCTAATTTGCTATACAGCTTCTGTTCTTAACTATAAACATTTCCCTGGCCCAGGTATCTGCATTAAAACAATTTTTTTTAAAAATAAGAATCAATTTTCAGGGCTGGAGAGACAGCTCAGCAGTTCAGAGCACTGACTGATCTTGCAGAGGACCTGGGTTCAATTCCCAGCACCCACATGGTGGTTAACAACTGTCTTTAACTCCAGGGGTTCTGGCACTTTCTTCTGACCTCTGAGGGTATTGCATGACATGGGTGCACTTACCATACAGGCAATATTCTCATTTCATAAAAATGAAACTAATAAAACTTTTTTAAAGAGTGAATTTTTTCCCCAAGTGCTTTCTTCTTTGTGTGAGAAAATGATATTCTTCCTACTAATGTGCTTTGACATTACAAGGCAGCCAGCATTGACTGACAATAACAGCCTTTAGAGAAAACAGTGTGTTTATCGAAAAGTATGGGACATGTTTTCTCTAAAGACTGTTATTGGTCTTATCTCCAGTGTCATTAACAAATGGATATCATATATTCTATCTCCGAATTTCATCAGTATTGATGGACCAAGAACTAGGAATGTTGGGTTTAGGTTTTAACTGTATTGCCTCGTAACTCATAATATTAACAATAATTTTTCTGGGCCTTAGTTCTCTTATCTGTGAAGGGAAATGATCAAAGACCACTGTTTCAGTTCAATTCTTTTCCATACACCAGGCTCTTCCCTGGAGGTAAACACAGCAGCATGACTTACATTTCATATCACATGACTTCACTGGTGGAATAAATTTAAGCTATGAAAGGGTTTAGTGAGGGAGTTTATTATATAAATATAAATATATATGTATGTTTATATGTATATATGAACATCTTTATTAACTGAACTAGGTGCTGACATTCTAGAGCCCTAATCAAATGTTTCAAATTAATAACACTTTTATAATGCTATATTGTTCTTTGTACTTTGTGAGGAACTTTTTAAAACCATTGTATAAGCCTTACAGAACCCATCTGTGCAGACTAGGCTTTATGACCCAGACTATTTACCCTCTCACCCCAAGCTCTGTTTTTGGTTATATAGGATTTCTCTGTTGAACAATCTCAAAGTTACTTCTTTAGAATATTTATTCCACTTGCAATTAATTAATGAATCCAGATATTTATGGTGTTTTTAAAAGTCATCTTCTCTTCTAGATGAAACCATCTCTAGTTCTTCATTCAGTCATAGTTTTTAGACTACAGAAAGTCTTGACATAGAATTCCTGTGCAGATGGATTTATTTTCAATTTTACATCTGTGTAGATGAACAACTTAAGTCAGAGAGTTTAAATGAGTAACTCACACACTGATTTCTGCAAGAATCAAGTTATTCTGTTACTCATGCTGCTTGGAACAAACTGTGTGTAAGTATAGACCATCAAAGTCCCATGCCTCCTTCTGTGATTCTTATTTTGACGTTAGTTACCACAGCAGCAGAGCTGACAGCTGCTAAGAGCAATGTTGAGAAGAACACAGGGAATGACCAGGTAGGTGGTCGCTATGCTGTGGAGTTTTGTTCTGGGTGCCAGACTCCTTCAATTATAGAACTTTTATTAAGAATGAAAATAGAAGACTTGAACCAAGGATGGAAGCATTATTTTAACATTTGATATTATAAATTAACCTGGAATATGATTCCTTTAAAATTAACTGCATCAGACTTAGATTTCATTTTGAAAATACTAGAAAAACGAGACTTTTGTCTTAATATCTTCTCTCTCTTATTTTCCATTTCCCAGTTACAGAATCCTAAAGAGTGGGATTGTCCAAATGGAGAAAATGTCTGCATAATGATAAAATTATAGTTTTCTTTCCTCCTTCAAAAGCCTGCTCCTTTGTTTAGAAAACTGTATTTACTCAGTTGCATTTTGTGCTTTTGCTCAAGTGTCAATTTTCCCATAAAGTCTAACTCTATTAAAATATATTTGCCTGTGGCCATGCCATCTTTAAATTTTCCTTAATTTGCATACACTTCATGTCTCAATGGAAAATCTAAAATGTCTGACATAGAGTCTATACATAACAATACTTTTGATTGACAGTGAGGTTTATTATGCATTGATATGACATCATATTTATGTATAACAATGACTTTTTGACTGACAACTAAGCAATGATAGAATTCTGGGCACCTTCTATACAACATTTTTATAAGGCAAACTAAAATATCTAGATAATTGGCTGAATTTTTCAGTTTTCATGCCAATTGCTGAGCATTGGGTCTGAGACGATATGATGAGCTAATGCCTCATTCTTTTTTTGTGTGCCAAAAGATAATATTTTGTCTCAGTAAAAACACTATATATTTTACTTCCTTTTGCTTTTAATAACTTTATGTGCTAAAAGTGGGAAATTTCAACATTTAATTATTGGTTTTAAAAATAAGCATGTTTAGTATTGGTCTGCAAAATATATCCAAGATTCTTATAACAGTAGACCATCTTAATGGGGTTCTGAGTTCTGATGTCATAATGAGGCTCATCAGGAGTCACATTTGTGCACATCAGTGTATGCTCATGTCAATCAATTAACAGGTGTTTCCAGAGCACTGAGCACAGAGTCAGCACTGAGCAAATATAAGACCAGATCGGAGCCCAAGAAGCACTTAGGGCATGCCACCAGGAAATTCATAATTAAGTGCTAAGTAGTATAAAAGACTAAGGATCCAGAGAAAGGTAACTGCAGAGTGGTCTGTGCAGTAAGATCCAAGCTCAACCTGATCAATGCTACCCTGCTGGATGAGCCCAGATGTGTGGCTTCACAGCTTTGCTTCTGAGTATCTTAACTGTAGTGTGAGTTACAGTGATCTCCAGGCTCTGCTGTTTGACTTTATACATCAGGCTCAGCAGAGGTAGGGAGATCTGCACCGAGTATGGAAAGTGGACATTGGAGTCACACTGAGAAGAGCACAAATGACTAGGTGAGGATTCTCTTGCCAGGGAGGAAGCTTGCACCAATCTGAAATGTGTGTTTTACCATTAGCAATAAAAATATCAAAAAATCTGATCTTTACAGTATTTTACTTGACTCACTGAAAAAACAGTGCCATAATAATAAAATGTTTGCTCATTTAGCCAAAAGATTTTTAAAGCAGAAACTACCTAGCTTTCAAAATCTGATTCTGGAAGACATCTCTGTAAAATGACTACACAGCTTCAGTGTGACGGGGGTGCTGGGTTTTAAGCCCAGGTGAGAGCACATCACTGAAGCCCTGCCCCAGGGAAGAACTGCAAACAGCACCAGCTGTTGTTTTCTACATGCTTCACGGTCCCTAAACAGTGAACATTATTCTGTTATCTTTACATTGATTTCTGCCTTGTGAATGTCCAGGAAAGATCCAAGATTGTGCATTAAACGGAGAAAAGGATTAGTCCTTGGTTCACATTAGGATATATAAAAATAGAAAACATCATTTTTAAAAAAGAATTTTTTAAATTATATTTTATCTTTTTATTTTGTGTAAATGTATGTCCACGTACCACCAAGCACATGTGGAGGTCAGAGACAACTTTGGCAATCAGTTCTCTCATCCCATCTTGTGGGTCCTGTGGACTTGAACTCTTGGTGACACGGGATAAACCCTGAGCCCTCTTGTCAGCTCTCAGTAAAAGACTTTTGACCTTCTTACCCAAAGGAACAACTGTGAGCTTTGTTTACTGAGTCTTCTATCGTTCTTGAAAACTATAAAACTAGACACAAATATTTTGCATCTAACCGTTGTATGTTGTATTAAAAACAGACGTGGCTACACAATTTGTGTTCATCTGGTATTTTGTAATTCCCAATTTGTTTTACTTTTGGAGGCTGGGTGTGGTGGCAACACCTTTAATCCCAGCCTGATCTACTGGTCTACGTAATAAGTTCCAGGCCAGCTGGGGCTACAGGGAGACCCTGTCTCAAAAAGACCAAAAAAGAAAAAATTGTCTTAGTTTTGGAAATAAAATCCACTTTAGAAGCACTAGATCCTGTCTAGCTGAGACCACTGACACTCAGATTTCACTTTCAATAGTGAAATAATGAAACTGACTTGGACTTTTTTTTTTCCAAGAGAAACTAAGTCTCGTATTATACTTTCAGAAAGGATAAGCTAAAATAAATTATTTTATGGAAATAATGGAAAAATGGATGGACATTTCACTTAAACATACTGGTGCTCAATGATGCTTTGAGTAGACAGTCACATTAAAAAAACGCCACACATTTTATGGTTTCTTTAGAAAAAAAAAGACTACTTATATGTACATAAGTGTTCTGCCTGCGTGTATGTAAGTACACCCATGCACGCAACACCTGGGGAGACCAGAAGAAGGAATCAGATCCCCTGACACTGGAGTTATGGATGGTTGTTAGCTGCCATGTGGGTGCTGGGAACAGAACTCAGGTCCTCTGAACAAGTAGCCAGTACTTTTAACTGTTGAGCAATCTCTCTCGTAAGGGAAAGACTATTTTTAAAAGTACTTGTGGGTTCACAACAAAATTAAAAGACAAACAAAAATTTCCCATACACCTATTGCCTTCACACACACATTCTCACCTCTGTTACCAGCTTCCCCCATCAAACCTGCACGTTGATGCAGGTTTGCTAGAATTGGTGAATCTACACCAACTCATCATCACCCCAAGTGCATACAGGATGCACTCTTGGTGTGTTTTTCCAGTAGATTGGACACATTAATAATAAAACGTAACTATAAGGCAGACAACTGTCACCTATCTGAAAATCCCCTGTGCCTTTTCATTTTCTCCTTAGTTTTGACTTTTTAGAATGCTGTTCAAGTTGGAATCACACTGTCTACAGCTGTTCAGACTGTCTTCTTTCACTTAGTAAGATGTTGATCTTTCCTTCAGGTCTTCTCATGGCTTGAGAGCTCATTTCCTCTTAGCAATGACTAAACTTCCAGATCTGGACACAGCATCCTTTATTTGTCCATTCACCTTCTGAAAAAGTAATATCAACTTTGGGCAATTGCAGGCTCTCAACATTACAGCAATGGTGTTTGTACGGTTCCAATTTAATCTTATTGCATCCACATTGTTGAAAAAAAAAATCACTTGATAGTGATTTGTATATAAAATTTATATACAAAATACATATATATATAATTTATATGCAAAATTTTATATTGGAATATAAAATATTCCAATAGCATGGGTTGAAATTTCCTCCAAATTGGAAGTTTGATTTTTAGGATTGAATAAACAAACTAGGCATTTCAGAAATGTAAGCTGCCATTGTTTGGGGATGGGAAAGGATCATGTTTCACAAACCTGAGCTTCCATAACAAGCACCAAGGGGCACTCCTGGAAGTGCAGTGGTGGACACCTGAGTCACTGATGGCGTCTGCCAGCAACAATGCAGGCCATGTGTGCAGCAGACAGTCGACACAGACCGGGACCTGCACTCACAAGACACTCTCTAAGGACTCCCACAAATGCTGTCTAGGGGAAGTTTACCATACTGGGTCCTGAATGGCCAGGTTTACTATTATATCTTTTTTGGGAAGGGGGTGGAAGGAGTACACAAGGTCATGTTGAAACAACAATATTTGAATATACCTTTTAATATAGTCTGATTTATTTGCATAGGCTGGTGAACTCGGGGACAATATAACACTAAGGATGTTTATAGTACCTTGCCAGGGCTGAAAGACTCCAACCTGCAAAGATGATCACTTCAATTTTGAAAGTCAGGAAAATGCAAGAAAAAAAAATGTATATAGTTGTATGTGGGGCCTCATGATAATAAAGATGGCTTAGAGGAAGCACAAAAGGAGCAGCTTGGGTATGACTTAACTTGTTTTGACAAAAGTTTGATTGGGTCTTAGAACTTCCTCCCTCATGAACAGCTCATGTTATGCTCATCATATCTATAGAAGCTAATGTAACCTTGAATGCTTGCAGCCTGCGTGCTGAGAAGACATTTAGGATGATTGGTTCCCTGGCTCCTGCTTTGGAAATCCCCTTGTGGTTTTTGCCTTTATAAGATACTACGTAACTTTTATTAAACGAGTTCCTGCTTTGACTGGACTCCCTGTCGCATCTGATTGCCTCCGGGACTGGAGGCTGGGAGCGGGTGGACAGTGGGCACCGCCCCCCCATCCCTCCCCCATCCCTCCCCCCCGCCCCCCATCCCCCCACCCCCCGTGGAATTCCCCTGGGAGCTGCCCTGCTGGAGGGGAGCTGAGACCCCTGGGGGAGACTTGGATAGTTGTACACATTATCTAGGAAGAAAGGACAAAGGTCAGGAAAAGGGCGGCAGAAGCTGGCCAACTCACATCCCTCACCACAAGTTCTCTGCACATTTGGAGCTGTGAATTACTTTGTTTTCATCCAAACTGTGAGGTTACTAGGGCGGTGGTGCACAGGTGTAATCCAAGGACTGAGAGATGAAGGCAGGGGACACTGAGTCTGAGGCCAGGCTTGGCTATATAGCAAGACTTTGCCTCAGGCAAACAAGAGCACACAAAACAATGTGCAAGGTGTTTTGAAAAGTATATTTAGAAACATGATCTTGTTCTAACACTGTACTCATGAAGAAAAGCTGGTGGGATGAAACATGTGGCTTAAAAAGTAATCACTAGAAGTGGATGTGGTGTCACAGGCCTTTAATCCCAGCACTTTGAAGGCAGAGGCTTGTGTATCTCTGTGAGATGGAGGCCAACCTGGTCTACATAGTAAGTTGCAGGTGAGCTGGGACTACAGGGAGACCCTGTCTCAGAAAAATAAAAAATAAATAAAATAAGATAAAAATTAAAAAGTAGCAACTGGAAATTATTGGAAGTTTACATACATGGAATCAATTGGACAATGCTGCGGGCATTGACAAGAGCTCACAGAAATTTCAGCCTTGGGGACTCTCGGAAGCATTTGCTCTTGGATGCTTGGACTCCCCATCCCACCCATCCAAACATCCTCTGCAATTGCTGCACAGCACAACAGGCAAGTTCCCTTGCTGTCTTCAGATAAAGGGAGTCAAAGTAAGAAAGAACAGGGTCATGTATCAAGTCACGTTCAGGCATGGCTAGTTCACATTTAGCAGGTGACACTGTGTGTAAGAGAACATTACCACACAGTTATGGAGCCAAACAAAGAGAGAAAATGTCACTGGGCTGCCTCATCTGTTTTCAGCTTGGTTTTGGTTCTCAGTGTTGAACTTTCCACAATCTTGAGAAGATTTCTTCTTCACTGTTTTCAATGCTTTTGTACTATGCACATGCAAGGGAGGGTTTCACAGTGTTCTTGTCCCATTTTTCGCTCCTACCCCCTTAACACACCTTCATTAAGCTTCAATTAAAATTGGTCCTGTGGGAAAATTCTCTCATTTGCAATCTTCCGCTGCCTTGTTTCCATTTGTTCTCAAATTCTTCAGTTTCTGTGTCTTCAAATGAAATCAGTTGGTTACTTCATGTCCACAAAGACATCCATAAGCCATGTCCATGTATGTGCACACATGCCTACACTGTATATTTATTTTTTCAACGAAGAAAATTAGAATCATATATAATTGATATGTTTAAAATGTTTCTTTTATTTTTATGTGTGTGTATCTGCATATATGTATGCACACTAGATGTGTGCGTACAGGTGCCCATATAGACCAGAAAAAGCGTCATTGGCTCTCCAGGAACTAATGGCTGTGAACCATCATGTGGGTACTGGGAACCAAACCCAGGTTCACTGCAAGAGCAGTAAGTTTTAGCTGCTTAGACAACTCTCTAACACTAACAATCACATATCATTTAAACTTTCAGATATTTCTGTAAATTTTAAAAATGAAAAAGTCACTCTGAATTCCAAAGAAATGGAGAAAATGGATTAAATGATGGAGAAGAAATTTATAGCTGTAGCAAAGTTAACATCGTATGGTAATCATTTTAGTAATTGAAATGAATGTGTAATTACCAGACAGCGACAGGGAAGCTCCACAATTCACCAAACTAAATCGAAATATCAGCCAAGATGGCGCCCAAAGGGAAGACAAAGCTCCTGCCCCTCACAGAGCCTGAGCCAAAGTGAAGGCATTGAAAGCCAAGAAAGCAGTGCCAAAAAGGTGTCCACAGTCACAGAAAGATCTGCAGGTCATCCCCCACTTTCAGTGGTCCAAGATCCTATAGCTCTTAAGCAGTTCAGACACAGGAGAATCCCCAAAAGAAACAAATTTGATCACTATGCATCATCCAGTTCCCCTGACCAGAGAATCAGCCAAGAAAAAGACACAACACCATACTTGTGTTCACTGTGGATGTCAAGGCAAACAAGTCCCTGGTCAGACTGTGAAAAAACTCTGTAACACTGAGGTGGTCAAGTTAGTACCCTGATCAGACCTGACAGAGAGAAGATGGCATATGCTCGACTGGCTCCCGAAGGTGATATTTTGGATGTTGTCAACAAAATTGGGATCATCTACACTGTGCCAGCTAGCTAATTCTAAATGTGCATTTTTTTCACCATTAAAAAAAAAATTCAGCAGCATCCTAACCAGGAAACACCTCCTCTTCCCTTGAGGTAAATGAATTTTATTACTGAGATGCCATTATGTCATATTTCTACTTTTATCACTTATTCAAACATATCTATTTTTCTTCATAATGTTTCATTGCTAAGATAATTGAACTTTGCAATTTTTATCTGAAGCTTATATTACTTAAAAATCTCTGTGTGCATGATTACATGGGAAAGGGTAGAGGCAGAGTTAGGCCTGATTTAGCTCTCCTGGTTGATGACTGCACTGGAGCTCACAATTGATTACAGCTTCCTGACCTCTCTTTTCCCACTCATTACACTCTTCATTGGATACTGGTATTTCTAGCTCTTAGGGCATCTTTATTTTGGAGGCGTGAAAGGAAAAGACCAAGAAGGATTTGAAAGATAATAGATTTTTGTTTTGATGTTTCAATTGAATGCAGGTCTGAAAATGCTGAACTATCTAAGGTATACTAAATATTCATTAGACAGTTTAGCTTTTCCTAAGTTCTAAATGAAAATGACCCAGCAAAACCAAATTGAAATTTCGTAGAGTACTTTTCAAGTATGGGTCTAAACCATACATTAAATAAATGCATTCATTTGAATGCAAGTCTCTCTCTTTCTCCAGAATCCATCCACACCCTAGGTCTATTACACTTTCAGTTCAGTGCCTCCAAAATGTGTATGGTGCGAATCAAATAAACAGCTCAACAGCGCTCATAAGCAAACAATCTTGTGGTCTGGTACATCTACAAACCCCGTGTGCTGCTTTTTCTTTCTTTCTTTTTTTTTTTTTTATGCTTCTCCACTTACAGAGGTTAATGTAAATTTCATTTGAATTCAAGCAAAATATTCTGCATTATTTCTACATAGACAAATCTGTTCAGAAAGAGCTGCTCAGAATTTACCCATGTGAATCCAACAGCCCTTTACAGGCTTGTTAGAAGCATAGCAAAATGTGCTCACTTTTAGAAATCAACCTTGCCCTGCCAGCCAGAAGTCATAGAACACATAACAGGAAGGGCTTCAGGAATCACAAAACCTGATTCTCCATTAGAAATCATAAAATTTAGGTCAGTCAGAATAGACCCTCATCATTTCAAATGTGCTTTATCTTTGGTAATAGTCCTTGTCTGGATGCCTGTTTTATTTGATATTAACGTAAGCGCCATAACTGTCTTTTGCTTATAGACTTCATGAGATATCTCTTTTAACTTTCAGTCTGTCTGTATCTGTATATGTAAAATGCATCCACTTTAGGGAACATATACATGGATCCTGGTTTTCAGCGCAGACTGACAGCTCTGGAATTTTAATCTACACAAACTATGTGATGATTTTGTTTTTCTTGTATTGTTGTTTTGTTCTCTATTAGTCCATCTGTCTTTCTAAAAAAAATTGTTATTTCTCTTTTCATTTATTTTTTTCCTTAGTGTGCTTTTAATAGACATTTAAAAATAATTTTTAATTTTTAAAACAATTGCAAATATAGTTCAGAACATTCCATATACCTTGCATCCAGTAGCCCCTATTAACAGCTGTCACCATGGTGCGTTACTGTTGATGAAGCAAATGGATGCAGTGTTACTAATTAAATTCCACACACTCTTCACATCCTTGGTCTTCACCCAGTCTCTCTCTTTTCTGGCTGAGGGTTCCACACTGCATTTATTCAACACATCTCCTCAAACCTTGGCTGTCACAAGTCTCAGACTTCCCTTGTTCAATTTGTATGCCCTGAGCATGAAGGGGAAGTGGATCAGGTCTTCTGCAGAACGCTCCTCAGTTGGGATTCATCTTACTCCACTCCCAATTAAACTGAGATTATGTATTTTGGAAGACCACCGAGGTTAAGTGACGTTCTTACATCAGACCAAGGTACATTCGAGTCAATCTGATTTATCACTGTTAACACAAGTCTTGGCCACCTGGTTGAAGTGACATTTGTTAATTTTCCTTAATACAAAGTTGCCTTTCTCTTTACATATAGTCACTTGTACAGTCCACGGTGGAGGACTGAGGAGATACAATCCTCCTCTTTCAGAGTGGAGAATCTACCAGAATTGTTTGGTTATCCAAGCATTTGCTTATACCTCAAGGATTTCTGGATATTTCTTTTTTGTCTCTCAGATAGAATCCAATACTATTTTATTTTACTGCTTCAACTGTTCAAAGTCTGGGTACCGGGGCTCTTCTACTTGATGTCTATGTTGATTTGACGCTCTCCCTTCCCCTTCCACATCCTCTTTCCCCAAGTCGTCCCTCCCCCTCCCTGCCCTAGCAGTTTCTTTCTCTCAGACCCTACAAATATGTCCCATACTCCTATTGCCCATTTCTTGTCCTTATCCTCTCGTCAGCCATTTCTCCAAGAAGCTCAGGTTCTTCTTATTGGACAATGGTGACAGAAACCAGCATCTGAGAAGTAGCTGTGCATATTCTTTTGGGAATACCATTTCTCCTAGGTCCTCTCAGTTAACACAGCAAGAAAATGAATAAATAAATACACAAAATTTAATATTTCGATATGCAGTAGTTCTATGCATAGACATCCATACTGATACTAAATGTGAGTTCGTACTATTGTCTCCAGCTCTGAACCATTACCACGTGGAACACTTTAGCCTTGTCCCCTTGCTATGTGTCCGTCACCTCCTGCTCCAACAGTGAGAACCCTGGCTTGCCTCAACCCATTCATTTACCTAACTGTTCAGTTCTTGAAGAACTGTATAATAACATCAGAATTAGTTATCCATAGTCTCCCAACTTTGCAGTCAACTTTGTCAACTGGAGGGCAGCATTTATGGGTAGGGTTCTTTTATCTCTTGTTTTATAGGCTTCACTTCAAAAGCTACTTCGCTTAACAACTTGCTCTCCCATGTTTCTCAGTAACATCGCTTTAAGCATTGGTAATAAAGGCATATTGTTCACATTTCACATTCGGTTTCTGAGGTCTTACAATCTCCTGAATGATTTTCCTAATTTTCCACACATTAAGGTTTATTCTTTGTGTTTTGAGCTGCTGCGGCTTTTGGCCAGGGCACTGTGCTGTGTATTTACCACTGCAGTATCAGTCATAACGGCTTCACTCCCCAGAGCTTCAGCTATATTCACCCTCCCAACTCTTGTGGCCCACAGATCTTTTGATAGTCTCTCCAGTCTACCTTTTCCAGGATGGGTTTAATTAGTCACATAGTTTATAGCCTTTGCAGACTGGCTTCTTTCCTGTGGCAATGTGTGTTTAAGATTCACTGGAATCTTTCCCTGTCTAATAGCTCTTTTTTCATGGAATAACCGTAGAATGGATTACCACAGTTTGCATAATTTTATACTACTGAAAGACACCTAACTTGTTTCCATTTGGGGGTGATTATAAACAAAATTGTAATTATTCATGGGCAGATTTTGGTGGTGGGTAAGTTTTCTGATCTGTTGGGTATTTAATATGATAACTAAATAATTATAGTAGTCTATTTAGCTCTGTAATAAAGTGTATTCCAAAGTGTTGAAGCAACTTTGTGTTTCCACCAGTGAAGATGGGCGTGCCTGTTACTCACCCTTGACAGCAACTAGTCCGTCAGGCCCAGAGGCATCAACAGTTGTCTGTTGGTTATTTTCATAAGCCCTAGATCCTCCATTTTTTTCAGTTGTTCTATCTACTTGTTATTTCACCAATACAATGCCATCTTGATTACTGTAGTTCTAAAATAAGCTTTAAAATGTACTGTGTGTTCTACCTTGTCTTTTAGGTCTTTTGCCTTTCCATATAAATTTTGGAGTACACTTGCTATAAATAAGCTCCTGTGAGTTTTGACTAGAAGTCTGTTTGATCACTGATGCTCAGCCTTTTGGCTTAGATGGAGAGAAGTGTGTTTGCTCTACAGATCAACTCTGAATAAATTATTGAATCTTACATTTCATGAACATGGAATATCTCTCAATTTATACGCACCTTTTTAACTTACCAGTCGTGTAGCTTCTCATGTAATGTAATTTATTAGATTTATGTCTGTGATGGTGGTGGTAATGCTGCTTCCTCTTCCTCTTCCTCCTCCCCCTCCTCCTTTGTCCTTTCCTTCTATTTTTTTTTCCTACCATTGTAAATGTTTTCTTTTAAATTCATTTATTATTATTTATTTTATCTTACTGCATAGCTCAGGCTTGCTTCAAAATCATGATCCTCCAGCCTCAGCCTCCTGAGTAACTAGATTACAGGTATGTAATACCAAGCTAGCGTATACATGTTTTCTCTTTTTAGCTTTAAATCCCAGTAATTTATTTCCGTGTGTAAAAAAGGCATTCACTATTTCATACTTCCCCTTTAGCCTTCACCTTGCTGGGCTTTTCTTATTAGATCTACAAGTGTGCTTTGGTTGGAGGGTGATGTTTTTCTCTCTTTTCTTTTTCGTCAAAGCTTTGGGATGTCTTACATAGACAATAATTTTACCTGTAAATAAAGACATTATGATTCTTTTTTTCCCCGTCCGTATACCTTTTCTTTTCTTTTCTTGTATAATTTTGCTGGTGTCACCTTCTAAAATGGGAGTGTAAGATAAAGGACACCCTTCTTTATTTTCAGTATTAAAAGTGAGCCAACACTGTGTAACGCTTTCACAATGTAGCACAACTGTTTGCTGCAGGAATAATTGGAGATTCTTTTTATCAAGCTGGCAGAGTTCTCATTTATTCCTTGTTTGTTGAGAAAATTTACTATGCCTGAAACTTAGATTATATTTAAGGCTTCTTCTGTATCAATCAATTATGGGATTTTTTTTTTTTGCCATTGATCTGTTGATACTGTAAAGTACATTGGTTAATTCTCGAATTTCAAACTAGTCTTTCAGATTTAGAATAAATCCCCCTGAAGCATGATGAATAATTCTTTGCTACATGGATCAGTTTGGTTTGTTCATCTTTCATGTTTCCTTTTTCTCCATTCATATTTTTAAGCAGTGTCTTATTTCTCAAAACGTGGTTGCCTTACAATCTGAGATGGTTAATACATGAATCTGATTCTTCGCAGTCTGTGGTTTCATTATCATATGTGGATTACTATCCACTGAAACTCCTTCTGACCTCCAGAGGTCATGCTTCCCAAGAAGCATCAGCATTTATTTACTTATTTTCAGGTGTTTGGAAGCCAAGCTGGTCTACAACCATCTAAACAACAGAATTATTCGTTAAGGTATTTCAGAGAATTTAGTCAACCTATAGTGTTGGCATTTATTTGACAACTTTAAAAGGAAAAGTTATCCTTTCCTCTTTTATTCAACACCAGTAGATTTCCTTGTTTTCTGCGTGGTGTTGAATGGAGCCTGTGGCACAGGAAGGGACAAACCTGATTTGTTTCTAGCTCACCTTTATGGTCTTACACGGGAACATTTCTAGGATCCTGACTGTTTAATTTTTAGCTTGCCTTGTGATCACCCCATCTTACTAATGCATGTAAAGGGGCGAAAAAGATTGCACAGCATCCTTAGCCACTCAGCAGCAGGGTGCACAGGATTCCATTCTGAATGACGAAAGGAAAAGGAAGTCTAACTCTCCTCATTTTCTGTGGACCCACTTAAGTGAGTTGATGGACATTACAACCTCTGACTATTCAGATTAAAAAATTACTCTTATCTTGCAGTTGAACAGCAATTTTTAAAAAAAAAGGAATATCCTTGAAAATAAAAATTTGATATATTTTCTTTTTAAAGATTTTAGAATTAAAAAAAATCATGAATGGAATAAATGTAAATATAGATCAAATTTAGTAGTACAGATTTATTATTAAATAGATTGTCAGATAAGGTGCATTTTAAGCACAGAATACTGTCAATTGATTAACGATTTTAATCAAATTCAAGGTCATTTTTGCTTCAAATCAGTGTACCTCAGACAAATGTCCTGGTTTCACTAGAAATCTTCCCAGTGCCCTACTTCCTAACACCAGGGGGAATCTCCAGCTGCTATCCTGGTACTTAAACCCAAATCTTTGGCATTATCTTTGCTTTCAAATCTGTCTCCCTTCACATAACTCATTTATGAACTTAGCACTTTGTATTTTCCTTCAAGCCATTGTTAGAGCTGGCTACTTCCTGATTAGAATATTGTCAGCTTCATTTTGACGTTCTAGTCTCCAGCATCTATCTGCTTTCAAGTCCTCATAAAACACACATATATGAACAGCACATGCATTACACAGTCTATACATCTTATCTGAGCAGCTCTTATGCAAATTCTTAGAGGAAGTCTCCATAATGGTGCCGCTCTGGAATTAGAATGTTTTTAAATTGGAAGGCAGAGAATAAAGACATTTTAGGTTTAAATGTGATATTTGGATTTCTTTTTACAAAGAGATATAGTCACACACTACCACTTAAATAATATAAATCAAGATACAAAGGAAATCTGCTGGTAGAATTAATCTCTACCCTTCAGGCCTTTGTGGAAACTCCTCTGTCCCCATATGATGTGAAGTTGTCCTTAGTTCTTTCTTTAACACTTAAACTTTGAACTTTGTATCTTAGATTAGTTGAAAACTTTATTAGTAAATCAAATCTCTCCCTCTGTTTCTGGTTTTCTTTCTTTTCTTTTTTATTTTATGTGTCTGAATGTCTTGCCTGCTTATATGTAAGTGCACCACATGTAAGCCTGAGGCTTGTGGAAGCCAGAACCTGGGTCCTCTGCAAGAGTAGCAAGTGCTCTAAACTGCTGAGCCACCTCTCCAGCTCACTTCTTTTCTTATGCAGCTCAAGCTGGCCTATAATTCATTAAGTAGCACAGGCTGGCCACTAATTTATGGTACTCCTGCTTCAGCTTCCTGCAACAGTGGCAGCTGGTTTAGGCTCCAAATAAGCCACACAACCATGAAAGAAAGTGACCTGCACTCTACAGTTCCAGGAGGTTTTGTAGATCGAATGCTGCATGCATTTCTGACTGTGAAGAAGCATTTGTATTCTATCTGGTGTAATGTTACCTAATCTCTAGTGCTCATATTTCTCTAAACCATGTTGAATAACACTCTACTGAAAAATAGTAACTACAAACAGGTAAGAAGCTTTAATAATATAAGGATATCAGTCTTCAAGTTTATCTATTGTTTCAAAGCAACTCCAATAAAAATCTCACATGGTGTTTCATAAAACTTATAAAGCTGCTTCTGATTTCTAAATGGAACAGTGAAGGTCTAAGGAAAGGCAAGAACCAAAGAAAGAGGGTGGGGATTCTTTCCTAGTACATGAGATTCATCCACAGTTACAGAAATTGGAACCATATGGTGCTGGGGCAGGGATAGATGCTCAGAATAAAATAGAAACTGTAGATATATTTCTACACATATTTGTAAACTTAATGTATGACTGATACACAATGCAGATTGTTGGGGAAAAGGATGGATTCATCAAGTACATGGAGCCTATTCATGCAGAGGTAATGAATTATAGTTTTTCTTTGTTACTCTTTGGTTGTGTGTGTGTGTGTGTGTGTGTGTGTGTATTGGTCAGAGGACAACTTGTTTGCAGGAGTCAACTCTTCCCACTATGTGTGTCCTGGAGATTGAACTCAGGTCATCATGCTGGAAAGCACTTTTACCACCTCACCAAACCACAGTCTTCCTTCATCACATTTAAAGATTGAGTCCTAGGTTTTATTAACTGGGCGAAGCATCTTCCCTAGCTCCTTGGATTACAATGGATTAATAGGAAAAAGGTTTATTTCTTACCTATGCCACATCCTCATGCAGGTATTTTGGAGAACAGCCTGGTCGGTCAGATCCCCACAGTCATTCACAGAGAGACTTCCCTTCAAATTCGTGGCTCTCCTGTTCTCCAGGCTTAGCTCTTCTCTGACTTTTCTATGCCGGGGAATCAAAGTGATCACTGATGATCATGTAAGAATTTGGGGGTCCCAAATACTTTATAAATCTAAAAGACTGACTAGAAATGAAGATTTTTTTTCTTACTTGTTTGTTTGGGTGAAATAACAAGATTTTAATTTTAAAATGTTTTGTTATTTATATTTTATGTATATCAGCCTGCATGCATGTAAGTATACCTGTGTCATGCAATGCCCACAGAGATCAGAACAGGACTTAAGATCTCTGGAACTGGAGTTATAGACAGTTATGCCATGTGGGTGCTGGGAACCAAACCTGGGTCCTCTGAAAGACAGCCAGTGCTCTTAACAGCTACACCCTCTCTCCAGCCCTGGGAATACCAAGTTAGAAATGTATATATCCATAAGTGGATGAAATATGAATATAAAAATTTATAGAAAATATTTTAAATCCTCAGAAAGACAGAGAAATTTTCTTAAACAAGACAAATAGGCACAGTCATAAAGGAAAGACACGTGCCTTGATTTTTCCTCGCTTGTAGTCCCTAGACTTTCTATAGCTACTCGGGGTCATGAATGCATATGTGCCATGGAAGTAGAGGTGGAGTTGTCTAGACTGTTAGGACTAACGAGGTGGGGAGACAGGAGAAGGGAGAGCAGGGAGCATGGAAGAAAACCCTCAACACACAATATGTGCATGTGGGAGAACTTTAAAACAGCTAAAGACACAGAAACACCACGGGCACTATTTGGAAAGAAAAGGTGGACCAGTAGAAAGGGAATAGGCTCATAGTGGGGATCACAGCAATTGGGCTGAGTGCTCTTGGTGGACTTCACTCAGGGAGCTAGAGTGTCAGATGATCAACTGTCAAGAAAGCCACCCCTAGCCAGAGGCTTCCGAGATCCCTATCTCAAGAATAAGGAAACTTAGATAAGGAGTGAACAGAGCAGGAGTAGATAGGAAAACTGAGAAAGAACTGTGACAGGGAGGGCTCCAAGGGAAGAATGCTGACATGCGACCCTGCCCAGTGGTCTATGGGTTTATGGCACAAACTGGATGGACAGTGAGGTAATATCTACTGGGACCCTCATTATTGAGAGCACAGTGGATGGAACCAGTAAGAGTCCACAGCTCAACTGGGGAGAAACTTGTTCATTCAAGGATGGGGTCCTACGTGCTACTGACTAGCTCAAGATCCACCAAGGGCTCTGCCTTGACTGCCTAAGGGAATAGTAACTCTTGTCGCAATGGGGATGACTATGATCAAAGTACATAGTATGCATGTACAGGAATGTCGTGATGAAACTTTGCTTTTGTCCTTTTATTGAGTTAGCTTGGAACTCACTATGTAGACCAAACTGGTCTTGATCTCACAGAGATCCACCGTCCTCTGTCTCCTGAGTGCTGGGATTAAAGGTGTGCACTACTGTGTCCTGCAAAGAAACATATTTTATACAATGAATAAATGCTGATTTTTAAAGCATAAGTATCTAGCTGGATGTGGTGATACATACCTGTAATCCTGGAATTTGGAAGTTGAGGCAGGAGAATTAAGACTTTGAAGCTAACCTAGGTTAGATAATGAGATTCTGTCTGAGAAAGGGAGAGAGAGAGAGAGAGAGAGAGAGAGGGAGGGAGGGAGAGAGAGAGAGAGAGAAGCTCATTTTCTTTGAAATTTCTTTACTTATTTTATTACTATAAAAGATACTTCACAATAAAATATAAGAAAAGAAAAGTAAAAGTAAATATTGAAAAAATGTTTTCTGGGGACTGGAGAGATGGTTCAGCGGTTAAGAGCACTGGCCTCTCTTGCAGGGGACCTGGGTTCAATTCCCAGCACCTACATGGTGGCTAACAACCATCCATGACTCCAGTTCCAGGGGATCCAACACCTCCCTCTGATCTCCAAGGCACTGCACAACACGGGTGCACTTACATACCTGCAGGCAATACACTCATACACATAAAAAATAAAATTTAATAAGCAAATTAACATAAAAGCCTGTTTTCTGATGACCAAGATGGTGCTGTATGTGTGCATGCGTGTGTAGGGGTATATGTGGACGTCAGAGGCTGACTTCAGGTGTCCTCTTATATTGCTAATTATTTTGAGACAGGGCTTTCTACTGAGCCGGAACTCACCAATTTGCGAGACTATGGGTCAATCAAGCTCCAGGCATCTTCTTGTCTCTGAGCTTTCAACACTAACGTTATAGATGTGTGCCACCATTCTTGGCTTTTATACTGTGCTGGGGGTCTGAACTTTTATCCTTATGCTTGCAGGACAGGTTCTTTACTGACTGAATCATCTTCTCAATCCCCACACAAGATATTTAGAAATATATAATATATTGCCTAGCACAGAAAGAAATGCTAACGGTGTACTGTTATTATCTCTTCCTTCAGTTTCACGTTTGACTCTGATTTGGGCCACATTCTGGATGTTTTCCTATTCATCTGACTCTAAACTGTGTTCTGTTCTTATTTGTTTCTGTCACACATAATAATACATTCCTCTGATGGGAACTTGTAACATCTTGGCACCAAGAATCCTGAGACAAAAGGTATTCTGCTCTGGGATATATTTGACCCTGTTTTTTCTATAGGCTGAGACACAGAACTGAAGAGAAGACTGTAAACTTGTCACCTGGGAGCAGCTAGCTTTGCACTGCACTGCATTGTGCTGTGGGATGCAAAACAAGCTTGAGAAGAGCTGCTCAGTGAATGCATGATACCACTAGTCCAGAGGAATAAGTTTGTATTGTGGTCATATTAATAACACAGTACATAGAAATCTGCATATCTGTACTTTGGCTCTCTCTGAATGTAAGACTCAGAAGAACGTAGTTTTGGGAGGTAAAATTCATGGCAAATTTGTAGGAAAATTGTGTTTATTTCCAAAGAATGTGATTTCCTTAAGATGCTTTTGTTTTGGTTTGATTTAGGTTTGTTGTTGTTTGAGACAGGATCTCCTGATAGTCCCAGTTGGCCTAAAACTTTTGCTGTGTAGACCAGGCTGGCCTCAGTCTCTCAGAGATCTGCCTGCCTCTGCCTCCCAAGTGCAAGGAACACTTCGCTTCGCTAAAATGCTTTGTTTCTGAGCTCTCAGAGTGAGGAAAACACCTCACTCTCAGTATTCTAATCCTCAAAGACTTCCGACCTCTCCATTCTTCTAGCTGGGGCTGAGAGGTAGAACAGTAAGAACCCCGAAAGCAGGCATAGTTGTCAGAGAAGCAAAGCCATTTGGAGATTATACAGGTTCTGTAATGTAATGTTTTATGTCCAGTGTACAGGGCACATATTATACAACATAGTATGGCCGATGCTATCTATATGTATACAAACCCATAGCTGCACATTTTTAAAAATGTACTCGCTACAGGGGCTTGACATTATTCAACAATGGAATCTGTGGCTTTTGTGGCAGATGCATTTAGGGGCACAGGGAACTTTTCCCTCTGAAGTTTTGCTGAAATAAACTGACAATAGGCTGCTGAAGAGGAGAAGTGGGCATAGCAAATTCATTTGATCGTGGTTTTAAGAGACATGAGAACCTTCATGTTGAAGACCCAAAGACCCCGGGTGAACTATTCACTTTTATTCTGGGGTTTCAGAAAGCAGGGACAGCCATGTAGAAATGGAATTTGACAAAAAGGGTCTGAGGTAATAGGAATGGACTGAGTGGGGAATGCCAGCAAGGCCTGCTGGTTCAGATTCTGTTTGACCCTCAGCTGCAACATTTCTTCCTCACAGCAATGGGGCAGGACCCCCTTGGAAAGAAGTTCTTCCTTTCTCTATGACCAGCTGTTACAAAGAAAGCCAGCGAAAGCTAGAGTCATATTTTTAGGTTTTATGGCTGGCTTTACAGTAAAGGTATTCTGGTTTCTATGACCTACCATAGGGAAGAGGAATGCTAGCTTCTGTGGATGGTCTTGGCAGAGAATGAAGGTGAGAGACGGGAGGGCAAGGAAAGGTCAGAGAGGAACTTTGCTTCTGAGGCTTACCATCTGGGGTATTGTTTTCTGAGCACCAACCTTCAGATGAAGTCTGCAGGGAGGGCGGAGCCAGAAGGGAGGCACAGCAGAGGAGTGAAAGCCCTAGCTGGACTCAGGCAATGTGCCTGTGGCTCCTCTTGCTGGAAACCAGTGGCATAGTGTCCCCGGGGGACGCTTTTGGCTCTGCTACCTGACCCCAAATTTGGAGACATGACTAGACAGAGAGGAGGGCAGAGGAGTTGCAGGCCTGGCTAGTATCTGGGCGAGCTGTGTGAGCTCCCGAAACCCTGGCTACTGCTTAGCCTCGGCCATCCACATCCTGTGAGAGAACCTCTCTCACACTCAACTCTAACTGGCAACGAGGGACGTTTTTAAGCCACAGTTCAATTTAGTGTTGACATACTACAAAACTACCACAGAATGCCACCTGTCATTTAGTACCCAGGTGTATCTTGAATTATAGTTACTCGTTAGATGAAAACAATAAGGAATTGATGCCCCACATGATAACTAATCCCACATACAACTACGACACACTAACCTTTCCTCAAGGGTAGTAGGAAGTTCCTGTGTTTGGCTATGGATACTGTTCATTCTTTTTCTAGTTGACAGGTTGGAAAACTATGTCTTGTAAGGTAAGTTCACATATTTTATTGTACAAAAAACTATTTTTGTATAGCCTATGGGCTGTTTTGTTTCTAGATATTTTATGGTAATGCAATTAAAAATAAATAGGGTAGTGGTTACATTTCTCTTGCTGGGATAAAACACTGGCCAAAGCAAATTATAAAAGGAAGAGTTTATTTGAGCTTACGGTTCCAGAGAGTCCATCATGGCAACGAGGCACGGTGGCTAAGTGGCTGGAGCGGAAATCCCAAGCGATCACATCTTCAAGCAGGCACTGAACAAAGCACGACTGGAATTCCAGCAAGTCTTAAAAACTTTCAAAACCTCCCCTCAGTGATGTGCTTCCTCCATTAAGGCCACACCTCCTAAGATTTCCCAAAACAGGGCCACCAATTGGAAACAATATGTCCAAATACTTGGAGCCCATGGGGGATATGTTCATTCAAACCACCACAATACAAATAGAATGTTTTCAATAAAGGACGAGTAAATCCTACTCTTGGCATTCGCACTGCTCCTTTGTATTGCTGTAACGTTAGAATTGAGATGAGGGTGGAAGGAATTGGAGGTGAAAGAGGGCAGGGTAGGCTTGATACAAATACAGTACTCGTGTATGAAATTCTCAGAAAATAAAAACTTTATTTAAAAAAATGTAAACTTCATGTCAGGAGCCTCACCCCCAAGTTTTCTCCATCAACACACCTCACGTTCAGTACAAAGGGAATGTATCTGGTCAGTATGTATTCAAACATATTCACATCAAATATACCAGGGGGTTTTGGGTTGAGATGGTAAAGCATGTGCTTAATATGTATGATGCACTGGATACGATCCCTAGTAACCCCCTCCCTCTCCCAGCCACACACACTGTGATGGTTAATATCAACTGTCAACACGAAAGCATTTAGACTCCTAGGAGATGAACCTATAGGCATGTCTGTGAGGAGCATCCAGACCAGGTCCTGGAAGTGGGATGACCCACCCTAGATGTGAACAGTAGCATCCTGTGGGCTATGCTCCCAGACTGAATGAAAAGGAGAACTCTAGCTGATCCCAGCATTCCTTGTTCACTGTTTCCTGACTGTGGATGCAAAGTGAGCAGCTCCCTCACACTACAAATGCCTTGACTTTATGCTCAAGCTATGAGCCAAATCTGACATTGCTTTTTGTCAGGTATTTTGTTATAGAAATGAAAAAGTGACTAATACACACACAATGCAAAACACACGGCTACTGCTCCCATGTATACAGCTGGCTACTTGACCATAGCGTTTATAGGTGCTACCACCCCCCCTCCACACACACACATACACACACACACACACACACACACACACACACACACACACACACACTGCTTATTCATTATCGCCTCTGCACTCCAAAAGCAGCTCATCTGGTTATAGTTCCCTGCCTAGCAAGTGAAGCAAACCTTTTGTGGGGTAAATTCACAGAGTTTCTCTCTGCCTCGAGGGACACGCCTCCAAGAATGTGATTGACAGAGATGAAGCCAATAGAGTCAACTACTTTCCAACCAACCAGTGACTTGCGGGGGAGGGCCTAGTGGGAAAGCAGTGAAAGCTGGGGAGGAGATGCTGGAGCACAGTGGGTCTCCATCTTGGGTGTGTGTGCCAGAGGTCTCGCACTCCTGATCAAAATGCTGGCTCCCCAATACGAAATTTCTGTCTCCTGGAGGATGAATCCATTGTAAGTAACCCGGAATAAACTGGTTTCTCTAATTGGAGAGCATTCTCCCTTTGCTCAATCAGTTCAAACCTAGAGGGGCAGTGCCAAACGCAGGGCCTCACCGCAAAAGGAGAATTATTAAGGCACCTTTATTCTTGAAGTGTCTGGGCTGTGACTAGTCCTGTGTAAACCGAGGTGTTGCGCTTTCCATTGATTTTAATCACAAGGTACATAAATTCTTTTACAAGGTCTCCTGCATTCCAGACGCAGTCCTTCTTATTTCCACTGTGGTATAGCTACCCAATGTAGCTGGTAGTCAGGATCAGTTACCCAGCAGTCACCTCTTTTCCTGTTGATTTATAAGCATCAGCTGATTCAGCTGATGGCTGACTAGCAGGTCATCTCAGCTTCTCAGTGAATGAAATCAGTATTGTGTCACTATAAGCAAACTACCTCTTGTTTGAGAATGTGACCTTGAGCTCTGTGAAAACCAAACTAAAGAAATGAGAAACAGAACCTTCGCAATAAAATAACTTGGCTAACAAGAGGAAAATTCTCTCTCGTTTCTACCCCTTTGACTCCCAGACTTGCAAATTTTGGCTACCATAGACGCAGCCATGTAGTAGACATTTTACCACACCCTGGTGGATGACTCAGCTTTATATGGTGTCTCCACCCAGAGGGCACCATAACTGAATCTTCAGAAGGTGATTCTACCCTTCAGTCAAGCCAGTAGCTTCAGGATGACAGGGATACAGTCAGATCAGTAAAGTCCACAAAGAGGACCACAACACTGCATTTCCTTTGCTGTGAAATTGCTTCCTTAGTCAGAAGAGATGTGGTATTGAACCCCACAACAGTAGATAAAGATACCTTGTAGGTTTGACTGAAAAACAGAAGTTAGGGAAACCAGACCTTCTGGGAGAAATGAGTCCTGCCCTTCCTACCTAGCACGGGAGGGTTTAAAGTATCACCTTCCACCTAATGGTAGATATCTGCGTTAGCAGATGAGGTGATCAGGAGTGGCTGCAGTCAAATCAGCTTCAGTAAGTGGCAGTGCAGGGGACTCCCTCAAGGCTAAGCCTCGCCCTTGTCCTTGCCGCTTTGTTCATGATGCACTGGGCAGTCTCAGGAACAGCTCAGGAAGGATGCTCACTGACATCTCTTTGTTGAGCAACTACATGAAATATGAGTATCTTCATACTCTGCCCATTGGATTTGTCTGTGGTTATCTTGTTATGATTCATCAATCTCCACTTAAATTCATGGAAGCAATCCCTACTGCTCAGCCAAACCATTGGTCACGGGTTATGATCTGAAAGATATGTGTAGGCCTGGTCATCAGCTTTTCCAGACAACATGTGCAATGAGGGGCCTGCTCAGCATGCCGCCATGCAGGATTTCCCTTTGCCACAGCCTTCCAGCCATGTCCAAAGCTACAGCTACTCATTTTTTGAAATTGTGTGAAAGTCCTGTGGAATTATGTGTAAGCCAAGCCCAAGTGTTTTCTTCTTCAGTCATTATTCATGGAGGGCTCCATGTATAGTTCTAAGTATGGGTTAAGTGGGAGAGTCCTCGACAGAAGCTATAGTCATCTATAATGTAATCTTGGAAGTGATGGTATCACTTCTGGCATGTTCTATTGATTACACAAACCATCTCTGGAATAATGTGAGAGAGAAGTTAGGATGCCAGGATCATTAAAGTTGATCTTAGAGGCTGACTACTAAGCAAGGAGAAAGCAAAGGTCAGCCTAGAACCAGTTACCACAGTATCAAGTATGAGCTTTGCCAATCTGTGACAACATAATTAGAGTGGAAGGAATCTGGAGTTAAACATGTGGAGTAATTGGTTTGTGGAGCTGTATTCAGGTTGTGTATGGTCCATATTGGTTGTGATACATACATTCCGATCTGATCCTGTTCTTGTTCCTTTAAAGGCCTGGGACTTACTGGTGGTGCCATATTTGTATCCCCTTTGACAGTGAAGGCTAGCCCCTGATAGTGTGCTTCTCAAGAGGCACTCCCCAAGTTAGCAGGGTTCAAATATTCTATCATTGCTGGTTTGTTGTTAACACTCTTCCAGACACACCATCCTGCAAATGTAAACTGTTTTTCTGTCCTAGGGGTTAAGCCAGGAGGCCACTGCTTTTTCACTGAGCCATATTCCCAGCAGTCTTTTTATTTCAAGACAGGCTCTCGCTAAGTTGCCCAGGTTGACCTTCAGTTCGCACAGTAACCCAGACAGGCCTTGAATTTTGTCACCTTCTTGCCTCAGCCTCCCAAACAATAGGATTACAGTCTATGCCACCAGGCTCAGCTACGAACCTAATCTTAAAATATTTTAATGATAAATATTTCTAAACGGAACTAAAATGACTATTTTGGAAGGGCCTTGATTTCTTAGAACAGTTGAAAACACTGTCATAAAGTTCATTTTGAAAACTAAAGCACATGGTCAAGAATTAATTCTCTTGCTCATCCATCATCCATCCATTCACTCACCCTTTAACGTAAACAATTCTGGTAATTCAGTCTGTCCTAATACTCTGTGAGGGACCATGCAGTCTTTTAGCCAACAACTCTTGTTGAGAGACTGAGCTAAAATGGGGGAATGGAATGAAAAAGATAAATAGATAGAAATTTCAAATGTCAAGATGAAGGAAAGTTTTAGCAGGTGAAGGAAAAAAATTAGAAAATGACACAAATATGTAGAGAAAGGAGAGAAGTCTTGCAGATGTAGGAAAATGAAATGGGATCAAGGTAAATGCTGAGCTGTGTATGGAGCTCGGGTGGGCTGAGGTAATAGCAGATCTTCCACAGAAGATAAAACAGGGATGAACCTAATGCGAGAAGTCGGAATTTAAAAGATATTTTTCATTCAATTTCTTTTACAAGTATCTGATGAACATCTGCTACAAAAACCTATAAACCTATGAAGGTAAATACCAGTGAGCGAAGCTGAGGCTGTATACTTCCATTCTTATTTCTTTTTATTTTTTCTTTTTGCTTCTTAAAATCAGGATACTCTCCTCTGTGTCATATGTCCAAAGAGTCCCACCAGTGATCAAACTCCACTCTCATTTACTACACAGATGTTTGCTGGCGTACCATGTAATACTTTGTTACACACACACACACACACACATATATGTAATGTTTAAGTAGGGTTAACATGTCTATCTACCATATCTCTTCAAGCTTTTATCCTTTCTTTACTGTGAAAACTTTAAAAATCCCTCCTTATAGGTTTTGAAAGGTACAGTCAGTTTTCACCTAGTCACACTACTATGCACAGCAGCCCAGGACTTCTTTCCCTGTGTGCGCAGACGTCACTGTGCACCCATCAGTCTTGCCAACCCCTCTTTTGCCTGCTCTATTCAGCCTCTGGTCACCTCTATGCTACCTTCACTTCCTGTGACGTCAGCTTCTGCATAACTTTCCATTTTGGAGTGTAGACGCTTTGAGAACGTTGGTGTGGATGAAAGCATGTGACTGTATGGCAGAAGCGGCTTATTTAACGTACTCTACAAGTGTGGAGCCACATGCAGTATGTTACAGGTCCTGGAGTCTTCTTACTGTGTCATCATTTGCATGCCCCTCGGCTGGCATTCAAATTGCTTGCTCTGATGCCAGGAACTTGGGAACTCATTCTATTGCTGTGACTTGTACTTAAGACTTGTACGTGTGCTCAGTCATGGTCGTTTACAGAAAGGACAGAAAATTCATCTGTCCTTTACTTCTGTGTATGGTCTGAACCAGGTCTGAACTCTTCAAAGCTAGAACAACTTACTTTCTGTTCTCTTTTATTTGGAAGACACATAGGTATGTTAGTTACATATACCTTCTCACACTCCCTGTCACACACTCACACTACAGAAATTACAGATACACTCTCACACACAGACCTACAGACATACTTTCACAGATAAACACACACAGACACACTCTTTCACACAGAGGCATATTCACACTGTCACACACAGACGCAGGCTCACTCACATACATCCTCCCAGACACCCACTACAGATACACTGTCTCACACAGAGACTCACTCTCACAGACACACTTACACACACAGACACTTACACATCCTCACAGACACACAGACACAACATCACAGACACAAATTTAGTTTGGACACAGGAGGCCATTAAGGGTAAAATCTACAATGTGAATACTGACAGGTACAAATTCTTAAGAATTAAGTTCAAACATAATGAATACTTGGAATTTTTTTGTTAGCAGTGCTTTATTCAAGGTCATTCGTACTTCCAGGAAGAGATTTCTTATGAAAAGTTACAGACTGTATACTTATGAGTTTCTTAATCTAATAGTGGACATCTTAACTGGGACTGCTATCCTGTCGGAAATTTTTGTTTAAATAATTTTGATTGTTTGTTTCTATTAGTTAATTTTGAGAAATAAAATATTGCCCACCATTTCTCAGGTTCCCTGCTTTGTTTAGTTACTATAGTAATTTATACTCAGATGAGTAGAAATGAGTTAAATTCTTTATTTTGAAATAGATCATTTTTATGGGTGGGAGAATTATCATAGTTTTATAAAACTTCAGCTTATAGCCCATCATACCCATAATGAGCATTTGTTTTTTTTTTTTAATACCAAAAAGTAACACTGAAATTTTACGTGATAAAATATATCATCCCTATTACAATGCTTGCTTTATTTCCTTAAGGAAACTGAAATGAACTTTCATAGTGGGAAATTCCAAAGTCTTAAAATTTGTTATAAACCATGATGAGTTTAGAAAACAAGTAGCAAGTAATAAAAAAAAACATGTCTTCATTGTGCTATTATAAAGTAAGTATGAATATTAAAGTCTTCATCTTGGCCTGAACTTGAAGTACTTATTTTCAATTGATACTTCTAATTCCTGTTTCTTTGAAAAAAATAGAAATAATTTATTTGTTTATCATCCCAATAGCAAATTCAACTGCATCTAAATCCACATTCATATGCTGGCCTACCTGTTAGAAGAGAGGAAGGGTGCTGTCCCACCTCTCCCATCACGAATTATATCTGTAGTTAATGTGGGACCTCTGGAACATCTTCTCAACCCAATATCTGTACATTAACTGCTCTCCTTGCTTCTATAAAATGCTTGGCTTTAGAATATCAAACTGAACAGTGATGGCTTCATTTTGTCCTTTTTATAAGCCCCTGGCCACAAGCCTAAAAAAACGAAGAAATAAACATAAGCCAGTATAGCCAGGAGTGACCGGCACTTTGTGATAAGCTTAGAAAAACAGAGGTCAGGGCTGGACTTGGGCAATGGTCAGCACATTTCAATAAACGTGAGTAATGCATTCCATTCTCTTGCCCCAGAGATGGAACCCGCCAATGAGGAGCCTTATGGCTCTTTTTAAACAATTTTGATATATAATCCATAGTATCTAATTCACACACAATTATTTTAAAATCTGGTTGACGCTCACAGGCTTTCTTAAACCAATCCAGAGGTAACACAGTAAATCTCCACTTCCCTTTGACCCTAACTTATAATAAGCTCTTACTCCCTCTTTTCAGGGCTCCCAGAATGGATCCACTGTGTTGGTGAGGTCTGGGGGACCAAGCTTAAGCTTGAATAAAGGTTTTTTGTTTGTTTGCATACACTCCGGACTCTGTGGTGGTTCTTGAGGAGCCGTTCTCTGGGCATAACAGTTAACCCCTATGTCCTGTATCCTCAATTTCTCCATCCCTACTGGGTCTGCAAGAGTTATTCTTTGAATTTATTTTTCACTTTAGGTCACTTTCTGCTCCTCTTCTTCCATTTCAGCAAGAGTTCACCTCATAGGACAATCTATGTGCACCCTGTCAAATTCTTCTCTTTCTACTTTACAAGCTTACTACAGTCAGATTTGGGTCTAATTGCTCTCATCAGAAGTTCCCCCAAATGATCTTCACATTGTCATGTCCAGTGGGTAATTCTATCCTCATTTTATTTTGGCCGTTGGTATCCATTGTCCCTCAGACACTTAGTCCTTAGACACTTAGAAGGGTGTCTCGGTAGTTTTCTTACCTCACACACCAATAGTTCTTACTTTCCTATTCTGGTTCCTTGTTACCTATCCAGTCTCCAGACTATGGTGTTGCTCATGACCAGCTCACTGCCTCTTTGTTCTGTGGTTTCATATACACTTGTGAGTTCTGATATCATCTCTGACTAATGCACCCATGTGTAATGTCCAGACTCGCCCAGAGTCTATGTATACCCACTGTCTACTTATCATTTCCATTCGTGTGACTCATAGGCACCCTAAAGTTAAAGAAAACCCCAAATTTTCATTATATCCTCAAAAGTTCTACTACTTTCTTCTTGTCTCAAAAACCTATCATTTGCAGTATCATAGACCAAGAGATGAGAAATACCCCTTGAAAATTCATCTGCTCTATCCATAATTCATGAAAAATATACCTTAAAATATATCAAGAATCCAGTCTATATTACCTTCTATGGTACTACATCGTATCATCTATATCTCCTTTTGCTCAGATTTACGTTGCTTTCTAATTCTTACCAATACCTGATATTATTGGTTGAGGGGTATTCCTCAAAAAGTTGTGTTGAAGTCCTAAAGTCCAGTGCTTTGGGATATGACAGGTAAATAAGTTCATTGTAGAGCAATTAATGAAGAGGAGGTCCTATTACAGAAGAGTGGCTTCTGGTCCAAGATGACCAATGTCCTTATGAGAAAGCAACTATGTGAACTTACAGAGACCCATGGGAGAATGCCGAAAAGAAATCAAGGAGATTGGAATGATGAGGAATGCAAACCAAGGAAAATTTGATTATTGATAGTCTGGAAGGAATGAGTGTTCTGTTACTTTTCCTCCATAGTCACATAGAAATGCCCATTCACTCCATACAGGGTAATGATGGGCCAAGGAAATTACTCCATACAAGTCCAGTTTTGCAAAACAGAGTTGATTTTGTTACTTACAGGAGGCTTTGGCAGTGTGGCTGCCTGCAAGTTATGCAAGGGATACCAGCAATGCAGCTTTGGTACTAGGGTGGGTTGTGTGGTGGTGTGTGGGGAATGAGGCCTCCCAGCACAACCCCCTCCTTGACAAACAGTCAAGGTACGCTAAAAACTCTTGCCCCACTAATATGGGGAAGAGTCCCTTTGCTAATTGCCTCAAGTTAATATCCTGTCAATATGTTTACGAGGCCCTGCAGACTCGGGCGGAAAGTGCGGTTTGTCCTAATAGCACATCTCCATTTCCCGTTCCAGCTGAGTCATGGGACCTGTAACTGACCAAGTTCCTGGTATAAGATGTTCCGGTAAGATAAACTTGGTATGAACCTTTGACGGAAGAGAGATGTGTATATATAGGAGCGCTTCACAAGTAAAGGCACGTCGCCATTTTGTACCCTGTGTGTGTGTGTGTGTGTGTCTACTCTTCAACCTTGACATCCCTCGCAGAGACTCGGATCCAGGGCTGTGCAGGTGCGGCAATTGGAGGTTCCACCGAGATCTGAAAGTTAGGGGCTCACGGACGAGGTCACTCCAGGAGACCGACAGGGACGCCTCTCGGTAAGGAGTGGATTGGTAAAGATGGGCAATCAGCCGGGTAAAGTGCAGCTGCAGCACCAATTTAAAAGGCTTTTAGAAGAACAAGGGATGGCAGTTCAAAACCATACCCTAGAAAAATTTTTAAAAGACATAGAAAAGGCTAGTCCTTGGTTTTTCACTGGCAGAGACCTGTGAGTCTCCAACTGGGAGGAGGTCCGACGCGACCTACAAAGGGTGTTGCAAGAGGAAGGTTCAGAGTCTTTTCCCCCCGGCCACATTTTCTCTCTGGCAGCTTGTCAGAGACGCACTCCTGAGCGATAAGGTCCATTTGCAACGGCTGGTGGCCAAAACTAAAAATGTTTTTGATGAACTCAGGGACCAGGATGCAAGGGGGTCCATCTCTTTGGAAACCCCCTCCTCTGAATCCTCTTAAAGAAACAGGAAAATTACAATTTATGCATGTATCTGTTGATACGTTTTCCAAGGTTATTTTTGCCTCCCTTCATACTAGAGAGTGCGTTAAGGATGTTATTTCCCATTGTACACAGGCCTTTTCCTATATGGGAGTTCCCAATATTTTAAAAACAGATAATGGACCTGCATATACTAGCCATAAGTTTGCAGGATTTTGCAAAGAATATGAAATTGATCATAAGTTTGGCATTCCTCATAATCCCACGGGCCAAGCAATTGTAGAAAGAACACATGCTGTTTTAAAACAATATTTTTCTAAAATAGAGGGGAGTATGTCTTCTCCCCTAATGTTCAGCTGGCTAAAATCCTTTTTATTTAAAATTTTTTAAGAGTAGATGGCACTGGCCTTTCAGCTATGGAAAGACATTGGGGTAAGCCTGCCCAGCAATTGGGCTGGGTAAGATGGAACCTTATGACTGGCCAATGGCAACCAGCCACCCCACTACTGGCAAGAGTACATGGAGCAGTGTGTATTTTTCCACCAAATGAGGAAAAACCTATCTGGGTGCCTGACAGATGTGTTCGGCCGGTCGATGAGTCATCCGGCATAAGCCACGCTAACCCAAGCCAGGGGGAAGAACCCTCTGAGTAGTGTTCTTTATTTTCTGTTCCAGAAAAATGGCGATGTTACAGCTGATGAGACCCTTAAGCTGCTTGCTGATTATTGCTGGGATGTCTGATGCTGCTGACCAACACCAACCGTGGAACTACACTTGGCAAGTTTTATCCCAAGTTGGAGATGTCATCTGGTCTACATCCGCGGTTCAGCAGAACATCCTGTGGCCGATTCTGACCCCAGATATGTGCAAAATGGCGCTCGGCTCGGCAAATAGCTGGGGTTTAGAATCCAACCTCATCCAGATATCGCCTCCCAAGGTTGAGGATTCACTTAATTGACATCTTTCAGGTTGCATTGGTCGATTAACACCTATCCAAAATGGACCTCGATGCATTTTACTATTAAGCTTACCAAAGAATTAATTAAGTCCCAGGTCTCCCAGGTTAGCCGCACTTCCTCGGCTAAGGATACTGCTGCAGCACAAAATGTCACCACCAACAACATCACCTATGTAACTATGGGACAGACCCTGGGGGAAATGAATGAGTTGGCCTTTCAGTTGGTAAATGCTTTCTTTGCAGTGTTAAATGCTTCCTCCCCTCAGTTGACTGAGTCCTGCTGGCTATGCATAGCCACCACATTGTCTTTGTATCAAGGAATTGCTCAAACTGTATTGGAAACTTTTAATGTTACTAAGAATTTCAGGTTCATTACCAATGATTACAATTATTAGATTTGAAAGAAGGAAATATTGGTCCGGTTTACAGTCCCGGACCTCAGCCTGGTTTGGGCAAGGAGAAACATACTAAACCCAAACGTTCTGCCGCCTGCTACAAAACTAAAAAAGGCAATAAGGGAATCAAGACAAGGCCAAAGACGGGCAACTAACGGGGTCCTGCAAGATCCAGCCCGCCTAAGACAGAAGTGGAGGCCCTTCGACGATGGGTAAGGGCATGGACACCCCGCCAGACCTAAGACAGGCGTGTCTTGATAAAACAAAAAAGGGGGAATTGTGGGGAATGAGGCCTCCCAGCACAACCCCCTCCTTGACAAACAGTCAAGGTACTCTAAAAACTCTTGCCCCACTAATATGGGGAAGAGTCCCTTTGCTAATTGCCTCAAGTTAATATCCTGTCAATATGTTTACGAGGCCCTGCAGACTCGGGCGGAAAGTGCGGTTTGTCCTAATAGCACATCTCCATTTCCTGTTCCAGCTGAGTCATGGGACCTGTAACTGACCAAGTTCCTGGTATAAGATGTTCCGGTAAGATAAACTTGGTATGGACCTTTGATGGAAGAGAGATGTGTATATATAGGAGCGCTTCACAAGTAAAGGCACGTCGCCATTTTGTACCCTGTGTGTGTGTGTGTGTGTGTGTCTACTCTTCAACCTCGATGTCCCTCGCAGAGACTCGGATCCAGGGCCATGCAGGCATGGCAGTGGTGTAGACACCAGTCACCCATGTGTCCATAAGTCATCACTTGCCCATGACTTCGTCAATAACTGGAACAAACTCATTGGTTAATTTCCCTGTGACTCCTCAGTAACAGAACAGGTTGACCCCTGAACAGGGATAGAGAGAAACAAAGTCTAAGAAGCAGTTGCATAGACCTCTGCTATGGCTAATGAGACATACATCTGAGGAGCCAGCCTTCTGAAAGTAAAGAATCTGAGGAGGCATCACACACCTCTTTGATGAGAAGAGTTCACCATTTGAGGATGAGGACATCCCCTATAATGGCTGATGCACTGAGAATATATTGCAATCCCTGAAAGTCACAAATATGGGATGGGACCATAAGCAGCCATGATAGTTTATACAGATTCTCAACCTGATAGGATCTAGAATTACCATGGAAACAATTCACAGGGCAGGTCTGTGAGGGATTTTCTGGATTAGGTGAATGAGGTGGGAATACCCATCCTCAGTGGGGGCAGCACCATGCCATGGATGGGGCTCCCAGGCCGTGTGAAAAAGGAAAAGCTAGCTGAGCCTGAACATCCTTCACTTCCTCCTTCCTGACTGCAGCTGCAATGTGACCAGCTGCCTCCATTTCTTGTGTGTGTGTGTGTGGGGGGGTGCTTCCTGACGGTGATGGACTTCTCCTTGAACTGAGAGCTTGAATAAACATTTTTTCCTTTAAGTGGTTTTTGTCAGGTATTTTACAGCACTAATGGGGAAAACGAACTAATAAAACAGGCCACAGCAGCGGCTGAGCGGGCTCTGTGAAACCTCAGAGAGGTTCCTCAGAGAGATATAGGCAGCAAACAGTTGCAGGCAGGAAGAGACTCTTCGGCAATGTGACTGTTTACAGCCACACACAGTGTTGCAGTAAGTCTTAGGAGTCATGTTAATACTATATCTACTTAGCACAAAACTACCATTAGGCTCTCCCTCACGTCCTATGACCTGTCTAGCCTCAGGCTTCTAAGCCTGGTATCTATATCAGGGATGGCTTCATCCTATGAATTGACCCTTAAAATCCAAAAGAACGTGGTTGTTTACTTCCATAATATTTGTGCCACTATTTTTCCAGTGGGTGTATCCTGCCAGACCAGTTGTTGTAGATTATAGATTCACAGATGGGTCAGAGTGATGATTGATTTTCTTATCAGGCAGCTTGCATAGCAACTTCCAGCATTATGAATGCTAGCCAGTAGAGATGAGGCTTTGAAGTCAGCCCCAGTTTGATTTCTTATTTGTTCTAGAGCTCATCTATGTAGTATCTTTAGCAATTGGGTCTTTCTCTGAAGTTCTGATGGGAAGACAAGAGCAGGAGCAATAGTCAGTATTGTTTAAGGGATTATGGGACCCTAGGTCCTTCAAAAGAGGGAATCCACTCCTAACACTGAGCTATTATTTTGATAGCTTATGGTGTCTAGTAAGGGCAATGTCCTTCTGTTATAAGGTAATTCTTTCTAATCTTTTTCTATGATGTGTATGTGGGTACTTTAAGAGGCTTCTATAGTGGTGGGTTTCCTTATGGCTTTTTCTAAAGGCTTTTAGTGTTAGTTATCCCTTCCAGTACTCTCTCCTCTGCCCTGCCCTCCCACTCCTCACCCCATTTAACTCCTGGTTTGCAGATGGCCACCTTCTTTCTCCTCTGTACAAGGTGTTTCCTCTCAGTATGTACTGACAGAGTAAGGACAGTTGCCTTTCCCTTCTCTTACCGGGACACTGGACATATTAAAATAGTGACCCACTCTGAAGATCTCCTTTAACTTGAATCACCGTCTTAAAGATCTGGATTAAGGGAATGGACTTAGTGTTATCGACTAAAATACTTCCCCCACCAGTTTATATGTTAAAGGCCTAATCCCCAAGGTGAGCTAACTTCGGTCTTTTAAAAATATTTTTTTTTATTTGTATGTCCATGAGTGTTTGCCTACACATATGTGTGTGTATTGTGTGCATGCCTGGTGCCTGCAGAGGCCAGGTGTTAGACTCCTTGGAACTGGAGTTAGAGATTGTTGGTGAGCTGTTATGTGGCTCCTGGGAAGCTAACCTTGGTCCTCTGCAAGAGCAACAACTGCTCTTAACCACTGAGTCATCCCTTCAGCCCACTGCTGGTCGTGGACATCTAGCTTCAAGAACTGTGAAAATGAGTGTCTGTGCACAGATTCCCAAGTCTGATATATATGCTTCTAGTTTTAAGTTAAACCAGTTCCATTTGTTTGATTTATATATTCCTTGAACTTCACTAATAGGATGAATGCACTCAGGGCCGTGTGTGTGTGTGTGTGTGTGTGTGTGTGTGTGTGTGTTTTAATGTCAGTTTGCACTAAAAGGGAGTTGGTTTTCATAAGGAGAAAAATCCTCAAAGCTCAATTTTAGTAAATTCTCTTTCTAACAAAAATATCCTGGTTGATTGGAAGGCAAACTCTCTAATGAAACTGTGGATAGCCAGCATGAATGATCTTCCAGTTGGTAAAGATGAGACATTTTGACCATCAAAAAGGATAATGAGGGGTTGGAGAGATGCTCAGCAGTTACGAGTACTGGCTATTCTTGCAGAGGACCCTGGTTCGATTCCCAGTACCCACATGGTGGCTAACAACTCTCCTTAATTCCAGTTGCAGGGGAATCTAACACCCTTTTCTGACTTCTGTGGGCACTGCACAACATGGATTCACCTACATACATGCAGGCAATACACTTATACGCATAAAATAAACATGGTGGCTCACGTCTTTAATCCCAGCATTTGGGAGTCAGAGGCAGTCAGATTGAATCTCTATGAGTTCAAGCCAGCCTGGTCTACATAGTGCGTTCCAGACCAGCTGGGGCTAAAGGGTGACCCCTATAAAAGACCAAAATAAATGAATAAATAAATAAAAGTAATAAACTACATTTTAAAGGAGAATGGCGAGGCTGGGCATGGTGACACAGGCCTGCATTCCTAGTGCTTGGGGGAGATGAGGTAGGAGGATCGCTACAAGTGTTCTTAATGAGACCTTTTCAAAAATAAAATATAGCCGTGAGTTCGATTGATTCAAATCATTAGGGGTTGGAGAGATGGCTTAGCCATCGAATTCAGGCTGCTCTCATGTAAGACCAGGGGTTCAATTCCCAGTACCCACATGGCAACTAACAACTGTCCATAATTCCAGTTCCAGGGGATCCTTCTTTTGACCTACACAGGCATTGCATGATATACGTGCACTTCCATACATGCAGGCAATACACTCTTGCACTGAAATAAAAATAATAAATAAAATATTAAAAATTAAATGCTATCTTCTGAATTAAAATTGATCCTTTAAAATAGAGATGGGGAAGGCAGCCAAATTCCACAGCAAAAGGATGGGAAAAAACCACTGGAAGCAATTAACTCTGAGGAATGGTAAGCATTTTTCTGCTTCTCCTATACAAACTAGAAACTAATCAAATAGCTCTAGTGATAGTGGAGAAAGAATTCTTTGTAAACAAGCTCTATAAACGTGCAGTAGATGATGGAATTAGAAAAGAGTGTTTCCAAGTTCTAATGTGGTAAAATGATTTACGGAAAACCCAACAATGGATGAACCATTGGATGAAAAATTCATAGAGGACCTGTGAAATAGCTCAGAGGGTAAAGACACTTGCCGAGAAGCCCGAGGGCTTGAGTTTGATCCTCGGGGCTCACAAGGTGGAAGAAAAAAACGGACTCTTGCATGTCCTCTGTCCTCTGACCTTCACATGCCTGCAGTGGCATATGTGTGCTCATACACATACTAAACATACACTAACATTAATGTGAGTGAAGAAAAAGGAGACTTGATGGAGAGATGAAGCTGCTCATCTCCCTCAACCCACTGCTCAACCTTAGCGGCAGTGCTGTGCTAGGTGGGATGCAGCCTGGTGCTCGCTACACCTCTTCAAACGACCGGTCCTGTGGGATGCTGAGCTTGAATCCGAACAAGCATCTGAGGGAACCAGCATGTCTGCACAGTAAGCCCAAGAAAAGGAACAGGTAAAGGACAGCACAAGAAAGCAAACAGACAAATGCAGGCCGTGGGACGTTCTTCAAATATTTTGACCCAGTCTCCTTAGCAAGTCGGATGTAGGAGAGGACAAAGTCGGAGGAAGCTGGGAGGGATGGAGGCATGTGGCTACGAGAAGCTTCAATGACAGATCGAGAGGAATGCCGGGTAGGCCTTGTTCGGAGCCTGATTCAGACAAATAATTACAAAAAAAGGCAATTTTAAAAATTATTGTTGTGCTGGCAATGATATTTTGTTAAGGGGTAATTATAAACGTTGTTAGGTATAATAATGACATAATTACAGAAGAAATTGTCCATATTTATTTTTGAAATGTGTACTGAAATGCACTGAATTTGTAGCGGTATAATGTCACAGTGGTGGGATTTGTTGTCAAGCAATTCTCTAGAGGAAAACGGGTTAGAGGTTATGTGAAGCAAATGTGGCCAAATATTGATAATTATAAGTCATGTATTTACAGAGATCACTAAAATATCATTTGTGTATATATTTAAATTATTTCATCACAAAAAAATATACAATTATGGGCCAGCTAGATGACTCAGTGGGTAAAGTAACTTGCTTCCAGTCTGCCAAGCCGAGTTCGATGCCCTAAGCCTGAGGAGTGGAAGCAGAGGACAGACTCCCACGGATTTCCTCTGACCTTCACGTGCGCACTGTGGCACACACTCCTGCTATCAACTTCAGAATATTTTTGTGTGCTGACACTAAGAGAGCCTGAAGCCTAACTGTTACATTTAGCATTTAAGAGTGAGCCCAAAATGGGAATACACTCATTCCCCTAGATAACCTTGTCTCCTGAAACTGTGCTGATGGAACTGGCTTTGTTGAAACTCTATCTCTGAAACTGTGCGTCTAGTTTGGTATTAAAGGTGATCAACACCGTGCCCAGCCCTCTACCTAAAATTAGCAGATCATCCTGCCTTTTCATCCCCAGTTCTAGAATATCTCATTCAGCCAGTGTCACTTGTGCTTACCAGTCTCTATTGTCTGCAGTGCAGGGAGCAGATGGAGGCACTACTTTTCAGTGCTTTGAGATGTTAATTCTCAAGCACGCCCACATTCATTCCATTCATTATTAATTTTATTTTTTGGTGTCTGTTGTGATGTTTCCCCTTTAATCTCTGATTTTGTTCATTTGAATTTGCTCTTTCTTTCTTTTGGTTAACTGAGCTAAGGGTCTGCCTATCTTGTTTAACTTTCAAAGAATCAGCTCTTAGATTCACTGACTCGTTGTGTTTGTTAAACTTGTTTTTTCCTTGCCTTTCCAGAGTCTTGAGTGGTACTGTTAAGTCATTTATATGTGTTCTTTCTGATTTTTTTAATGTAGGCACTTAGAACTGTACACTTTCCTCTTAAGACTGCTTTTAGAGTGTCCCAGAGGTTTTTGTGTATTATGTTATCATATTCACTTAGTTCCAGAATACTTTAATTTCTTTTTAAATTTCTTCTTTGATCCATTCATCATTCAGGAGTGTGTTATTTAACATCCATGAGTTCTTGTGGTTACTAGATCTTCTTTTGCTGTTGATTATAAGCTTTATTGCATTGTGTTCTGATAGAATGCATGGAATTACTTCAATTTTGTATCTGTTAAGGTTTGTTTTGTGCTCCAGTATGTGGTCAGTTTTAGAGAAACTTGCATGGGCTGCTGAGTAGAAAGTGTATTCTTTAGTGTTTGGGTAGACTATTCTGTAGATGTCTGTTAGGTCCATTTTATGTAAGATGCTATTTAATTCACATGTCTCTCTGTTTATTCTTTATCCAGTTGACCCCTATTAGAGAGAGTGGGGTACTGAAGTCTCCTACTGTTATTGAGTTGGGATTAATCTGTGTTTTATAGTCCTGTAGTACTATTTTTGTAAAATTGGGTACACTAGAGTTTGGTCCATGTATATTCAAGATTTTAATATCTTTTGGTCAATTGTTCCTTTCATTAAAATGAAATGACCCTCTTTGTATCTTCTGATTAGTTTTAATTTGAAGTCTATTTGTCAAATATTAGAACTACAACACCTGCTTACTTCTTAGTACCATTTTCACAGAGTATTTTCCCATTCTTTTACCTTCAGGTAGTGCCTATCCTTGAAGGTTGATGAGTTTCTTGAAGTCAACAGAAATAAAAATGTATTTTGTTTTTTAGTCCATCCCACTAGCCTGTATCTTTTGAATGGGAAGTTGAGGCCATTGATATTTAGAGTTTTTACTGAAAGGTGTGTATTGGTTATTATCATTTTAATTTGTTTGTATTCTTGATTCTATTTTGTGTCTACATATTTTACCTTTCTTTGTTTTCTTTCTATAACCTCTTGCGTATAGTCATTCCTATCTTCTGTCCTTTGTATTGCTTCGAGGATTAGTATGACTGGTTTGGTGGATATGAATTCTTTCAGCTTATTTGTGTCATGGAAAATTTTTCATTTCCCTTTGACAATGATGTATAGTTTGCTGGGTAAAGTATTCTGTGTTGACATCCATGGTCACTTAGAACTGGGAATACTTTTGTCCAGGCTCTACTGGCTTTCATAATTTGCCTTGAAAAGTCAGCTGTAATTCTGATGGGTTTTCTTTTGTACATATCTTTTTGTTTTTCTCTAGAGGCTTTCAGTACCCTCTCTTTGTTCTGTACATTCAGTGTTTTTACTATGATGTATGGTGAATAGTTTCTATTCTGGTCATGTCTAATTGATGTTCTATTTTCTTCTTGTATCTGTATAGGTATATCTTTCTTTAATTTAGGGAAATTTTCTTCTATTGAAGATCTGGTCAATGCCATTGACACAGGATTCTTCTCCTTCCTGTATGCCTATGATGCACAGATTTGGTCTTTCCATGGTGTCCCAGATTTCCTATTCATTCCATTCCTGTGTTTTTTAAAAAATTATATTCTTTGCGTGAGACCAGGAGGTCTTCAACTTTGTCATCCGGTCTGATAATTCTGTTTTCCGTTTCATTCAATCTGTTTGTGAGGTTTTCTCCTGTCATTTTAAATTGATTTATTGAATTTTCCAATCCCATCTTCATTTCGGCTTGGATTTTCTTCAATATTTCTGGCTCTTTTGTGAATTCATTTTTCAAGTTCTGAATTGCTTTCATTATTTCATTCAGCTGCATATTTGTATTTTCATGAGCTTCTGTCACAAGATAACACTCTTTGAGTTGTTTGTGTGTTCTTTAAGGTCTTTGATCATGTTTATGATTGTTCTTTTAAATTCTGCATCACTGCATCACTGCATCACTGCAACCCTGCATCACTCAGGGTGATTCTCATTGTAGTACACTTCTGTAGGACTGGTGGGTTTTGTTGGGGATATATTCTCTTGGTGTTTCTTATTATTTGTATTCTTGTGCTGCTGTTTGGCCATATGCATGCCTTTTGCAGGTGTGTCTAATAGGAAATTCCGTTCTGCCTTTTTTAAATTGAAGCTTAGTTCTGTTTATATTATTGATGCAGTTTGGTTGCTGTTTTGCTCAGGTATGAAAAGTTAGTTGGTATGTGCTGCAAGTTCTCACAGGGTAATAGGCTGGTCTGTGGTAGGGAGCCCCCAAGGGGGGGTAGTAAGACCAGCGAAGGGTGGGACAGCCTGTGGATAGCTTAAAAAATGAGGCTGGAGAACTGAGCTAGGCTGATGAACGAGATCAAGAAGGAGTGGGTGGGTCGGGACTAAAAGAGTAGTTCAGAAATCTGGAAAGAGCAGGTGTGGGTCTGGGTCCAAAGCTAGAAGAGAGATCGAGTGCCGGGAGAGATCCGAGCTGCTCAGGCCTCAGGGGAATCAAGATGCAGCCAACAGGACCTTACAGGGGAGTGGTTAGATGTGTGGCAGACAGATCAGGAGGTTATGGGCAAGGTGGAATGAGGCCAGCCTGTGAAGAGTAACAAACTATGCTAGAGGATTAAGCTAGTCTGCGTTAGGAAGCTAGTCCAGAGCTCTGAGGCAGAAAAGGAGTGTGTCCGGACCCACGGCTAGAAAGGGAACAGAGTGCGAAGAGAGTAGAGCCGTTCCAGCTGCAGGGGAGTCGAAGTGGGGGGGATCTGACTTACCAGGGTGTTAGGCGGCCCCCAGGCAGGCAGATCCAGGAGGCCAAGAGCAAGGCGGGAGTCGGGACAGCCTGTGCAGGGTTTAACAAACTAACTTGGATTCTTGGGCTGGTGTGAGTGCAGGGGATCAGGGTGCAGCAGTATGTGGGACAGTCCAGAGATACGGGTGGAAAGAAGATATGGGGCGTCCAAAGCTGGAAGGGGGACCCAGTGCTGGGAGAGTGGACTGCTCAGGCTGCAGGCGAATTAGGGTGCAGTGGGCAGGATCTGAAAAGCATTCTTAATTGTATCGTCAAGAACCTATTATCAAATATCACTTGAACAGAAATTTTGGGTTTCTTTCTGGACTCACTTCTCTTCTGTTTACCTACCTATCTCACCTCATGGCTGTACCTGTTCATCATGATTACCGTAGTACCACCCAGCATTTTCTATTTTTATGTGTTTACCCATCAGTCTGTGTGAATGGCTTGAAGGAGCCCAGAGCTGGCGTGTTGGCAATGAGTAGAAGACCTTACCTCAGTGCTCTGCTTGCTCTTCTTCTTAATCAAATGTTCTCCCTAGAAAGACTGTCTCTAAGGCTTGCCTCACACTCATCAAACTCTTGACTCCAGCTGAGTCTTTCTCATATCATTTATGACTCCTTGAAATTTTCTTTCTGGTTTATTATTTGTTTACTTCAGTTAAAATATAAGCTCTCTAAAGGCAGATTACCAATTTTGCTTCTGATGGAGCAGTTGCCACATATTATGGACTAAATTGTGCCCTGTCTTTCTGTTTAGATACTGGAGCCTGACTTCCGATGTACCAGCATTCAAACATGGGCCCTTGATGAGGTTTAGGCCGGGTTAGGCTAGTGAAGCCCTCATGACGGGGTTAGTATCCTCACAAGAAACACTATGTAAAGGCTCACTAGAGTCTAGTAAGAGAGTTCAACCCGAAGGACAAAATCTACCAGCACTTTGATCTGGCATTCACCAGCCTTCAAAAGTTTTCAATATTTAGAGAGTATTTAAAACTCATGTGATCAGTGATATTAACTAGTGACACAGAAAGAGAAAAATGCCCTGAATAAATTTCAGAATAAGTCTGAGAAGGGATAGCTAGAGGGTGGGAGGATAACCAGTCAAGACTATTGTTTTTTAGGTAAACTACTGTCGACAGGGAGAGTAACGTACTGTCAGCTGGGTTGTTAATTCTATGCATGTTTACTGACTGAGAAATTATTAAACAGAAAAGCAAACACCTGATGGGTGAGACAATTCATAAAATATACCTACAGGATGCAGTGGGCTTTGATTTAAGTAACGGCAACAGAGGTGAGTTCAAGAATAGCTTAGCTTTGGGGAGCAGAATATAGAGAGAAGGATATTCATTCATTCCATGTTCAGCAGTTTTTGTGTCACTCAGCACAGGTTCATAAATAGGCTTTTCATTAGGATGCAGGACAGTAAACTGATTCCAGAGTTTTTATCATCCCTAGCAATCCAAAGAGGAGTTGACTCCAGGACCACTGGTATGCTCAAGCCCCTCATTTAAAATGTTATAGTATTTGCATGTATCCTACATACATCTTCTGACATATCTGAAGTCTGCCCTAAAATACTTTTCCTTACTACATTATGAATGCTATGTAAGTGATTGTTATATTATTAGGCAATAATAACAAGAAAAAAAGTACAAGGACCACCTTCGCAAATTTAAGTGTGGCTTAACTATGGACATGTAACCCACGACTACAGAGGGCCAGTTGATCTACAATTGTCTGCAGATTGTCTGTATAGAAAATAATATATTTTCTGGTTGATAAGGAAAGAAAATGATCCACTGACTTTGAGCAGCCCATTATGTGGAACTCTTTATAGGATAACTCAAAGAGAACATTAAGTATTTTAGGAGTATCTAATACACACACACACACACACACACACACATTTACTTTAAGTTTAATCTTGTGGTAAAGCAAAATAAGTGACTGAGATTGTTTGGACAAGTTTATTGGTTTGTTATTAGTGAATAATTGAGTTCTGGTAATGACATACTGACCAGAAATATAATAAAATTAACATGGATTAACTTAATCTCAAAACACTTCCTAAAAATAAATTAAGATGTTGTCCAATAATATATCCTAAATCACTAGAATCTTCCATGTCTTTTAGCATTTGCTGAAGAGAGTGATTTCTGTTTCATTGTGTAGGAAGAAGAAAATATGCACATGTGTTCTAACCTTGATGCACTCTTATTAAGATTTGAAAAGGAACTTCACATCTTGGAAATGTGAAGAATGTCTAAGGCTGTGAGAGTTTTAACACTCCATTTTCCCTAAAAGAGAAAACCTGGTTATAAAAGGTCTCCCCCTGAGTTCTATAGGCCATGGTCATTGGATGCACAGTCATAATGAGGGCCGTGTGGCTCAGTCCCCATGCATTGTACTGAATACTTATCCTGATACAGTGTCTGCAGACATAACAAATGTAACAGCCACAGTCAAATTACAGGCTGTAAAAAAATATTGCAGTATGAATTATTCGTCAAGAAATCAAAGATGCATTGTAATTTTCCAAGAAACAACTGTCTAATGTGTTTTCTTTTAAAAAATGTGCTTGCTTGCAAAATATTTGTAAAGTAAATTATCTATTACTATTGCTTGCTTGTTAATTGTCAGTAATAATCCCTTTCAATTACTATGGTGAAGTAGGTCAGCCAATTTTTAGTGCTTATGAAACTTGCAATTTAGAGCAAGGCAACATATCAGCAAGTTGGATTTTAATATCACTGAGCAAATAGGCTTCCTCTCAGTCCGTTTAACTCTAAACATGAATCTGGACCTGCTATGATATCTTAAAGTAATCATGCTTAATTTTATTTATATGATTTCATATCTCTTCTTAATGATGATAGTCCAGTCCCAATCCTTTTTGCTTTTATTTTAGAATCAATATAGACTTTACTTTTTAGAGCTGTTTTGTACTTTTATAAAAATTAAATAAATATGTCAGTTGCCACATAGTCCCTTTATCCCACTTGTCATTTTTATTTGCCTAAACTCTTCTTTGGATAGTTCATGTTCATGGGCAACTTAGAAATCTGAGACTATCTTTGCACATTTTGAACAAAACAACTACCCTCACACCCTACGCCTCCCATGGCCCCTCCCCCACATCTTTCTAGTATCTCAGCCACATACACAGTTCATGTTCCACAGCCATCGAAGACTCTTAGAATTTTACAATAATTCTAGCAACAATAGGAAGGGTGGGTTGAACAGGAAGAGTCTGAAGCGGGGAAGACCAATAGGCCGAATAGAATTGGTCAGGGACTGAGCGAAAGTGGTGTAATGGGAATAGAAGGGAAGAGAGATTTGAGAGTGTCCAGGGTTAGCAGCAAAATGACACAGCAATGAGACTGAGTCTGTGCGGACAGCAGAGAGGAAGCCATTCCCAGGCTTCTGCTTCAGCTACTACTATGGATTTTAAAAGAGACAAGGCTATCCACAAAGAACCGACTGACTTGTTCTATTTATGAGATTTTCAAGTGACGATATCAGCTTTGAGTTGCAATATGGGCACTGAGTAGTTTAAGAAAGCACTCAGGATGGGCAGTCATCAGTGTATGCTGGAAAGCAGACCTGACTGGACATTAGACAGACTAGCAGTGCTGGCACTCACAGATGAAGAAAACAAACCAGTTTAAAAGCCACAAACTCCTTGCTGGCTTGATGCTCCTGGGAGGCAGTCAAGGAATAAAATAATCTGAAGTATTAGAATTGCCATTCTCTTCTTAAATCAAGTTTTGTCACCCAACTGAATAACTTTAGACCTTAAGTGTCTCTCCATGTCTCTGTCCCGGTCTCTGTCTTTCTCCCTATCTCTCTCCCTCTCTCTCCTTATTGAAGCAAGATAATGAAGTATGCCTACTTTACCTCAAGGATTAATGTAAGTTATGAGAAAATATTTCTCATATTATGAGAAGTAATATGAGAAAAATCGTCACAGAAGTTAAATATAAGACATTATCTACCTCCTGCGAGTTTCCAAGGACTGTGGAAATTGTGATAAGTAAGGATGAGAGGAAAGAGTAGAGCAGGACAGGCAAGAGGAGGAAGTGCGCACTCAGTGGAGCTACAGTGGTCAACAGCTTCGTCCATTTTAACTCTGTCGATTCCTAGGGTGCTAGGGTTGGAACGGTGTCTTCCTGCAAAAGCTGTTGAAGTCCTCATCCAAAGACCCCGAGGATATACCTTATTTAGACATAGGGTTATTTTTGCAAATAAACTTCACTTACATGGGATCATAGTGGAGAAAGTCCACTCCTAGTCCAACAACAAGGTGTCCTTTAAAGGAGCAGACACAGGGAGGGAGAAGCCACATGCAGGTAGATGCGCCAGGGGATTAAATATCACAATCGAGATCACACTTACTACCTCAAGACATCATTTATTCGAAGCATTAAAAGAGAGTTCAGGCTGGAGAGATGACTCAGGGTTTAAGAGCACTGGCTGATCTTCCAGAAGTCATTCAAAGTGTATAGAAGAAGTATTGTCAAAGATTTCAGAAACATCCTCTATTCCTGTGCCTGCCACTCTTGTCGCTGTTGAGGTAAATGCTGGGTGGACATCTGGGAGTTGTTAGTTCAGCATCTTTTCCTTTCAGAGATTGCCTCCTCTTGTCCCAGCTAACATCAAATAACTTGATTTCTCTTATCTCATAGCCAAGCAGGTAGCTCTTGTAAGTTCTTGTTTCTGGCCGAGGCAATCTAAATGGTTTCACAAAGGTTGTACAGACAGCAAGCTAAGATGCTTGCCTTCTGCATTGTGAAGCTGTAGCAGCCAGTGCATCAGGCCGCTGATTTGCTGGACCAAGGAAATGGTTGCAGAGGGATGCTGGGCTGAGCGGTGAGAGAAACACCACTGCAGTCTATATGTTTACCTAAATCCTGAAGCCACGCCATGTGCTTGCAGTCTCCAGTTACATAAACTAAAGATGTCTCTTCCTCCCTTTTCTTTCCGTTATCTAGTTTGAGTTAAGAGCTATTATGATTTAATCGCATCGGCTTCAGTTTTCTCATCTATAAATTAAGGGAATTAATCTTTAATTTCTACTACCACTAAGAGAAGATGAAAGTCTGTGGCTTGACGACAAGAGATACTATAGAGTCCCTGCAGACCTGGCCTGATGCAGAGCTACCAGCAGAACCCAGTCTAGACCAACCAAAGCCAGCCAGCCTGCAAATGCCTGGGCAATAACACTTTAAACAGCAGTCATAACTTTCGGATTTAGAAAATGTTTCAAACACAGTCAGCTTTCCATATGTTCATCTCTGAGAAGAGACACTCATAGTGAGCTGCTTTCCTATTATATCTCCACAGAAGCCATATTTACTATGCACAGATAGGAATTAAATGGATCCAAATATCAGTTTGAGCTCTTGAGTTTTAGATGTGGTCTATAACCCAGAGATCGATTGAGTTTCCTGTGCACATGAGAACCATTAGGTCCAAAGAGATTTCCTGACCCATCTGAGACTTCTCAGCAGGTCAATGTCATACAAGAGGAAACCCCAAGCTAGTTAACTCCCAGTGTATCAATCCTGTTACAATTTTATTCTGGTATTTACCAAATTGGAAAAGATTCAAGGCTAATACTCCCCTTTGATCTCAGTCTCTAATTTTTTAAAAGTATATCTGGGGCTTTTGAGGATGAATGAGCTTGAATATCAAAGTTTCTGCTTGTCCAAAAACGGAAGAACAAATGGAAGCTTCCAGCAAGCTTCGTACTTTGTGATTAAACCTACTTTATTTTGCAAGTTTCCTATTCCATAAGAGTACAATGTCTTTGCATTGGAGGGAGAGAGAGAGAGAGAGAGATTTAAGTCACCCTCCATGTCTGCCTTTTATGACAGCAATTTTTTAAAGGTTGAGCAGAGTTACCCCACACCTGTTTCTTTTAAACTGAAAGGGACCCAGCTGCACTCTATAGGGAAATCAGAAAGACAACTGGAGATTTTGTCAATTTACAGCCAAGCTTGGCTGGAGAAAAGTGGATAGCTGATTTGAGAAGATAGGGAATCAGTCCATTTACCTGAAGATGAGCACGGCCTGGCTGAGGAGACCAGAGATAATGAGGAAGGCTTCCTTTGGTTTTGTGGGGGAAATCTGGATTCTGGAACATCAATCAAGACAGTTTTATCTGATTGCTAAGTTTCAAGAAAACCAGTGAACATTTAAAATAGCTATATAGAAAGAGAAGAGGGAGCTAGAAGAAGGCACAGCCATTCTTTGTTATGTAAAGTTGGAAACTAAAGCACTAATGATATAGAATTAACATTAAAGTTTAATACCAGAGCATTAAAATGTGAATCTAGGTTAATTTTATAAGAACAAAGGATCTCCTCATAGGCTTCCAGGCCTCACCTGCAAGAGATTATAACCCTAGCTCGATGTACCGGGATGAGAAGAGTGCACTGACGGGAGCAGGCTGGCCTGACAAAATTAAATTCTTCAAAACAGAATTTTTTAAAAGTCTCATTGAAAATAAGCACACATCATTTGTCCCCCTAGATATTCAGTAAATGTAGATTAAAGTCATCTGGGGCAAGCTAATTAGTTGGTCACATTGTATCTCCTCAGGTACCTGCAGGCTGTAGCTGTGAGAGGCTCATCTACACACAATGGGTATATGCGGCACCATTAGGGAATATTTAAGAAACCTCTTCATAGCTAGATGTGGTGGCACATGCCTGTAATCCCAGCACTCAGAAGGCAGAGTAGGTGGATCTCTGTGAGATCAAGGCCAGCCTGGTCTACATAGTGAGTTCCAGGACAGTTGGGGTTACAGGGAGACCTTATCTCACCAAAAAAGAAAGAAAAAGAAAGAAAGGAAAAAAAGTAATTTCTTTAGTCCTTCCCTCAAACACACACACACACACACACACACACACACACACACTCACACAGAGAGAGAGAGAGAGAGAGAGAACGTGTGCAAAAACCTAATTTTTAACTTGTGTTCAATAACCGATTTTCATGGACAGTTCAGTCCATTTGACTATCTTGCTGTCGCCTATAGGGAATAATGCAATTTTAGAGGCTGCAGGAAACACATGAGTAGCAAGATGCTTGGGATGAGAGGGGACGTTCACAAAGAGGAGGAGTTGCTGAACGCCAGGTGATAAAAGCAATAAATTGGACCCCCCCCTTCTTAATGAATTCTGCTTAAATATCTGTAAAATGTCAATTCTGCATAAAGGAAATGCTGAAGTGTCAGTCACCTTTGTATACCCCCTATCCTGTGACCAAGAGTACAGAGCCTTGAGATTATAGTTTGGAGGCAAAAAGGCAGGAAAAGAAATTCTAAGTAAAAGAAAGTGTAAAGATGAGGAGATTCAAGAAGCACGTGCAGGAGCACACAGGTGACTACACTGACCCCAGGATCAAGATTCCTGAACGGTTGAGAATGAGAAAGTGAAGGGAAGGGTTTCTGTCTACTTAGAACATGGAGAGCTGTTAAAGGAAAGACATCTGATCCATTTCAGTATGGCTGACTGGGTTCTAAGACAACTCTTCTTTTACAGAAGACATTCTGTGCAATACAGGTTCCCCAGCAGCTGGCTGCATTTACGAGCTACAGGCAGGATGTCCATGTGGACATCGGGAGGATCCCAGGTCCCATCTGGAGTGTGGGAGCTATGTAGCCCCTTGCAGGCAGTACTGCTTTCTTTAACTTCTCATAACTCATGTTGTTCTAAATAGATCCAAGCGGGAACCATGCATATTTCTGAATTCCAAGAAGCCCTTGCCCGCCCTGTCTCAGTCAGCTGGCCCTGGGTATTTTGTACCCCCTTTGCATCATGCTCTTCCTGTTCTTGCCTGTCTTATAATGGGATTAAAGGAGCAGAGACCAATCAGTATAGTCTCAGAAATGCTGAGGACTGTCCCTGTTAGTAGAGTCTGTAAGTACTTCATATCAGGGCATCCTCCTGGCCCTTTTCCTATTGAATATCTCATGGAAACAAGAGGCTGTCCCTCAGGCCAGAACCTGTGCTTCCCCACCTGCTCCTTACCAAAGGAGCAAACAGTCTTACTGCCCTTTCACTCTCTTCTATGGACTAATTTTTATTCATATAATTTTGAGGTTTATGAGAATGTTCTAAATACTGAAGTGTCTCTTAAAATTGCATTGCCGACCAGGAATTCTCACCGTGGGTGCCTGGTGAGAGATACTGACATCTTAAGCAAATAATCTGCTAAATTAATAAACCTCATAAATTACAAAATCCCTGAATACCAACTGCTGAAATACAATCACTCTCTGACCTGAACCTATTAAATGAAGTAGTCTGCTGTGCATAATTTACAACAGTGCTATGAATGAAAAATAGCTCCTTAAAAAGGAGATAAAGCACAAAAAAACGGTCTGGTTGTAGAAACAGAATTACTGGTTATTTCCGTTCTTATTTATTTTAACATCGTTTTATGGCTGACCTAATAATTTTTATCTTTATCATAGTTTTGCTCTCAGTTGCTCAGTGATCTACCATCAAGACAGTATTATATCTGGTCAGCTGGATGGTGAGAGTGATATAGAAGAGGTCTGGTCATTGTGTTTATATTGTGCAGATGAGTTCCCTTGAAGATGGAAAGTGTAGAGTTGCATGCAGATGCCTAGTTCTAGTAACACTGCTGCCAACCCAATTAGTCATCTAGTCTAGAAGAGTTAAAGTATTTTAAGTGTTAACTGAGAGGTTCTGGGATTGGAGAAACGGGAGATGTCGTTTACTAGATATAAATAGTCAATTATGGTCAGTGAATAAGCTCTGAGGATCTGCCACACCATGTAGCACTATAGTTAATGATACAGTATTGTATATTCCGAATCTCCTTCACAGGTAACTCTCAAGCAAGGTGTTCCTACCGTGCTAGTGGGAGGAAAGAAACAAGGAAACTCTGGGAGGTGATGGATATGTCTGTAAATTTGACCGTAGTGATGGTATCCTGGGTGTTTGCATATGTCCAGTATCATCAATTTGGACATATTAAATATGTGATAATATTTATATATCAATTACACTGTAAGAAAGCTATTGAAATGAAATTTAAATCAATTAAGCAGTGTCTCTCAAATGAGAATAGTTTTTCCACAGCCTCTTCCAACATATTTGGTAATAACTGGAGACATTTTTGATTGCCAAGACTAGGGCAAGTGGTGGTCAAGGTATTTAGGGGTCAGAAGCCAGGAATACTGCTGTATATCCTGCAACGCATATCCTGCAATGCAGACCCATCTGAGGAAGCTGTTATTCAGCCCTGAATGGCAAAGAGTTACTGCTGAGGAACCCTGTGTTAAACAGGATTTTTTAAAAAAAATCAACGTAGACTTCTAGATCTTTCGAAGGAAAGGGATCTTCACTCAAATTCTTTTTGAGACAGGGTGTCACTCTGTAGTTCAGAAATCCTCCTGCCTCAACCCTCAAATGCTGAGATTACAGACATGAGCCAATAAGCCACCATACCTGGCTTTCTTGTCAAATTCTTTCATAGAATTTTGATTCTCAAGCAAGCTAGTTATTCTCTTTGGATCAACCAAAACAGAATTTGAAATTCACCTTCTTACATTCCCTTTGGAATTTTGAGTAAGAATGTTAGCAACAGTCACCTTTTCAGAGATGGCACGAGAGACTTCAACAGACAGAACCCTTCTAAGGAGCTACAATCTAAACCACGAGAAAAAGCAAGACAGAACATTTGTTGCTCTTATGAGAAGGATTTTGGACCCAGATGGGTTGAAAGAATTATAGAGAAGGAAAAAAAAATCCCATGTCCCGCCTGTCATGCTGATTCTATTAATGAAATCATATTTAAAATTCCAATCTGTGTCTATTATTTGGGGACTCTGAGGGTGAACACTTGCTGCGATAGAGTGATTAAAAGAGAAAAAAATGAAAGAGGGGAATCTAATTAGGGCACTCAGATATTTGTAGTGCTAGGTCAAAATATACAGACTGTGACTGAAATGGGCAAGAGTTGGTCCAGTATCTGTATCTAGATCTAAAGTCAGCTTACTGCTGGAGCTCTCTACACAGAAAATTCTCAACATGAGCAAAGTAGTCATGTAATTCTGTCTCCTTTCTTTTCATGTTCTAAAATCCTATCCCCATGTCCTTCATTGCTGAACATTTATTTAAGGTCTTTCCCATGTAGGCTCCCCCAACCGTCTATATAGTTCGGGTTAACAACATGTAATGTATTAATATTGTGTGGATTCACCATAGCAAAGAGGGTATTAAACTGAAAACTATTTTAAAGGATAATGTTTTTAGATCAACTTGACTTTTATAAATTTTATCACTTTTATTGACTCTTGAAGTTGGTACAATTGGGTTTTATACTAGATTGTATTTAGTTCAAATAGGCTAATACAGTGGTTTTAAAACATTGTTATTTACTAACCAAAACTGATAATGCTGGTGTGATGGCTAGTTTTAATTGTCAACTTGACACAACCTAGAATCACCTGGGAAGAGAGCCTTGATTAAGGAATTATCTAGATCAGGTGAGTCTGTGGGTTTATCTGTGGGGGATTGTTCTGATTGTTCAGAGAGATGGGAAGACCCATCCTGAATGTGGGAGTCACCGTTTCACACACTGGGCTGTTTAAGAGTAGAGACAGCAGTAAGCAAGAGTTTAAGCAGGCAGCACTGATACATTCACGTGATAGCTCCTGGAGTTCTGCACTTGGCCTCCCCTTAATGATGGATTGTAACCTGAAATGTAAGTCAAATAAACCCTTCCTCCCTTTGGCTGCCTTCTGTCAGAGTATTTGATCACGGATACAGAAATGAACTAGGAGAGTAAGTTTATACAGTAGACAAATACTGAGACTAAGAACGAGGAAACAGCCCATGAAACATGGATTAGGGAAGCTGTACCACAAACAACCAGGAAGGAACAATGTCCTGTGAGTTGACAGACCTCAAAGTGGGTTTGAGTCCCCACTTTGCTGCCTCCCATAGGTGAGAATCTGGAGCATTTCCTTTGCCCTGTTAAGACGTTGGTTTTCTTACCTAGGAAATGGGTTTTCTGTGACAACTAAATTAAAAGGTTTATATGAAGTAGTGTTAATGATGTTAATTTCTCCTTTTCATTTTCTGTTCTAAGCTTGCTTTTACCATTTGCTATTTTGTCTTGCTAAGGGGTTCTCAACTATCTTTGTTCAAAACAAATAAAAAATCAAGCAAGCAAGTAAGTAAACAAATGAAAAACAGGACCTCACTATGTAGCCCTTGTAAACCTTGCTGGCCTCTGGTCTCTGCATCTCAGGTGCTGAGATTAAAGGCATGCCTCATCAGACTCTGCTCAACTGTCATGAATTCACTGAGGACAGAGAAGGGTGGTCTGAGGCTTGCTGATAATTCATTTAGCCGTTTGTACCATGCTCTGCACAACTAAATGCAAGGGACTCCCAATTACTGAGAGATGTCCAGGATGCAATGGACAAAGAAAAGTGCCACCATTCATGCATAGGCTACTTACTGTGTTATAAAGGTTCATGCTTTGTCCCTAGTCCCTACCTCTGGCCTTCTGTAAGAGTCAGCAATTGCAATGTTTAGCTGTGTCCAAAGATCAAGAAAGGTTTTTCCTCCAGAGATCATAGCTTAGTCTGAGACTCTCATTACATTAAACAATGTTTTTAGAATGTCATTGATGTTCAACAAGTCAGCATTCCCTGGAAATAGCGATCTCACATGCACTCTCCCCTACTAAGTCAGAAATTTGTTTCCATAAGAATTCCAGGTGCTTCTGTTGCTCCTTAAAATTTGACACCATTTCCCTGAAATAAAGTCTTTGTTTTTTCTTCCTAGTTACCAAGATCCTGAGAAGTATCAGTGATGTCTTAAGGAGATAATGAAAGCTCATCAAAGGTAAATACTGGGATAACAATACCTACACCGAATTAATCAGTAATATGGTATAAAATAGAACATGGAATTTCTCAAGTTGTTATTGGAAAAATAATTCATATGCTACTAAGAATTACTATGCTTGAAAAATAAAAATAATTAATAGAGGCAAGTAAGTTTAGGGTATCTACATTAAACTTTTAAAAAATACTGTAGTTGAATAAAAAATAATAATAGAGTAAATGAGTATAGGCTCCTAGATTAAACAAAAAAGATAGGAAAAAAGAATTACCACACTTGAAAAAGAATTAATAGAAGTAAATCAGTTTAGGATACCTAAGATAAATATAGTTTCTGCCCTGAGAAATTCTCCATCTTTCAATAGGCTGGAAACATTCAAGGTCTCCACAGTTTCCTCAGAACTTTCTTTTCAAATATTTTTTTTTACTGATAAATACTTCTTTTTGAGTTGAAACTTTGTGATAATATAGTTTATTGCAAAAACATGTTTGATGTTACAGTATTTCCATTTAGAGCCTTTCAAAATAATTACTGCCATGATTCTCAACAGTAGCTATTGCGCCCTTAGGAAATACATGGCAAGGTCTAGAGACATTCCTTCTTGTCACTACTGAGCTAGATCTGCTTGCTGCTGGCAAATTCTAGAAACCAGAGAGGCTGCTGAACATTCTGCCGTGCATAGAACTGCCTCCCCAAACAAAAAATTGTTCAGCTCAGAATGCCAATAGCATGTCAAGACCGACAATCCTTTATTAGATCAAATCTTCTGTGTACTCACACACGGAGTCCAGTAGCCCCGCCTTCTTCATAGCTCCTAGAACAAGCACGTTGCTGACCATAAAAGAGAAACCCAAAAAGAGCACAATGAGTGGATGAATTCATAAAAAAACTAGTGATTGGCGGTTGAGAGTATAGCTCGCTGGTAGAGCACTTGGGTAGCATGTGTGAGGCCTTAAGTTCAATTCAGAGCCCTGTCAAAAACAAAACAAAAATTCGGGGGCGGGGCATGCCTGTCCCGAATAAAATAACAGAAAACCTTACAAGTCAGTGTAATCACCCCCCTTAACCCAGTAAGTGAAGTCCACATCCGGATACACTTGGAGCAAAGCTGGGAGTGACCTTGAATGATCTCAGCTGAGAGCAGGCCAGCTCAGCTAGGGAACGGGGGCTCAGCCCTGGACTCTAGAATGTGGCAGTAGCAGGTGCGACAGGCGCCGCCACACACCTTGAGGGGAAGATCCTCACTCTTCCTGCAGGCTGTGCTCCCTCGTTGATCCCTCCCATGCACAGTCACAGCCAGGTAGCAAGTGTCAGAAATCACTACCTGGGGGCAGAAAAAGTGTAAGGTTTCATTTTCCACACCGGGATTTCACTTTTTTATTTTTCGAGAGCCCTTTTTAAAAACTATTTTAAATTCTCAAAGTAATTGTCTTAATTTTTAACAAAAAATTCAAGTAAAGCTCATCGTTCTCATTGACCACAGCTTGTCTGTTCTCCTTATTTTTAATGGCTTTTAAAATAAATTTGAATGCCTCAGAGGACCCTCTCTAGCTCGCCACAGTTCACTCCTGCCGTGGCGCCCCAGCTTACTGTAATCATATGGGACTCCTTCCCCATTCGCGCAATAACGCAGTGCTGGCATTCCTAAGACCACGCTAGTCAGAACGAACTCACACAGCTTTACCGCACTCCTCTCAGGGTCCTGGCAGGAAGAATGCCCGGCCACAGAAGCAAAGCAGACAGTGCCCATGGAAAGCTCATGCTCCTGTGCGAAGTCCATCAAGTGAGAGAACGTGTCTTCACAGAAGTCAACAAAATCTCTCCCATGTCTGTAATTGAATGGTGAAAACAAAAGCCTGAATTTCACTACAAATATATTTAATTATAAACAGTAATGTATATATGAAGCTCTTAAACACTGCCAAGGTACTTCACAATTTTAGTGATCGTTACTTATTTCTATTAAAATGTCTTAAGCTACTTTTTATTAAAGAAATCAATACCACAGGAAAATGATTTGTATTCATCAGGTACTTCCCAACAGCCTGAAAAACACTAAACAAAAGTGAGATGTTATTATCACCAACCTGTCAAGATCCTGCTGCAGAATTCCTTCATGAAACCTTCCTTGACCGCCCCACCCTTGAACTCCCTCACTGAATTCCAGCTTCAGTTATTTCTCCCTGATTTTCTTGGTCATTATGTATACACATGGCCTTGTACTGATTCCATTGTTGTCAGCTGTTATTTAAATATTTGTGGAATTGAAATTCAAGTCCTTAATTGTTTGTGTGTTTATCTCATCTCTCCTGAACTGGATCATAAGCTTCCTTGTGTCAGAGGCCATGTTCTCTAATATACTTTACAACATGTTGCCTACACAGTAGGTACCTGGTTAAGTGCCTTTGATTCCATCTGAAGAGAATGTTAGATCCTAGAAGTGCTACAAGAATATGTCTCTTAAAGCTCCTCATCTGTAACCTTGTCCCTTCGGGAATGTAACCAGAGAATAACTTTGAAGTGAGGTTATGATGTATTTCTTTCTTACTTCTTCCCAGGAATTGAAAGCCCTTGTTTTCTACCCTAGCAAAGTAAGATCATTTGAGTCTTTTTAATGCAAATTCCAATATATGCTGTTCTTTGTACTGAAGGTCACTTGCTGGATTCTAAAAGTATCTGTTGGTAACAATTGTTTAAGTAGCATATTACTAATCTTTGAAAGGATAACGGTGTATTTAGAATTATTTTCTTGTTTGTCTGCGATTGCAACTTGAAACACTTTTCCTTATATGCACTATAAAATGTTAATAGCTGTGTATAGAGTGACTTTATGACTGGAGCGTCGTTTTTCTCAGCTTGATCAGCTCTTTTGAATGGCATCATTGTGATCAGAGCTGTCTACCGTAATAAAATATGAAGAGCTTCAATAACAAAGTAGGCATCATTACAATTAAACAGTATCTGGCATTTTAGAATGTGATAACCACCCATAATGCTGTTGTGGGATCAGCAAGTCTTCAAATAAACATAACCATAAGAATGACCCAGACAAGTCTTTAAAACACAAAAGAATATGAGTCAGAGTGAGGTTAGTGCTGTGAGTTAGGTGGAATGCAGAACATTAAACCTACCTGGATCCTTTGAGGAAATTATGAGTTTATTAGCATTTTCTTTATAATGACACTGTATATCTAGGTATGTTTGTATTGGAAACAAACTGTAAAACTAAGACAATGTACCAAATGTCTCAATAAAACTTGAGTCTTAATACTTTTCTTGATTATGAATGCTGTTAAAATTAGCATATTCATATTTGTGGGATATTTATTCAGTTATAGTACCACGCTGTTGGAAAACATGACAGCCAAGATATATAAAATAATGCTGTACATATTTATACCATGAATAAAATGCATTCTTCAAATGCAATAAAATTTTCTCCATCTAGGTACTGATTTTCAGCTTCTTTTCCTTTTTTTCTGAATATTGACTTATTTCCGTTGGATGTATACACTCATTGTTACTAACAAAAGAGGAGCAAGAAAGAAATTTGATGAAACAATCAACTACTGTTACTACTGGTTTAAGCTTCTGAAATGCGATTTGGAGGATATAAGAGATGGCAGACTTCTTTTGGAGGTAAGAAAGTCTGATCCAGCAATTTTATAATGTAACTTATAATTCATAATTTTATAATGTCCTAATATTGTTTAAATAAATAAAAGCTTAAGAACTGTATAAGCAGCTGGACACAATGACTATGTTTCCTCCTTTATTAAGGAGAATAAGCTAGGTATGACACAATTCATGATACACAGGGAATTAGAAACTTGTGTATTTAAAAGGATTATTAAACATTCATTTAAGCATGTTGTATGTAACTACAATATTAAAATGTAACATAGGACATGAGATCCTTTACTAATTCAGTCTTTATGTGTGTGAATAATGAAAGTAATTTGCCATGTCAAAGTAGTTTATTGACCAAATGAAGAAGTCTATGCCTCTTAGACCTTCATCCAGGATCTTCTACATACTGACCTTGACATACTTGAACAAATGTAGGGCTAGACAGCCTGTAGCCTTTTCATGGATCCTTGAAAGATTGTTTCCTGTATGTGTGCTCCTGAAATCCTAAACACATATGTAAGCCCATGTGTGTGTACAAACTGCCCAAACTCCCCTGGAGTCTTTTACTCATAAAAGAATATTTGACTGTTCTACCTCTTCTGTGACCATCCTTTTGTTGAATTTTGCTCACTTAATACCTACATAAGACTATTTTACAGTTCTGATTTTAACAGAACATGTCAAGTGATGAAGCTGTAATCTAGATGCTCAGTCTGTCTACTGGGAAGACTTTCCTATAGGTTTGTCCTGTGCAGCTTCCTTTTAAGTTTGCTGTGTTCTTTCTCTCCTATATGTTCTGCAGAGGACATTTAAGTAAAGTATGACAAAAATCAAGACAAACCAAAAAGACTCATCCATTTAAATATCAGAATGTCATCTGAAAGTCCTAAGAAATAATCTTTACTTGTATGGGCACAAAATGATATAAGCCAATTATAAAGGCTCTGTCTGCTACTGTGGTAATAACCCATAAGAATAACCTATACTATGCTTTTGATTTCAAACTAGTCTGAGGACATATTATGTAAACACTTGAAATAAGTGATCTCTAAAGGGAAGACAGAGTGACTGTATCATATCACTTTGCTAAGCTCAATTAACATTTTTTAAAGTAAAATGAGAAACTGTTAAATTAGCAGGTAATTGTTTGGAAGAAAAATCAGTCCAGACATTTGAGAATGAACACATAATCCCAAAAACAGTTGGTAAATTTGGGCATCTTATTTCAAAGATGTCAACCAGGGGAGTTTGATCACGGTCTATGTTTCAATGAGGCACCATCAGTTGCACAATGTTGTGGAGATGGGGAAGGGTTCAAGGTTGCACACACTGGTTATGGAAAGCCCGTACAGCACTAGAAACACCCTGGGCATCTTCCCAGATGGAGGCCGTGCACACAGATGCTTGCTGACATGGCACACACTTTACTACCATCTCTTCTTTACATACTCGAAGCAGCACAAGAATCAGGCAGGGAATCAAGTCAGACATGGACCATCACTGCCACAGTTTATATGATTTGCCACAGCAATCTTCTTTTTGAAACGTTCTTGGAAAAAGGTTCTTCACAACTATACAAGGAAAAATTTAGGATGGCTACAGTGTAACACTCCATTCCCTGTCTTCTAAGATTTCAGTACTACAGGAAGTGTGTCTAATATCTCTGGAAACTCTGATGGGATGATTCCTGATTTTTCTCTAGTTTCAGCTTCTACTTCTTTCATGTGCAAACCATCCCTGCTCTGAGTGTAAGTGCTACACATGGGAGCACGTAATTCCTAATTCTGGAATTATTAGGAAAGCAGCATTCACTCAAGCATGTGTGCATATAGCCAGCTTCATAGAACAGTTTGGAGTAAAAAGGGGATTTTACATCATTATGCTGTCTGACCCTTTTTCTAATGACCTCCTGCCTCTCTGTCAGTCTTCAATCCACAGAAGCATCATGTTCTCACAATGCCTGACAAAAAGAAGTTTCCACTACTCTTTCAGATATTTGACTTCTTTTTTTATAAGAGCAAGTGGCAATTTTACTACACTAGGTGGCCAGCAGAGTATTGAACTCTCTAGGACTATGTTTTCTTCAGACTGAGCTGATAATATCAAAGACACATCAGCTTCTTATTTCTGGCAGTCTTCTTACCTCTGCCACCTGCTTCTGCTGCCATGATAAGCTGTCTTGTCTCAGGCCCAAAGTAGTGGATCCAGCAGACTTTGAATTGAAACCTCTGAAACTGTGAGCCAAAATTCATCTTTCTTCCATTTAAATGGCTTCTCTCAGGGATTTGTCACAGCAACAAAACTCTAACAAAGGATGCAGGCAATACTGAGTGGTGGCATCATGGCAGTTCCTGACAATGCTCTGAAGGCCTGGCAAAGCATACGCATGCTATGCAAAGAATGGCTTCATCAACAAATGAATGAATCTTACCCATCCATAGATCAAGAACACAGAATGAGTAATATTTTACATGGTTTCTAGGTATTGTACTGAAATGACAAGATATGAAGAGCAAGTTCCAGAGATACTCTGCGAAGCATAGTAAGTATATTTTACATGACTGCGTAAAATTAGCCAAGAGAGTGCCTCTCATGTTAGGGTCTCTAATCAAAACAATAGCATAACAATAATAGAGAGCAGAATGAAAGTTAGGGGAGGCAAGAATGGCTATGTTTATGGCTCATATTGTAGGAATAGCTTCACAGATATATATTTTTCCTGAAACTCATCAAAATGTATTCATTAACTATGTAGAAGAAGTGTCTGTAGAGTGCTGAGCCACAAACAGGACATCTTTATCATACTCTCTCCCCAGGGCTCAGGGACCATTAAGAATAAGAGACAGAAAGACTATAAGAATCAGAAGTCAGAGAGACTGGACAGTGTCTTCTAGACACGACAGGACCACTGCCCTCAGAAGCTCACAGAAGCCATGGTTTTCTGCACAAGACTTGCCCAAGATCAAGCCAGTTAAGAGTCTACCATGGAGGTGGGAGTGGTCACACACCCCCATCCCTAGCTGAGAAGCTATTGGTAGTGCATGGCTTCTCGGGGTCTGTTTTCTTAAAGGTTTGCCCCTGATAAGTCAACTGTGCTTCACTAGATGATCCCACACCCATGAGCACATGGGCTATTAGAAAAAAGAGGATGTGAAGTTGGCAGTGGGAGGCTGGGTGTGGGAATTGACCTTGAAGGAATTAGGGGAGGAATGGGTGACAAACATGATGAAAATATATTATATGCCTGTCATAACATTCTCAAAAAATTAATAAATTATATTCAAAACATGTATGGATTTTATACATGATTCTATGTATCAATTATACTTTAAAATAAAGGAGTCAGTTCATTCCTGGGCACACTGACACACACCTTTAAACTTAGCATTGGTGAGGCAAAGACAGGTGAATCTCCATGAATTCGAGGCCAGCTTAGTCTACATGAGCAAGTTCTAGGGCAACTAGAGCTACACAGTGACTCTGTCTCCAAATAATAAATAAATAAATAAATAAATAAATACTAGTCATGAGGAAAAAGAAAGATGCAAATATCCCTTTCTCTGTATAATTCTTAAACTAATAAGGTGCTATTAGTAGGTTAACAGAGAATAACCCTTTTCTGAGCCACTCAGGACAGTTACAACTTCAATTTAATTTTACTCTAACTTCCAACATAGGGATTGGGGAAGACACATCTTCTGCCTGACTTTCTTTGGTGTGTGTGTGGTATATGCCAGTATATGTGTTCAAAGGTGTGTGCACATATTGTAAGTGCCTGTGGAGAACAGAAGCCAATCCTCTATCACCCTGTACTTTATGTGTCTGAGACAAGGTCTCTCACTCAACCTGGAGCTCACCACTTTGGCTAGGCTGATGGACTGTGAATTCTAGGGCTCCTTCTCCCTCTGCCTCTCCGGTTCTGGAATTACAGGTTCATGAACACTGCACTTGGTTTTTCACATAGGTGGTGGAGATCTGAACCAGGTCCACATGCTTACACAGCAAGAACTTACGGACTGAGCCATCTCCCAGACCCTGACTCCCTTACTTTTTTACACAAATATTTCTTTATTCATCAAGTAATCATTGCACACCTATGTATGTGCCAGGCACTAAGTTAAGAGTTCTGGGCTTGTTTGGCAGGGGTTAACAATTTAAGGAAGCAGACAGTTTTTAGTCAAATAAATGTAATACTAAATGATCCATGGTGCTGAATATACCCTGACAGAAGAAAGACGCAACTCCCTTTATTCTAGGGAAAAGAATATGCTCCTTATACAGAAATTGATATCAGATTTTAAAGATCATCTATCTTTTAACCTTTCTGTAAAACTTTGATATCTGAAATTCATTAATAAATATTTATAATTGAGATAGCTGCAGACAAACCCCATACTGTTATTCTCTCATGAAAAATTAAATTGAGTTACTTGTTTGATTAATTTTGAAAGCTCTTGTTTAAGGTTACAAGCGTCTGACAGAGAAATTGAAGCTGTGATTGATTTACATGACATACTTTTAATGGAAAGTGCCGTAAAACACAGTGAAAGTATTCTGACTCCTTCAAAGATGAGCCACAGCGAAAAATGCCAGGTTAGTAGGCAGGGAAAAGGTGTCTGTGAGGAACCTCCACCTCCAGCCTGCTCCTGCACTGCGCTGACTGGGCAGGGAGCCTTCTTTTACTTTCTGTTTTTAAAAAATATTTTATTATATTATTTTCATTGTATGTATATGAGTGTATTGCCTGCACGTAGGTAAGGGCACCCATGTTGCGCAATACTCACAGAGGCCAGAAAAGGGTGTAGGATCCCCTAGAACTGGAGTTACTGATAGAACTGGAGTTACTAGATAGTTGTTGGCTGCCATGTGGGTGATGGAAATCGAACCTGCATCTTCTGCAAGTGCAGCCAATGTTCTTAACTGCTGAGCCATCTCCCCAGCCCTCTTTTTGCCTTCTTAATCAAGCCTCTATGAATGGCAACAAGACCACACAGAGGCAGCTCTCCTCTCACACCGGGGTAACACCAGGCTTTACTACAGGACCTCAGAATGCAGAGATAATAACGTGAATTCTCAGCCTGCACATTAAATAGTAGAGGTCCCAAGACTGGCAAAGCCCCGTCCTTCTACCCGTCCTTTAGGACAGATTACAGCTCTGAGCTCTTTGTATGCAGCCCACTAGCAGAGTAGGTGACAGGCCATAGGAGTTCCTAGGAACCCCTGAATGCATAGAATGTTAATGGTGATCTGTCCTGCATAGGGAATACTATTGTTTTCATCATATTAAGTAAATTTGAGTAAAAACCATATGTATATTCTGCAAATGTAGCTTCAAAATAAGTCTGTATTCCTTAGCAAAAATGTTACCATCCTCAGAACCCCTCCTAGAAAGGTGGTATGTAGCCACTGATGGACTGTATTATTGTCTCATGGTGGCCATCATTTTCCAGCTGAGGAGGGAGCAGCAAGCTGCTTGCTGAGAGGACCAGTCTAGAAGGATACCTGTCCCCCTAAAGTCTGTCCTGTGCCTTTAGAGACTTTTTGCCAGAACCTCATAAAACCATAATGAGACAAAAAACAACAGGCTTAGAATTATAGAAGAAGGAACTTTATTTTCAGATAACAAGTGAAGGACAAATTCTTTTAAATTCTAGTCACAAGAGTGTCAACTGTGGCTAAAAGAAATAGCTCAGTTTTTCTCTAGTCTGAGAACTCTTTTGACTTAGTCTTTCTCTGTCTTGCTGTTTATCTGTCTCTGTCTCTCTCACATTAAGGAATCTTCTGCAACCTATAATGTTTATATCCTATTGATCTGTATGTTGTAACAACTATTTTCTTATTTTAGAATTTGTGTTAATTACAGAAATGATTTATTAATTTATTCTCCTTTAGGGAACTGCTAGAGGATTTCATTTTAAATTCAATATTAATCCACCATTTTTCTTCTCCCTCTAGCTAGCTCTGCTTTTGCTAGCTACCTCATAGATTCGTGGAATTCTGGGACACAAAAAATATAGTGTATTCAATTGCTCACTCAGATTGTTGGTTATCTTATCTTTAAATATCTGTATTGGAGACATTTCTGATCTTCTGTTCCTTAGAGTCTGGAGATAAATTTGCATGACCTCTTTCTCTTTAAAGAATGACAATAATTATAACCTGATCAAGGCTGTCCACCTTGACACTAAATACAAACACGTTTGCGATTACCTTTAGTGTGAAGGTCAGTAAGAATCTGATTATTCCCACCTTGAATGGCAGGGTGGACCGTTTCAGGCCTCCTAAACAACCAAAATTCTTGCGTGGAGAACTCTGCGCTGGTTTTTCCTTCGCCCATTACCACTGGTGATTCCCCCTTAAGTTACCTCCATTGCCTCCTCCATTTTCTCTTCCTCTACTCCTTTTCTATTTTTTATTTTTCTTTTTAGATAAGGTCTTCTTATTTATTTCAGATTGTTCTAAAACTTGGCACGTAACCTGGTTGATCTCCAGCATGTGAACTGACTGTCTTAACCCCAGGAGTGCTGAGATCACAAGCAAACACCACATTCTTATACAAATGAGAGATACTGTATATCATAAAACCATTTGAATCACAGAGTTAGTAGGAGAAGCTTTTGGATACCATTAAAAGTGGCTCATGAGATGAAAGCACAGTCATCTCTCCAGCCCCAGAAATGCAATTTGAAATGATCGACAGTTTGAGGAAGTCCTAAGGTCAACCAGGGTGCCTCTGTAAATGTGCATATGTGTCGCAGTATGATTTAGGCCATGCACAGACACTGAGCTCAGAAGGGGAGGAAGAGAAGACACTGATGAGCAGACAGAGTAGTGTGAATGTGAGACAGAGTTCAGGACTGGGTTTTCATAGGGCTCCTTTTTCATTTCTCTTACGACACCAATATTTGTTAAGATCATTCTCTTTTATTCTGGAAAACGTATTTGCTAATGAAACATTTGTCTTATCAAGAGTATATGGAAGGAGGTGGCTCGGCGGGTCAGAGCGCTTCCTGTACGAGCATGATGACCCCGGTGTGATTCCCCAGTACACAGGTGAAATCCTGGCAAGGCTGCCAGGAGTAGGTGGCAGCAGTAGGAAGAGGTGGAGACTGGTGGATCCCCAGAGATTGCTGACCAGCCAGCCCAGCCAAGATGGTAAGTTTCCAGCTCAGTGCGAGAGCTTACCTAGAAACAGTAGGTGGCAAATAGTAGAGGAAGAAACCAGATGCTCCACCCTGGCCTCTGCGTGTGCATGCCCCCAAGCAAGCACCTACACACTCTTGTGCATCAGCACACACACACACACACACACACACACACATACACACAATGTTATTTTAAAAATACAAATAAATTTGAAAAGAATAAGAAGGCTAATGATAGACTTGGAGGTGTAGTTCAGTGACCGAGTACACACTTACCAAGACCCTCGGTTGAATTCAATCCTCAGAATGAAAGACAAAGAAAGGAAAGATGATAGTTATTCACAGGTTAGTGAGAATTAACCTGAAAATATGGATGTATTTGCTTTCCTCCTAAACTGAAAAACTACTTTAAGAATGGTACTTACGGAATATACATGATAACAACCACATATATATATAATAAAAACTCTCTCTCTCTCTCTCTATATATATATATATACATATATATAATGCCAAAGATCAAATTTGATCGAAAGTGTAGAAAATAAATGTCAGCGGAGTGTTCAGCCACAAATGGGAACACACCCTCTCCAGAAGGCTCAGGGATCATTGTGGAATAGGAGGCAGAAAGACTGTAAGAGTCAGAGGTCAGTGAGGACCAAAATAAACAGTGTCTTCTGGGCATGAGAGGACTGTTGTACTCATGAACTCACAGAAGCTGTGGTTGCCTGCACAAGACTTGCACAAGATCAAACCAAGATCAATCCGTTCTAGTGTGTCGAGGGAAGGGTTCGTGAGCCCTGTTTGGCTTATCTTCCTGTCAAATGTTATATTGACATGGGAAGCCCTAAAAGCAAATAAAAGCAGAACTGAAGGTGTCATCTTGGAGTCAGGAGATCATCAAGTGATTATGTGGCAAATGGCTGACAGAAAAAGGGAAAATATAGGATCTTTAGTCATATTACTTAGCTAAAAATTTGAGTGTTCCAGCAGCTGAGTATCTATATTACATGAACGCATATATCTGCCCACAAGGTAGAGTCTGGGGCAATTGCTAACTGATGGGGCAATGGTGCTAGTAAAATGAAGAGAGCTCTAAGTTCAAAATATGAGAACCATGGAGGTTAAAGAGTTTGGCATACACTACCTGTGAAATTGCAGCTATAGGATATAATTATACATTCTTGGGTCATGAGGGTTAAGTTCCTTCCAGTTAATGCCATATCAGTTTTGTTGAACAGAAATAGAAGAGTTTGGGAGTGTTGGATATTTTTGAAAACTGCTTCTGTCTCTATGCTGGCAAGTTGAATTCTGCTTAATAGAGCATTTCAGTCAGATGACTTAATAGAATCCTTGGATAACAAAGCAAATACGCATTTTAACTAAAGGGAAAGGTAGTTATTAAAAATGAGCAGGGGAATTTCCTGAAACACAAAGGTAGAAGGACATGTGGACTGCAGGCAACGTTAGAGTGAAGTTAGAAATCTGGTGGGACCTAACCTGCACATTTCCTGGAGTCTCTGGCGCCTTGCCCTGTCTTCTCCACTCCTCTGCCTCTCTCTTCAGGTCTGTTTATCTCTGCTCCATATGCTCAGGACCCAAGGATGTATTTTTCCACCCTCCACCAACCCACCACTTAAATGTAACACTACGTTCCAGGAAAATCCTTTGCGTGCATGGACATACTTCCCCCAGTTCTGAATTCCAAAGAGAGAAGAGGCCTGGTCTAGCTGCCCCTTCAGGTTTTCCCTCCAACCAGACAGTCTGCCTTGACTTAGCTGGGCTGTAGGAGGTAGCTATATCAAAACACCTTGGTCTCTTCAAAAGTGGGACTGGGACTGGGAAGGCACCTCCAGAATGAGTTGGACCAGTCTCCGCAGCTGCTGTAATGTTTTCCTTAATGAATGGAACGTTTCCAGTAGCTAGCTTGTAAATAAAATTTCAACTATAACTTGATAATAACGGTGAAATTCCTTTCTAGTAATAAAGGAGAAGAGTGTAACTAGTCTTTGTTCCTATCAGTGGTCACTTAATGTGAATGACAACAAATAGGTACAAAAACTTAGAGGTCATAATTGCTAGCAGAAGTCATTATTTTTCAGAGTCCATTACCTGTGTCATTTATAATTATCCACTGCATTTTTTTGTGGATGTTTGTAGCTGTGTACATGAAAGGGAGACTATAAAATAAATGAATTTTACATAGAAAAATATGATACCCAACTTTGTACCCAGATTGATTATCTCTATATCTGTATCTATACACAGCTCTGCAACGCGTCTCTAGACCGACAATAAGTAACTCCCGAAAGTGTCAGATAAACCATGATAAGAACAGAAAATACTACATATATTTAAGAGATGAAAACATGTAACAAAAACACACAAGACTGTAATTTTGGTAACATCAATGCTAAAATGTATCATTTAAGTCACACAAAAAATGCTCATATTTGAAATTAGATGTTAATGAAGGTTAAGGAAGTGCAGGTACGGAGAACCCACTGTGAAGAATTTTGTCAGTCACAAATTTCAGTCATCAGATTTTTGGTAAGCTGAAATTGATGTTCTATGTATGACAACACCAGTATTAATTTTGTTTATTCAAAATGTTTTTCACTTGTCACAAGTTTTAGGGGCACAATGATAAATAATGAATAAATAATAAATAGTAAATTCTGGCATGATAGATGAGTCTATGAAATATATATGCATTATAATTGTCATATATGAAATATATATTAGGAGAAAACCTAGATGACATAAAAACATCTTGAAAATTAAAATAGGCAGTATTATAGTTTTTAAAGGTGTAGCAATTTGGAAAGAAATGATGAGTAAATGTTTAAGAGCAATGACCTAAGGTGTCAGAACGTCTAAGAATTAAGTCCTATAGATTCATGTACTATATGTAAAGGATGGGAGCTATGCAGCATAAAAATGAAAATAAAAATATGCCACCTATTTAAAGTACAGGAACCTTGAGCATTTACCTGCTATGACAGAAACAGACACTCCTATTTTTTTCAAAAGATAAATTACCTCATTCTTTTGTTTTCTTTTTACTAATCTCTATTGTACCAGTTACTTTTCTGTTGCTGTGTTAAATACCATGACCAAAAGCAGTTTGAGGAAGAAAAGGTTTATTTTGACTTGTGGGTGCAGGGGGACAGTTCATAATGGTGGGGATGGCACGGGAGCAGGTATGGGGAGCAGGAAGCACAAGTATGAAGACCCGAGTTTGAATCCTCAGAACTTGCATAACATTGGGCGTAGTAGCATGCACCTGTCATTCCAGCACTCCCACCATGAGATGGGAGGCAAAGACTGGAGAATCCCAAGAAGTCTGAAGGCCAGCCAGCCTGGTATACACAGCCTCAGACAATAAAAAGCCTTACCTCAAAACAAGGTGGAGGGTGAAGCCCAACAGCCAAGGTTGTCCTCTGACCTCAACATACATGCTGCACTGTGTGCCTGCTCACACACATCATGCATACACACACATTCACAACATACACATGTCATATATACACATTGTACATACCTGTACACATCACGCACACACATTGTATATGCAAATACACATCATACATACACACTATAAACATATGTCATACACACATATTGTGCATGCATATGCATCATACATACATTATATGCACATACACATGCCATGCACTCACATTTTACATACTAACACATATAATGTAAATGCACATGGAGATTTGAACAAAAGAATAGAAAAAAATCTTGCCAAGCAGTAGACAATTTTATCATTAGAAAAAGCCTAATTATTATAGACAGCAGTTATTTAAAAAATACTTTTCTTTCTTTATTTCATGTGTATGTATTTTTTGCCTGCCTGTATGTATGCTCACCATGTTTATATAATGCTCATGGAGAGCAGAAAAAGGCTCAGATCTCCTGGAACTAAAGTTAACCACTATGTGGGTGCTGGGAATTGAACCTGGGTCCTCTGCAAGAGCAGCAAGTGCTCCTACCTACTGAGTCATCTTTCTAGCCTCAGTCACAATAATTCTTAATTTAAGTCTCCCTAAATCATTTTTAATGTGAGTTTAATGGAAGGAACATCAGTTCACGGAATATACCTTACCAAAGTTAGTAAAAGCAGGATTTGTCTTTTCAACTTAAAGAAACTATCAAATTTACACAGAGAAAGTGATATAATATCAGAAGCTACATTCCCGCCACCAGAAAATAGCACAACTGAACTGCACTGACCCAGCGTCTAATGGCTTTTCATTTGTAAGCTGCGTTATAGAACCTTACCATAAGGGTGTGATAATGAAGAAAAGCAAATCTAATTGGAAAACATTAGAATTAAGCACTCTATGCCATCTTTCTATACCAAGTAACGAGACATTTGCAATGCTGGTCACACGCATAGGAAAAGTTTCTGTTGTTCTAAAGCTCATTTTTATACTGAAAATGTGAGGTTGTTTGAGAATTCCAGTTGGGAGAGAGCTGGGTGAGCAGAAGAGCCTTAAATATGGATCTCCAATTCACAGGAGATAGGTGCTGCAGGCCCAGCCAATAGGAATTTGCCGGTCTGTGATACGGTCGTCCACCTCCTCGTTCTGTGTTTAAGCCCTCAGGGAAAGGCTTGGCAAAAGATGACCAGGTTGAAGCTGCTAGGTCCCTTCACCAGTGTGGCGTTTCTGGAGGGTGAGTCAGCTGCTTCCGCAGCGGGGAGAGAAGACACTTGAATCAGGACTTGCAGTCCAGTTTGCGCCAAGGAAAAATGTCCACAGGACCTTTTAGACGCTTAGCTTTCCAGGCACGTCAGTGCCCTACATTTCACTTTCCCTGTTTTACAGAGCTGGACTTAGGATGAAGAAAATACTTAGAAGATCCGGGCCATTTCCTCCTGTAAATAACTCTCTATTCTTTCTTATATCCATTGATCATATTCTTCATGGGATTTCCAAGTCAATGAAAGAAATTATATCTCAATCAAAATTAAGACTCTTTTTGGAGTTATAATCTTGGGGAGAGTATCATCAGAGTAGAAAACATCTAGCTCTCCCTCTTTCTGACTATTGAATCCTGAGAAAATTGCTCACTAGTCCTACAAATACAATTCCCACATCTTCCATGGAACCTGGCTTTCCCAGTTCCATGAGTGGTCTTATAAACTGCCAATAGATTTTTTTTCTCTTTTGACTTAAATTAGCTAGAATATCTTTATGTTTTACATTTCTAATGAACTCTAACTGAAACGGTTAGCAATATTTTCTACTCTCTATAAGATGTTGGGCTGCTTCTGAAAACTGCCCTTTTTAATGTATGGAATAGGTTTTCAAGAGTGTACTTGTGATATAATAATAAAAAGTCTTACTCAAAGTGTAAAATCCTGTCTGCTGTTGTGTCATTATTCACAGACCTTTTTGGAATTCAGTAAGATAACTGAGCATCTGTTTCTTTCATCTGTAGAAATGGAAATGGAACATTTTTCTTTTTATAATAAAACACTTCTCATCTTTACTTTATGTGTATGAGTGTGTCGCCTGCCTGGATGTACGTGCACCCGTATTGTGCAATGCCCATAGAGGTCAGAAGAGGACATCAGATCCCCTGGAACTGCAGTTACAGAGAGTTGTTAGCCACTAAGTGGTGCTGGGAACCAAACCCAGGTCCTCTACGAGAGCAATCAGTTCTCTTAACCACTGAGTCATTTCTCCAGCCCTAGAATATGTTTCTTACTTAATTATATTGAAGATTAACTGAGTATTGGTTATTTGAAAATATTTTGTAGTTTGTGAAGTATTATCTAATTTTTAGAGGATATTATTAACTCTGCTATGGTTAAATGACTTAAGACAAGGCCTCCAAAGCCAGTCAATGAGGAAAAAAATACAAATATTAACAAATGAAACAAGAACAATTGGTTAGTCATATGCAAAAGAAAAAAATACAAAACCATATACAAACATTAATGTAAATGTATCTAAACCTTAAAGGTAGAAACTAAAATTATAAAAGTCTTTGAAGAAAACATAAAGATAAATCTTTTGTATGTACAAAAAATACAATTAAGAAAGTCAAAAGATAAATGGAAGAAAACACAAACAGGTACACATGTACCTGGGAAGGATTTTATATCTCTAGAAGAACTTAGAACTCAATAATAAAAAGATACATTAACTTAAAATTAGACAAAAAGTCTAGATAGACATCTTTCCAATTATACAAATAGCCAATTATTACATAGAAAGATGTGATTTCTGACAAGTCATAAGAAATGTAAAATTACAATAAGATCACACGTTATACTCATTGGGATGACTAGAATCAAAGTCAGATAGCAGTGTTGACTGACAGCTGGAGAAATTAGAACCCTTAAAACTGCTAACAACAATAGCAAATGACAGCCCGTCTTGAGAAAGAGTCTAACAGCTTTCAAACAGTTAACCTGAGTTACCAGGTGTGATGGTTAACCTTGACTGTCAACTCAGTTGGATTGAGAGATGCTGGGAAGATTAGTAAAGCAAACCTCTTGCTATGTCTGGAAGGCAACTCTAGAGAGGGTTGATTAGGAGGACTCTGACATAACCAGTCAGTATTTTCATTCATTGATGGATCCAAAGTTTGAATAGACTATTGGGGAGTGATGGAACTGTGGAAGGAAGGTCCTAGCTGAAGGAAGTAAATCAGCTGGGAGTCTGTCTTTGAAAGGCAGATGTTGGCCATAACTACATCTTGTTACTTTCTCTGCTTCTCAACCACCATGCGCTCAGCAGCTCTGCTTTGTGACGCCATCTCTGCGCTGATGATCTGCCTTATTCAGGCCAGGGCTGGAGGCCAATCTGCCATGACAGCAATCTGTGAAGTCGCAGGGCAAAATAATTCATTTCTTCTTCATGTTATTTGTGTCAGATGTTTTTATAGCAATGAGAATAACATACCATACACTCTAACAATGCTACTTGTACAGATATACCATAGGCAAAAGAAAATGAGCACCTACGAAAAGCCTGAACACAAATGTTTGCAGTAGTGTTAGGTCTTAATAGCTTAAGAGTAGAAAGAACCCAAATGCTTACCAAAAATAAAATGGTGAAAAAATAAAATGTGGTATATCCATACAATGACTGTGTTTTGACAATAAAAAGGAATGCTAGAGTGGTACAAACTATGACAATAGGTGAACCTTGAAAACTTTAGTTGTTTAAGGTTTAGGGAGATGGGAGGATGGAGGATCATACGACAGGGAAGATGGTTCACTTGATGATGATGCCCTAAAATCAGCTGTGGAAGTAATTCCACATGTCTCTGAGCATTTTAAACAACTGACTTATAAACTTGAAGTGAAAGAATTATATGGTTTGTGAATTAAGTTTCAAAACAGCTGCTTTTTTAAATTTACCACAGAGAATGGAAATTTCACATCTTCAAGTAGAGGTAGCCAATAAAAATAAATAACATACTTTTGACGAAAGGATGTACTCAGTTTTGCTTACATATTTATAAAGTATTATGTCCAATATTGGTTTCTAAATTCTATAGCTAATGTTTAGCATGCTAAAGCATGGGAGATGCCACATATCTATCTGTAACCTGGTAGAGTATAAGGTTCAATTAGGATGGTTGCAAATTTTATTTTTCTTTTTAATTATGTGTACATGTGTAGGGTATGAGCATGTATGACTGCAGGTATCCTGGAAGTCCAGAAGGAAGTACTGGATCCCCTGGACCTGGGGTGATAGGCAGTTGTGAACCACCTAGTATGGATGCTGGAAACTGAACTCACATCCTCTGCAAAAGAAGCAAATGTTCTTAACAAATAAGCTGTCTCTCCAATTCCACACTTATATGTTCTAAATCTCATATGATTTAGATTTCTCACGGCGGACAGGAATACCTGTGGGAAGGTAATATAATTTGATTGTTGCTTTTGGTTAATGATTTCTCTTATTTTTCTTCCATATTCCCGGAAGAAACAAAAATAGAGAGAATTAACTTTTAGCTTCTCTGTTCAGGATCCATAAGTCTCCATCATTACCATCTCCTTCAGGATTAAATACTGTCATATTTTCACAGAGAACTTTGCATATAACTATATCATGGTACTTTTGAATCCTGAAATATTTCTTTGTGTTTCACACATCTGCTCTCTTAAGTAGACTATATTAATTTGAAGTCCAAGATGATGAGTTACCTTTTCTTTATTTCTCACAGCAGTAGATCCTTATGAAATTTCTGCAGTGGAGTGAAAGTTTTACCTTTGTATATCCTAAAAAATAGGATTTTTTAAAGTAATTATAACATGAAACCATAGAAATTTAGAGTTTGGAAAAACAACTTTAGGAAATAATGGTCTGGTGTCTCAATAAGTTTAATCTTTCCATAATATTTCTGGAAAACGTCTTACTCAAGCCAATATTTTAATTTCTCTGATTCCTTGAAATCCACATCTTCACAAAGGGATTCATTGCGTTTCCAACTAATTTTTATTGGCAAAAGACTCATCATTAATGTTAGACCTAAACTTGTAGCTTCTACCCTTTGGATAGCCTAAGGTCTATCTTGCATGGCTATACAGGACTATCTAATTCATCTCCATGACAACCTGTTAATTATTAAAATACACTTTCATAGTCTCCTTGTCCTCTTTGCCAAGCTTGCCACTTTATTCAGATGTTTCTCGTGGCTGTGGCTTCTGGGCCTTCCGCTGTGCTGTGTGGATTCAGCCCCTCTGAATGCCACCAGATTCTCAACAACCTCAGAAGTCATACTTCCCAGAAAGGAAGGGCAATGCTCGGGAATGGAGCCAAGTACACAAATTCCTTTTCCTGACTTAATCTATACCTGGGCTTTGTTAATGGTTCTAAAACTACTTGACTTATTTTGAAAGTCACAGTATACTACAGTTATTTACTAAGTTTGCCATAAACTGAACTTTTCTGACATTTTTTTTCCCAAGAGCCTGGTGTAGTCAGATGTTCTGAGTTCTTAAACTTGCAATTAATCTTTTCACCCTCCATACAAGACTCTGTATTGATTTTCTGTAATAAACAAAAAGCCCTGCATAAGCCCGGTACTTAGCAAGTGTCTCTAAGTCTCTTTCACAGCGTATACCATAGAAACACTATTGTGTTTGTTATGCAGTTCTTGAAAGCAGGATTCATCTATATTTGGTCATCACTAAATCCTCACCATGTAGGAAATTGTGACTGATGTGCGGTGATTACCCAAGGACACTATTTCCTTCCATAACTGTTTGCATTACTAATGTTAACAGCAACAGTACAGTCAGAAGTAGTTTGATTTCATTGTCAATCATTTTAGCCCAAACTGTTAACCGTCTTGACACTAAGATCATCTTTGTAATAAAATGCTGGTGCCTCAGAAACCCAGTTAGTGCCAGATTTCAAAATATGGTTCATCTTACCTGAGAATTTAAACTGTACCAAGCAACTAACAATGCCTTGACCTGTAATCTTATTTTTAGTGAGTACAGTGACTTTTCACATGTATAGACTTTATACTATACTATAGATCATACTATATAGCTACACTACTATACTTCTAATTAATATGTTTATTTATGGCTATGGCTGCAAGTAGAAAATTCAAAGGTAAGGACTAATGGCTTATTTTCTAGTTTTGCAAACTCTTAAAATGTTGCTTTGAGTATAAACAATTTGTAAGATGTAAATATATTATTCTTCCCTTGACTGGGTAAAGGTAAATTCAAGAGACAACTCAAGAAGAAACAGTTTTAGATTGCAAAGGTGACTAAAATATATCACACTTTTGAGAGAAACAATTTTCTCTGCAACTTAAAATTTCCAATTAAAATTGAGCTATCCCAATTTTGTAGTTTGTAAGGGCAAGACTACGCTTTTATGTTATATGCTATCTTGAGCATAGAATTTCATAAAATAAGCTTAAAATTCCAAATGATTTAGAATTTTCAAAGCGTTTTTTCCTCACTTTTGCGAACCTCATATTCTGAAAGAATTGGCAGACAAGCCTCCTGTTCTTCAATAACACAGCATTAGGTACTTCTTGGAAACAGAACACAATAGAGAGGAGTGTTTATGAGTCAGAGGCACATGTGCTACAGTCAACTTGAATAAGAGGTATCAGATATTTTTGGTGATGAAAACCTTTCAGTGAGGTGAAACAGGCCACATTCCATTCCTTTCATTTTCAGAGATGAGATGGATTTAAAAACCATAACCTGGCTTCTTGATGCAAGGACTCGCCACATGAGCTAATCTCCAGCACATCACTATTGGCAAGCAGATCTTGCACCCTTTTGTCTCCATGCATTACAGAAAACGTTAAATCAGGTTGGTGTCCACACAAACTTTTGATCCTAGGAACAGCCGAGGGTCCCATCATTATCTTCCCGAGGACCATGTGTAGGCCTTCAGTAGGTAGTACTAATTTAATCTCTTTGCTAGACGAAAAAGTAGCTGATTTTCTAGATCAATATTTGATTGAATATGTTTGAAATGTTGGCAGATAAAGGCCCCTTTTCTGGTCCAAAGACTTTTTGAACCACAGAGGTATAGCGTTCTAGCTCCCCTGGGATTTGAGTGGAAGGAGGTCTCAAAGATCTGTAAGAAGCCTTCCTGCCTTTCCTTGTGTTCTTCCAGCAAGACTCTCTAAAGGTTGAGATGAGAAAACGGTAAGATCAAGAACTGGAATGTCTTTATAGCCATTTTTTTTAATCTTTCCCGGGGCTTCTCTTAACTAAAAATAATCGTTTATAACACTAGTTTACAGAAACCTCCTATGATAGAGAGGTGGAAAGAAAGCCCATCCGATCAGCTGTAAGGAAGAGCAACCTAGTGATTGTGGCAAATAATTTGAGACCTCAGACTCAACCATTTACAACACTAATTAAAGAAGAATGTCAATATATCATCAAAAAGAAAGGAATAGAAGCTGAAAGGCTGAAGTCTCACAGAGATTAGAACTTTAAGTGTCTAGTTAGGTTGACAAGTACAAGAGTTTTTAAAAAAAATTTTCTACATTGGATTGTTTTTATAAAGACATTTATAAAGAAAGCATAGAGTTGCAGAAAACTTTCATATAGATATTTGAACATACAAACAAAAACCAAGTTCAGTATGTCACTGTAATCAGTAATTTTTCATTTTAAAGTTTTGCTAGAATTAACAGTCCTTCCTCAAAAGAAGACATAAAAAAATCAGCCTTCACTTGACTGGATATATTACTCAGTATATACAATTCCAGCTGCATGATGTTTTAAGTCTATAAATGAAATTCAAAGAAAGATTATTGAGGAGAATGGTTCACTCTAATTCCGTCCTTTGCTGCAGACCCACAAGTGCATCCCTAACACAAAGACAGAAGGATGCTCACACAGTGCTGCCTTTCCTATCATTGAGCTTTTGTCTGGCTGAAGGTGAAATTTTCATCCCCTAGCCACTGGCTTTGAACAGAAGTTTACTTTGTAAAGGAAAGTGGCCATCACATGCAAAGTCAGTTACAACTCCTGGGAAATGGGAATTCCAGAGGACTCGTTTTCCACAGGATAATACATTTCAAGTCCTTATTTTGAGATGGGAGGATTACATTCATTTAATTTTCCTATGATAATTCTTCACCACTTTGATCTACTTTGCTAAAATCATCTTGTCAAAGTAATGATATTCTCAATATAAACTGAAAAACTATTCAGGACATCATAAGCAAGAGCTTAAGCCAGGAAATAAACAGGCTATGGAAAAGGGCCTAGTTCTGTGTCTGTTTTATAACGTGATGACACTGCAAGGTAGGAAAGAGATACACAATAAATGCTTAAGTAAATTATGCAGAAAAATCGAATTTTCAAATTCTGCTTTTACGAAAGAATCATAATTTGAGCTAAATAGACAAACTCTATCTGCAAGTGCATTGTGTAATGCACAATATTAGTGTCACAAGAATATTCCTTCACAGCGCTTATACATCAATTGAACGTAACATGTAAGCTACTGCCAAAGGCAGAACGATCTTGAACACAAACTCAGACTTTCCCCGTATCTTTGATTTAGAACCCTCGCTTCAGGGTCTTCTTGCAACCAAAATGTCCCTCATCAGCCAGGCAGCTCTGATTGTTAGTCCTTGAGAGAGTTCCATTTTATTTCATAGTGTGAAAAGAAGAAAGGAAAAAAACACAGTGAGGCGAGTTATTGAATATGAAATTTTAAAGTGATACCAGGAAGAAATATAAAGTATTCCATATATCTCTCCTTATTATTATTTAAATAAAAATGTAACTCCATTTTTCTATAAATCTTCATGTTTTGTAAGGTTCAATTTAAATGTCTTAGTATTACTGTAATAGCATTCCCTTGATATTCTGAGATTTAAAGTTTTAATTTTCCTGATAATTTATGTAAATGAAATGATAGGCATTGAATTAATGTATTTCATTTGTTCTTGTCAGGACTAACTAAAAATTCTGTCTAATTCTCTAATGTACAGACATTGGTTAACTGCCCAGATTTGCCATCCTTTCAGAAACTAAAATTTATGGTTTTGAGCAGGGAAAGGGCATGCATTTTCTTGAAACAATCCATATTTTTAGGGAAAATTGTCCTCATTCCCAGTTTCATGGAATCCCATGCAGTTACTAGAAAAATGTTTTCCCCATGAATTAAACACTCAACAAAGGCCATTGGAGGTGGAGAGCATTGTGCCAGCACTGGGGTAAGGCCCTGGCTGTAACACACAGGGAACTATCTTGGGGGCAGGAGCCTGGGAGTCCTTGAACTATGTAGGGTCAATATAACTATATTGCTAGGTGATATCCCTGAGATTTCCCCAACCTTATGATTTTTCTTTGCCCGAGAATCAATTGCTTTTCTCTTTCAAGAATTCCTGAGTTGAGGTTTGGGGATTTGTGGTTTTTCTGTATCATGGGTGCTAGCTGGTTGGCTAACTTTCCCCTTTTTAACTTACATCTCTCTCCATTTTCTCATTGCCACAAGGGACATAGACCATTTGAGAGAAAGCATATGTTTTCATTATGACAGGCATATGTGTACCCATCAGTTTGCTATTTGAATATTTAAGTTCTAAATTAATCTTTTTCCCCCAATGGACATTCCATGGTCTAGTCAATGCAGAAGTCAAAACTTAAAGATATTTGTTTTAGGCCTGACTACCTCCTAAGCAACTGTCAGTCTGGGGATGAAATAATTTCCTGGAGATATCTCCCTGCTGGAGAAATCCACTAATGAGAGCACTGGGTTCCTTATGCCCAGTTCACTGTGCTGAAGCGCAAGAGAGCCTTTCACTCAAGCGGAGGGTAAGCCAGATTAACATACTTGAACACTTCTGGAACAATGATGCTATTGTAACCCCATCAAGGTAAGCTGAAAATTTGCATATATGACATCAGACAAAGTGTTAAAATGACACATAATGCTAATAATAACATCAATCATATCCTAAACAATATTAGTATTATATGAGCCAAGAAAACGCTGTTCTCAAGAAACTGAGTGGCTAGAACATGTATTTTAAGTCTTTTGACCTACTAATAATCTAGTCTGGTTTTGCTGATAACTCAGAAGAGACTTTAGATGCTATATGAAGTTTACATTAATTGATGAATGCCTAGAGGTATGTGATATACTTGGCGCCATGTTCTTCTCACTTGCCTTTACTATGAGAAATAAGCTACTTCTAAGAACAATGAAGAAACAAAGCCAAATTCTGCCCCCTCAGTTTTCCTTAATCTGTTACTTTGGACTCTACAACCAACATCCCTTTTCCTTATGAAGATTAGATGTTATTAAAATAAAGTAAAGATAACCCACAATGGGTAGTACGAATCCACTCCCTAAATTCATGGCAAAGAAATAAATACAACATGAACTGGAAATTTTAGGTAAAAAATATTTGTATGTAGGCATACATACAGTATATTGTATATTCACAATTATGCATATATACACTATATATTTGTATGTGTGCTATATTTATACATTTGAATATAAGTTATTCTGAACAACTTTAAATAATTTGAAATTGTTTATTCTTTTCCTTGAGAGTCATATTCTTAAATAATTGTATTAGTCTTTAAGTTAGCTGGATAAATAAAAAGGTGAAGAATGAGAGAAAAAAGACGATTCAATATTCTAAGTGTACATCTAAACGATTCAATATTCCGTAGTGTACATCTAAACTAATGACTGAGAATTGGGCAAGGTGGCACAGGCCTTTAATGCCACCACTCAGGAGGCAAAGGCAGGCAGATCTCTGTAAGATCAAGGCCAACTTGGTCTACATAGGGAGTTCCAGACCAGCTAGGGTTACAGGGAGAGCCTGTCTGAAAACAAAACAAAAAAGGCCACTCCTCACCCATTCCTTGCCTTGGTTTCCTGAGACCAGCTTTCTTCCCCGACAAGTATACGGTTCATCAATCATCAAAGAAGTTTCTTTTTGAGACAGATGGAGGCTACTAGTCACAAATAGAATATATGTCTGAGAGAGACTCAACCCTAGGTGACACACCTACGGCGGAACCTCCACACCTAAGGCTTATTGAACGTAGCAGAACAGGAGATGGAGAGAGTACTAGCACATGCTTCAACTCTGACCAGGGAAGCTTCCTCACACAACAGAGTGTGATACACACTAAAGGCACAACTGCTAAGTTTTAGAGAATGAGAGACTGCAGAATGTGTGTCCTAGTACAGAAATCCTATGTTAAACCTCACCCACAGGACCATTGTGGAAGAGGGAGCAGAAAAATTGTAAGAGCTAGGGTTGGTCCTTGAACATAGGGAAACACAGGCTCTCAGGCCACCGGAAGTTTGCTCATGTGAACTTGCATCAAAGTACAAGTGTGTCAAGTACAAGACCCATGCCATCTAACTCAGATAAGGACCCAGAGCAGAGAGAGGCAAATGGGCAGTGGGCTACCTTAACCCTGGAACTGTTGGGAACTGATTATTCCTGGGTGGGGAAGAGTAGAACTTCCTTTAACATCTCTAGACAGGCTCACTAGACTCCAGTGGATGAACTTGTACCAAAGGTCATCTGGCATCTGGGTACAACTGCTTGACTGGATGGAATGGAACTTAACATATATGGCGGAATATATGAGGCCCTGTGAGGGTGTGGGGATGTGGATGAGGGAGGGGGTCTAAATTTGCTTAAAAACTATTATATGAAATATGCAAAAGCTCAATAAAAATATGAAAAAAGAAAAAGTTAGACTTTTAGTTACTCAACACATATGACATGTATCAGAGAATACTGAACTGATAGTGAGCAAGAAATAATGGTCACTGCGAAAGTAATCATTAGATCATTAGTACTACTGAATATAGCATGTTAGTATTCTGTGTTTCCCATATATATATATATATGCATACATGTGTTTAACAAATAAAATTGAGAATGATTGAGGAAGAAAAAAAACAATCAATTGATGACTGATGTGTGGTGTTTCCTCATTTATTAGACAAAGAAATTGCCAGAAATGCAGTGAATAAATGGGGCTCAAAAAGACTTAGGAGAAAAGCTTGAAACCTTCACAGACAGAGTTGATTCAGAGCCTGTGCCCAGGTGGGTAAAGCCCTTTGCACTGAGTCTCCTTCCTTTTTCTGGAAAGCACTGGAGGGTCCAGTGTTGCAGACAGAGCATCATTGCCAGGCATGTGTAGCAGAGTCACACAGAAGAGCTGATCAACCGAGAGGTTGTTGTTCCTTATTTGGGGGTTGAGGTTTCTTGATGCAATCAAAGTATGATTTCATATCTCTTTCACAAGATGGGAATGGGGAAGATTTTCCAGCCAGTGAGCACATGGACATGGATGCCAGGCAGCACAAAGAAAGGCAGAGCTGATGTCTACTGTCTGGGAAACCTAACAGAACCGTGCAATGCTTTACATTAGGAAGTAACCACTACTACTCACAGCACAGTGTTGAATAAGTTCTACATTGGGGAACATATTAGGTAATATTTTGATGTAACTTTTTACTGAGAAGCTGTGGGGTAAGCTAAAGGAAGCAAAGGATATCAATTATGTAGTCCTTGGTAGTTAGCTGTACGCACATACTATAGCCTGAGTGTAGTCTATAATGAAGACAATGTAAGTTATGGGTTGTGGTTCCCCATCTTAGGCTGTTACAATAATTTCATTGCTTTGGGAAAGCCAGAGCCACAATTCCCTTGTTTATGAAATGAAAATGAATTCAGTAAGTATAATCTGTAGGATCTCTGAATTGTCTACACTTTGTGCATCTCTGATAGACTTCCTGGAACAATGGGCACCAGCCCTTTTTCTCTTATCCCATGTAACTTGTGTGGTCATGTTACCATTCGGTATAATACATAAGCTGATTTCTCCAAATCCCTTTCTTTTTAAGATTAGCAGCTCTCCCTCTATTTGTACAACATCCTCAAGGAAGTTGATCATATCAAACTGTGATGAGTCACCACAGTGACTCTAAATGAGGAGAAACTAAGTACCCAGCAGTGATGCTGGATACCCAATAGTCTCCAAAAGGATAAAAGTAAGCCTGGCAGAATCTTTGTTTTGTACCTGCCTCCATTCTATTGGTGAAGGGGCGCTAATGAAAAATGGGAGTGATGCTCCCATCACAGATTTTTGGATTACTGTGCCGTAACATCAATTGGAAACCTAATGAAACAGAGACCACCCACAGAGGAGGGAGATTGTGCTCCTCTGTCTGCCTGCATCCAATTTACCAACCGACTGTGTGGAATAAGCTGTCTGTTTGTTTGAGCCCCTGTTCAATTGATCATACATTTAACATTGATAATTGGCAATGCCAATTGCCACTGTCTTTCATCAGTTGAAGAATGCCGCAGTGCTTTTACTATTGTGCTATAATATAGGGAATGAACCCATTTCTATCCAGAGCCATCTCCTAATTCTAACACCTGTATCATCTCATGATGGTGGGCTGCTGAAATTATAACAGGCCCTGGATAAATCTAACCAGCCGTTTCTCTTTTTAATTCTTCCTGTCTACTAAGGGAGCATGCTACGTAGTTGTCAAATAGAACTTCTCCTAATCAAAGAAATAACAGTAAGAAACTTTAGTAGCTTAGTTCCCACCAAGCATATGGGGGGCTAAATAAAGAGAAAAGCTGATGTTCCAAATGGAAGTGTTCTGTTCTTTGTTTTTGCACCTGTTCAAACTGGCATCTGGTATTAGGCTGTGACTAGTCAAACATTACTATTTTCTGTCAAGCTTGCTGAGAGAAACAAAAGAAAGAGAATATGGTATAAAATATTAGTTAGTCTTGAGTGTTATTTTGTTACTGCATTCTCCTTGTCAGGCTCCCTACCTGTGTTTATCATCAACAGCAGTTTTGTTTCTCTCTTTTCCCCTCTTAATTTGACTTCTAGAAGCCATCTGGCATTCAGTCTAATTCCCAGGATACAGTTTTCCATAAGTCAGTCTGCTGACTGCCTGTCAGGTTACAGGATTAAGTTTAAGGTTTTCTTAATTCACTGTGAGGTTCTTCATGGATTTGATCTATTATTTCTTTCTGAGCTTGTCCAGTTGTAGATTTCTGCATGTGATTTATGTTTAGCAGGTGTTAGTTCGTTAGAGTTTTCTAAATATTGGCTTCACAAAACAAGGGAGGCTTGGGAAGACACTAGGACTCAAAATTGTATCGCTACACAACTGGAGAATGGCCTCCCTGCTGAAACCCAACACTGCAGAACTATTTATTAAGGTAAGAAGATGGATGCTTCAGAATACAGAAAGGTAAAAACACTCACGTTCTGTCAGCAGCTCACCAGTGCATTCCTGTGTTCTGTGGCACTCGGGACACAGTATATCATTTAACAAATAGAACAACTAGGTGAATTTAGAAACACAGACCCGCCTTTTCTATGAAACACTCTGAAACTGAGTGGGTTATTTTAGTGTCCTAGTTTTAAGGTGAATTCCATTGTTTTGTTTTTCTTATGTAAACTTTAAGTGCCTAATGGAAATGTAGGCATTGCTGGGGGTGGGGCTTCCTGTAAAGCATGTGCCTACTAATGCACTTCAAAAGGTGTTATAATACATTTGGAATATGTACATAGATAGCATTGGACAGAACATAGAACATGATTTAAAGCTTATTTTTTAAAATAAATGTCCATAGAACTATTACAAACTTCTCATTCCTTAAGTCACACATGATTTTAAAACATTTATTATTTATTTTATGTGTATGAGTGATTACTTACATATATGTAAGTACATCAAGTGTTAGCAGTACCTGCCATGACCAGAAGTGGGTACCAGAACGCCTAGAACTGGAGGATTGTGGGTGCTGGTTTCTAAACCGTGACCCTCTGCAAGAGCAGCAAGTACACTTAACCAAGCCAGTATTTTAATACAGTTTTGAGGTTTGAATGTGGTAATTTCCAAATATTTACCTCAGCAATTCATTCATTTTCATGTGTGAATGACATAACAATGTATATAAAGTCTATAAATTCTTTTGCCCCTGCTTGAACTCATAGATGGAGTGTATATGTGTGTGTGTGTGCGTGTCTGTGTGTGTGTGTGTGTATGTGTGTGTGTTACACAATGTACTTTAGCTTTAGTCACTCTCTTTCATAGTTCTTATGATCTCATTTCCAACTGCACAGAGTTGTTATACTCAGAGATACAGGGAGAATAAGGTACTCTGCATGTGGTCACACTGAGATTCAGTCTAAATTAGAATGCAGAGCTATGTGTTCCCAGGCCCCTGGAGCATTGCCTCTTTGCTCTATAAATTGTTCCTATAATTTTAAAAATTTATAATGTACTCATCAATTTGCATATCTGAGTATGAATTACAAACATTAAAATTGGCTACAACTCCTCATCAACCAATTACTAACAAGAAGCACCTTAAAGGTCAAAGTCATGAAATACCAAAGTAAACAGAAGTGTGTGTGCCTTTTGCTAAACACCAGGCATACAATTCAACACATATTCATTATTTTTTGACACTAGGAGATAGTTCAAACCTTGGCTTATTCATAGTATTTGACCTTGAGTTATTAGGATAATTTTAAGTGATATTTTAAATGAAAATTATTTACATATTATTCAGATGTGATGATATCATCTTCAGATAACCAAGTGTTAGAATAAAGTACTTAGGTACATACAAGGCAGTAAAAATAACATAGTATAATTAATTTGTCAGTCAAAGACTGCTCCTATTGCTGCTGTTACAAAGTTAATATATACCAGGCACGGTGGCACATGCCTTCAATCCTAGCAGAGGCAGGTGAATTTCTGTGAAATTCAAGCCAGCTGGTCTACAAAAAAAGTTTCAGGCCAGCTGGGGTGTAAGGAGACACTGTCTCAAAAAAAATAAGGTAACATATAAAAAGATCCTTAATTTTTGCATCAAATATTGATTAAATGCATTATCTCAGTCTTCTGGGGGGAGAGGGGACTGGGAGTTGAACCCAGGGCTTTGCGCATGAGTTAAGTGTTCTACCATTGAGTTATATCTATAGTCCACTAAGTTCATTCTGATTTTAGGATTTATTTCGTTTTTAGTTTATCGTTAGTATTAACTTTGTTGTGTGGGAGGGGGAGGTAAGGTGGTATATGCATAAATGCAGGGTTTAGAGGAGGCCATCAGGGATCCTCCTCTGTCGGTCGTTCGTTCTCCACCTTGTTCATCTGAGACACGTCTCTCACTGAACCTGGAACTTATAATTTCAACTAGACTAGCTGGATTGCAAGACCCCTCCCCTTCACCCCATAATACTGGAGTTAGGGTCACAGTCAAGTTTTTTACGGGGGTGCTGAGCACCTAAATTCAAGTCCTTATGCTTGTGTAGCAAGTGCACTTACCCACGAAGCCAAGTCCCCATACCAGGTTTTCAGATTCTAAAGGCAATTTTTCCCTAACAAATTTTGCACAGTCTTCTGCCCTTAGGCCCTTAGCTGTCGTACTAATTCTTTGTCCTATTATGGTTCCATTGTTGACTTCTCAGGGTCAGCCTCAGTAGAACAATAAACTATTTAGCACCTGTACAAATACTAACTCAAGAAAACTGTCAAAAGAACATGAAAATTCTGAATCTTTTTAAAAGGTTGGCCATCTCACTGAAAACTGTAATTAAAGGATGTGTGATTCCACTTATGTGCTTGTTGAAGGAAACGTGGGCACCTGTACTGGATTGCAATGGGAAGCAGTTCTATTCTCCAGTCAGTGATAATAGCATAGATTCTCAGAGAGGGACTTTTCCCCTTGTGGGATCCACACCACCTTGCTTTTAAATGATGCTTAGTGTGAAATTAGTGTTGTACTGTAAAGTGCATAAAGTCCATATGATTAATTGTTAGTAATTGAACACCGTTTGGGAGCTAATTATATAAAATTGTATTAAAAATACTCCCAAATTAATTGAATTTTACAGTTCACATTTAGCTTTCAAATTACATGAGTTGAAAATCAGTGGTAAGAAACAAAAATCTATTCACAGTTGCTAGAGAAATTAAGGTTTACTTTTTTTTTTTTTTGAAAGCCAAGTAAGTCAAAGGCTGGCATGTAGGCAAAGTAGCAAAATGATTCTGAAATTAGCTACAGAATTAGAAATGAAATATCCTAATATTGTATGCATTGACTATAGTTTGTAGAAGCAACTGGCTTTCCTTGTGCATTGACTAAGTTAGAGAACACCAGGACACAAGGGACTTTTTAAAAAAAATTCTAAGTTACCATTTGAGTGCACAGCTCAATGTAGACCCAAGGCAAGAGCATCGCTCACCAACAGAGACAGTGCTGCTGGTGACCGCCCTGTTTGGAGCTTCTCGTCTGAGTTACTGCAGTCTTGTGCTAAAGACAAACTGTTGTGCATATATGTGAGTTGTACAAAGCATGAGACACATGTAAACAGTGGTGTGGGATCTCCTTTGGACCCTTAGAAAGTCCTTCAGAAAGCATTATGTAAGGGAGGCAGGGAGGCAGGCAGGCAGAGCCTTCCCGCTCCAGAACTTCCTGACTCTCATTCTGTTCTGTCTGACAAGAGAGATTTCTGTTTTGGAACCATCAACTCTTGTGTAAGTGACTGACATCAGCGCAGGCTGAGACAAACAAGGACACTGCACTCATCCCTGGTTCTCCCTTTGGTGCAGTCCGGAAAGCTCCTCACAGGACTGCTCACACTTACTTTCATTCCCTGCTACTTTTTCTTTGGACCCCCAACTCCCTGACTCCGACTCTCCCCTACATCCCTGCCTTTGTCTTTGACTATCTGGCATTAACTCCATTTCTGTTCTAACAGCTTTGGCATCTACCAGGGCTTTTGGCAATACCAATCCTCTCCTCATCAAATGATTGTGGCAATCCTCTCCTCAGCCCATGATTTCAGTCTTCCTGAGCCTGTAGGGCTATTTCTGGCCATTCACATGGAAATTGCTATAAAATGCCAAGTAACAGAGACAGAATGGCAAAAGAGCTATGGGAAAAAAATTAAAGAATCAAAAAGTCTTTGACACAATCACAATCACCCACTAAGATATTTAAAATAATGCTATGCATCCATATGCACCAAGATAGGGCAACTTTCACAAAATAAGTACTATAAAGGAGATTCAAAACAAAATAAATAGCTCAGAATTCCAAAACATTAAACATTACTTCCAAATACTATATTTTTTTTCAGTATCCTCTGAAATAATATGTAGATAAAATTATTTTTAAAATTCTGGGTCACCAAAATGAAACAATATCATAGCAGCCTGCTACAAATAACAATATATACTTCTAAATTAATTAAAGCAGTAGATTCTAGTATAAAAGTAGGTAAAATCAATGAAACACAAAGATACTTCCAAGAGAGAATCTATGATGTGTAACAAATTAACATTTGGAAAGGTTTCTCAATTCAGTGGGGATAAAAACACCAATAATTAGTTTTTAATGTAATTGTTTAGTAATTTAGGGATCAGATCTGCAGTGTTTCTAAGTCACATTACGGTGATGCTTAAAAAAGAATCAGCATTAGTTCTAAGGCCAAGAGTGAGCCTGAACTGCTGAGTACCTGTTCCTTCTGATGACTCTTGGAACTGTGATCTCTAGCAAGAACCTTGCTCATTCTTTCATTGAAACAGTATCTCCAGCATGAAATGGGGAAGGAGAAATCAGGACCCACACTTATCAGAACATCTTGCCCTTTGATACCTAGAATCACACACACTCAATTTTTCTCATTGTGTGCAATGAGAAAAGCACACTGCTTTCAGTGTTTTGATTTGTAAAACGAGTATACAAACATTCCTACACTATCTTTGGTGGAGGGCAAGGAGGGATCCTGAGGGATTAAGGTCATATGCCAGGTCACAAGAAGAGCACATGGCTCAGTGAGCTTATATAGAGTATAAACAGTAATTTTTTGGCTGCAAGGTTAGGTTAAGGCCTCTAAGTCAGATTATGTTCATATTGTAAATGTCATTCCTACACAGATCAATTTTCACATACATTTTTGCACTGTAGGCCAGTGCTTTTAAATTTATTTTCCCAGCACTAAAGATCAAACCTCGAATACAAGGCCAGAGCTATAAGAGACCAGTCTGGAAAAGATGAGCTGAGTGGACTCTCCCCTGCCTGCATTAGTTACTTCATGCCAATCATTCATCTTCTCCTTTCTATAGATAAAAATGTTCATGTAAGATTTTGTTTAGAAAAAATGGTTTTACTAAAAATATTTTTTAATTTATTGAAAAAAATACAAAAAATAAAAATGAACCCATAGTCACCAATAGCAGATGCTTGAAATACCTAGAATTTTCCAAATATAAATGCAATGTAGTCTTTCCTTTCTTTCTCAGGAAAGATTGATTGATGATGACATGAAATTAAAAATTATATTCACATCAAATAAGTCAAAGCAAAACGTAATAGGGAAATTTCTATATCACACATGCATTTTAATGTACCAATTCTTTTATTTTAGCAGACTTTTGAATAAACGAATTAAAAATACAAAATCTTCAACTTGTGAAAAAAAGCAAATTATTTGGCAAATAATGTTCAAAAGGGAAAAATCCAGAACAATATCAAAACAATAACAAGATGAAGAAGTTTCAACAAATGTTTGTGGAGTGGAAAGTGGATGGGGGCGTGGTCACTGGTGACTAAAGCAAAGAGATGGTTAGAACCCGAACAGTCGCACGGCCTGCTGGTTCACGTTGTGCGTCCCAGAGAGGAGATGGACTCGAATGACCAGGGAGTGAGCATTGGGATTGGGATGAAAGGGTGTCACGGAGAAGGTGCACATGGAATCCAGGAGCTCTCGTCTCTTCAACCCATCTTACTCCTGCCTCCATTCCCACGCCATCCTCACATATGACAATTCCTTAGAAACCCAGAAGTCAAGTCTTTGTTTTCCAAGTTAAAAACAAAAGCAGAGTTTCTGTCTCCAACGAAAATGAGTCACTTGTCTACGGAGCATTCTGGAGAAGGAGAGGCTGTCCCCAACCAAAGCTGTTTTCTTCAGGCCTCCCAGCATGAAGGCTAGCGTCCACTCAGCACACCCTGAGCAAAGCAGGACAGGGCTAAATTCTGACCATGAACACTCGAATACAGTCGTTTCTTTTATTATCACATTCCTCAACTTGGATTAAAGAATCAGTTGACATTGAATGAACCATGAAAAAGAATGATTCAGAAGGACTAGTGGTAAATGACCATTAAAGCAGAGTTGAACTCATGCTGAAGAAAACAAACAAGAACAAAATAGATAATCTCATTAAGATTTCAGAAAATACTGTAACAATAAAATGTCATTAAAAGGGGAAGGTCAAGCAGAGAATAAAATTAAAGTAAGATACTAAATAAAGAACTATGAGAGCTGTGAGCTGGTTCAGCAGGTAAAAGAGCTTGCTACACAAGCCTGGCCACTCCACAAAGCTGTCCTCTGATCTCTACATATGTACTCCCCACTGCCATTTAGCATATACACAGTAATAATTATAATAAAAGAAGTACCTCCAGCCAGCAAATATTTTGAGAAAGGGACAACATCGAGGATATGCAATTATGCTGTTAACAACGGTGAAAAAAGATGTTAATAAAATTATTCATCCTGAGAAGGACACACTGAAATGTGACTTAAGGTGTTACATATTTGCACAAGTTTTTGGAAATAATTCAGCTACAAGTAGATGCAAAGAAACTCTTGGTCTAGTGCATCACAATTTACTAGGAGGTCTTGGGTCAACCTAGTCCTCCTTTTCTTCCTCGTCATTCTCAAGAATAACCGCAGAATGTCCTGCGAATGCAACATCTTGAAGTTCCAGTATCTAACAGAAAGTGAATGTCTTTCAGTGCTTCAGCCCAGTGTGTCATATGTCTGCAGAGTGGACTACTTTCCATGGTCTCTGAGCTGCGGCACAGGTGGGCACATACTGGTGAGGCTCCACCTTCTCGGAAAGGTTTCCTGTTCTTAGAGAACCAATTATAATGAATGCTGGGTTTTTATGTCTCATGCTACCTTATATATGAAGGAAAAACCTGGTGTGTCACCTGTTCTGTGTGGGGTGTGCTTCCTCACCAGGCCCCTTCAGGCCAGTAACTAGTGAATAGTAAAACATTGCTATAATTCTGTTTTGTTTTTTTTTTTACCATCTAAGTGGAAAATATAAAGAAAATTTTTAATGTGTAGAAGCAATGAAGTACTCAAATATATTATTACAATAGTATGTTAGAGAGATACTGCTTCAATACTTGTATTCAGTATATATTTCTAAAATGTCCAAAAAGAGCACTGAGAATATATAAAGCTCACCCACTGCTCTTGCAAATTCTACGCTTGGAAATGAATCGCTTTGATTTTTGCTATTTTCTCATTTATTGGTTAATGAAATCTCTGTAGAAATATTGTCTAGAATGAGTTTTGAAAGAGGACTAAGAACTGAATAGACTATTCCAAAAAGCTGGAATACTATTTCAAGCCATAGAAATAGAATGAACAAATATGCCAATCATAAAATCATAGAAAGCCTGGGAGACTATACATAGTTTAGATTTTTCCAAAGCTTAAAGCATGAAATGTGAAATTATTGGCGGTATGGATGGGGAGAAAGTTAAAAAAGAGTCAGGCCAAGGAGACCTTCATTATACCAATGCAAGTTGTACTTTTAGGTGGTATATTGTCAAAAAGTGCTTAAGCAGAGAACTGTGGCATTGTCACTGTATTCATGGTAGGGATAAGTGCAAAGTATAAATAAAGATGGGTAGTAATGGGCTTCATTTAGGATATGATACACAGGTTATGGTTATTATGAGACATTTAAAGGATTAATAGGTTAGAGAAACATTGATAAGTCAAAGAGTTTTGTCCTCTGAATCAAATCAGTGAACAGTTATAGAAAATGGGGTTTTACCAATAATGAGTATATATTCCTATGACTATCAAAACAGTTTGCAAGGATTTTTTTTTCTTTTTCATGATTACTGTGATAGTTAATCTCAATTGTCATCTAAATGGAATCTAGAGTCACCTAGGATCAGGACCTTGGGGAATTATCTTGATTAGGTTAATTGAGGTGAGTAGACCCAACTCACTTGGGTGACACCATTCTCTGAACTAGGACCCTGGACTGCAGAAAAAGAAAATATACTGAGCATGCATTCATCTCTTTTTCTTCTTGACTGTGGATGCAGTGTGAGCAACTCCCTTGAACTCCTGCTGCTGGGGCTTCTCGCCATGATAGACCATAACCTTGAACTGTGAGCCACAATAAAGCTTTTTTCCTTCAAGTTGTTTTATCATGGTGTTTTATCACAGCAAAAGAAAAGAAAACTAAGAAAGGTACCATTAACTGTGAGTACGGAAGAATTTTATTTTGATATAATATCCCGGGATTAAAACACTTCATATTATAGTAAAAATAATAGGCTAATATTAGAAAAAATTGTTTGACAAAGGGAAATATCTTCTGATATACCCAAAATATATGCTACTTTATTATTTGCCCCCAAACAACAAAAGGTCTTTCCAAAGATCCATTTTCATAAAATGTCAATATTAGAGTGACTCAAAGCATAAAAATAAATATGAATAATTTTCAGTGCTTACAAAAAATTTGGTGTATATACAGGAGACATTATCAGAATTAATTAAAAGGTGTAATCAAAACTTTAAAAAGTGAAGAGTTTAATGGCATTATTCTGGAAGGGAACAGTCGGAACTGATGGGATAAATTCTTCATGTATGTGGAATACAGAATGCCCAGTAAGAAGCAGCAGCAAATAGTGCATCCACATTACATACAGGTGGAGATTAGGAAAGGCATGGACTCAAATGTCAGGGTGCCCTGACTAGAATTTAACTGAATCAGGGGGTGCTAAAATTGGGGGACTTAGGGGGATAGCAAACGAAGACACTTTTCACCCTGAAAGAAAAGACTTGCTAGGCAGGAAACTTGCTTACCTTTCATTTTGCACACCAGCACTGGCCTTTGCCAGTTCAGATCTAATAAAGCCCTCTCCGTGAATGCAGCATTAATAAAATCTTCACAATGGCTTCTCTCAACATTTTCTTTTTTGATTTTTCATGATTTAATTAGAAACATCTTTAAAAAGGCTGGTTTTACTACGCGGGTAGTATCACATCTGCATTTTCAGCAGCTCGCTGTTTAATCACAATGGGTGATAAAGTGACATTCCCGGCTCTTATTGTATTATCTAGTGGAACTCACACATTCCCCACTTTTAGTGCCCCTGAGTCATCATCTTACATTTGTTCATCAACATTTTAAGTGCCCCTCTTAAAAAAATGTAATTTGATAGTTAATTTTCTAAACTTGTTATTTTTTTATTTCTTTCCAAAGTAATAATGTTTCATATCCATCTGATAGGCATCATTTTGTACCTGACCTCTTTTTTCTAACAAGAGAAGTTTTCTTCTCTCTTTTTACCTTATTATTTTTGCTGTTTTTATCTAGAGATTTGAGGAAACTAAATTTAAGGATTCATATCCATCCGTAAAGATGAATTAGCTCCTCTGTGCCACATCTTTGTATAATTTCAGAATTTACGTAAACACTATAGTGGTAGCATTGAAATAGATAGCGTGAAATCAAAGGTGTAAGAGAAAATTTAAATATATGGTTGTCCACAGTCTCCCAATAGCATCCCTAGCTAGCACCAAGCCTTTATCATATGAACCTTCAAGAGACCATCATGACTAGAAAAGCTCTCCCTCCTTTTTTTCTTTAAATTACATAAAGATAGCTTTCCTGTAAATTCATTCACTAATTTATTATCTTATTCAATAAGTATTATTTGAATACTTGCTGAGAACTAGATTGGGGAGCCTGAAAAGTAAAGAAACATATGACTCTGCATTGGCACCAAAGGATTTCCCAACTAAACAAGCAGTTAAGAGATAGTGTTAGTGAGTGTGGTAACAGGTGTGAGGAGGCGCCATGGATCCAGAGGGTTGGGGAAGGCACAGGTAGGGAGCCCAGCAGGTGACAGCAACATCACCTTATTAAAGAACACCCTGCTACCACTCTGGCTTCTTAACTCTTCCACTATCTCACTAAGCTTTGCAAATTCACAAACTGGGTTTATTTGGCCCCAAAGAAAGGTGGGGCCTCAAGAATGCATATACTTATAAAATACTTCAGTTGATTTTGATGCAAGAATCTGATAACGGTACAACAATTTTTAGATAAAAGGACAAGAATGCAAGATAAATGTTGAAATTAAACCTCAGTGCAGCCATAGCACATCCAAACTGCAAGCAAATCACTTTGGTAATGCACTATAGAAGAATCACCTTTCAGGTGTGATGTAGCTCAAAGAGAGATTCTTCTTAGAAAAGATGACTGACTTAATCAATGTCCTCACCTAAGGTTCAACATAAACAACCTATGCTGGAGAGAACCAAGAACTCTATATTCACAGACTTTCAGTTAAGGGGGTTTTATGGCATGTTCCTTGTCCACTTTTCCGAATGACTCGGATGCTAATTACCACGTTCTCCTACTCAGTCAGGAACTGATCATCTCTACTGTTATGTTTTATTCTCTGCTGTTTTAAGCTCAAAGTTCCCTCTAATTCACTTTTTTCCTCCAATTTCTTAATGGCTCTCTTGCTTGTCCACTCCTTTCCTGAACTCTATCTGTAAAGTATCTGTAACTTATTCTTATTAAAATAATGCCACAGTGGTAAATTTCAAAGGATTATCGATCTGAAAAACATTTGTGTTTCAAGATGAGGAAATCTTCAAAGAACTATAAAGTAAATTTTAGGGTTCTTCACATAAGATCAACAGCTGGGCTTCCTAGAGGGGGATGACTGGCAGCCAGTGCAGTCTTCAGGGTATTCAATGACTAGCATAGTTACCTTTACACTACCCCTCGCCCCATATGTGGTTTTACTTTTAGTGTGTCGTTCCTGTGCTGAGCTCCAATGCTCTGATTGTTTTTGAGGTATGGGGCAGCAAAATGAAATTGTCCACAATAGTTTTAAAAGCCAATTGTTACTCCTTATCCATGGCAGAATAATAACAATAATTGTCAGCACTTAAATAGTGCCTTTCATCCTCAGACCTCAAGCGCTTCAGTGTTGCTGGTTCACATTATTTGAGTGAATTTCTTTTGGCAGACAGGGCAAACTGAAAGACACATAATACATGGTTAGCTATGCTAATTTTGTTTTCTTTAACAAATGCAAAATAAATAGCCTACTAAAAAGCCAGATAATATCTTGGAGATAAACCCTTTTAAAGCAGGTTATTCTAAACAGATGTGTCTTGTTTTACGTCAGTGCAATTTTTAAAAATTTTATTCACATACACACAAATCCCAGACTTGATTCATACTGGACTTTCAGCATCTGTTTTATCAAATACAAGCAAACAACTTACTTGCACATAGAAAAATGGTTTTAATGAACAGAAAATCTACAGCTTTCTCAAGCTTTGCTGCTTTCTAAATTTTATGAGTAAATCTTGTGGAAACTGTGTAAATAGAGCATAATTATTTTAAAAATAGGAGCCTTTGTCATTAGCCATCTAACTGTCAGGTTATACGAAGCACCCTGCTGTATAGACAAAGGACTGAAAAAAGTTACCTGGAGAGAGTTTTTGCTATTGAAAGAATAAGAACTGAAGCAAGGGAAGGAGCCTTTGGTTCCCAGATGCAAGTACCAAAACCTGGGCTGAGGGAAAATCACTTTAGCCTGATAACTGGATTACTTAGAACAAAAATAAAGAAAATTAAGAACTGAAGAGCAGAAAATTAAGGTGGAATGCAATTTAAAGAGTAAGTAGATGATGTAGGCTTTCATTTTCTTTCCCCCCTGTGTCCAGCTAATTAAAATTACAATCAAAATGAAAGAGTCTAAACTTGTAAATATCTTAGCTAATGATTTTGTCTTTTTAATCATCCTCACATTCAAAGTCTTCTTTTATTCATTTAGGTCTTTACAATAAAATGAAATTGTTTCCCTGTAAAAATCCTCCTTGAAATTTTCTTTTTCAGCTTCTCTGTATTCTCAGATCTTTTAATCTCGTCTTCTCTTTATATTGTTTCAACTTTTACTTTGAACAGACTTCACAAAGGTAAAAATTGCGTGTGGAGTTTGTATTTTATTTAAAAATTTAAATGTTGGGGACTGGGCAAGGAGCTCAGTGATGCTGGTTTAATTTCCAGCACGAAGCAACTATAAAAGAAACCCAAAGCATAAATGCTGATCTAAGGACAATACTTCAAGGTTCACTTGCAGGTAAAATGAACCATTCCTTGTTATACTGTACATCTCTTATGCATAGACTTATTTATACATATTTGTATTATATATTCATTTATACAGTATTTATTTACCTTATACAAGAGAGTTATTATAAATTAATTAAACTGACAAGAATTAGTTGGAATCCAATTTCTTACTATAAATGTTTAGATATTGCCATTTCCACCAGTAATATCCTATTTCATAGTCTCATCTCACCTCATAGCCAGTAGAATTGATCAAGACTTAATGCATCTCTTTTTCATTCTTTGAAATTTTCCATTCTTACCCATCTACATCAACACCAATCCATTCCAAACATCACCACAGCTTGGCCAATTCAAGAGCTTCCCAATTTTTAATGAATGAAAAGCAAACCTGAAAACCGTAGGAAAGTATACTTCAAACTATCATGAGATACCTAGTCACTCACCTACTTGGAAGTTAGCAATCGTAGGTATCAGACTAGTTTCTTAGCTGATCCTTGCCTTCACTCTTTTAATACTGTGGTCAGTGAGAGTGTATATAGCAAATGGTTTTATGTACCTCAGTGAGTGATTTTCGAGGACTGACTACAAAAATTTCTAAAACCTATGAGAGTCATTTTGCTCCTCTTCAGGCTATTCTTTTCAACTGTTTCCTAAAACTTCCCTGTACCTTTCTATCTCAGACCGACACCCTGTACACACTACCTTTTTCTTGTCACGAGAATTCCTATCCATCCTTCCTATGAGATTTCATACCCAGACCAGAACAGGTTCTAGGTACTAGGTACTTTTGCATTCATTTCTGTTTCTGCTTCATAAGAGATACCACAATTATAACACATTAAATCTGCCTCTTCAGGTAATCTAAGCCCTTTCTGGCAAGGGCTATGCTGGTTCTTGTTCACTAGTTTAGCTTCAGGTATGCATTAAGTAGGTTCTCACTGTATATTTCCAAAGAAATCAAGTATTGACAGAATACATAGAAATAGCACACTAGATGCTAGCTTGGCCAAAGAAGCAGACACTAGTCTAAGCTAAGGTGTGATGCCTTGACAGCCTTTAACCACCGATCACTAACTATGATCTGGTTAAGCATCCATCTCACGGTTCATTTGAGTACCATTTAGAGTATGAGTTTTGCTGAATTCTGGCATCTAATGTAAAAAAAAGTGCACATGGCCAGGACCTGTTTGCAAGTCCATGATACAAAGGCAGATGATAGAGTGTTGGCGTAGTAAGCCAATATTCATTAGGTAGACTCATGACTAATTATATCTAACTGATGAACACCTGTTACTTCAACACATCATGCATGATTCAAGGAAGAGAAAATAGGGAATTTCTAAAGCTCACAGTTTTCAGTATGGTCACCTTTGTAGAGTATTCTCCCCAATGAACAAGGCCCACATTAAGCTCGTAACCATTACATCTCTTCACCTATCCAACTAACTTAGGTTTGTAAAACCCACATTTGTCTGAGTCTAGAGGCAGCTCACTTTATAGGAGAGCAATTTCCAGTTCAACTGTAGTTTGGAGCAGCAGAAGGGTCTGACTTCCTTTTGTCACCACAGACCACAGTCCCACCTATGGTGGCGCTCTGAGGACACATTCTGCTAATGCCTCTGTAAATGCCTCGAATATATTGAGGGTCCCAAAATACTACAATTCACAGGGAAATGTGATGCCCTAAACTATGTAATGCATGCTCATCTTTTCATTAGCAACTATATGACCTTAATATTATTGAAACATAAAATTAAGGCAAAATTTGTATTATGTGGTAGTTCATTCAATAAACATTCTATTATGTTCAAGAGACTATCAAAGTATTGAGCATATGGTAGAAAATAATATATCTTTGATGTGCACTATTGGAAGGGAACAGACAGCAAGCAAAGTAAATATTAGGCTGGTGCAAAAGAAATTGCAGTTTTGGAGTGTGATTTTTAAATCACTATAACTAGACTCAGATATATCTTTATTAAACAAAATAAGAACTATTAAAATAAACATATTTTCCAATGAGAAATAAATTTGTTTATTTCTGTAGCAAAAAATATCCACACTCCAGGATTCAGTGAACTCTTGGAAATTCTGATAGTTTTGGAAGTGTTTTCCCTGAAAAAAATCTTGTCAAAATGATTGAAGCAGTAGTATTCAGCTTGCATGAGATCAGATGAAAATGATGGATGACATAAAAACTTTGTAGTCCAGTTTGTTCAACTTTTTGTTTGTTTTTGTTGTTGCTTTTGAGACAGGGTTTCCTTATAGTCCCAGCTAGCCAGGAACTCACTATGTAAGCTAAGCTGGTCTCAATCTCAGAGAGCTCTGCCTGCTTCTGCCTCCCAAGTGTTGGGACTAAAGGCATGCACCACATGTTACTACATTCAACTTTTGAAGCATTTGTTGTAGTACACATAGCCAGGCATCGTTGTATAGAAGAATTGGGCCCTTTCTATTTGGCCAATACCCACTGAAGGCATTATGGCTTTCAGTGCAGTGCATCTTGTCAGGTTGCTGAGCATATGCCTCAGATGGAAAACTTGCACTGGAATTCAGAAAGCTGTAGTAGACCACCAAATAGTATCCATGACTTTTATTAGTCTGGTACAATTTTACTTTGGGGAAGTCCTTTAGAAATTATCACTCCAACCAAAGTTGGTCATCACTGGATGTTGTATACAATCCATTTGTCATTAGCTGTCATAATCAATTGAGAAATGATTTCCTTTAGTTTAGAATAAGAGAAGGAATGATTCTGGTTTTTTTTTTTTTTTTTACAGTACATGAGGCACACATTTACTGAGCTTTTCACCTTTTCAATTTGCTTCAAATGCTGAGCCATCATTAAATGATCCACACAGAGTTCCTTGGCAGCTTCTCATGCAATTGTGAGATGATTGCTTTCAATTGGTCGTTGTCAAGTTGCAATGACCAGCCACTATGCTCCTCATCTTCAAAGGTCTTATCTCCTTTGCAGAACTTCTTGAACCAACCCTATACAGTGTTTGCTACCAGTTCTTGGGTCAAAATTCAGTGTTGATGTTTCAAGTTGTCTCTGTTTTTTTACAACCCACTTTGAATTTGATTAAGAAAATTTCTCAAACATGTTTTTGTCTAACATCATTTCCATAATATAAAAAAGATACAAAACAAATGGTAAGTAATAAGTCATCAGCCAAAAAATTCCCCCCAAAATACTCACAAATGAGAAATGTACATTGAAATGATATATAACATAACCCGTTCACTTCCGGGAGAGTCAGTGTCCTCTTCTGTCCTCTGTGGGCACTGCACAACATGGGTGCACTTGCACATATGCATGCATGACACTCATACATATACAATAAAAATAAATAATGTATTCCAATATCAAATGAGAAATTTCAACAGAGCAAAAATTGAAATTGCTTTGCACCAACCTAGTAAGTTAAATATACAATTGTTACAATATCATAAGTCAGTGGAGAACAGAGCAAGCTTAAGAGTGGGATGTGGTAGTAATAGGCTATAGTTTTAGAATTGACTGAGAGATCTTTTGAAAAGATGACATTCAAGCCATGACTCAGAGAATGATCAGCAGAGCACTGAGATAGGAGCACACTTAGCTTATCCAAAGATTAGCAAAGAAGGAGGTCACTGGGCAGAGCAAGCCACAGCTGGATGGTATCAGAGGGGGAAAGTGGGGCAAGAAGGATTCTGTAAGACTTTGTAAAGTATTTAGGAGAATTGGACTTTGACTTGATTGAGGCACTATTGGAGAGAATGAAGCAGGATGTGACATGATATGATCTTAATTTTAAGTGAACCTTATTGACTTCTACAAGTAGGAATCAACTAGGATACTGCTTAGAGAACTGTCGTTGCACACTTTCTGATGGTGTCATACTATCTGGAGTGATAATCCCAAGTGAGCTGACTTAAGGTAATGAATTTTGTCTTGTTTTTCACTCCCTGATAGACCTGGTAGAAATGTGTTAAGTGTAAATTAAATAGTTCAACACAACTATTCTTTCCTTTCTGGAAGAGGTGTTTCCTTAGAGAAGCTGAGAGATTTTAACAGCAGTTCCGTTCCTTAGCTTATAAAGTCGGAGCATTGCTAAGTAAAGGGGTCATATTTTTTACAATATGGAAAAGCTAATTTCTTATAATCACACTCAGACAGTTTGGAAACTTATGATACATGTTCATAAATGAATTACCTCTTTAATTTATGTAATTTCACAGTTTAGTTGTTTTATAGGAAAGAAATCGGTATAATTCATATCCCCAACCTTAAGAAACCTAGAAATTTAGTTAATCTCATAAAATATGATCAAAATAAAATAAGAATAATTTTATAAGAATAAAATTTATTACCTTCTGATAATCATTGTGCACATTTATAATCTGATACAGTCTGAGTCTCAAAAGTTTTTCATTTGAAAGTCATTATAATTAGATTATTTCAACAAATCTTACTAGAGTTCAAGTCTAATAATTATATGGAACAACAGAACTTGATCTTCCCGTAGCTAGATATTATTCTTGCAAAAATAAGACAGCTGTTAGAGAGTGCCCATTGCCACCAGGTGACATTAAAAATATCCTTTGTGTGGGCTAGAGAGATGGCTCACTTGACAACATGCTTGATGACCTGAGTTTAATCCCCAGACATACATTGTAAGAGAACCAACTTCTGCAGGTTTTCCTTTGACTTCTACATGTATATTATGGCATGAATATCCTATCACAAAAAATAATGTCCTTTGTGATGGTTTCTTAAGCATTTAATAAAAGCAAGACAGGGTCCACACATATGAATTAAAAGCATATAGTATAAAAAACATATGAATAAAAAACAATTTACCCAGAATTTCTGGACTTCAAAGTTAAACTTTAAAGTTTCTTGAAATATCTAAAATTTGACAAAAAAGTCCATTCCAATAGCTACAAAATAACAAAATTGTTTCTAAACTTTAGCCAGTGTCAATAATATAGTGATATATTGATCTCATGTTAAAATTTGCTATGGTAAAGAATTTTCTAAGTACGAAACCAGTCAAAAAAGTCAGTACTTATAAATGTGCACAATGATTATCAGAAGGTAATAACTTTTATTCTTATAGTTTTCACAAATATTTTTTAAGTATATTTTCCACACACATATTTACTTTCGTAAAAAAGATCTTGTCCTGACTTGAGTCTCCTGATTCTCAGCCCGCAGCTTCTTCTCACTCACTCGTAGGTTCAGAAGGATCAGAAGATTTGTGTAAGAGAAATTCCTTGTCTAAGATTGCACCGTTTTCTTGTCAATGTAGAATTCTTCTACATAACTTTTTACTAACATGGAGTCTGCTCAAAATCTACAACCCATCTCGTAAATTATGTGAAAAAAAATCTTTTAGAAATGATTACTCTAGATCTGGTTGCAATGACTTGATTTGGAGCTGGTCAAAATGAGCCAAGTTCTTGAGTTGTTATTGAACAAGACTTTTAAAATATAACACTCTGAATCTTTGACACACCTCATAAAATGTATAAGCCTAAAGCAAAGAATGTGCTGTTCTAAGAGCTGTTTAAAAAATAGAGTTTATCAATCCCTGCCAAAGTCTTTTATGAATGGAGTAAACACAGTGTTTTTTCCAGGGGAAATATTTTCTGTGACATTACAAAGCAACATTTGTCAAAATGAGGTCTATTTGATCCCAAGGATTCAGTTCATAAGAAGGCCCCATGGAAGATGCTGGTGTGAGAGTGACTAGGACTGTCAGTGTTAAAGAATGAAACAATTTGCAGAATAAAAACTAAACAAGTACTATTATTGATTCATTTGCATTCTCTTCTTTATCACAAGTTTCAGTTATTTCTCACACAAATTTCAATTATATATGTTCCTTTTCTGGTAGAAAATTTTTTTGAGACAGGATTTTGCTAAATAGCCTAGGTTGGCTTGAATTCGTGATGTTCTTACCTCAGCCACTTGAGTGCTATTATTACAGCTGTGAACAACTGTGTCTGCTATATAATCTTAATTGTATATTCGGCATCCCCTCTTGCTTACTCCCAATTAATTTAGGATTTTCTAAAGATACATTTCATTGGCTCTAATGGTTCTGGGTTTTTAAGTTCACAATTTTAAACTTTTGGCCAAAATTCCTTTTCAGTATAATTCAATTTCTGTTTTCAAAAATTGAAAATACCCAATTAAATTCCAGCTTTCACTTTTCATTTCCAATAAAAACACAAAATTCAGATTTAGCATTAAAAGCTTAGACCCATCAATTCAGACCAATCCACAGGATTCAAGTCAGACTAGACATTTTTGACATCTCCTTTACATTGACAAGCAGATCAATGAATGCACCATGTCAGGGCACTTGCTGGGAATTTTTCAATTTGAGTAATGAAACAGAACAAAAGCACATGAAATAAGCAAAAACACAGTTTCAGAGAAACATCAACAAAGTACAAATGACTAACTCTTCACTTAATAGAAAATTAAAGTACAGATTAAGGGTGGATTTAAATTAAGGTTATAATTAGGGTCATTTAAAAAATACTTTTGGAAACGAGTTTTGAGTGAGGTTGGTAAGAAAGTTCTGTGTGCATGACTGGCAAGTGGGATAGGGGTTTCCAGTAAGAAGAGTGGGGCAGTGGGATGGAGAAAGCTTGCGAGGCAGAGGGGGAAATGCTGCAGTCATAGCAGAGGTGGATTTCAAGAGCCTCAACACTGACTCATGACTCCACTCCCCACCGCCTCTGTGTTTAATCCATTAACTATTGTTTCTCTGTTTTTTAATACAGACCCTGTGGCAAATCACTGCAACTATTCCATGGCAGACACTCACTGTGTTTAACCTGCCGAGCTCCTCTAGCTCCAGGCATGGCCAGTTCCAGACTTCAAAGAACCAGTGTAATTGTAGACAGTGCCCTGAACATTGACCATCAAATTCAGATTACCTTTCTTTTAAAAAATATTTTATTTATTATTTTTATTGTATGTATATGAGTGTTTTGCCTGCACCTGTGTCATGCAGTGCCTGCAGAAGTCAGAAGAGGGTGTCAGATCCCCCAGAACTGGAGGGAACTGGAGTCACAGACCATTTTTAAGCCTCCATGTGGGTGCTGGGAATTGAACTCTGGTGTTCTGCAGGAGCAGCCAGTGCTCTTAAGTGCTGAGCTGTCTCTCCACTCCTAGATCACCTTTCTAATGAATCTTAGTCTTATGTAATCTCGCTGTATTCTCTTGTCTTTTCAGCATGATCTTAACCACTTTGTGGCAAACTATTGCTTCCCCAGTTTTTTATAATTTACTGATGCTGAAACCAAGACTTTCTGAGAGAGCAGTGGCTCTTGTGTTAGCTAACTTGTCCCTCAAACAGTGCTATGAATCATGATTTCCTGTGAACTCCAAAATTTGAATCAATTCTGCTTTTTCCAGTTCTAATATTAAAAATGTTGAAGAAACATTTATATCTACTGGGTTCCAGCAGCAGATCCATTATCTCTTGCTTCAGATGAATGGGGTTTTGAAAGTCAATTGGTAAAATCCTATTTTCTGCCTATTGGAAAGTCCTTCTCCATCTTAGTTTTCTTCATCTTCTACCCCAAAGCCAGTGGCTTGATGAAGTCATGGGTAGAACGTTGATCCCAAAGGTATTCTTGTCCACTTGATTACTTAGGAGCCTGTTCTTCATTGGGAACCTTCTGCTGAATTTGTGCTGGAGGCACAAGTGTTTTCAGACACTGGGACTATTTTAGAGATGCACCTGTTCCATAAGCTTGCTTTTGTTAATCTTTTATTTTCAGTTCTTCTAGATTAGACCCATAAGATTAGACCCAACCCAAGAACCAGAGTAGGTTTTGACCTCTAGCTAGATCTTTTTCTATGAAAAGTACCTAACATGTAAATTTCATGTTCTGCTTGCTAAGGAAATTTCTATTCTCGTTTCCTAAGACCCAACCAGCAGTTCTTTTCTAGAAGGCATAGACAAATTATATATAGTCATCTTAAAATTAGGCTTAGGTTTTACCTCCTCAGTCATTTGCTTAAAGGACACTCCCTTTGGGCTATAATTGTGAAATGAAGCAGTTGGGGAAGCTTGAGAAAGGCTTAGGAGTGCAGTGTCTACATAGTCAAGTGTTTCTGCGTTCAAATGGAATCCTATGGTAAACAGTCTTCTCCATAGCTAGTATCAGATCAGAAACTTTCCCACAAAATGTTTACTTGGTGGGACTAGTGAATGAACCCTCACTGAAGGACATTTGGGAACACAAATCAAACTCTCTAGACTGATATATATATATATATATATATATATAATCAGTATATCAGTAATGTATATACATATACATTATATATATAAATATATGAGTATATTGAATTGGATGGGGGCAGTGGGCAGGGGTGCAGATAGGCGAGGAGAGCTAAATATCTTCAAACCATATTGTCTAAAAATCATAAAAGTTTAATTAAAAAATGTTAGCTACTGAAGGATCCTTCTCTGTTTATCGCCTATCTAGAGTTAACAAGTCTCCATTCAGTATCTCAGTTTGCTAAAGAGGTTCAAACACTTGAAACTTAGACATAATAAGAATCAGTTGGAAGAACAACTCACTGAACCTCTGGACCACTTCCTAAGTGCTCTCTTTTTTTATGGTCTCCAAAGGAAGATGGACAAAACTTGCTCATTTTGGAGATGATCAGAATAAAGCACACAACTACACTGATCTTAGGATTTAAATACTTTCTTTGAGTGCTTCAGATTCCCAACTCTCGGGCCTTTTCCCACTACAGAAAGTGTGTTTAATTTTACAGAGTTTTGTTGTCACATTTATTAGTTATGAAAGCATCCAGAGTGAATACTTCCACCTTCTCTTTTTCATATCCTATTAGTATTATGTCTTGAAAATGTTAGCTCAAAATACAGTAACAGTGTGGTCAAGATCCCAGCAACGCAGAGTGTAGACTATAGTCAGAGCTGACATACCTCTGAAACGATAAGATAGATGTGCAGTGTCTATCAAAGACAGCACGTTTCTGGCAATGGCTATAAACTAAAATAGAAAAAAAGATGTTTAAGTAAGATCAAGAACTCCAGCATGCTAAAAGATACAGTAATTTATCCCAGTTGAAAAAAAAAAAACATGCAATAGTAGATATAATGAGAACCTGCATTGCTTTAGTTTACAGTAAACTATGGTAATTATTTGACTATCAGATGGTAAAAAGGAAGCTAGCCTATTAAACTATTTTCAGGTACAAACTTTTCAGGAAGCAGTTTACACAGTGTGTTTCCTGTTTTGACCTGGGAAGAAAATATTAAGTGATCTCCATCTGGCTTTTCCAAAAATATTAGTCCTTACTTCATAATTAGAGAAACAGTGAAGATTTTGTCCATTTCCCCAAATACTCAATCTAACAAGTAAGGCTAGATCCGAGACTATGACCCTAAGACTGTTTTTCTGGTGTGTGGGTTCTTCTGGGTCTATTACGCAATAAATTGTACCATTTGTCACTTGAGCTTCATAATCATCCCAGCTCTGACCACCTGACTGTAATAGAAGTCTAGGTTCCCAAGAATCACCAATAGCTCTGAGAGTCCTCAAATTTCTTTCCATTTCTTCAAGTCCTAAGTATTCAGGTTAGCAAGTGCCAGCTGCATTAGGAAGGAGTTAGAAGGCTCGCAGTGTGGTGTGTTTCTGTGGCCTTACAGCAGTATTTGTCCTCAGAGCAGTGGCCTCCCCTTTCCTGGGCAATGTTGGATCTGTGAACTCCAAATTCTCTAGCATACTGTCCCCAGGGAGACTTCTGTTCACCAGACCTAAAATAGCTTTGGTTAAATAAATCAAGGCACACCTTAATTGGCTGTCTGTCTATGTCATTCCTGGGGACCCCATGATTAATTATTCACAGTCAGTGATTTCTGCTACTGAAGTCATTCTGGTCCCCAAGTGTAGCATCTGGCTATTAAAACAATACCCACTTTGCTTCAGACTGTTAACAGTCATCACCGGGGCCAGGCCTCAGCAGGCTTTGCCTCTCCCCGCCGGGACCACGAGTACCACTTTTACTGCAGCTCTTTGTACAGGCAGCCCCAGCCCAGGAAAAAAGAAGAAAAAAAAGAAATAAGAAAAAAAAAAGAAAAAAAATAAGAAAAAAAAAAAGAAAAAAAATAAGAAAAAAAAAAAACAAAAAAAAAACAAGCCGAAGAGCACTCTAGATATTTGGGCATTTTCTTTTTCTATTTTTATTGGCAAATGTGAGAAGTTTTCAGGGCCTGGCAGGATATAGGGGTGAAACACATGATCCGATCAATCAACTTTCTTATCTCCCAAAGTCTTTAAATTCTCTCCTCCACATTTTGCCAAGGACTTTCTGGCCTTTGATTTCACCAAATGAAGCCAACAGTGGGTTCCTGTTTGTTTTAACAAACCCAGAAAACTATTAAAACCAAAGCCAACTGTCTGAGCTGCCACGGTCACTGCAGTGTCTTATGAATGAATACGTAACAAATAGAGCTCACTTGTGTTTAGAGAGGAACTTCAGATTTCTAACAATGCTGAACATTAAAATAATGTGGAGAGTTAAAAAATATGATGCCTATCACAAGACCCCCACTCCCAGACGTTTAAATCACTATCTCTAGGGTGAGATTAAGCATCTGCAGTTTTTCAGATCTGCCCAAGCGATTTTCATCCACAGTGAGGTTGAAAAATCGCTGCCACAGAAACCTCGCTCACGCCTAAGGTTGCTACTACCACTTACACACTATGCTAATGTATGCAGTATAAATCCTTCTGAGAGCTATCTCTGAGTTCAGCCCCCTAAACAGTATGTCTCTCTGTGACCCTCCCCACAGTTTTTCAAGAACTTGGAAACTGCCACAATTTAAAAGGGATTATTCAATATTGTCACTCTTAACCATGTGCCAAGAACTGTGCCAAGCTCAGAGTAAACCAAACAAGCCTAGTCTGTACTTTCATTTTGCTTGCATTTAATTGCCAGTTGATGGGTTCTTAACCTTGAAACCACTAGTCCATTCTTTGCTGTGCTGGCTGTCTTGTACATTGCAGAGTTTAGCAGCCTTTCTGGCATCAGTCTATTAGCATCCCACCACTCTCACAGTGACAGCCATAAATGAATCTAGATACTGCCAAGTATCCCTTTGAGGTCAAAGTTGCCTTTGATGGTTAACAAGTGGCTTATGGTTATCTCTACTTAAAGATTTCACAAGAGCACTCTCAACATGTTACATACTAAATGAATTTTTCCTCCACTGTTGCTAATCTCAGATGTTTACACCATTCTCAATACTTCACCACGCCCAAATCTCCATTTTCTAGGGTCGCTGTATATTATTATCATACAACTGATTGGTTCAAGTCCAGATTTAGACAGGATTTGAGGTTGTTCTTGGGTGGTGTTCTTCTTGAGTCACTTTCAACCCAGAACAGCCTTTTCCCTCCTGCCTTTTTCCTCACATGCCATTTTCTGGAAGAAGAAATTGGGTCCGTTGTTCAACCATTTCCTTGACACTGTGGATTTATCAAAGTCATTCAACTTGTTCCTCTGTTCATGCAGTTTCTGAAATCTAGAAGCTACCTCCAAAAACGTGAGTAGATTCAGGCCAATCACTTCACCTTGTGGCACATCAGCAGGCACGTAATGAATGGTGTCCCATTTCTAATCACAGGGATGCCACAAGGTGATTCCACTACTGTGAAGTTGGTAGTGTTGCTCTTAGGAATATCTATTTCACCATATCCTTTCAACTAATGGTTTGGCACCTGTTAATGCTTAATGCCCAACTCTCCTTTAGGAGTTATGAAATTATCATTTTCTAGAAGTCCATTATTGATACAAACTATTTTAAATGATAAATAGACTCAAGTAGAGTCGCAGAAGCCTGCAGGTTAGGACTAGAAAGATAAAATTTGCAGTTATCTGTATGCATTTAACAACCCATACTAAATGCAATCACTAAGCGGAAAGAAGATGCAACAATGACCTCTTCCTTCTGTTGCCTTAGTACATGCATCAAGTCATCTCAGTGTAGAACTGCATAGAGGAGCCAGCAGAGGACTACGAAAAGAGAACCAGCCTCCTTTTTATCATCCCTCATAACTTCAACAAGCTTGCTGGAACACAAGTATAAACTCAGAGCTGAAGCTTCTGACACAAGTCTTGCCCCATCTCATTCACTCTCCACAAAGGTATCTAAGAGTATTTTTTTCTTCAAGTTAAATCTCAGATAAATTCCCAGACTAAAAACATCGAGGGAATATAATTCAGTGGTAGAATGTATGCTTAGCAGGCAAGAAGATTTGGGCTCAACCTTTAGCACTGAAAACCAAAAACGGGGCTGGAGATACGGCTCAGTAGTTAAGAGCACTCACTGCTCTTGCAGAGGATCCAGGTTTGATTCCCAGCACCTACATGGTGACTAGCAATACCTGCAACTTCAGTTCCAGGGGATTCAATGCCTTCTTCTGACCTCCACCAGCACTGCACGAGCCTGGTGCACTTACACACATGCAGGGAATGCACTCAGACACATAAAATAAAAGCAAATAAAATCAAAAACCAAAAACAACTCACCCAAGTCTCCAGTAGCTTCGCATTGTAGGCACCATATGCGACTTGTTCTGACCTGATCCTTTTTTACTCCCTAACCTTACCGCACGGTTTATCTGGAAGGACCTGATGAACGTCCCCGCAAACATTCCAGACCGTTTAATGTTTCTGTAGTTTTCATTCAAGCGTCCTTTTTGATGAATTTCTTTGATGACTGCCTCACCCCTATTCTATTTGAGCTATAAGCAACTTACTTATATAATATTTCTGAACTCCCAGTTAGATAGATCGATTCCCATTATTCTCCTTCCCCTCCCCTGCGTAGTATCTGTGTGTAGCTGTGTCTATACGTGTAAAATGACCTTAATAAAACACTTTATGAGAGGAGCACAAATGTGATCACTTACTATCTTTCTGATTAACAGCGGTAGTAGACCTTAAGTATTGATCTACAAAAAAAATTTAGCTGTTAGTCATGAGAACCAGTTCATCTTCTAAACACAGAGCGGATTTACATATTTAGGCTTTCCTGAAGAATGAGTGACCCTGGTGTTGTTTTGGCTAATGAAATGTAGGTAGGAACGACTTTCCCATAGAAGCCATTAGACCCAGTAATCTTTCCTTTCCCTCGTCTTTGCTAGTTATGCAGGTCTGAGTTGTAACAGAGCCTTCATCAGCCAAGAGCCCTGGGCCGTGAACATGTCAACTTTCATTGGAATGTAGCATAAGAAAGAAACTTTTTGTGTGAAGCCACTAAGTTTTCGGATGGTTTGCTAGTAAAGCACAATGCAGCCAGTCCTAGCCTGCTGTGCACAAAGTAGGGAGAGCGTGGGGTCTGATGATGGCCGCAGGAAAGGCTGAAGCCAGGTCCGGCACTGAGGAGTCTCACTGTACATCCTCACGGAGGGGTTTCTCCACCAAAGCACACTGTGCTTGCCGTAGTTCTCTTGGAGAAGGATCATTCTATGACGTGTGGGGTGTTTAGCAACATGCCTAACTTCTGCCCATCAGACAGCTGTGCTGCTCACACATTCACAAGTTGTGACCACACAAGTATCCCCAAACATTCTAGTGTCCTTTGGGGAAAGGAGTAACATTTCCCCTGTTGAAAACTGACACTCTGGGGTCACAGGGCTGCTGTGGGTTTCCACACTTTACTCACGCTGCTGTATCTCTGTCAGGGTTAGTTGACTTTCATCGTTTCCAGAGAGACATTTCTTAAAGTTTGGTTCCTCCAGGTCACAGAGCCTCTCCTCTTCTCTAACTAAATAGGAAGCAGGAAGGAGATGAGAAAACTGACCTTCTAGGGAGCAAGCTGGGAAAGCCGGCTAACTTCACTGCCTCAGAGTAACCTGTTTCCTGTGGGTATTATCATTAGGAAAGGCAGAAAAAAAAATTACACTTTTAATGATAAAGTTTTGCACATATCATCTAGGAAACTCACTTAAAATCATTACATTGGCCAAATAATACGTATTTTAAAATATTTTGATGATAAATCAAGTACATTTGAAGCACATGGAAAGTTGATTGTATCATGAAAGAAATTTACTGTTGGGGCAACAATTTTTTCCACATTTCTTAATAAAAGAATGCCAACATTTGACCCATTAAAGTCATCCATTCTGATTGCTGTTTGAAAGATTTTAAAAGTCAATATAAAATTCATTTTCTTACTAGAAAACAGCTGAGAAAGGCCACTCAAGGTAAACACAGTGAAGGCTTTTCAGACTCCCTCCCAGCATCAGTCACAGAAAGCACTGCACGGAAGGGTAAACCCCAAACACCAAGATCCCCAGAGCTGGAGACGGAGATGGAACTGGAAGGCAGGAGGGCAGGTCTCATACGGGGAACTCCGCCCTTTCTGTAGGAAAGGCACACAGACTGAACCTTTTGAATTACTGAGCCAGCCCTCTCCTTGTCCTGCCCCCATCGTCCCCTGCAGAGACTGCCACAGAAGACAGGAAGAGAGGGAGAAACCCCATCATCCCTCTAGGAAAAAACTGACTGAGGGTATAATGCTTTCTGTTTCACTTTATTTTAAAAACCTGTTCTTTAAGTTAAAATTTTTCAGAGTTTTCTTTATGTTTGAGAATTTCGTACACGTGCACAATGAGATTCTCCTCCCGCAGCAACGCGTCACTTCCAACACCTCCTCAGTATGTGGTGGAGCCTGGAGCTGTTCGACCCAATCCACGCTGAGATTTTGGTTGACTGCATCTTGTACAGGTCCCCTGCAGCTGACTACAGCTGCTGTGAGATCATGATTAAGATAGCCATTTCATCCCCAGATGCCAGCATTTCACAGGACTCCTCCTAGTCCTCTGGCTCTTGCATTCTTTCTGCCTCGTCTTCAGCAATGTCTTTTGAGCCTTGATGGTAATGAGTTAGTACAGACCCCTTTGGGACTGAGCACTCAGTCTTTTATCCTCAGTACTTTGACCACTTCTCCATCTCTTCATGGACTCCTGTTGACTGCAAAAAGAAGTTTCTCTGCCCAAAGCTGAGAGCAGCTCGGGTCTATCAATGCAAACATAAATGTTTAGGAAGGCAACTTGACAGCATGATCACTTACCAACATAACAATATCAGATTCCATGCCAGAGCCTATGACTTACCCAGCCATGGGTTTTTGACTGGGATTATAGTAGCAGGCATAAAATTCCCATTTTATTTCTCATTTTTATTTAAACATTTATACTACTGTGCTATTATTTAGTCACTTTGGTTTAGCTTGTATCTCATTTGAATTGGCTTTCTTGACTGCACTTTTTTTACACTTGCTCCATAATATTTTCTCTATTATTGCTTATTGCAGTGACTCATATATTTATCCTCTTATCAATACTCTATTCCCATTGATCCTCTTTTCCCAGTCCCTCCTCACTCTACTCCTTAATTATTAATACCCTTAGTTCCAAACAAAACAAATTTTAATAAATTAAAACAGATCCCTAAAAATTGCATTTCTCTCAACCCATGCAATAGTGACACTATCTCTGAATTCTATCAGTGACACAAAAGAAGGGCATGAATGTCTTCAATCGCAAGTTAATACCAACTCTTGTCCTACCACAACGTCAGTTAGCTTCCCCCTAAGTTGCTGTGGGGAAAAGGAATTCAAGTGAAGACACCTCCTCAGGAAGACTTAGGCAAAAATGAAACAAAACAAAACTGGAGGACACATCGGGTCCTGGCAGATATGCAAAACATAACAAAGAAGCACACAAACCTTAGTTCTCTCATAAGCAGCCCTGAAAACCAAGAAAACATGAAATGACACATTTTAAGCCTCGAAAGAAAACAGCTATCAATCAAGATTGCTGTACCCAGTAATTATCTTTTAAAATTAACAGGAAAAAAATCAAAGTAAATATAAACTAAGCCAACTTGTGAAGCCACATTGCAAAAAAATGCTTGAGGGAATATTATACACAGAAGAAAAAGGTCTTATTCATGGCAACAAGGGAAAGAATAAATTTCATGAGAGGAATAGATGAGCCAAAAGTAAGTAGGAATGAAGCCATGTTGTCTAACACAGTAAGGCAGAAAACATCTAATGTTAATGAAGAGGAGGAAGAAGAAGAAGGAAAGGAGAAAGAGAAGAAGAAGAGGGGGAGGAGGAGGAAGAGGAGGAGGAAGAGGAGGAGGATGACAATGACTAGGAAGAGGAAGAAGAAGAAGAGAACTAGAATAGTGCAACCAACCAGAGCAACCATTGATGAAACCTAAGAAATAGTAAATCCCTCTCAATAATGCTCTTAAAAGGAAGTGACTTCAACTTATCATGAAAAGATGCAGAATAGCTGGTTAAATTAAAAACAAGATCTAAGCTTCCAGTGACTCCAAGAAGTAAACCTCAATAGGAATTTAATTCCAACTGGAAATAGAAGGACAGAAATGTACCTATCTAGCAAGCGGAAGCCATCAACAAGTCAGCACAGCTATTCTGATTCCTGATAAAGTTTATTTCATAGCAAAACTAGTTAGAAAAGAAAAAAGAAAAGCTCTACCTGTTAATAAAGGGAACAAGTCATCAATGTATAACATATATCAGGGCTGGAGAGATGGCTTAGTAGTTAAGAGTACTGTCTGCTCTTCCAGAGGATCTGAGTTCAGTTCCCAGCACCCACATGGTAGTTAACATTTGTCTGTAACTCCAGTCCCAGGGGATCTCACAACCTCTTCTGGCCTCCGTGGGCATTGTATGACATGGGTGCATTTACATTCACACAGACAGAACACTCATAGACATAAAATAAAAATTAAAAAAAGTTAAAACGGAAACAAAACAATTGTGAATGTTCATGCACCAAATATTGGGGCTCCTAATTTCATTAAATAAGCTACAAGGACATGAAAAGTCAGATAGGTTATGATATAGTAACAGTGAACCCACTCTGTTTTTAGATAGGCCTTCAAATCTAAAAATCAACAAAGTAATTTCAGGACTAAACCATACCCTGTATAATTAGATTTAATAGATATATACAAAATATTCTAGTGAACAGATATGGAGTACACATTCTTCTCAGTGGCCAAAAGAACATTTCCTAAAATTGGGCATATTGTAGGCCACAGAACAAATCTTAATGCATCAAAAAAATTTAAATAATTCTTAGTATTATATCAGAATTTAATGGAATAAAAGTAGAAATAAATATTAAGAGTGACCACAGAAACTACACAAACATTTGCAGACTAAATAATGCACTTTTGAGTGAAAAAAGGAGTCACTGAAAAAATTCCAGGAGGAAACAATCCAAAGTGAAGAGATAGTTTACAGAATAGAAGAAAATGTGCCAAGTATACATCAGACAAGAGTTTAATACCTATATTATATGAAGCACTAAAAAATAAATATGCACAAATAATTTTTGATCAATTAATGGATTAATAAACTTATGAGACATTTCTCAAAATAAGATATACAAATGGCAAATACATATTGGAAAATGTGTTTAATATCCTTAAACTTCAAGGAAATGCAAATTAAAACTACTTTGCATGGTGGTACAAAGTCACATTACAGCAATGCCTGGACAAAAAAATCCATCAAAACCAAGAATGGAACCTAATCTGCTCTGAGAACTTGTTCCTTCAGATTTTTCCAAGAACTGTGTTCCTTCCTTCCTTCCTTCCTTCCTTCCTTCCTTCCTTCCTTTCTTTCTTTCTTTCTTTCTTTCAACTTTTTTCTTTTCTTTCTTTCTTTTTTTTTTTTTTTTTGAGTCAGAGTCTCCTTGTATCTCCAGTTGGGGCTGGGAACTTACTTATATAGATAAACTGACCCTGAATTCACAGAGATTCACCTTCACCTAACTCTCAAGTGCTGGGATCAAAGGTGTGCACCAGCACACCCAGGCAAGGAAATGTGTTCTTAAACTAAGGACTTGCTCTCTATTGAAACAATATATCCAGCATAGCATGGGAAATGAGGAAGGCTTGCCTTTCTGATACCTCTCTACTTAGAACAGAATACACAGTCACAAATAGATATTATCAGTTTAATCCCACTTGTTGCTTACAACATAAGTCACTTCCATGGAATAGTCTCTACTTGCAGTGTTTGATATTTTCACAACACACACACACACACACACACACACACACACACACACTGCTCTGGGTCAGGGCAAGGAAGGATCGTGAAGGATTAAAACTATATATCTAGGCTACAAGAGAAGACCAAGGTCTAGTAAGGTTTATATTGTGAATAAACTGAAACAATATCAAATGATCTCAAAATATAGTATTAACTTTGCTTAGAGCTTATATTCCATTTTTCCAGAAAAATTGTTCCCAAAACTTTAAGATTTCATGTTACACCAGTCAGAATAGCTATAACGGTGTGTGTGTGTGTGTGTGTGTGTGTGTGTGTGTGTAAGAGAGAGAGAGAGAGAGAGAGAGAGAGAGAGAGAGAGAGAGAGAAGAGAGAACAAATGCTGACCAGGATATGGAGAAAGAGAAATCCTTATTCAGGAATGGAGAGAAAGTAACTGGTACAATCACTATGGAGATCAAAGTGGAGATTTCCCAGTAAACTAGAACTAGAACTACTACATGACCCAGCTATACGACTCCCGGGCATATGCTCAAAGACTAAATGCTGTGACAGAATTTCTTGTACGTCTATGTTTATTGCTGCATTATTCATTGTAGCTTAGAAATCAAACCAGGCTATATATCCACCAACAGAAGAGGCAATGTGGTACATCTAGACAATGGGATTTTACTCATCACGAAAGCACAGTGGAATTATGTCACTACCTCTTGAGGGAGGAAACAGGATAATGGAATGCCCGCAGTATAAAAGTGATGGGGGAGGTTGTCGAAGGGGCAAAAGGAACCACATGAAGAGGGCAAGATTACGGGGAGGGAAGTGGCAATAGAGGTCACAGAAGGACAGAGCATAAATGGAAATACAACACTGAACCTATTACCTTGTATAACAATGGAAAAATGATATGTGAAATATAAAAATAAATAAAATGAGGCTAATGAAATGGTTTCAAATTGGAGCTTCACAGGAAAAAATGTGATAAATAGATAAAATGATTTATAATGTTAATTCTTGGGTTGCAGAGGCAAGTGGATCTCTGTGAGTTCAAGGCCAGCCTGGTCTACATAGTGAGTTCTAGGCCAGCTAGGGCTACCAAAAGACTCTATCTCAAAAAGACCCAAAACAAAAACAAACAAAAAACTGTCTAATAATTGACTGTGCAGTTTAATTTCTTAATACATAGACATAGACTATTCTTTATGCTCTTATCATTCCAGAGGACCTCAGACTCCTTTGATTCAAGAAAAGAAAATGTTTAACCAAATATAGGAGACCTTAGGAGCCATCTACCTTGCTTTGCTACAACAAGTTTCCAAAAAAGCTGGAATTATACTTTAGATCCCAAGAAACACAGGAAATAAGTTTGACGAATACCTAACAGTCTACCTTACTTTTCTCTACCAAATGTTCTTCTCCCCACACCCAAAACACATTTCTCTATTTTCTAAAGTAGACAACCAAAAGTTTCACCATTGTATTCATGTGAAATTCCAGAATCTGCCAGTGATACATGTCCTCTGTATTCAAATCCACAGTTAGGTCCCTGTAGTCACTTACCACTATCACATCTCCCAATCTAAAGAAGATACTCAGCACCCCCGACACCTCCCTCCCAACACAAAGTACATCCGAGTACACAGTGGTGGAGAAATCCAGTAAGCTTACCTATTTGGAAAACTGAATAATAGAAGATCGAGAAGCTTCTGCTTTGTAACTCTTAAAACATCTGGCAGAGTAAGGAATAAGAAGCCTGTGCTCTGGCAGCAGACAATGACTGAGTTCAATTCTGATTCTGCTCATTCAAAGTCTATTATAGTTGGAACCCCGGCTCTCTATCCTTCCCCCTCCCCAAGGCTCATCTTTGTCCTTCTCTATCAGTAGTCATAGATGACACGGGTATTATTCCATTTGGGATGAATGGCATAAAGAACATGAGTTTTAGCTCAGTATATTCTTTAAAGCATAGAAATTATATTCAGAAAAATCAGTTAGTTAAAAGCTAAACAAAGAGAAAGAGAAGACTGTTCAGGAGAAAGGTGCCTCTCTGACTTTATCTTCATTAGGTGAATTCATTTTCTTACCCAATATGGTGATTTAATTTTTATATTCTTCTTAACTACACTGGTTTTCAGATTCTCAGAACTCTAGAAGAAAATATAATTTAAAATGTGTCTTTTACCAAATTATGCACATTAAGAAATATACATAATTTCTGAAAGCTCGAACAGATTTTAAACACAGAAAGTAACTATTATAGTATTATAATTTATATGAAGCAATATTGCTTCTTATGCTATATATAAGTAAAATATACCATATAATATTTAATTAACATGTATTGGTAGATTTATATTCACTAGAATAAATACTGTTACACTAAGAACTTGTATGATTTCATCTTTCATTTTTATCCAGTTTTTATATGGAGTTTTAAGCTGTAAAACCTTGACCTGTCAGCCTTGTAATGTGATATGTCTCCTTTTGTATCTTTTTCCCTCTGTAAAATCTTTTTCTTTGTGTTTTTTTAAGCTTCAAAGGAAAATAAGATTAAAATAATTCTTACTGAGATGGGCTATTTGATGATCATAACTATGTTTACAGAACAATTAAGATTTTGATGATTTTTTTAAAAGTCCTGTTAATGTACAATAGTTATTAGAATGTTGTCATTTTGAAATAGCTGTATCTTACATATATATATATATATAAAGTTACATTAATATGAAATGCCAATTTTGATCATTTTTGAATGACATGTAACTACTGAAGAGATTGTTTACATCTGGATATATAAGGTTTTTATGTTCACAATTTGAATATTGGGCATCTTAGAGATTTCAGAAATTAACAGTCCATGAAACAAAATAATAAAGCTTTCTGCAAGAATACTTCATTTCAAATCTTTGTTTTGTTCACTCCAAACTGTATATGAAATTTATCTCTTCCTGCAGTAGTGGGGTCATAATTTTATAACATAATTTCTTAAAATAATTTATTGTCTAATTGAAAATATACATTATTAAGATATCTTCTTTATTGTTGACAAAAAGTAAAAATATCCAATACTGGCATTCTACTTAAATTTCACAAACACATTATTACTAACTACTAACATGCTAATTAACTTAAAAAACACATTCTTATTGAGTAACTGTTAATATAAAAATTATATATCAGATATTGGTGTATCTCATCTATACATCTAAAGCAAAACTATATATAGATGAAAAGAAGGATATATAATTAATTTTAGAATAATTATCAGCCAGATAATACATATTTAAATGTAATTATTGCTTTCAATCCATTCATTTCTCACAAATTTATTTTTAGAATAAAAAGGACCTTAGAGATCATGAAGTGATTTATGTAAAGTGACGCATTCGTGAGATTAACTCATAATGGAAAATTGATCCAAGAAAAGAAAGGTAAGGAGAGTTACAGTAAAGGATATTTAATGTACCTCATACAAGTAAACCTCAGTTTAGCATCATTGCAATAGGACAAACAAAATTGTAAATGATAATGCAATACTGGATAAACCACTAGACTGATAAAGAGAGTAAGCTGGATGACATCTGAATTGTAGGAAAGTAGGTACTCATAAATTGTAGGAGAGTGAGCTGGTACAAGGTCTCAATAGGCATTCTGGAAAAAAAATCTATCAAAAATTATAATTAAATTTATACATGGGTCAAAACCTATAGAACTCACACTAAAAAAGGCAAGCCTTACTTTGTGTAAATTATATCTTAATTTTTAACAATGTAAGAAGTTAATAAAACATCTTAAAAGTAAATTTGGTATTGCTTTAGAGAGCATGAGGCTGGTGCCTTCTTACTCTATGATATGTTGTATAAAATATGTCATGTCTGAACTTGGTTTTTCACTCTCCTTTTGTAAGTGCTTTATCCAATCACTACACAATTTCAACTCTTGCAGCATTTACATTTTTTAATGTAAGGATTCTATAAAGGGATGGCATAGAACACAACCAAATCATAACAGAAGGACATTTGAGGATGAAAAATACAATTTATTGCCTCCTCACTTCATTCGTAGCATATTTCATTACTGTATATACAGATCACATAAATGTTTCCAAAATATAAAACTGATTCTTTTCCTGCTTTCTCTCATTCTCTCTATCTCTCTTACTTTCATTCCATGTGTCACTGAGATGGAACTCAGGGCCATGTGCATGTTAGGTAATCACTCTATCATGAGTCACATCTTCAGCCCAGTTCTTACTATCAAAATATTAATCTTCAGAATAAAATGCAAATTTATTATATATAAATTAAAAAAATATAAATCACTCCAATGAAAGCAAATACCACTTTGAAAATGTAGAAAACATAGGAAAACAAAATACTTTTGGAATTACAAATAATCATATCAGATTGCTTTGCATTTTTCATTTTGAGACAGAGGCTGATGCATCCTAGACTGACCTCGAATTCATTATGTAGTGAGTATCACTTTGAATTTCTGATCTTTTAAAAATATTTATTATTTATTATTTTTATTTATTGTTTTTTATCCCATTCCACCCTTTGTGTTCCATTATTCCCCTTTACCTCTTTATAAATTTTATTTATTTATTATTTTTATTTTATTTATGTATTTCCTGCATATATGTAAGTGCACTCATGTCACGCAATGCCTGTGGAGACTGGAAGAGGGTGTCAGACCCTCTTGAACTAGAGTTATGGAGAGTTGTTAGCCACCATATGGGTGGTGGGAACCAACCAGGCCCTCTGTGAAAATAAACATTTTTGATGAGGGTTGAAACATGCACTAATCTATGAGTATGATGATGTTATTAGGAGTTAGTTTAATATTATGCTAACTTAGCAGAACATTAGTAGTAGTCCCCTAGGGGCTGTGACCTGTATAGTCACAGATACTTGGCTCTGATAATGGTGCTAGGTATGGAGCAGGCCTTATATTCAATCAGAAAGTGTTTGGTTACTCTCATGACGTTCTTGCCAGTATTGTATCAGTGGGCATGTCTTACCAGGCCACTCATTATTATGGCTCACAGGGTTCACGTCACGGTAAGATTAATGATTACTTTTCTCTTCCAGTAGTTTTTATAGTACCTTCCAGCTCTATGAAAGCTAGCCAATAGAGATGTAGTTTAAACAGAACCAACCTGATTTCTTCATGTTCTGTAATTCAGTATGTGTTTTCTTCAGCAATAGGATCTTACCATCAAGTTATAGATAGTCACCAAAAGCATTGGCACCAGCCTGTAAGGTCTGAGGTCTACATGACCTCACTGGACAACAATTCCAACAGAAATAACCCATTCCGAACACTGGGCTTTTTATTTGTTAGCTTGTGGGATCTACGAGCGGCATTGTCACTTTGTTATAGAGTAACTCCATTTAAGCATTCTCTCTCTCTCTCTCCTCTCTCTCTCTCTCTCTCTCTCTCTCTCTCTCTCTCTCTCTCTCTCTGTGTGTGTGTGTGTGTGTGTGTGTGTCAGATTCCATCTGACTTTTCCAGGTCTGTAGTGTTGGTCACCCTCCCTATATTCTCCTTCAACATGCCCTCGAATCCCCATCCCCTTCCACCCTTTGTGTTCCATTACTCCTCTTTACCTCTTTAGAATTCTCAGTTCTCTTTCCTCTCTTAAAAGCCACCCTCTGTGACCTCTTACTAATTTCCTGACCTCTTTAAGTATTACAAATGAAACATACATAGCAAAAGATCCAAAGCTAACATCCACAAATGAGAGAAAACATGTTGGTCTTTCTGGGTCGGAGTTACCTTACTCAGAATGATTGTTTCCAGTTCCATCAATTTACCTGTGAACTTCATCATGAACGAATCACATTTTCGCTTTTCATTCATCAATTGATGAGCATCCATTTCCTACTACTATGAAAAGAACAGCAGTGAATACGGATGAGCAGGCATCTCTGAAGGATAGTGTAGACTTCTTTGGGTACAGAACTAGGAATGATACAGTTGGGTCATTTGGTAGCTCTGTTTCTAGCTTTCTGAGCACCTGATTTCTATAGTGCCTGTACCAGTTTGCATTCCCATTAGCAGCAGTGAATGTGCCCTTTTTTTTTTTTTTGGATCTTGGCCATATTGCCTGGGGTAACATGAAATCTCAAAGTAGTTTTACTTTTTAAAATTTAGTTAATTAATTAATAATTAATTATTTACTTATTTTAGTTTTTGAGACAAGGTCTCCTTGGAGCCACAGTTGGCCTGGAACTCACTATGTAGACCAGGCTAGCCTCAATCTCACAGAGATCTGCCTTCCTCTGACTTCTGAGATTAAAGGCATGTGCCAGCACACGTGCCTTTCAAAGTAGTTTTAATTTGCATTTCCCTGATGGCTAAGGATTGTTGAACATTTACAAATATTTCTCAGTCATCTGTACTTAATCTTTTGACAATCCCATTTAGTTCTATGCCACATTAAAAAATTCTATTGTTCGTTTCTTGATGTTTAGTGTTTTGAGTTCTTTGTATATTCTAGATACCCTGTCAGAGGTACAGATGGTAAAGATTATTTCCCATTGTGAAGACTGCCTTTTCACTTGAATGATGGTATCCTTTGCTACACAGAAACTTTTTAGTTTCATGAGGTCCCATTTGTCAATTGTTAGTCTTAAAGCCTTCACTATCCGGGTCCTACTCAGAAAAGCCCTTTCCTGTGTTAATAAGTCCACACATAGTTCCTACTTTCTCCTCTGTCAGATTCAGAATACGAGGGCTCATGTTGAGGTCCTTGATCCATTTAGAGTTGAGTTTTGGGCAAGGTAGAGAGAGACAGAGTTTTAGTTTCATTCTTCTTCATGTAGTTACCCAGTTTGACCAGTACCATCGTTGATGATGCTGTGTTTTCTCCAATGTATATTGTTAGCACCTTTGTAAAAAATCAGGTGTCTATAGTAGTGTGGTATTATATGTGCATCCTTAGATCTATCTCATTTAATAAATGTGTCTATTTAAAAATATTTTATTATTTTATGTGTCTGAGTGTATTGTTTGCATGTATGTAAGTGCACCCAAGTCATGTAATGCCCAAGGAGGTTAGAAGAGGGCACTGGATCCCCTGGAACTGGAATGAAGGATGATTGTTAGCTACCATGTGGGTGCTGGGAACCAAACTCAAGTCCTCTGCAAGAGCAGTCAGTGCTCTTAACTGCTCAGCCATCTCCCCAGCCCAAATGCATCTATTTTTATACTGTAACATCCTGTTTTTATTAGTATAGCTCTATAGTATAATTTGAAATATGGGATGGAGATACCTTCATCTTTTCTTGTTATTGTTCAGGATTATTTTGGTTATCTTGGGCCTTTTTAGTTTCTATATGAAATTTAAGATTATTTTTCAATTATCTTGAAGAATTGCACTGTAATTTTGATGGGAACTGTGTTTTCTGTAGATGCTTTTGGTAGAATGGCACTTTTCTCAATTTTAATCTTACCAATTCATTAACATGGGAAGTCTATCTTCTGGTATCTTCTTCAATTTCTTTTTTCTGGTGTCTTAAAGTTTTCATTGTATAGGTCTTTCACTTCATTGGTTAGAATTATTTTTTATCCATTTGATTTTTTTTAAGCCACTATAAATGGTGGCTTGATATTTTTTTGAAATTGTTTCCTTGATATTTTTTCTTGGTATGCTTATTGTTTTTATGTAGCAATGCTACTGATATTTGTTTGTTAATGAATCCTGCTACTTTGCTAAATGTGTCTATCAGCCCTAAGAGCTTTCCTGTGGAGTCTTTGGGAGGTCTCTAAAGTATAGAATCAGAACATCTGCAAATTAGGATACTTTTCCTTCTTCCTTTTTCATGAATCCCCCTTTATCTTCTTTGTTTGTCTTGTTGGTCTAGTTAAGATGTCACACACTATATTGAACAGGGATGGAGAGAGTGGGCATCCTTGTCTTGTTCCTGCTTTCAGTGGAAATGCTTCAAGCTTGTCTAAGTTTCACATGGTGTTGACCATGGATTTGCTGTGTATTGCCTTTATTATACTGAGGTATTCTTAAGAGTTCCAGTATTTTTATCATGAAGACACGTTAACTTTTGCCTAAAGGTGTTTTCTGTATTCTAATGAGATGATCACATAGCTTCTGTCCTTGAAGGCATTTATGTGATAGATTATGTTTATTGATTTATATGTGTTGAACCATTCCAGCATCTCTAAGATGAGATCAACTTTATCATGGTGGATACTCTTTTTGGATGTTTTCTTGAATTCAGTTTGTAAATATTTTATTGAGATTTTTGTGTCCATGTTCATCATAGATATTAGCCCATAATCTTTTCTGTTTTTGTTGGTAATACTGGGTATTACTGGCTTCATACAAATAATTTTGAAATGTTTCTTCCTTTTCTATGTTATGAAATAATTTGTGTTGGTATTGGTATTCTTCTTTGAGAGTCTGTTAGAATTCTATGCTGAGTGGATCTGGTCCTTTTGTTGTTGTTGTTTTAGGAGATTTAAAATTATTGTTTCTATCTCAGTGAATGTTATAGGTCTATTTAAATTATTTACTTCATTTTAATTTAGCCTTGGCAGGCCATGTATAAATAGAAATTAATTCATTTCTTTTACAACTTTCCTATTTGGTGGAATATAGATTTTTAAAGTCTGTCCTCCTGATTCTCTGAATTTCCTCAACATTTTATACTGTTTCCATTTTCATCTCTAAATTATTAATTTAGATACTCTCTCTCTCAGTTAATTTGGTCAAAGCTTTGCCAATCTTGCTAATCTTTAAAAACAAAAAGCAACTTTTTGTTTCATTGATTCTTTGTATTTTGTTGTTTAAATTTCTTAATTTCAGCCCTGATTTTGATATCTAGTCCCATATTTTTTGAGTGTTGTTTTTTTTTCTTGTTTTCTTAAGGTCTACAGTGCATCATTAAGTTAGTAATTTGAGTTCTCTCAAATATTTTGATGCAGGTACTTAGTACTATAAACTTTCCTCTTAGGCCTGCCGTCATTGTAGCCTATAGATTTTGGTATGTTGTGTTTTCATTTTCATTCAATTCTAGGAATTAAAAAAATGTTCTTTCTGATTTCTTCCTTAACCTGATTATCAAACATTAGAGTGCTGTTTATTTTCCATGCATTTGTATACTTTCTGTAGCTTCTATTTCTGTTGATATCCAGCTTTATTCCACTGTGATCTGGTAGAATGCAGGGTGTTGTTTCAATTTTCCTATATTTGTTGAGACCTGCTTTGTGTCTTAATATGTGGTTGATTTTGGAGAAAGTTCCACTGGCTGCTGAGAAGAATGTGCATTCCTTAGTGTTTGGGTGGGGTGCTCTGTGACTGTTAGTCCATTGATTTATGATTTCAATTAACTCATGGGTTTCTCTGTTTTTTGTTTTTTTTCTTTTATCTCCCATTTTCCCTTTACAAGTACTCTTTCCTAATCTGTGTATTTATTATTCCCTTCCTTGGCACAACTTCTATCTTGTAGACTTCACACATTTGTACCCCTGGGAGTCAGTGGGATATATTCTATAACCGTCAAGGGCAACATTGATTTTCTAAATTATAGACTTTGCTAGGTGTTAACAATTCAAAGATCTATCTTTTAGTTGTTCATCAAAAGAATATAAAACATTTGTTACAGTTCATCATCCAAGGAAGCCAAGACAAGAACTCAAAGAAGGACCTTCAGGGGGTAGGAACTGAAGCAGAGACCAGATTCACTGCTTATTGGATCTTTTGACTTGCTCAGTTACTTTCTTATGCAGCCCAGGTCCACTTACCCCGGGATGGCACCACCCACACTGGCCTGTGCCCTTCTATACTAAGTAACATAAGAAAATACCTGATACGCATGCCTTCAGTCCAGTCTGATGGAACCGATTCCTCAGTTGCGATTCCATCTTTCCAGGTAGGTCTAAGTTAGTTCCAAGTTGACAAAAAACTAACCACCACATGCCCTATTTGTCTCTGCTGAGAAACCCTCACTTATAATTTGGACTCTCTATCTGAGAAGGAGTCAAGAATCTTTAGACACTATGAAACTGTTTGTTGTTTTATCATTTATTTTTTAAAATTTATTATTATTATTATCATTATTATTGTGTGTGTGTGTGTGTGTTGCCTTCATGTGTGTAAATGCACCTATGTCGTGAAATGCCCAAAGAGGTCAGAAGAGAGTATCAGATTCTCCTGGAAGTAGAGTTACTGATGGTTGTTAGTGCTATGTGGGTGCTGGGAATTGAACCTGGGTCCTCTGCAAGAGCAGTCAGTGCTCTTAACCACTGAGTCATTTGTCCAGTCTCTTCTTATCATTTCTTAATCCTAAAATACTGTTGTTTATTTACGGTTGGGTTGTAAGTGGATGTCATTGTTCCTTAAGTCTACTGTCCAGAATGGGGCATGAATCATCATTCCAGACCTACACTGGGTCTATCCTCATTACTGGAAGAACTTCCTAGCAAGATCTTCTGCTCTAGGGGAGTTGGAGCAGTGCAAAAGGACTTAGACTATCTCTTCAGATTATCACCTACCACCCCTAAGTCACGAAAATAAGTCTTCATAGATATTTCTCACGCACATGTTTAAAACATGAGAATACCAAAATTAGTCACTACAGCACAGTGTATGAGCTGCCTTATATGACTGAATACAAAAGCAGGCAAGAGCAAACTGTTGTTTTGTATTGATGAGTGTTTTTGCAATGAGAAAATCCAAAGATTAATGATTATAAGGTTAAAACACCCCATTGACTGTCAACTTTTTCAATCTTTATACAGACTGTTACACTGTAATTCATGCCTTCATCTAGAATAGATAGCTTCTTTTTTCACCTAGGACAGTGCCATAGTTAACAGGATACTACTGCTTTGTTTTCCAGTCTTTTGACTCTTCAAAATGGTTGCATTCTTCCCTAATTTTGGAATTTCCTGAGATACTGCCTTCATTTCCCAGTAGACTCAAACAATCTCTCATGCACCTTGTTAATGTTCCTGGCAGGCATCTTATCTACTTCCATTAGATAGGAACTAGAAGAAACAATATTTATGGTATACAGTGGAGGTAACAGATGCTAACTGGGAGAATAGAAACATTTTATGTTTTAATTTTAAGACTGAGAAGTCTCCTTTTGATATTTAAAATAGGTCCTGCTCAGCTGATGGAGGGTGGGCTTTGTAGATCACTCTGGGTGAGCCGGTGGGTTGCAGCCTGCCAAGGACACTTTCTGTAAACTTCCGAGCATTATGGAGGAGCTGCTGCGGAGCAAATGTTATCACTGTGGGCTATCTCATGTGTTTTATCCCTTTCTGGCAAAAATAGGGGGATTCTAAATCTATGTACTGGCAGATATGAACTGCAATTTGCTAGGGGCGTTCTTGATAATTCAGATCAAGAAAGAATGTGGGATCAGACCTGAATAAACTACTGTCATTTCCAAATCTGGAGAAGCCACAAGACAAAAATTCAGATTTAAGTAGACACATTGTCACCTGAATTTTGACAACAGGGGCCAAAAATACAAATTTGGGAAAAGACAGCATGTTCAACAGATGGTGCTGGTCAAACTAGATAGTTAAGTGAAGAATAAAATTAGATTCCTATCTCTTACTCTGCACAAAGCTCAACTCCAAATGGGTCAAGGACCTCAATAAAAGATTTGAAATCCTAAATCTGAAAAAAAGTATAGAATAGAATGGAACTTACAGGAAAAGGACTTTCAAACAGATTCTAATAGCACAAGCATCAAATCTAACAATTGATGAATGGTATTTCATGAAGCTAAAAAGTTTCTGTACAGCAAAGGACACCATCATTCAATGAAGTGTCATCTTCAGAATGGGAAACAAACCTTTACCAGGTAATAAAAAAAAAAAAAACAACTGAACATCCCAAAACCAAAGAACACAAAAAAATCAGGGCAAGGGTGTAAACAGAGTTCTTAAAAAAAGAAATGCATGGGCTGGAGAGATGGCTCAGCAGTTAAGAGCACTGACTGTTCTTTCAGAGAATGTGGGTTTGATTCCCAACACCCACATAGCAACTAACAACCATCTAAAACTCCAGTTCCACAATACCCTCTTCTGACCTCCATGGGCATTGCATGACACTGGTGCGCTTACCCATATGCGGGTTATGCACTCATACACATAAAAAATAAAAAAATAAATAAATGAAATACAAAAGGCTGAGAAATTAGTGAAATATTTTAACATGTTTAGCCATCATGGAAATAGAAATTAAAACCTGAATGAGGCAACCCAGATCCAGAAAGATGAATGCCTCAGGTTCTTTCTCCTAAGTGGATACTATCTTTCAGTCTTTGATATGCATGTTTTAATTGGAAAATCTATAGAGTTCAGGGAATGAGTAAGGGGCAATGAGAGCGCACTTCAAAGGAGGGGACAAAGAATGCAGTGACAGGCAGAGTGGGAACTAATGGATTAAGAAGGGTTAAATGGGCACAGTATTCAGTCCTAATGACATTAATTTACTCATAGATTAATGCATCTTCTCACCAGAACAGCTTTTTCTTGTAGCAGATGGTGTTTAACACAGAGACTTACTGATCAACAAGCAGAGATTAACAGATAGTGCACAAACCATGTGTGGTGGCACACAGTTTTAATCCCAGCAGAGGCAGGTGGATCTCTGTGAGATCTAGGCCAGCCTGTTCTACATAGGGAGTTCCTGGCCATTTGGGGCTACAGGGAGATCCTGTCTCAAAAAAAAAAAAAAAAAAAAAAGAGAAAAGAAGAGCAGAGGAGAGGGGAGGGAGGGGGGAGGAGGAGAGAAAGAGAGAGACTGACTGAGACTGCAGCATGCTTTTCCCAGAATGGGACACAATATGAATCCATTGTGCCCCAAGGCTCAGGGATAATTATGGAAGAGGGGATGGAAAGACTGTTAAGAGTCAGAGGTGGTGAATGACCACAGGACACAGTGTTTTCTAGACAGCAACGCGGTTACTCATATGAGCTTGCATCACTTGTGACAGGATGCAGAAGGCCTTCACAAGCTCAAGTCCTAGCTGTGACTATTGGCAATTTATAGCCACTGGGAGAGGGAGGGAACATTTGTTTCAAGAGTGTGACACTTGGTAGACTGAGGAAGCTCCGGTGGATAGAAACACATGAAAGAGCATCTGGAGACAAAAATTAGATTCAATAGAAAAATTTAGATTCAAAAAGAAAATAATCCCCCACCCAAATAGAGGAACGAAATTGGGAGGGGAGTAGGAAGGGGACGGTGGAGATTGGGGCAGGGGCATGAATGAGTGATGATCAAAACACACTGTGTGAAATTCCCAACATTTCAAAAAATATTTTTAAAAGAAAAATATCTTGTTCCTCATAAGTACTACACTCTCATATCTACTTATATGCATATATACATACAAATCTATATCCTAGAATAGGACATTTAGCAAACAGTTAATGGTGCACCAGAAAATATACTACATGATTAAGCATGGCAAAAACTGAAATGATATTCAATAATATATATGTGTGTGTGCACACATAGAGAAAGAGAGAGAGAGAGAGAGACAGAGAGAGAGAGATTGATTCTTTTGGCCAATATTATCGGTCTCTGTCCTTTATTAACCCTTCACAAGGTAATCATTACTAGTATATCATGTGTTAACATAAATATTACAGCAGTAAGCATACCATTTTGTAATTTGTAGTTTTCATTCATCAAAATGGTTTTGGATTTTTCCATGTTAGAAAATATAGTTTTCTATAAATTACAGCACTTGGACAGTCCTAAGTTTTGTGACATACTATATATTCAAAATAAAGTGTAAGTAGGATACCTCAGAGAGCTTGAAATTTGAAGTGAATCCTCTTGTTTGTCAGAGACAGTGCAAAAGTTAAATCTTACTCATGATGATATAAGCACTTCCTTGGTTTCCTGATGTTTAGATATCTTGAATATTCTCTGTATGGTGGCTGAACGATTGAATAATAAATCTTCATAGGAGTTTTGCTTTGTTTTGTTTGCCAGTGGTTAGATTTCTCAGGTTACAGAATTTATCAATGGGAAATATTTATTTACAAATTAAAAAGTGACTTGAATGTCAGCGGTAAGTACTAAGATGATAACCAGTGACAAGTTTTCTGGATATTGCTAATACTTATGAGGAATCAGAAGCAAGGAACCAACTGCCATTGGCTATTAGCTACATGGAACAGTATATCAATGACAGCTGTGATTGTGATATAAGATCACAGGGAAAAGATTAGTATCTTCAAGGCAGCCCTGGGCTAGACATCAGATATACCACTGAAGCCTTAATCCCAGGCTTCCCATCTTCATAACAATGAGGAATAATTTCTGTTGTTTATAAGCCACCCTAATTATGGTATTTTTGTTATAGAAACCTGGGAAGAATAAACATTCAGCAAACAGTTAACAATATACCAGGAAATATACTAAGTTATTGAGCATAGCAAGAATTTTCAGAAGACAAGAAAAATTCCCATAAAGAAATAGCATTTGAAGTTTAAATGTTCTATAGGGAAAGCAAGGTGATAGCGGGGGTTGATGTACTGAAAAAAGCAAAGGTCTTAGCAGAAGAGGTATGAAGTACTTGAAGAGATTATATAACCTCTTCAGTCTGTGTCAGTTCCACTGCTGTATAGCCTTCACTGTATTCTCATCACATAATGCTTACGATGATCATTCATATTCATATACATGTGAGTGTGTGTATGAGTGTTTTACTTGCATATATGCAAGTACATCTGTGTATGTAATGCCCATGGAGGTCAGAAAGAGCATTGGATCTCCTGGAACTGTAGTCATGGGCAGTTGTTAGCTGCCATGTGAGTGCTGGGAACAGAACCTAGGTCCTCTGCCAGAGCAACCAGTGCTCTTAATCACTTCTCCAGACCCACTATGCTCATTCTTAATAACCAAGTTGCATAGCTGAACCTCCTGGCTTCAGGGTTACACTTTGAGGGACAGTCTAGCCATGGATGTAGCATTCCTTCTTTCTCTAAGCACTGAGAATATTGTGATATATCCTGTCAAACTAAGACTCCAAAAATCCAATTCCACTTTGAGGGCGATGAGGCTAGGAGGGATATCTTAATTCATCTTTGCACAGTCTTTGGGTAAGACAGTGATATCTGGCATACAGGGATCAAAAATGACACATGAGACTCTCAACATTGACCTATGGGTAACTGTGAACAACATTCTTATTCAATAAATCCTTAGTAAAAGGGCATGAATAGTCATTCTCAACTTAGCAAAATGTATAGGAAAGTTTGTCAGGGGAAAACGTTGTTTGCCAAATTCCATCATCAAACTCCTTCTTGTTTTCCTTATGTATTTGTGAGTGTAGTTCATCAGAACTGATTTAGAGTGAACTTGAATCTCCCTCAACTTCTATGTGGGTCTCTCAAATCTAATATCTGACTAAAAAGGCAAGTCACTGAACCTGTATGCAGATACATGTGTGAACCAAAGTTCCCAGAAAAACCTTACCTCTTCAAACTGGACTTTGGTCTGTAAGGCTTTTTAATTAGTAAGAGATCCAGAGATTCGGGGAGTATGGAATGCTGCAGATCCAGAGCCTAATTCCCACTTACCCCAGGCTACTGACCAATCAAAAACCCAAGAATGTCATCAGATAGCACCTGAGACCTATAATAGAAATCTCCCCTTTTCTATGATCTGCCTGAATGTATTCACCAATGTATTTCAAACGTGTCTTGATTTTTGACTTTTCTGTTACTCTAAAAACCACATAAAACTGTTCCATGCTGGAACATGGAATTGGGTGCAACCTGAATCTTTGTACCTGGGACAGTGTCACTCATATTTGGCTCCAGAATAAACTTTCGTATCCCCTTTGAGGTGAGAGTTATGCTTTGGCATCAACACACGCTACACTAAATGTATGACGTTATATTTTCACATACAGAGTAAGTTGCTACGTATGCTGTGGGTGTAGAAGACCTTAGGTCTAGAGCAACGGCCAGGACAGGAGAGGTGAGCCTGTTTTGGTGTACATGTAGTGCGTAACATGTACCCTGCAAAATCTATGTTATATTGGATTAAAGATTGTCCCAGAGTTGGAGTCTTTCAGAAAAATAAACATGGGATGGGAGGGGGGCAAGGTCTAGGCAAAGAGTAATCCTGAACAGCCAGACCTGTGGATCTGAGAGCCATCTTCCCTCCTCTCTTCCTCTGGAGACCAGGTGGCTCCATCAGAACCGCAGTGGCCTAGACAGCGCCAGTCCACTTCCGTTTGGAACCTCAAGACTCTTCCCGCCAAGGCCGGCTTCCGCCCCTCTGGTGCGCGCGCCCGCTGACTGCGCATGTGCGGAGGCTGAGCCGGCGCAATGGCGGTCACGGAGTCCAGCCTGTTGCGCCACTTCCCGCTGCTGCTTCCGCAGAACCGGGCGAAAACCGTGTATGAGGGATTCCTTTCTGCTCAGGTACCCGCCGGTGTCGCTCGCGGCCCAGCCCTGTCCCACGCGTCTATGACGGGCGGGGAGCGAGCGGAGTGGAGGTTCGAGAACAGCCGCCGTTAGTAATCGCGGCGTGCCGGGCACCGGGCCTGCGCAGAGTGGGCGGAGCGGGCGGGCGAGAGCTGGCGGGCAGAGGGCGGGGCGGGGCGGGGCGGGGCGGGGTCCGGTCCGGGCGGGGTCCGGGACTGAAGTAGAGTTCTGAGTGGGAAACGCCCTCTGCAGGGAGGAGCACTTCTGGTTGGAGTTCTGCCCCTGGGGCTACCTTCGCTTTGTCATTTCACGTGGTAGTTGAAGTTTGCAGAGCACTCCAGGTTAAGAATTCATTCCTCAGCACTGAAGCAGTGATTGAACAAAAACAAAACCCACCATTCGCCTTTTATAGTTGAAATTAAAATCCTGGGAAATTTAGAAAGGTGAAGTGGCTTGTCTGTGGTGGCATCAGATTCCCCTTCAACACAGGCCGTTTGAAAAAAATTCTATTTTTCCCTTCTACGTTGCCCCAATTTACTTCGGTTAGGGTTTCAATATGGACTTTTCCTCTTTGAACATGAAACTAATCCTCGTGCAACTCTTCCCCATGTATTGATAGAAATTAGATTATTATGGGTGTTGAAGTCTCCTCAAAACATAGTCATTAAAACACTGGGTGTATTATCAAATCCACTTTCAGAATGAAACTAACTTGTCCCTAAGAGCATTAGTGGGAGTAATGAGAATATTCTATGAGTGATTAGTGAAAGATGAGACACTAAGCTTGAGCTTTTGCATGTGTGTTCAAAGTCATGTGACCATCAAAGAGCAATCAAAATTCATTATCTTAGAAGGAAAAAAATATCTGTCTCTCATTGTTGAATTATCCAGTTAAAATATGATTCATTTTCAAAAAATGATGTAGAAAAATTCAGCTTTTATGTGTGTGTGGTGTTAGTGATTTCGTCTTCAGCCTTGCACATGGTAGGCAGGTTGTCTCAACTGAGCTCAGTTACCAGCTAGAAGACAGTCTTTGGTATCACTTGTCTGTATCTCCAGAAGTTCTGTAGAAAAAACACACAGCTGTCAGAATCAGGTGAAAAAAAAATTAAGGCTTTTCTGTAAGTACATTTCTAATTTGTATATTCTTTAAGTAGCTTATTTGAAACAATACAATTGATCTGGTTGGAGAGATGGCTCAGTTATGAGCACAGGCTGGTCCTGCAGAGGACCAGGGTTTGGTTCCCAGCACCCACAAGGCAACTAACAACCATCTGTGATTCCAGGTTCAGGGGAATCTGATACCCTCTTCTGGTCTCTGTGGATACTGTATGACAGGGGTGCACTTACCATACATGTAAGCAAAACACATACTCATAAAACTAAACTAATTTAAAAACACCAACTGTCTAAAAAATGTTTTCTAGTCAAGTCTATAGAGAAGTATCAAGAATGAACAAAGAATTTCAATATACCTTTACTCAAAGTTACTGGTTTCCATTTGTCCCATTAGACTTATCCTGAGTATCCTGTGGATAGGCTATAATATATACGTTTTCCTGGCCTCTTCATATTAAATTATAGAACTTTTGTCCCTTTATCCCTAAATACTTTAGCATACATTTCATAAGAACCAGGACCCACTCAGATTTAGCTTCTATACAGCTACTAAATCAGGACATTTAATCATGATGTAATATATTGAACTTAGAGTCCATATTAAAATTTTGAAAGTCATATATTTATGTATATTTTCCTCACCCACTGCTATCTGATGTAAAATCTCACAGGCTCTTTAATATCATGTCTCTTTAACTTGGAGCAGTTCTAGTCTTTTTTATTAACTGAACTGCTTTTTCATTTTGAGGCAGGGTCCCACCATGGAGCCTTGACTGGCATTGGCCTTGAACTAACAAAGCTCACACAAGTGTAAAATATGTGATAACAGAACTATACTGTCTATTTAATCACAAATGGTTCATTCACATAAAAACTGATGATACATTAAGGTACCAAAAATATATCCATAAGGTTCACAGGGTTTTGGGATTTTGGAGGGGAGGGGATGGTTCTTTTGTTTTTGTTTTTTCTGTTTGGAAATATGGTCTTCCTGTGATCCCTTCTGTCCTGGAACTCACTATATAGATCAGGCTGGCCTCAATCTTACAGAGACTCACCTGCCTCTGCTTCCCAAATGCTGGGATTAAAGGCATGTAACACTATGCCCAGCCAGAATAGATAATTTGTGAACAACACTAATTACACTTCAACAAAACTAGAAATTCTAACAAAGCTTGAAATGAAAAATTAAAAAGGCCCATCCATCCGAAAATTTAAAAAATTTCTATTTAACAATTTCTGGATGGAGACTACAAATAGAAATTATATAACCTCTAGAAAATGATGAGGAAACACTTCATGTCAGTATCCACAGGATACTTTTGAAGCAGCAATAAGAGAAAAGTGAAAAGCCTTAAGAAGATAAATCATATAAAATGTGCTCTCATTGGCTAAATCTGGGGCAGTGAAGGCAAAAGAAGGAAGTAATAGTCATAATCAAAATGTCATAGTCAAAAAAAGGTGGGGGAGAACCTACTCCTTATAGCAAAGTGCAGATTCATAAATTGAAAAAGCGTGATCACATTAGGAAGTCAGCATTGGCAACCATCACTATTAACTAACTAACTCAAGCAAGAATCGAGGATGCAAAAGCAGTGGTATGTGTATGAAAGCGTAATGACCCAAAGAACCTCCCACAGAAGTGCTGTTAATTACGAAAGGAAGCTCTGCCACGTGTCTCCCTAACCAGGTGGTTAAAGTTAACAGTATCTATACTGGGAGCAGCTGACTTAATGTGTCTTAAAAAGAACACAGCACTGTTTCTGGGCTATTCCTACCCAAATGCATAACCTAAATTTAATATCGAGAAAAGATCAAGTTCACACTCAAAAAAGTCCCAAGTTGCCTGGCGTAGTGGCACAAGTCTAGGAAGGGAAAGACAGGTGAAACGAGCTATTTCTAGTTTTGTTGAAGTGTAATTAGTGTTGTTCACAAATTATCTATATATCCTTATGGTTATATTTTTGGTACCTTAATGTATCATCAGTTTTTATGTGAATGAACCATTTGTGATTAAATAGATGGTATGTTCTATTATCACATATTTTACACTTGAGTGAGTTTTGTTAGTTTGTGTCAACCAAAGACTTTATTTCATTTAGGTTTCTGAATTTATTGGGTTTTTACTCAGTTAAAGTTATTTATAGTCACATAATTGTATTGATTACCTTTTTTTGCTGTGATGAAATACCAAGATTAAGGCAGGAGGAGTTTACTAGCTTACTGTTCAGAGAGCAAGAGTCCATAATGTTGGGGGAAGCATGGCAGCAGGGGGTGGATGGAGCAGAAGCCAAAGCAATCACATCTTGAAGCAGGAAGAAGAAGCAGAGATGCAGACTGGAAGTGGGCGTCTGTATACTCTCAAAGCCCACCCCCCAGTGACGCGCTTCCTCCAGCACAGCCGTGCGTCTTAATGATTCCATGAGTTCCAACAGCACCACAGACTGGAGACCAAGTGTCCAAATTTTGAAGCCAATGGGGGACATTTCCATTTACACCACCACGTGCCACTTCCTGACCCTATAGGCTCATGACTTGATCATAGTGCAAAATGCACTTACTCAGAAATCCCCATAGCCTTTAACAATCTCAACACTACTCAGAAATTCTGAGTACAAAGTCTCTTCTGAGACTCAAAGCCCTTTTAACAGTAAGGCCCTGTAAAATCAAATGACAAATTACATACTTCCAACATACAATGGAACCAAATGCACGTTCCCATTCCAAAAGGAAGGAGTGAGGACGTATTGAGGAAATGTTGAATCAATGCTAGACTGAAAGCCATCAGAGCAAACACCAATGCAGTAGCACCATTTTTGATGTCTGAGACTTGACTTCCAAAGAACTTAGAGGGCTCAGCCCCTCCAGCTTTGCTGTGGGCAATGAAGCCTTATCTTTGCTTTTTTTGTGTGTGTGTTTGTGTATGTTTTGCATGTGAGCACGTGCATGAGTGGGAGAGCATTTGACACTGGGTATCTTTGATAGTTCTCTACATTATTTATGGAGGCAAGGACTCTTGCTCAACCAGGATCTGGCCAGTTCTTGCTCATCTGTCTATCCAGCTGGTCCCTGGAATCATTTGTCTTTCTCTCTCTTTCCCATATACTGATATTACAGTTGACCACCATACCTTTTATGTGAGTTCTGGGGATCTCAGCTCTGGTTCTCAGGCTTGTAGGGCAAATGCTTTATCTGCCAAGTCATCTCTTGACCCCAACTTTATCCTCTCAAAGTTCTTAGGATCTGTGGTGATGCTTCTTATTTATACCAGTTATCTTTTGCTGTTTCAGTTTTTCAAATCATAGTGTTTCAAAGCAAAAAAACATTATTTGTTTCCCCAGATCAGGAATCTGGGAGCCCCTCTGTTGGAGAGTCCTGATCAGGATCTCATGAACTTTCAGTAAATGTGCTTGCCAAGGCTTTGACCATTTAAAGGTTGACTAATGGTAGAGAAATTGCTTCCAAGATTATTCATTCACACAGCTGTCGGCCAGAGTCCTCAGTTGCTCTCGTAATCTCCATAATGCTGCTTGACCATCATCATAAAGTGGCAGCTGGTGTCCCTCAAGTTGTATAATCCATGCTATTTCTGTGTTTGTATATCATGATATTTTTCCCCATTATAGGCCTTATTTTTCTTCTTTTTTACATGCCAAATATACTTTCTAAGGATGTTGGGCATGACTTGTAGATGTTTCATGATATTTTTGATCTCTAAATATTATTGAGATTTATTGTAAGCTGTATTCAGATTACTTGGGAAGAGTTTAAGGTTTGTTTTTGACTTTGTTAAACATATGCAGAAAAGAATTTAGTTTCAGTTTGACTATACCATTGAGCCGCCACCTTTCTGGATACTCTCTTCACTGGCTCTTATGCGAGAAAGCTCTCTACCTGGCTTGTTGGACTCCACTGGGATTGTGAGCTGAGCATCACCTTTCAGAGGGAGGTGAGTGCATATGGTAGCGAGTGTGGACCTTTGCATGCCCTGCCTATGCGTTCCCGTTTCTGATTCCTCAGATTTTATGTAGTTTTCTTATTTCATGTCTGAAAATCATTGTTTCGTATCTTCCATCCGATTTTTAAATTCAGACAGGAGGGTAAATTAAATTCTACCTCGTACTTCACAAGAACTAGAAAAAGAAACTCATTTTGGTTTCTTAAAACTTTTTTTTACTCTTTTTTTTTTTTCTCCCATCTATCTTGCTTTGAGAAGACTGTATTTGCCTGTCTTATAAATTGTTCTTTTTCTAGAGGACCTGGACCTTTTCCATAGTCTCATTTTTTTAAAACATATTTTTATCACATTTATTTACTCTGTGTGTGTCTACAGTGTGTGGTGTTGAGGTCAGAGGACAACTTGCAGGTTGTCCTATCCACCATATAGGTCCCAGGAATTGAACTCAGGCTATCAGACTATCAGACATGACAGCAAGGTGCCTATGTTAGCTGAGCCATTTCATCAGCCACCTTTCCTTACTTTTAAAGAGTGTACTGCCTGCAGGTAGCTAGGTACACCAGTTTTGTGCAGTGCTCTTGTAGGGCATCTGATCCCCTGGAACTGGAGTTGTTAGCTGCCATGTGGGTGCTGGGAATCGAACCCTCGTTCTCTGCCGGAGCAGACAGTGTTCTTAACCACTGAGCCATTTCTCCAAACCCTTAAATGTGTTTATTCTGGTATTTCAGTGTGGAATATTATAAATCACTTTTCTCAGGTCAGCCTGGCCATTCTGGTACGGGAATTTCCACAGGATTTGGGTTATGATTTTGGACTCCTTTCCACAGCACTGTTTTTGCGGAACTCCTGTTACACGTGTCTTGAGCTTTCTCTGGCTGTCCTCTGCTTTAGCCTTTCCCATGGTCCTGGTTTCTCGTTTGGCATTTTTCTTGCTTTTGCTTCACTTTTTGAATTCTTTTTAACTCCGTTCTTTCTTGGATACTGTCTGAACTGATTCTTTGTTTTAATAGTTTTGCTTTATTCTAATTTCCTTTCTGAATGCAGTCCGTGTGCATGTCTGCTGCTGTTCCCACTTTCTTGTCTTGCTTTTAAAATGTCCTAATCTGTTCAAATGTTCACTTCCTGATATTACATTCAGTGTTCTAATTAGTGTGTGTTTCTGGGTTTTGTTCCCTGGGGTCTGTCATTACCCGAGATGTTTTGAGTCTCATTTTCTGTTTGTGTCTCATAGTACCTTTGGATTGATAAGGATAGATCTTTGAGTTTGTGATTGTTTTTTGCTGTTTGAGACAATTTATAAAATTTCTGGTTCAAGAATACCCTCTTCTGTTGGTGAAGGAAAGTGCAGTGTGTTTAACGAATGATTTTTCAGGGGAGTGGTATGGTGGGCTTTTATTTTCTCTTGTAAGAGCTTAAGTTTCTCAGTGTTAATTTTTCTTTCTAACACGGTTTCCAAAGGGTGTTTCTACCCAACCTTTTTATTAGCTTCCCAGAAAATGTTTCCAACACTGTCTCCTCAACTTTTTCATTCTCTCTTATTTTTCTGAGACAGAGTCTCAGAGTAGCCCAGGCTAGCCTCAGACTTGTGATCCTCCTACTTCATCTTTCTGAGATCACAGTGCATGGGCATGGCCAGCTCTCCTTAGTTTGCGTTCACGTTAGGTCTCTTCTCTGTAGTCATTGCTCTGATCTCCCAGAATTTTCTGATAGCATTTTGCCATATAGTCTCAATTTCCTCATTCTTTATTCCATGATTTCGCCTCTTCCCCTGTTCCTTCTTCCTCCTCCCCCTGAATCCCACTTCCCCTCCTCCTCCTCCTCCTCCCCCTCCTCCTCCTCCTCCTCCTCCTCCTCCTCCTCCTCCTCCTCCTCCTCCTCCTCCTCCTTCTCCTCCTTCTCCTTCTCCTTCTCCTCCTCTTCCTCCTCTTCATTTGCTAAAATTCTTAACTCCCCTTGCTGTTGGAACCCCAGAATGAACTCATATGTAGTAGCTAATTCCAAATTTATTGTGTTCTCTATTCCGCTTGAAAACATGGGATTTTTGTCATTTTATTTGCTTATGATATTGATCACTCTAGTTTTTGTTTTGTTTGTTTCTTTTTGAGAAACAGTCTCCTTGTAGCTCCAGATGGCCTAGAACTCACTATGTAGACCAGCAGGCTGGCCTCCATCATTCAGAGATCCACCTGCCCCTGTTTCTCCAGTCCTGGGATTAATGGCATATACCACCACACCTGGCTTACTCTAGTTATTGAGAGGTTATGTGGGGAAATTCAGGTTTAACTAGCTCTCAGTACTTCTGTTATTTAAAAGCCTGAAAAATTTGCATTTTGAGAAGAGTAATACTTTTTTTAGATAATTTATGCAAAATCTAATTTTGTATGTTTTCTTGGAATAGTCAAGTATTGTCCTATCGATAATGACACTTGACCTTTTAAAATGTCTAGGCTTCGCTAATATGGGACTTTGCATTTTATTCTTTCACTTGACAACAGAAATTTCTACAGTAGAATAGTTTTACTCTTTTCATGTAAACTGTGAATTTCAGATTGTTCTTATACCCATGTGTGGGATGTCTATAAAGTTAGGTTTAAGTTACTACATAATACCTTTTAGTACTTTAATGAAATAGTGAATTATTGTTACTTGACCTTTTGAAAAGGTCAGTAGTACATTTTGTTTCATTTTTTTAAAGGACATTTGAATGTAATGAAAGTCAGAACTGTAATATTACCATGAAAGTAAAGGTTATGGGGTACATTTAATTGTGTTCCTCTGTTTTTGAATCTGCTTTGAGGGAGTCTGCTAAAATTCCACATGGTAATTGTTTTAAAAAATTTTATTACTCTTTTCATTTTAGACTGTTGGAGTAAAAGATTACATTTTTGTTTGTCTTTTTCTGCTTACTTTTGCTCAAATTTCACAAGTATCTCCCCATTTAAGTTACAGAGTTTAAACTGCTTACTATTTGCTTTCAAAAGAAAGTAAAAATTGGATATATTTTTTCAGAGACTATTCTCTCTTTCCTAGACTCTTGAATAAAATTTTGTGAAACTAGTGAATATTTGAGTGAGTTAATATATCACCGATTTTTTTTATAATTAAAGGTTCACTATTGTAGGAGAATTAAATAACTCTGATTTATGAAATTATTCCTTGTGTGTGCGTGCGTGCGTGTGTATGGTGTGGGATGCACATGGTGCGTGCATGTGTGTGGTGGTCTGTGGTCTTGTGCACATTCGGGAAGGCTCGGGGAGGGCATCGGGTGTCCTGCCCCACGCTCTGCTTTATGGCCTTGCTGCTGGCCTCCAGCACCCTCCTGTCTCTGTCCTGCATAGTGTTGTGGTTACAAGCCACACATAACCTTCACACCTTCATGCTTGTGCAGCAGGTATGCTTATTGGCTCGCTTACCCTTCAGCTATTCCTTTTATGTCTAAACATTTAGATTATGTAACAGTATGTACATTTATTTTATTAACATTTAGAAAGTTTAGAAAGTCACAGACATGAAGCTTGCCATATATTGTCATTTTCTTCTTCCTTATCCAAAATAGTTTGTTGGAATATCCTTTTTGATGAATTTGTATTTTGAGAAATCAATTTAAATTGCTTTAAATTTGCTGACAGTTTCATAGTTTTTCTTTATATCTTTCTTTTTAGAAATAAGGTCCTAGTTAATGTTGTGATTTCCCAGTAGCTGCTGAGTTTTCAACATAGAATTTTAAGTTATTAGTTCCCCTTAAATGCAGTGTTCTGTTGTTTATTTTTGAAAAATGGCTATATTTGATATCATTTAGAAATTCAGAAAATGTTTTTTGTGTGATTTTGTTTACTGTTTCAGCATTAAGTGAAAGAAAGAAATTTGACCTTTTCTTTTCCATAGGGAAGAGACTTTCATCTCAAAATAGTGTTGCCTAAAGATTTTCAACTGAAGAATGCAAGGTGATGTGTTTATTTATATATGTGTATGGGTGTGTTAGTGGACTGAGTTATCTGATACAACCTGATTTTAGTGACTACTGTTTTGCCTAAAGTGCTTATCAACATAATACCAGCCAACTCAGAACATTTCTGAGTTTTCCAAACCAATGTAGCATTTATAAAATATTTCTCTGTTACTGAAGTGATTTTAAAAGGTAACACAATAATTCTTTATTTGTTTTTATTTCAAGAAGTAAGTAATAATTGTGTGTATTTCCCTAACAGGGGTAGAATAGGAACATAGTGGAAAAATGCAAAAAGGTTATAAAACTTGTTTCTCTAACTTTCCATCCACTGGTATTTATTGCTCATAATCTAATAATTAGAAGGAACCATTCTCATCACTTTAGTCCTGCTAAAAATTGAGTCAAGTTGACTGTTGATAGAAAGATCTAATCAGGAGATCAGACTAAAAATGTTGGTGTCACCATAGCCTTGGTTCTGTTCCTAAGTATCTCTGGAGTACAGCGGAAGAAAACCAGAGCTGTTTGTAAGTAGAGTTACTGAGATTTGTGTGACTGCTTGGAAAAGGAGGTGAGAAGAGACAAGGAATAGAGTATGTTTCCATATCCATGGCTCAGAATGCCAAGCTCTGGAAGAAGTCACAGACGGAGAAGTGAAGGAGACTGTTTTGAGGCACTAAAGTATCAAGGAGAGCTATCTGGTCCAAAGTGAAACTGAACCCATGAGTAGACTTGACAGAGCTGTAACTGGAATGGAAAGACAAGCCAGAGAATGGACCTTGAGGGCACAACATTTAAAACACTGGTAATTTAGGGGGAACTTAAATGTCTAGGATTGGCCAGAAAAGTAAAGGCTCTTTGCACAGTGATGTCTCTGAAGCTAAAGCGGCTGAAGAAGTTAACAGTGCTGAGAGTCACAGACAGTCAGGCAAGATCTCAGTAGGTTTTGAGCATTGGTAGAAATGAGGCTGTGTTCAGTTTTGGTCTGAATGAGTGGTAAAAAGCAAACTGAAATTTAAACTGGTTTGAGGAGAGATAACAGGTAGGTATGCACTGAGGAGGACTCGGTAAAATGTTAAGATGTTATGTATTTAAACAAATTACTCTTTTGAGAAGGAAAAACTAGTAGGAAATAAGTCAGAGATGCCACAGTAAAGCTGTAACTAATGAAGGGACCAAGTTGCTAGCAAGGGAGGGTGCTATTGATGGATGGAAAGTTGAGTGTGCTTTGCCACTAAGAGAGGAGATGGTGTGGGCATGGACTTCAGTGCACCAAGGATGGAGGGAGTTATGATGGTTTGAAAGGCTATAGTTTGGAGAACTTAGACTTTCAACATCTAGATAAATAAAAGTAATTCCGTAGAAAAGTACTGACCTACCAATATTGTGAACAAAGTTGAGGTGGGCCAGGAGGTAGATGAACTTTTTCACTACCTATATAATTAAAAGTATATGTTCAGGTTTATTATTCTAGAATTTGAAGACTGTATTGCTCCATAGGCTTTTTCAAATGTCAATTTAATAAATTATGATTCACACTATTAATTATATTTATCCTACTGTGAAGAATCCAGTTGAATAGAAAAGTTCTCTTTAGATATGTTATAGTTAACTGAAAAAATGTATAGTTGGCATGCCACTTACTGGTTGCAGTTATTTATATTGAAGTAAAATTAATATTGACATTTTAAAGACAAAACTTTCAGCAATATGAGTGACCAAATTCTTTATATACTTGTCAGAACTATGTTTATATCCTTCTTTTGATTATATGTGCATATTTGTTAGCGCACAAATACATTTTGTCCTTCTAACTTCCAACAATGAATTAACCATTTTGTCCTGTTAAAATTTTAGACTACTGTGTAGCTGGGAGCTGAGAAATGTACTTAATGAATACCATCAGATAGTCCAACAGGTAAGTCTGCTGTGCTTTAAATGAGGTTGGAAGTGACTAAATTTGCTGAAGTATTTTAAAGAGCTATTTTGCAAACAAGCTAAGTTGCTGAGTTTTGTAGGCTTGAAGTGTAATGTTTTAAGTTATGTAAAATGTTTTCTGGAATGGTCAGCCGATCTCAAAAAAACTGTAGAGTTTGAAATTGCCTTGTAACCATGAGACCTTAGGTTTTCTGGTTCACTCACCGTTACCTACCTGCATTATTTCCTGGGTAATTTTTCTGTTGAAGTTGAATGGCGGTGATAGGACAAACATTGGGACCTAGGAGATCTGTGACGAAGTGTGATTTGTAGTTCAAGAACAGCAGCAGAAAGAGACTCGGGATGGTGGATGGCGTATGTTTTCCTAAGGAGAGGAGCTGTGGTAGCCAGGGAGATCTAGGCAGCTTTAACTTGTTACTCACAGTGCTTAGTGTGGTATGTCTAAAAAGTGCTTTAATGACTGTGGAAACTTTATAACAGAAAAGGTTACCGAAGTATGTCAAAATAAGAGAATAATTCTTGCAGAAAAATAAATGTTAGTGGGATTACATTTCTTTTGATCATTTATTCATTTTTGTGTCTTTTTCCTGTATTACGTTTTATGTTAAGGTAAGTTATGTGTGATATCGGACAAGGACAGTCACTCTTTGTAAAGCATTATTGAGTCACAAAGAATTATAAAAGATGAACTATTGATTTATAGAATGTTAGCTGCTGGGCAAGCCATACATACAGATTGTTTTAATGGTGTGTTTCAAGTGTTTCTGTCCTCCTTTTATCTCTCCCGTCATTTTTGCAATGATGTATATTACATACAAAAGTTTAAGAATGAAGCTGTGAGGTATGGGGTAGCCTGAAAGAACTGTTAATAAAGGCTAAGCAGAACACTGAAACAGACAACTATTTTCCTCTGTTCATTTAGCAAGAAGTTTCCTAAAGGTCACAGGAACTTATTTTCCCCCTTTGCCTTCCAGTTGATCAGGTATTCAGATTTTTGTTCTATTTCTAGGCTTAGTAACATGTTACTAAGTATTTTACTCTTATATCATTTCTGGCAACTAGAAGCCACACAGTCAACAAGCTGTCTGTAAAGGACCACAGTCATCTTTCAGTCCCTATCAGAGCTGCACTTCTGTGCTGTGGTAGCAGCTCCTGAATAACCATAGGCAGTAGGCACATGACTGGGTGTGGCTGCATTCCAGGACAAACTCATTTATGGAAAGAGGTATTGAGCTGGACTAAGCTTCTGGACTCTGGTTTGCCAGTCCTTGGTACAATTTATTACTCAGATGTAGTAAACTAAAGAAATACTGTACAGGAGAAGCTGTGGTCTGCTTTATTCCAGACCCCATGTGCTCCTTCAACCCTGTTCTATGAATGATATACTTCATGCACTGTCCAGCTTTTTTAAGTTCTTGCTTTTCTCATTTAAAAATACAGAACTAATTTACATTTGACTTTGTTCAGACCTATATGAGGTTAGTACATGTGTCAGGCAGTAAGACAAACCCAAAACAAAGCAATGTTTTCATGTTGAGTGGAGAAGTGATGTAGCCTTCCATCAAGAATGTATTCTAACACTCTTAGCTTCCCATTTATTCTGTAGTTACTTTAAGAATAAAAGTGTTTCAGGAAATGGGGTGCCTCTGCTCTGAAATGCTCATTCTGTTTCACAGATTCTACCATTTTATTATAATCGTTTTCATTTTATTGAATTTTCTCTCTCTCTTTGAATAAGGATGAGTTAGTTATGAAAGAACAAAAATAACTATTCATTGTCCTAAAGGTCAAGGAAGAAAGAATACCATATTATTGATAATTCTAGTTAATACATTAGCTGGATTAAAAAAATTCCTAGATTCACATCTCTTCAACCTCTGCTCCTTTTGCTTTTTTTTTTTAAAAAAGCAGTGGCTTCCTCATTTGTTAAACCTGGCAGTGCACTGTACTGCAGGAGCAGACTCAGGTGCAGTTTTCAGTGGCGTTCTCTGCAGCCCAGCACATCCCACCAAAACAGATATGGTGGAGAGTTCGAGTTAGTCTTTCAAAATGGAATTGGTAGGTGTAGAAGGGGCAATGACCAGCACTTGGCTAATTAATACCATTAAGCTGTAGTTATAGCCAATAAAATTTTTTCAAACTCTTCAGTTTATATTTCATTTCAGTTTCAGTGAGTGGAGCATGCATTTCACTGGTATTAATTGAAAATGTTTTCATGTAGAGAATGCAGCACTCTCCTGATCTGGTGAGCTTTATGATGGAGTTGAAGATGATTTTGGTAAGAATTTTTTTTCTAGCATTGTTATATTTAGTAAGTTGCAGTTGTTTCTGTAACCCCCCTTTTTTGTGTGTGCATCTATCTGTGTGTTGTTTATGTGTGTGCACACATGTGTGAGTGCAAGTCAATATCAGACAATTTCCTGAATTGCTTTCCACCTTACTTAAAAAACTATTTATTATTTTTATTTTATGTGTATGAGTGTCTTACCTGCATGTGTGTGAGCGCACCCATATCGTGCAATGCTCACAGAGGTCGGAAGAGGGTGTCAGATTTCCCTGGAACTGGAGTTACTGATAATTGCTGGCTGCCATGTGGGTGGTGGGTACCGAACCCAGGTTCTCTGCAGGAGCAGCCAGTGCTCTTAACTACTGAGCCATCTCTTCAGCTCCTAATTTCTCATGGAACCTGGAGCTCTCTGATTTAGCTACTCTGACAGGCCATCAAGCCCAGGGATCCTTCTGTCTCTGTCTCCTCAGTGCTGATTACACGTGTGCTCTATCTTGCCTTTTTTTTTTTTTTTTAAATGGGTATTGGGGATTGAATTCAGGTTCTCAGGCTTATAGGACAGGCACTTTTCCAGTTACGCCATCTCCCCAGTCCTGTAATTTTCAAAAACTGAAAATATTAGGTATGTCCACTACCAATCACTTAATGTTTATTTTACTCTGTGCATAAAGTGAATGTTGCTTTCTTAACGCACATGAGAAATCAACTTAAGTGCATCTTGAGCTTGCTATTCTTTTTTCTTTATTCCTTTTTTTCTTTTATAGTTTTCTTTGTTGAAATAACATATAATTAGTGCTATGTACAAAATTTAGGTAGAAGTTCTTTTTATTCCTCACTTTAAAGTCCTGAATTTCTTTAACTGAATATTTTTAAACTGAATTTTTGTGTATTTCATACAGAACAGTTCAACCCCCTTCCTCACTGGCACCTTTCCACAGCCCTCTCCCCTGGAGTTCGTACACTCTGTCATTGGTGTTAAGGCCTATTGTGTCAAGTTAGTGTCCTCAGCTAGTCTTCAGTGCAGGTTCCTCCACTGAAGTCCAGTCAGCCTCTCCAGAGACCATTGCTTTAAGAGGATTAGCTCTTCCTCATCCAACAATATCAGCTGCCAATATTTCTTTAGTTAGACTGGAGTCTGCTGCCCAGTTCCATGCTGGGTTTTTGTCTGATTGAGTTTGCATGGGTCTTGAGCATATTGAAATCAGTGTTGTATGTTCAGATGAGCAGGGGCCCAGAAGTTTGTAGGATTCTATTTTCCTATGGTCATGTACCTCCTCCCTGGCTCTTATAATCTTTCTGCACTCTCTTCACAATGGTTGCTGAGTCCTGGGTGAGTGAAGCTTAATATAGGAGTCCCTCTCCAGGGACTGCAGACTCCTAATCTCCACTCTTTGGCAATTTGTGACTTTTTGTGTTTGTGTCCCTCTGTTGCGTTAGGGAGCTTCATTAATAAGAGTTGAGAGATTCGTTGGTGTTCTCTTTACCCCTTGTTCTATATTGTGTGAGGCTTAGGTGTTGATATTGCATTGTAGATGTGCCACTTAGGCATGGGCAGTTCACAGACAATGTGTGTGACCAGGTGTAGTACTCTGTGGTAGTCTCCATCTGGTGCAAAAGAAACTTCTTTGATGTGTGGTGACTGGGGTACTTGACTGTAAATATAAGAATACATATTTTACCCTTAGTAAGAAGTTATGTTAGCCTAGGCATGTGACAGCCCTGGGCATCTCTCTAAGATCTATGACCTCTTCAACCATGTCATAATGGCTATGATTACAGTACTACACATGAGTTTCCTCCCATTGACTGGGCTTTATGTCCAATTAGGTAGCTGTTTATTCGCCCCAAGATAAAAGTGCCACTCCTGCACCAGTGTCAAATCCAGTGCTAGTCATGGATGTGATTATTTTGTCATGAAGCTAGTTTTGGGCCATCAATTGATGTTGTCCCTTGGCTACTTGTATAGTGTTGTGTAGAGCCATGAGTGCTAGCCTTCAGGGGATGTGGCTTCCAGGTCAGTTCCAACTCCATTGCTCCAAATCTGGTCTCTGAAGCATGTTCTGTCTTTAGCAGTAGGGTGTTACCTTCAAGTTCTGGTTGACAATCGAGGACTGTGACAATAGCCCATGTAATTTTAGGAGTCTCTTGGACTACCATGGCCAGCAATTCAAAGAAAGTTTTTTTGCTAAAGTTGAAGAATTGGAGCACTCACGTAAACCCTCTTTTTTTTTTCTCCCCTCAGCATTTTCTCAGTACTATCCTATCTTGGGGTATGAAGCCAGATGTGTTAGATGAACTCAGCTCTCAGGGAGACTGAGGTAGGAGGATGGCAAAGTTGAGACTATGTAGGGAAATCCCGCCAAAAGAAAAGGAAAAAAATGTATCAAAAGTAATAATGGGTTAAATACATATTTAAGGGAATAAAAATGTCAACCTTTTATTAAGGTTGCAGTTATCAGAAATTATCTTTCAACTTGTTCACATGATTTGGTTATTTGGGGGAATGATTTTTTTCTTTCTTGCTTTCTTTCCTTCTTTTACTTTATTTTTTAAGTTTCTCTTAATCTATTTGGGACTAGATGTAGTTCACATTTTGCACTGTTCCAGGTGTGGGAATATTTGTTGCAAGGTATTTTGGGGAGGGAGCCTGCGTACCATGAAACTCATTTATGTTATATATCAACCTTGTAGACATAGCTTGAAGGTAATTTTCACAATATTTTAAACAATTCCATGTGTGAAACAAAGTTTCATGGGGGCACCATGTTGCTACTCAGAGAGATTTTGGACCATTTCAAAGTTTGGATTTTTAGCATGGAGGTGAAATATTTAATTTAATATTTAATATTTTTCATCATGTAGACCACTTTAGCATCTTAAGTTCTTTAGAAATATATTTTTACTTTTATTCTTTTTTAAAATTTGATTTTTTTCCCCAAATAAGATATTTGTGAGTTTGTAGCCTAAAGTCATTGGTAATGTTTAGCCAGAGTGATTCTAGTTATATTTATGTTCCTTGTAAAAAAATGTAAATCTTTGTTTTGATTAGGGGATCATAAAGACATCATAGGTGAGCCTAGTAATAGAGGGAATTGTGATCAAGCTAGATGGAGGGCAGAATGCTTGTTTTTCCTGGTCAAGGAATGTTAATACTGAATATAAGCAAGGGAAAGTAATTAGCAAGTAGAGAATTACTGGGTGGTGGTAGGGTATTTTTTGTTAAGATTGTTCACAGTGGCATACAGGCATGTCATTTTGGTAATTGTAGTTAGAGGTACATGCTTCATTTCCATGGGAGTAGAAATATGGTGAAGCCCTGATAATGAGTTCTTTTATGTTTTGTATATTTTCATCTCTGATAGAAATACTAGTCCAGGAGAATGTGAAAATCATAAATTCTTTACATGGTATAAGAACTAATATTTTACATACCTTTTATTGTACTAGTCCTTTAAATTTTTCATGAGGAGATTGAATAAACCACATAGGTTTTCATTTCTTTTTCTTACAAAATAATTCTTTATATGTTGTTTTTAATTATTCTTTATAATTTCAGGATCACGTATTCTGCCCAAAGTGGCCTGGAACTCATAATCCTCCTGTCTCAGCCTCCTAAGTGCTAAAATTAAGAGATGTGTGCCACCATGCCTGGCTCATCTTAAGATTTTTGAAAGCTTATTTGGACCTTCTAACAGGAGAACTGAGCTACTGGGATACCCTTTATCTGGGAAGGTCCTTGACCAGCATGCAGCTGTGGGAGTGACACATGCAGAATGGAGGGTGCAGCTGAGTCACCCCTAGTGATCAGTGAGGTGAACAATGTTGTTGAAGAGACTGTCAGGGAATATTTTTGGCATCTTTAAAAAAAAAAACAACAAAAAACACATGGCTGTTGTGTGAGCTTATAATTGGGTCCTATATTTTGTGATGTTGATCTACAAGTCTGTTTTTATGCCAAACCATGTTGTTTATGTACAGTCTGTTGGTGAGGCTTAACTGCTAAATCCAGCTACTATTAGTGTTGGTGTTATTCTTTAATCTCATCTAATAGCACTTTTTTTTTTATGAAATTGGTTCTACCCATGTTTGGTGTATATACTTTTAGAATAGTAAATTGTTCTGGATGGATCTTTTCCATAATTAGTAGGAAGTGACCTCTTTATCACTTATGGCTAGTTTCATTTGAAGTCATTTTCATCAGATATTAGAATGATACCTGGTTGTTTCCTAGTTCTTTGCTTGGGATACAATTCTCCATTCTTTCACCCTATGTATTGTGTCTGTTTTGGATGATTAGCTGTAATTTTTGGAGGTACCAGGAAGATGAATCCTATTTTTAAAAATCCAATCTGGAACTATGTCTTTTGATTGGAAATGTGAGATCACTAATATTCAGCATTATTGAAAGGTAATTTTCCTGCCATTTTGTTGATTGTATCTTATTTGGTGTTTTCCTGATCCTTGTTTATTCAGCTACTTTTCTAGCATGGTTGATTCTTTCTTGTAGTCTCTTGGATGTGTCTGTATTTCTCTCCAAGACAAAGAATTCCTTCTAGTATATTCTTTAGAGCTGACTTAGTGATCATAAATTCCGTTAGCTGATTTTGACTATGGAAAAACTCCTCCAATTATGACAGAAAGTTTTGCTGTGCGAAGTAGTTGGGATTGGCAGCTGTGGTCTTTTAGATCTTGAAATATATCATTCCAAGCTTGTCTGATTCTCTAACTTGCTACTGAGAAATCAGCTGTTATTTTGATGGACTGACCTTCATATGTACCTTACTGTTTCACTCTTTCAGCTTTCAGTGCACTTTTTTTGTTCTATGTATTCAGTGTTTTAACTATAATTTTACATGAGGAGTTTATTTTCTGGTTCTGGCCCTTTCTATTTAGCATCCCATATGCCTCTTGGACCTGAATGGAACTTCTTTTTTCCCAGATTTGGGAAATTTTATGGTATGATTTTATTGAAAATGTTTTCTATGCTTAATCTTTGCCCTTGAATGTTCCATTTCCTTCCCTTTGTCTTCAAGCCCTTGTCTTGTCTTTTTATGATCCATTCTCTTGCTAAGACTTTCCACTGAATTTTTTGACTAACAGAATTTTTTAATTTCCAACAGCTTAGTTTGGCTTTTCTTCAGTATTTCTCTTAATAAATTCCTGATTTCATTGAGCTGGATTTTCTTCGTTCAGGTTCTCTTGGCATTCAGTCACATCCTCTGCTTTCTTCCTTTCTTCCTTCCTCTAATCCTCCACCCTCTTTTCTCTCTTCTCTCTTTCTGTTGTGTACTGAACTCAGGACCATGTCCTTGGGAGGCGAGCATTCTACCACTGTGCTGCATTCCATTGATGCCTCTGGTTTCTTTGAACATATTTATAATCATTCTTTTGAATTCTTTGAGATTTTTTCTTGCCACTCATCGGGATTCATAATTTTTGGAGGAGATATGTTGACTTGGTTTTTCTTGTTCCTTATGCTTTATCTTGGTACATATTCATCTAGTCAGTGGTTCAATTTCTTTTTTAAAAAATATATTAAAGTCACCTATTTCCAGTGGAAGGGTTTGTAACATTTAGGAGGGATTAGGTTTACTAGGATTGAGATGTTTTTCTCTGTTAGACTGGCATTCAGGGTACCAAGCTGGATCCTCAGTACTCTTCAGAGTATAAATCTACATGGTACAACTGTCACTTTCCAGGGGTAGACCTACTGTGAAAACAATGTAATAGTCAGCTAAAAACAGTCACTCCTATGTTTCAATCATTCTTTAAAGTAAAGACAGTAGGAATAGTGTGCAGTAATGTGCACTTGGTATGAGTGGAAGGGTAAAGGAAAGAAAAAAATCTGTTTTAAGTCTAAAGATTAGTATCAGGTTGATGTAAAATAGAGGAAGGGAGTGTAAATAAAAACGAGCTCTAGGAACTAAAAGGGTAGAAATGAGGGAATTTTAGGTAAAAGTAGATTGAAAAGAGAGAGGTTAAAATAAGCTATCAGCTAGCATAGATCTCTCTCTCCTACTAGCCCCAGATAGCCTGGAACTCCCTATGTAGACCAGGCTGACCATGAACTCACAGAGATCAGCCTGCCTCTGCCTCCTGAGTGCTGGAACTAAAGGCGTGGGCCACCACACCAGTCTGAAATGAAAAATTCTGTAAGTTATATGAGGCAAGAACAGAACAAGACTAAGCCGGCCCACTAAATTTACATTGGGTACTAAAGAAAAGAACGGATGAGGTGGGGCCAGAGCTGTTTATTTCTCCGGGACATGGAAAGTACTGGCCTGCCTGTAGAATTATCTCTCCAGTCTGAGCATTCCTTGCTCACCCATTGCACTCTGGAGCTCCGTTGTGGTTGGCTGCCCAGCTCTCGCCCTTGTCTTCCTTGGATGATGTCTTTATAGATGCTGGCTGACTCCATGGGTTGTGGTGGTTCACAGGTGAAGTCTCAGATGCTGCTCACACTTTTTTGTGGCCCTTTAGGGTTGTGGTTGGGAATGTTGCCCCTTGTAACTCTTCCAAATATTCCATGTGCTGCTTGGAATATGTCAGACTTTGGATCCCACCAGGTTTTTATTGTACCGAATTCTGTGCAGATCTGATTCAGAGTTTATTTTCCCTGTTCTAGCAATATTCTGCTGATGGGCTTCAGTGTAGACTCTTGTGATACTAGTGTTGCCCGGTCACAGCCATAGCAAGGGTCTTCTTAAAATGGTGTCTCTCTGCTGCTGTCTTGAGTGTGTAGTGTTGAGCACCCAAAACCAAGTAAAGGGTTTTTCCTAGTTATCCTCATCAGCTGCTGCTGCTGCTGCTGCTGCATCTCCGGGTCCGTCCTTTTGTTCAGCTGTGTGGAATGCCTGTCTCTCTTCTCATGATTGTGTTTCGGCTTCCCCCATTAGTCTATGGACACTGGCAGACCAGGCCTGTGTGTTGTCTGTCATCTTAGAAAAAAGCCCACCACCTGAATTTTCTCCAAAAGTAATGAGTGCTTTACTTAGGCACTAAGAAAATTAAGAAATTTTCTTTTGTAATCAGTTAATCCTTTTCTAGTATTTCAAAGCTGATTACAATGTTTTTCTTTCAACAGGAAGTTGCTTTAAAGAATAAACAAGAGTTGTGTGTACAACCTTTTCCTCCCAAGTTCTGTGCGAGTCTTCTTGAAGAAATAGGAGCTCTCGGTTGGGATAAGTATGTCTATTTTAAAATATACTTTACAAATGCCTTTGTTTTGCACATCAATGTACATTTAATACATTTAATGTATTTCTAGGAAGGCAACTTATTTTCATACCTGTTTTGGATCAGTGTTTTGACGTTATTAGAATATCTGGTTCTTATTGTTGCTATCAATTACAGACAGGGATATCATAATATATTAACTTGAAAAACTACATATAATTTGAAAATATGACATTAATGTGAAGTAAGACGTTAGCATAATATTTTTCTTAAGCATATGACAGTATTGAAAATGTACTATATTACTCATGTTTATAAAATAATGCTAAAATTAAGAGCATTGACTGTTCTTGTAGAGGACTCAGGTTTGATTTCCAGTACCCACCTGGTGCCTAACAACCATCCATAGCTCCAGTTCTAGGAAGATTCAACACCTTCTTCTGACCTCTGTGGGCATTGCATGACATGGGTGCGCTTGCATACATGTAGACAATTCTCTCTCTCTCTCTCTCTCTCTCACCCATACACATATTACTAATAACTAAATAAAGTGTTTGTATAAGTAATGCTGAGGTCTGAGCTGGCGCTGCGGCATTTGCTGCCGCGCACGTTGGACTGCCGTCATCAGTGTCAGTGCTGATGGGGTACGGTGGCCTGTGCGGAGGGGATGGCCAGTTGCCTAGCTTAATCAATGAGCTTTTGGCTCAGATGAGAGATTCTGCCTCACTAAACAAAGCAGAGAATAATTAAGAAAGAAACCTGACAGCATCTGGCCTCCACAGCATGATCACACATGTGCTCACACATGCATGCATACCACTTACATGCAAAACATGCAGCGCCAAGAGCTATGAATGAAAGTAGAAAGTTGCAACATTCTTGGTGTGTTGGTGATTGTGAACATAGCTGTCTTAGGGTTATTATTTCATTTGATTTTCCTACATTTAAATATCCTTATAAAGTTTAAAAGCTTTTGTGCTTTCAGTAGTAAATTTTAGCAAATAGGGCTTCTAGTTTTCTCTAAATAAAATGAAATAAAGAAACCCAGTAAATGGAAGTGTGAGTTGTTAAAACTTCATTCATGTATCACCCCAATTTGTTGCTATTTTGCCTGATTTTTGTTGCTGAATTTAGTTCTCATCTTTATGTGGGCACCATTGAAACATTACCTTTTATTATTAAGTATTCTGTAGCTTTCTGCTTTGAGCTGAAGTGTCAGTGTAGGTAGGTAATTCAGTCAGTTTTTAACTGCTACTGGTATTATTTTATAATTTATTTATTATTTCAGATTAGTTTATTCTATTACTAGGATAAATCAAACACTAACTTCAGTTACCATGGAGAATGTGAACATTTTCACTAGTACATTTTTCTGAATGTGTTTAATATATTTCATTATTATTGTATTTCTTTCTTAGTTGTTTTCTGAGTTTGTCTTTTGATCACTGATCAAAATAGCATTTTAAAAGAAAGAATCTACCATAGACACAAAATATATTTCCTTTAGTATATTTACACCATATGTTGATAGCTGAAAAACTTAAACATTAACAAATTTTAGTGTCCCAAATTATTTTTATATGAATTTGTGTTTCGAACACGAGAACACAGCATGTTTGTTAGTATTAGAAGGAGGACTGCATTCATTTCCCTGTATGCTCAGCTTCCATTTGCAGTCCTCACAAACCTTTATATAGAACATTTTTCCTCTTACCCACAGATCATTTTTGACTCTTTCATGCTGACTGCGAGTGAGTAAGCCATATGTATATTTGTTGTACCTCTGTATGGAGATGGGTTGACCATTATTCTGGGCACATGTCTTATTTAGATTCTTAATTTTTTTTATCCATGTCCTTAACTGTACTGTCTAGGTTAATAATGGTAGTATGTAAATCTGTCCTTAGGAGCCTAGACTGTTAACGTGTATACAGTATAATTTTTTTTATATTTTCCAAGTTGTATTTTAAAGCAGAACACCATTATTTTGGTATCCTGTATATACTTCTACTCTTGAGGATGCAACTCACTTGATGTACATTAAAGGATGTTAAGTGAAGCTTCCCCATGAAATGGAGTAGCGGATTTATGTTTGGTGCCTTATGTGTTATGGTGCATGTTTGTATGAAATCTTGAAAGGAAGGGTTTTGTAAAATATTCCGTTTCATGTGTTATAAAGTCACAGTTCTCCTGAATATATGCCCTTTTCTTTAATAAGGAAGCTTAATGTCAGATTTCTTGGCCCACTTTAGAGCCATCTTAAATCATTGATTACTTTGCTGTTTTCTATTTTTCTAAACTTTCATGAATTCTTTATGTAATGAGTGATATTAAACTAAATACATTCAGTCTTGGGTAGCCAAAATGATCCTGAACACTAAGGACATGCTAGAGTTATCTCCATTCTTGATTTCAAGTTATGCTACAGAACCATAGTAGTGAAAACAACTTGGTACTGGCATAGAAACAGGCATATTGATCAGTGGGATGTGATTGAAGACCCAGCTATAAATCCATACCTCTACAGACACCTTACTTTTGACAAAGATGCCAAAAATGTACACTGGAGAAAGGAATATCTTCAGCAAATGGTAATGGTCAAACTGGATATCTATGTATAGAAATAAAAGAATTTCATCCTTCTCTGTCACCTGTACACAATCAATTTCAAATGAATCGAAGATCTCATGTTAAACCTGAAACCCTGAAACTTAGAAGAAGAGTCTAGAGTACACTTCAGGATGTAGACTCAGGTAGGCATTTTCTGAATAGGACACCAGTTGCCCAGTAAATAGGACCAATAGCCAGCACATGGGACTTTATGAAAAAAAAATCTGTACTATAATTGAAACTATAAATTAAGTGCAGTGGCAACCTACAAAAGGGGGGAAACCATACATCTCACAAAGGATTAGTGTCTAAAATATACAAATAACTCAAAATCTAAATACCAAGAAGACAAACTTAGTTAAAAAGTGTGCTGTGAAACTGAATGGAGTTCTTAGGAGATGGCATACAACTAAATAACTAGGAAATATTGTAAAAGTTGTCCTCATGCTTACTCATCAGGGAAATACAAATTAAAATTAAGATTTCATATCTTATCCTTACCAGAAAGCTAATATTAAGAAAACAAATGACAGGTGCCGGTGAGGATGGAGGGAATTGGGAACCCCTCAACTGTTAGCGTGATGCAAAATTTACAACCACTATGGAAGTCAGTGTGGAGATTCCTCAAACATCTAGAAATATATGTACTGTATGACTCAGCTACACCACTCATGGGCACATATCCAAAGGGTTCTATTTCCTACTACAAAAGCATTCACGTCCCTGTTCATAGCTGCTGTATTCTCAACAGCTGCAACATGGAAGTCTGCCCACTGCAAAATGGACAAGAAAAATGTGGCTTATATGCAAAATGAAATTTTAGTAAGCTGTAAAGAAAAATGAACATTTCAGATAATAGATTATACTGAGTGAGGTAACCCAGATCCAGAAGACAAACATTACATGTTCTCACTCATACATGGATCTTAGCTTTGAATCTTTCAATTTGTGTGTTTTACTCAGAATGCCAGTAGAATCCAGGAAACTAGAAAAGGACCATTAGTCGGGAGGGGGAAGAAAGATCTTAAAAGAGGGGGAAAGTAGAACGCAGTTGGTTTGAGGGGAAAGGAAATGGAATGGAATCGTAGGTGGGGAGAGGAGTGGAGGCCAGGACAGAGGAGGGGATAGCGGGCAGTGTCACTAACACTCAGGGTGTTGGGGTGGTTTTTCCATTTATTTAATATTATTTGTATTTAATACATATATGTTTTTAGAAGCCTTTTTTGTTGTTGTTTGTATAAACATAAAACTGTGTGTGTGTGCTGGGGCACTCGCGCGTCGCAGGAGCATCTGGAGATCTAAACTGTGTGTGGTGGGGACACTCTTGTGTCGCAGGAGCATCTGGACATCTAAGGACGACTTGCTAGAATCTGTTCTCTCTCCACCATATCGGTGCCATGGTGTGTGGCAAGGGCACTTATTTGCTTCGCCAGCTCAGTGATCCTCAAATAAAAGTTAGTAAGAAGCAGTTGTGAAAGGTATGTATATAAGAATGCCTTGGAGCATCTGGAAGAAATAGAGATTCTTAGGCATGTCTGACACAGTAGGATTTCCATGTAGCATTGGAGTCTAGTGGAATGTAGAGAGCCGCGGATTGCTGCGTCTTAAAGATGGCGCCTGCTCCCCCCTTCCACCATTCTGAGGGTGGGTGCTCTCTGGAGCAAACAGCTCCATAATCGGCTGTGGCTGAGGTCTGGCCCTGCTTCCGCATGTGTGCGCCTATCTGCTTTCACCACGTGGTAGTTTGGGGTTGGCTGGCAGGAGGGAATTTAACTCTGTGGCGGGCTTTCCCGGGAGGAGAAGTAAGGCAGGAGAAGTAAGGCAGGAAAAGTAAGGCAGGAAAAGTAAAAAGGAAAGAAGAAGTTAAAAAGTTAAGAAGCAAAAGGGTTGTTCAAGGTTCCTAAATAAACTGCATTTGGAAGAGTCCGGGGTCGCGCGTCTTCCTTGCTGGACGAGAGACAGACACAACAGTGGAAGATATATGAGGGAAAAAGAACTCTACCATTATTTTAAACTTTGCATTATTTTGATTTTTGAGTCATAGTATTATCTATGGCCCAGGAATAGAATTGGTTATGCAGCCAGGTCTGACCTGGAACTTAGATTCCTCCTGTGTCCCACACAGGGATGCTGGGATTACATGTGGAGCTACCATGCCTGGGTAGATACTGGAGTTTCACAGCAGTGCATGGAAGCTTGGCATTGCTGCACAAGCCTGTAGTCCTAGCACTGGTGGAAGAGGTGGAGTGAGGTACAATTTGAGGTCAGAGACATTGGGAGACAGAGGCAAGAGGCCTATCCCAAGACTGAGGTGAGTCTGGGGTGCATAATGAATTTCAGGCAAGCCAGGGTTATATATTTTGGGGGGTAGACTTTGGAGATTTGGAGTCAGGGGCCACTTTGTCTTCAAAGAAAAACAGGGGAAGGCAGGTGAGATGACTCAGTAAGCACTTGCTATGCAAACCTGATGACCTGTGTTTAAATCCTGTAGCCTAGGTAGAAATTGCCCTGTGACATCTGTTTAGGACCCCCACACAGCTCTTTCTCTCTCTCTTTCACATACACACAGATGCACACACACACACACATGCACACATACACCATACATACATAAGTTTACTTGAAGTTACTCTGCATAGGGCATAATGCTCTTCTCAGAAGCCATAGATTGTTAAATAAAAAAGCCCACTGCCAAGTGTGGGATACCAGCTTCCCTGGAGTTGTTGGTCAGGAGTGTCAAGACACCCCACAATACAGGCTAATGCTGTTGCTCTCGTTTGCCCATCAAACCACTTATATTTAGACTCTGTTGCTGAAGATACACATACTTTGGTCACAGGACATGGAGAATCAAGTTGGTACTGACTGGGAAGCTTCTTTCCTGATGGCTAGCTTTCATAGCTGCTATGCAGGCTCCTGGGGGAAAAACTCACCAACAACCGTAACCAGCTGTGAACCCATGAGCTACAACCACTGGAGTGGCAAGTGTCCTTGGGTACAGTAGTGGCACACACGTTACAGAGGTAATCAGCTGCCTTTTTATTGACTTAAGTCCTCTTCTACAGCAGGAATGCATGCCTGGTACGGTAATTCTGGCCAAGAACTCATATTTGGGGAGCTCACAGGCCCCAGGGGTGAACCTACTAATATTATTTTGCTAAGTGGACATGGTTCTCTAAATTCATATCTCTCTGAATTAGTACAACTCAGACCTCATCAGAAAAGTTACTTCATGTAATAGACAGTAGTTAATGCAGAGACTCATAACTGATCAAAATACATAGAATAAGGGTCAGTGGAGTGCTCAAAAACAAATAGACATCTATATCACTCCCTTCTAAGGCTTAGGGATCATCACACAGAGGGGCCTGAAAGACTCTTAAGAGCCAGTGGTCAAGGAGGACTGGTGCAAAACTGTTTTCTGGATGTGACGGAACTGTTATATGTATGGATTCACTGCACTGTGGTTTTCTACACAAGACTTGTGCAAGGTTAAGCCAGTCAACATTCTGTCATGGATTAGGGAAGGGCTCATGAGCCTCGACACCTAAGTGAGGAACTCTTGGCAGTTGATGACTTCTGGGGACGGGTCTGTTTTTATCACACTCCAGTGGCCCCACGTCCATGAGTATATGACATGGGCAGCACAAATTAGATTTTGGTAGGTTGTTAGAACAAAAAGCAAACACCAAATTGGGAAGGTGGAGAAAAATGAAAGGTGGATCTGGGAGGAGTGTTGGGGGTAAACATGACCAAAATGTATCATATGAAACTTGCAAAAATCAATACAAATATATTAAAATAGTTGCATTTATACTAAAATGGTACTGCACTGTGTGGTAGGTCTTGAAGAGCTTCATTTTCACTGAAATTTTTTTGCATGAGGATTGACATATTTTTGGATAAGTTTAATTGTCTTTATTTTTTTACTTCCTCTAGTATGTGATTCTATTAACCAATTTTTCTTTCTTAAAACTCATTTTTTATCACCTATGTAAATTGTTTTTTTTTCATTTCTTTAATTAGTTTCATCATTTTTTTTTCTTTCATGCCCTAAATTCATCATGTTTCATTGGTTTTATTCCCCCGAAGAGAGAAGTTTCTAGCCATTCTCTATTACCTTCTGTCGTTTTCACATGTATTTCTACCAACTTTTATGAAAACATTTGTCACTAACGTTTTGACGTTATTTGAGACCTCTCTCCCTCCCCCTTGGAAGCACTCAGAAAACAATTTAATCCAAGTTCTTCTCTAACAGTGACTTTCGTTCTAGCCATGTCTTCAGCTATGTATTCTGGAACACTCTGTGACTCTTCAGATGTATTTATTTCTAGTTTGTTGTGCGTCCCCTCTCTCCCTGAGTTATGGCGGAAAGTTCCCTGATAAGCAAGTCTAATAGCCATTATCTCATTTCTTTTATTCGTTTGTTTTGATAAGCTACTTCACTCTTTACTACCCTCAATTGAAAAGTAGTCACTTGCCAGTTATTAACCTTATTTATCAGTTTCTATATTTGGGATTTGGCATCAAAACATACTCCTGTAGCAATTTCTTGAACAGAAATCCTAACCTCTAGAAACTGCTTTTGTAACTGAAATTTGTCTACTTGGAATCTCTGAAATCCTGTGTTTCATGAAATCATTGAGTACTGTGAAATAACGCACCTTTTACTCATTTGTTTAAGCACCCACAGGCAAAATTCTGAAGTGAATCATGTTATAATTTTACCCATTTCTGTCTTCTGTCCATGGGCTGTAAACTTGGTCGTCCCAGATCATTTTCTCCTGGCAGTTCAGCTTCTTCTGTCACTGCATCTCTAGATTTTTGCATTTCCTATTAGAACCTTTGTTTTCCTGACTTATTTATTAATGTGTTTGATAAGGCAAAGAAGTTTATATTCAGTATTGTTGAATTGTCCTCATTTCTTTGAAATCAAGCCTGCTGCGTTCTTTCCCTCCTCTCTTGTTCCTGTACCCCTCTTCCTTTCCCTCCTCCCTCCCTTCTCCTAGTCCTTGTCCTCCTCTTAATCTTCCTCATTTTCTCCCTTAAAATTGTATTTCTGATCAGTAAGTTACTGCATGCTTTTCTAAAGCATAGGCTGTTTCATATGGATCCACTGGCCTCAGCTTGCCTCCACCTCCTCTTTTGAGCAAGATCCTTGTATCTTCACTGAGAATTTTCCATTGGTAGATGTTAATCTCTCAGTTCTTTCAATAAGATCAGTTATCCTCACAGTTACAGTCCATTTTTGGCAAGGTGTCATCCATCTCCTGTTTACATTGTTTTTTTCTTTTTTTCTTTTTCTTTTTGAGACAGGCTCTTTCTGTACTCTCACCTGGCCTAAAACTCACAATGTAAAGCAGGCTGGCCTTGAACTCACAGAGATCTCCCTGCCTCTGCCTCCTGAGTGCTGGGGACTGGACTCTGCATTGTTTTTAAGTGTTGTCCTTTTAGGTTCTCATTGAGATCTCATAGTGGGGGAGGGGTGTTCATTTGGATTTCATTTCATTCTGGACTGTAATTTTAATTAATCTCTCAATATTATGAGCTTTCTGAATTTTCTTCTTTGTGTTTTAGTGGATTATTCTTGTCTTTTTACCCTCTTTTGTTTAAGCATTTATCAGAGAAAAAATACTGGTAAATTCTTAGACCTACTCTGACTGTCCTAGTCCATTATTTTTTAATCTCTGTCTTCAATAGATTAGATTGCCAAAATGCTGTTGGGTTTTTTGTTTTGTTTTGTTTTGTTTCTTTGCTTTTTGTTTGTTTTGTTATTGGTGTTGTTTCTTTGGTCATTTAATAGCAGCCCTTTTTCTGGGCCCTACGCCCAGTTTTTTCTTCTCCGGTGCTCTCCAGCCCCGAATGTATGAGTATGCTGGGAGGAATGGCTTTAGAATGTTGACTTACCTTTCTTTCCTTCCCCTTCTTCAGGACTTTGGCCCCTCAAATCCTGATTGCCTTAAGAATCCTGCTGTGCCTCTATTCTCCCCCCTCTCTTTTTATCAGGCTACTTTAATTGAGTTGTTCATAGAAGTTGTAATATCATACTTCATTTTAACAAGAAATGGACTTTATATACAATTCTAAAACCTCTGATGAAATCGAGGACTGCTTAATGGTTATTCATCTGCTCAGGTTTTATGTTTGCTCAGACCCTGTTCCTCAATAGGATTTGAGATAGAACTTTAGAATTAAAATTAATTTAACAGTGATAGGTGAGGAAGAGAGAATGAACAAAAAGTTGAAATCCTGTAGTAGCAACTCCAACTGACGTTTGTGAGGATGGGTTTTAGATTTTATTTCCCTAGATCCAGTCATTCTTTTTTAAAAGCATTTTATTTATTATTTTTATTTTATGAGTGTATTGCCTGCATTGTGTGTATGTGCACCTTGTCATGCAGTAACCAGGGAAGTCAGAAGAGAGTGTAGGATCCCTTGGAACTGGAATTATGGACGGTTGTTAGCTGCTCAGTACGTGCTGGGATCCTCAAAAAAAAACCCAAACATGTGTCCTCTGTAAGAGTAGTAGCCAGTGTTATTAACCACTGAGCCATCTCTCTAAAGATTCAGTCATTCTTTAGATAAAAACTGACCGAAAAATTATTTGAGTTTATTTCCAGATACTTAAAATTTCAAGATCACAGAATTCAGGGGACAGTCTGGAATATAAGAAGGGTTTGGCAGGAGCAAAGGCCATGTTCTTGTTTTATTTCTGTTTTCTTGATAAGGTGAGTTTAAGACAGTTTTCCAGATACATCTGACATGATTAAGACAAATTCAGTAATGAAATTGATTGAAACACTGATGATGAGAAATAGGATATTTGAATCTTTCTTTTTCATTCAGCTGTTATGTATTGAATGTCTTTGATTTGAGGCAAGACTTTAAATGCCACAAGGAACTTAACATGTAGTGGAAGAGTCAGACTTGAACTGGATGATTACAGTAGTACTTAATTACACTTCCAATTTGTTCCATAGAGTATGATTATAGGGTTTCTTGAGAGCCATTAGCAATAAAGTTATAAAGAAATAGTAAAATATATGAAGTATTGTATGGGATGAATGTTTTAAAGGATACACTGAAGATGTTGACTTTTACTTTACATTGTACACATTGTTCAGATTTGGTGGAAAAAGAAACTTGCATAATGGATGAGAATCAGGAGGAAGGATATGATTGTTCCTGCCATGTGCCACTAGGTAGAATACAGTTCATTATCTCTCTTAGACTAAGATTGCTACCTAGGAGCGTGCCTGCTCCAGTTGTGTGCCATTGACTGGACTGGCTATTTTTACATCATTTAATTCTCAGAATAAATCCAAAGATACATATTTTTATCTGACTTTGTATAAAAATGCATAAATTCCAGTGAGGCATTCTGTGGGATACTGCTGCATGAAGTTGTGTCATGAGATAGCTTTGATGGGGAGCCTTTAATGGAGCCCCCCCCCGTCCTGGAGATAGACACATTGAGGAGGAGGTTGATCAGAACTGTCTTACCATGAGTAGAACACTGTTTGCAGAATTACTCCATCCTTAGACACAGTGTAAGAAATCTGGTGCTTAGATTGTGAAAGGTCATGACTCAACTGTAGGAACAAGGATAAGTGAATGACTTGGTGCAACACTAGTGCCGTGTGCAGTGGATGTCTTAGCTGAGAAGAGGGTGCATGCATGGAGTGTGAGAGCCATGCAGTAGAATTTTTGTCCGCATTTATCCAACACCGTCTAGTGACATAAAACTCAACCAGCTTTACTTCTGTGACTTAGTTCTTAGGTTTGGTCCATTAGAAAACTGGGTTTCAGAACATGCAGATTTAACGCTGATACCTGAACTGAGTTGTCCCCTGTTAGATTCACTACCGGTTATTTCCTGAGCATCTGGTTTGCCTTAATTTAAAATATTCTTTGAGAGGATATGCACAGTGATTTGTGTGATTTAAATGCACTCTCAGAAACAGTGATTTCTAAACCATATCAGAATACTTGTATTTTCCTTTTTTTTGAATGAATAATCTTGTGGATTTGTCAGTGTAAAATCTGTTAAAAAGAGAAGCATCTTACTGCGCTGTAAAATCATATTATTGGAGTCTGGCTTTTGCTGTTTGTTTGGCTTTTGCAGCAGTGGCGTCTCACACTTTGCCCAGACTGCTCTTGAACTTGCTATGTAGGTCAGGTCTTCCTTGAACTCAAGACAGCCGACCCACATTAGCTTCAGAGTGCTAGGGCCACCATAATCAGCTTGTAATTGACATTCCTGATGGACCTCAGAGGATCAGGACATAGAAAATTTTAAGTTGAAAAGGAAAAATGCATTTAAAATGGGTAAGTCTCTTCCTCTTTGCTTCCATGAAGGCCTTTGTGACTCAGTTGCTGACTTTGGATTGGCCTGTATGTCTGTTTGCTTGATGGATTGCGCTGTTCCATCTCCATACTTGTTGCTCCATCCCTAAAAGGTTAACTTCTATTTTTCCTCTTAACTTCTGCTTAGGTTGCTTCCTGGAATGGCTCATTAAAATCCTTAGAATTAGAGTTGTTTGGTTTTTCTTTGAGGTATTGAGTATCTTAGATTTGTAAACACCAAATACTTTTGCTTTATACGGAGGCAGATCATCCCACTTCAGACAATCATAATTAATACCTTTTATTCTCTTCACTTCAGGCTTAAAAGCAGTGAAGTTTGGAAGATATGCATAGTCACCATTTATCTGATAACTTATATTTATTTTAATAATCACATGTCCTTATATAATTCCTAGATTAAGTGGTTCTGTGGGATGTGAGCTGACGCTTTATGCTATCCAGACAGCATGTTATTTGTCATTTAGAGTGAGTGCAGTTCAGCTTCTTGGCCTTTCAAGTGTATCTTGGGAAAGAGCTGAGTTGCGCTAAATCTTACGTGCTACTGAAAAATTGTCCATACATGTTGTTAGACTTTTAGGTAGGCCCATAATCTTGAAAGCTGATTGTAATATTTTTATAATTCCTAATGCATTTCAAGGAATTATGGCATTAGGAGAAGTGAAGATACATATTTATTTTTACAATTTCTAGTAATTAATTACTTCAGAGCTTTAATTCTGGCTTATCACCTGTGCAACTTTGGGCAAGTAGCTGAACCTCTCTTCGCTGTGTTTTGTTCATGATTTGGATGAAGTTAATAATGCCTACTAATAAAGACGAAAAACATGTTATGAGACATTGTAACTCGGTATAAACTATTGATATGATGGCTTATCCACTAATGTTAAACTGTATGCTTTTGATGGTTCTTAATTAGGGTAATGATTTGATTACAATGAATGATAATTTCTTGTGGGTGGATCTCCATCTCCAGCAGGGCTGTTGTGCTCCAGCCATGCCAGAGAATGGAGGACCATCGAACATGGCCTCAGGTGGCTCAGAGTGCGGTGGGAAGAGGAGCTCCTGGGATACTACGTAGGTGTGTAGTTCGGATATTAGAGCCAATGCAGGGGTTTATATAGGGAGGCCTTTCTGACTGTTACAGAAGGTGGGAAAATTAAAGGTGGGGTTTTGGGATAAAGGACAGGAAGACTGTGGAAGTTTAGGAATGAGGAGATGAAACCCAAAAACCTGGTTCTGGTCTGGGGTGGGGAAAAGGAAGACATATCTGCAGTAGCTTCCTGGGGCCAGGTTATCACAACAGGCAGAGCAGGCCAGACACCTGCCATCCCTTCAGGGTATCTGGAGTTGCTTGCCTTGCTCAATACCCAGACCCCCACAATTTCTGTTTTATAACATGCAACACATAGATATTAGTTGGTGTGATTTCACTCTAAGCTGTTTGAGTAAATAGGCTCATTCTTACTTATACATATGTCCAAAGTATTTGAATAATAGAGTAGTGAAAAACATTATTTTAAGATTAATTGGGGCTGGAGAGATGACTCAGCAGTTAAGAGCACTGGTTGCCCTTGCAGAGGACCTGGGTTTGATTCCCAGCACCCACATGGCAGTTAACAATCATCTGCAACTCCAGTTCTAGGGGATCTGATACCTTCTTCCAACCTCCACAGGCATTGTATAAGTATTTTTAAGACTGGCTACATATCCTTAGTTTTTAACTTAACAAGAGTTTTCGTTGAACTGTTATGGATAATAATGGAGGTTATGAAATTTGGGGGGAGGAAGTAATGAGAATGGACTGGAGAGAGGAGTGGGGGACCTGAATGTGATCAAAATACATATGAAATTCTGGAATCAATAAAAAATCATAATAAAAAAAAACAAAAAAACCTCATGTAAACTTAATAAATAAATCAATCTTGAAATAGCTTTTATAAGTTCGTGCAGAAGATTGTTGGCCCATACACAGAAATATAGAACCTACATGTTTCCTACTTGAAAAACTATTTGACTGGCAAGGTTGAACTTAAATGAAAAGGAAGAGTTATACTAAGTTTAGAGACAGGTGAAGTGCTTTCAGTGTAGAGTAATTTGGCCAAGTTCTTAGGGAAAGATGACTATTACCAGCTCAGAAGGGGTGGAGAGAGGCACTCGTGAAGGAAGCCCATAGTTCGTCCTGGGACAGTGGGGTAAATCAGTTAGTTAATTATGAGACCATGAGACTAAACTGCAGGACTCTACCGCCCTGTCAGTGATTCTGCAGGCAGTGAGGACTCTAAATATTTTTGGGCAAGGGGTTAATAATATTTAAAAGGAAGATTAAATCTAGACATAGAGCACAATACAGACTGGTCTTATGAAGAGAAATGAAGTAAAATCATTGATCAGGGACGTAGTTTTGAGTAATCTAGGAATGAATAGCTAATTCTTAATGGAAGAAGTAGACTCTTTAGTGCTTTGAAAAAGTGCATCAGTGTGCACTTGACGCAATCTACCTTTTGATGTTAGTACTACTTAAATGTTCCTAGGTGGTTAAGGAAAGAAAACCCAAATCATTTATCCTATTGGTCAAAATAAGTACAATATTTCAAGAGATGCAAAGCGTGTTTCTTTTTCCTTTTCTCTGCATTGGTATTCAGTTAAAGTAGCGATGAAGATAACAAAACCTCCCCTTAAGCATTAAGAGTCATTGAAAATGTTTAAGATATTTCGAATTTAATAACTTTACAAAAAATTTTATCATTTTTACTCTCTGTGTATGTAAGTGCAGTGGTGTTGTGCACTACTCCCAGATGACATCACATCCCGGGAACTGGAGCTACGGCTCGTTATTAGCCACTGTGTGGGTGCTAGGAATCAAGTCCAGGTCCCCTGCAAGAGCAACCAGTGCTCCCAACCACTGAGCCATCTCTCCAGCCCCAAATTTTCTCTTCCTTTCATTCATCCATTCCTCAGACCAGAATGTAGAAAAGACAAGAAGAGTTAGCAGAGACCAGTAGAACAGGAACAGCAGTACAAGGCTGACCAACAGAACTCTGTGATGATGGAGACAGTCTGTGCTGCCCAAAACAGCAGCCACAGTTACATACTGCTCTGAGACAATGACTATGACTAACAAGAGTCAAAGGTGATTTTTTATTTATTGCAAACAGACTTACAAAGGAATATAGCAAATGATAAATACAATAGGAACACCAAAAGTAAAATATTTTATTTTTTATATTTTATATTTATGTTTTTGTATTTTCTTTGTTATAGAATATGCTGAGTGTGGGGCTGGAGAGATGGCGAAGCAGTTAGGTTAAGAGCATTGACTGTTCTTGGAGAGGCCTGGGTTTAGTTCCTAGCACCCACACCATGGCTAACAACTACCCATAACTCCAGTTCCAGGTGATCCGATGCCCTCTTCTGACCTCTTCTGGCATTACATGACATGGGTGCATTTACATACATGGGGGCAAAACACCCATAAACATAAAATAAAAAATAAGATAAAATATTCTAAAAAGAATATGCTGAGTGAAATGATAATATTTAAAGTCCGTTTGAGAATATATTCAAAATAGGATTTTGTGGACATTTTTCTACATATACTAACTTAAAAAACTGAACTTTTCATTGATTAAATTTCCTAACTTTAATAGGTGAATTATTTATAATTCATTCAAATAAATAGAAACTTTATTCTATATTGCTTAAATTGGGACTTTCATTTTAACACTGGAGCAGAAAAAATGGTTGAATAGTGCATGTTAGAACAACCTGGTTGTTTGGTTTTTGACCATTACTATCAAAGTCAGGATATTGTTGTATCAGCAAGAGACAAATGTACTTCATTAGGCAGAAAGTTAGCTGCTAGTAATGAAGAGAACCCCATATTCTCAGTAGTTCAAAAAAAAAAAAAAAAGGATAATCTTATGTAACATAAACTCCTAACAAACACTGTTATTTAACATTTCAGGGGTAGGCTCATAGTTAAGTGTGGATAATCAAGTTTCCTTCTGTTTCTAGGAAGACACTCAGTGCTGCTGGCATTCAGTTTTAAATTGACAGAATCACCTTTGACTCTTGTTAGTCATAGTCATTGTCTCAGAGCAGTATGTAACTGTGGCTGCTGTTTTGGGCAGCACAGACTGTCTCCATCATCACAGAGTTCTGTTGGTCAGCCTTGTACTGCTGTTCCTGTTCTACTGGTCTCTGCTAACTCTTCTTGTCTTTTCTACATTCTGGTCTGAGGAATGGATGAATGAAAGGAAGAGAAAGGGGAGGCACAGTTTTGGTATTAAATGACTCAAAAGATGCATATATATATATATATATATATATATATATATATATATCACTTTTACTTGTAACTCTCTGGCCAAAATTTACTTTTCTACTGACATCTTATTAGAAGAGCAACTACAGGGTAACCAGCAAGGTACCCTGCTAAGTCTTGGTTTATTGGGGTTGGGGACAGAAAGTAGTCTATTACTAAAAGATTTTCAGTAGGGAGAAAAAAAATGCTAGAGGGTACCTATTGGATGTTGATACACGATAAGACCCCATCCCCTGCCATGTAACCAGGAATTAACCCCAGAGTTTCTAAACCACATTACAATTATGCCTCAATTAAGAAGCAGCCTAACTCTTAGCATTCATTTTAAACCAAGAATGGAACCAAATTCTTGAGAATCTGTACTTCAGTTATCTTTTTGTAACTGTGCTTCACAGTCTCTTAAATTGAAACTGTATCTCCAGCTTGAGATAGGGAAGTTGACTTTAGGACTCTCCCTTATCAGAGAATCTTGCCTTTTGGTCTCTAGGCCTAGAATATCACAGCACAATTACACAGACTTCTTAATTTTTCTTATTTTTTGCAGTACGACAAACATACTGCATTCACACTTTGATATGTAAAGCATGAACATATAAATATAAATTACACTGACTTGGGTGGAGGGCAAAGAAGGGTCTGATGCATTAAGGTCATATGCCCAGATCACAAGCACTTAGCTCAGTGAACTTGTTCACATTATAAACATTAACTTGTTGTTTGTAAGTTTAGATAAAAGTTGTTAGTTTAGATTATGTTCATATAGTAAAAGTCATTCCTGCAATTAATGTCATTACTTAATTTTAGACAATACTGTGAATAACCTGAAATTATAAATGGTTTATTTGAATTATAATAGTTCTCACATTTTATGAAAATTAATTTCATGGCCATTTTGACTCAAAGGCTGTGATTTTTAGTATGGCTTGTTTATTCTCTATAGTATATTATTACATTCATGTGTTAAATGTGGAACAATGCTGTCTTCTTTTTATGATTATAAGCAAAAGACCAGAGCTTTTATATTTGTCTGATTTTGCAGATGTTCAGTAATGGTTCTGAATATTGTGGTGGACAGCAGTGTGCAGCACATGGTGTCAGCTTATGCTTTGGTCTTGTCTTTCCTCAGCACACTCCTTACCCACACGCTCTCTCACAGCTAGATATTGTTTAGCGTTTATGATAAAAAACTGAGAGCCTTTTTCTAACTTTGGTCCTCCTTTGAGACCAAGCATTTTGAAGTGTTCATGTTTATAACATCCTTATTTCTCACTAATATGTCTCTGTTCAGTATTTCTTGGCTTGCCAATTTTAGGAGTTCAATACTGATTAATATAATAAGAAAGGTTTAGCACGTATTGTCCCTAATCTCATCCTTCATTATGTTTCTTTAATTTTTATGTTAGGTTTAATATGTTTTAAGTCACTTTTATGTCCACTCAATTAAATATATATCTCTTGACTCAAAAAGCTAGCAGTTCCAGATTTCATTGTTTCTAGTCATTGCTCTAGATAGTTTTGTGCTTTCCATTTCTTGTCATCTTTGAAGTTACAGTAGTCAAGAATATTTCCATCAGTTTCTGTAGCTATACTTATCTTAAGTTTTTGTCTTCCTAGATTCTAAAAGTTGTAGTGAGTAAACAATTTAATTTTTTATGGTTATATAAATTTTTTTTCACTAAAAAGTTAATGGCAGAATGTTTCTCCTTTTCTACATGTGGCTTTATTGCATATGATTTCATTTAAAATTTCATCCTCCATTTTTGGTTTCTTGTATTACAAAGAAATGCCTGTAACTTCTGCCAGTGTGCAGTCACACCGTGTGTCACAGGTTTTGCCTTCTGCCTTTGGCCAGCTGTCACCCCTCCAAAGCCCTCCCTTTCTCTTGTAGTCTGCTTTTCAGCCAGCTTTTAAAACTGTATTTTCTTAAACTTTTGTTTTAATTAATGCTTTTTTTCCCTTATTCTTTTCATAGCTGGAATTTCATAGCTTAAAAAAGAGTCCCTTTATTTTTAAGTGAATACTTTCTGTAAATAGAAGGAAATATAAAATGCATATGCTTATCTCAGCCTTTTGAATCTAATGCATCGTTTTCAGAACCCAGGATAAAGTGTGATAAAGACTTGCATTCTAACATTTCAGAAGTGGAAATTTTCAGGTTTTATAGATGCAGGTCACAAAAATAGAGAGACTATATAGACAAACATTTTTCATGAGAATTTTATTTTCATCTGTTTCCTAAGACCATAGACTTTTTTTTACACTGATATGATAACATCCACCTATTGATAGTTTTGCTTTACTTTTTAGTTCATTATTGAATACACACACACACACACACACACACAGAGTTCTCTTCCTCAGACTTAGATCTGTTTTTCATTAGTGCTCCACAACTTCATTGCCCAACATTTGCTTCAGTTGAGCGGTCAGCATCTAAATGGCTTGGTGATGTTAAGGACAAAGCCACCTAATTTAGGTGGCTCTGAGTGTACTGGTTCTTATTGTTAGTCTGGGTGATAAGTTGTATAATGTTTCAGCACACTTTTTTTTTATCTTAACAAGAGAATAATATTGTAAAAATGTCAAAAAATATCCACATGCCCACTGCACTAGTAAATACACTGCTAAATTTGAACCATTTTGGCAGTAGCTTGTGCTACTCAAGGGACCGTATTTTTACAGAATGATATATTTCAAAGGGTATTGGTTTCCATTGTAGAGAATTCATGCATTTAAAACATTTCAATGCCAAAGCAATTGGGTTTGAGGTATGTATTTAAAATATTAGTCATCTTGAATACCTGCCTAGGTTAAGTCTCAGAAGCTATATATTGTGTAAAAACAAAATTTATTGCTAAGAGACCAGCCTATATCTGTGCTTATACAACATTTTCCTTAGAGGATCAGTTTGAGTATATGAACTAATATCAGCCAGATTTTTGTACAGTAACATTATTGATAACAAAGGAGAAGTTCATTTTGGAGAAAAACAAATAAAGGAAGCATAAAAATCTCATTCTGTATGAAACTAGAGAAATGGATCAAAGAGTTTGACAGGAAGTTTAATGTGTACATAACTAGAGGCTGACAGAAACATGCTGTGTGTGCCAAAGGTTCCAGTGATGGAAAAGCGAAACACAGTGCTCACTGACCACAGCGTGAGCCTTGACACACATTGTAAATAATCCAGAGATCTATGACTGCATTAAGCACTAGGCTGATGTATTAACCACAGTAAATCTATAGCAGCAGAAAAGGTTGGCATGCAGAAGTTTCTGATTAATTTTCACAATGTAGTAATAAACATGAAGCTGATATTTTTATTTTTAAATGTACTGTCCTGACCCCATAGCCATAGCCCACCTCTGTGTGATCGTTTTTATTCTCTTCTACTCACAGACTTGTGTATGTGGATACTTGCTTCACTACCATCAAGTTAAAAGCAGAAGATGCCTCTGGCAGAGAGCATCTAATCACGATCAAGTTGAAGGCGAAGGTATGTGCCTTGTTATTGAGGTCAGGAAATACTTAGAAAAATGAACTCTGAAGGTTTTCACTGTAAAGAAGTACAGGTTATTTTAAAATGGCATGTGTGATCTTAAAGCCTCAAATAATTTATTTTTCCAGGTCCCAAAAGCCTAAATACAATTTTCTGACATCAATTTACCTCAAGTTTCATCAAAATGTAGGCTTTTTAATCAAGAAATATTAAAGAGTTTAAAGAGTCAGCAGCTTCCGCGCACCATAATGTTATTGCTATATTATTCCGTGTAGCAAAGAGTGGACACTTCTGTGGTTCCAAGTAAACTTCTGGGAAGGTCTTGTGCCTTTATTTCTGACTGTGTATTACTTTTATAGTTTTTGTCTCATTTTTCCCTACCTGATCCCCTAACACAGACACACACATGCATATTATTATTTATTTTGGACGAAGTTCTTTTAGTATGTATATTTTAAGAATTTGGAAAAGTTTTATCTCAATAGAGCCTGTGCAGGCTAGTGAGCTATAAATACTAATTTTATTGGCACAAAACGTTTATTTTGTATTTTCATTTCATGTTTATTCATTTGTTTTAGAGTGGGAATTATAAGAAGAAATAATCAAGTTAAGCACATGAGCCATTTCCTAAGTAGTAATCACTGGGGAGACATTAGAATTTGAGGGAAACCAGAATATCCACATTTTTATTGTTTCTAGTAGTCATCCTAGAAATCTAGAAGAAGTAGTACAATCTTATTTCAGAAGACTGTAGTGATCAAAAGATCAATTGTGTTTGTCCTTTTTAAAAATGTGTCTGGCATTTAAGGTTTTCTAAGGAGAAAATGAATATGCAGACTCTACTGGTGACGGAAAGGCTGAGCCCCGCCAGCTCTGTCAGATAACTTGAGAAATGACTCACTTCCTCTTTTGCACACAAATATCTAGGTGTAATTTTTAAAAGAAGTATTGAAAAATTAGTGGGGTATGAATCTAATTTGTTAAAGAAGTTAGATGGTTATTTTCATTAAAATAAAAAGATTTTTTCCCCCTTTAACTTTTTAAGTATATGCTTTTAAAATTTTTCATGAAATCTTTCTTCATGAAATCTTTGCAAAAGATCACATTCAGCCAGCAGCAGGGGTTCTATCCTTTCAGGTCTCTACTTGTTTATATATTACATATTAATGAAAGTTGCTTTGCTACTAGGAAGGCTAAATGAAAGATCTCAAGTACATCCTGTCCTTATTGGAACAAGCTCTGGTACTATTGATCAGATAATGTTTAATTCCACACTGCCTTTAGGAATATTTGTGTTTGTTTGTTTGTTTGTTTTTCAAATGTTACTGTAGTTTAGTGTGGCAAAAATATTTTATCAATGTAAGTCACACTTCATTTATAGGTCGCATTGTGTGACATTAGTATGTTCCATTACGTCTTCTGCTTCTTGTTCTTCTTTTTAAATAGCTTTTCAAAGTAGATGAGATATTTTTCTAAAATATTTTCCAGTGTCTGCTTTACATCTCTAATTATATACCGCTCACTACAGATACTGGCAAAAGAAACGGGAAAGCGTTATTTGAGTTGGGAAGGGAGTAAGGGAAAACATTCTGTCTTTAAGAAGATGGGATGGAATTTATAGACTATTTATTTTAGCCTTATTGAGGTCAAATTTGTCTTTGATCTCTCTCTTGCTCTCTCTTTAATATTAGTTAAGACACATTAATAGTGAAAATTATTTGGCAAGATTATATATTAATCCAAAGTAAGTTTTAATAGAAACCATTATTTTAAAAAACAAACCTTAAAGCAGGTTTATTTTTGTACATACATTTTTTTTCTTGACATATATTAAAGAAATATATTTTTCATTCTGAGTATATATTCTAAGAATTCTACCATTCCTCACCATCTCCAAAATCCCAAATGGAAAGAAATACTAATTTGGGCTAGACAATGCCTAAAATAAATAAACCCAAAGGAAATCTAATCAGAAAAAAACAGGTAAATTTTCTGTTTTTTTTTTTTTTTTGTTGTTGTTGTTGTTGTTTTTCTATTTCTGTTAACAATGCATCCTGTGCTGTGGAATGGAGTTATCTTTTCTATACCAAAGTGGTTGGGAGCTTCCTCCCTTTGATCAATCAGCAACCTCTTGAGAAGCAAATCACTGTATATTAGATGCTGAGCATTTTGCATTACATTTGCATGTGTTCACCTGGGGGCAGCCTTACTACTTTAATCAGAACAGACTACAACTTTGTTTTAGAATAATATACTATGGGATTGATAAATCTGTTATAAATATATGTACATAGTTGTAAATAACTTTAAAAATTAGTAGCTGTAGTTCAGAAGATATTTTGGAAATGCATACAGGTATGTAATGCCAGCACTTGAGAAGCTGAGGGAAAAAGACTGCCTGAAGTTTGAAGCCAGCCTGGGCTATAAAATGAATTCTAGACCAGCCTGGTCTATAGAATATGACCCTATTTCAAAACAAACAAATAAAAAAAAAGAAAATCTAAGATGTTACTTTATATTTTAATAATTTATAATCAGCCCCATACACCTATAAAATTGTTCTTTTTAGGTATATTATATTTCACATTTATTGAACTTACAGAAGAGATGCCATCACAAATAGATGAGTCTAATTTATGTGTTATGTTGTTTATGTATTTATAGAATTATTAATATAAAAATGCATTTGAAAGATGTCATCATCTTGCAAACTCTACAGGGGCCTCACTTGTATATGTGAGTCATAGTGCATTGAATTTACTTTTATTTCTTGTTTTTTTTTAATAAGCTTATTTTTATTTTTTTTATGTGATAAGTGTTTTGTTGGCATGTATATAAATGCACCACATGCATGCAATGCCAGCAGAGGCCAGAAAAGGGCATCAGATCTCCTGGAACTGAAATTATAGATGGTTGTTAACTGCTATGTCAGTACTAGGAACCAAACTCTGTCCTTTGCCAGATCCTCTAATCCATCTCTTCAGCCCCTGTTTAATTTTCTTTTCTCTCTGTTATTGCTTTGCAGTATGTATTGTTCCCACTTATGTAGGGTTTTACTGTTTTAATGTAATGAGCTGTGCATGGACTTGAGGATACCCAGGGACACAGAGGTTTTCTGTGATATACAAACATTACATTAACTTCTCACTTTACTCAGCTTGCTGATTCATCTAAGTTAGAGTTGAGACTGGGCATTGTTAGCATTTCTAGAGATGATAGCAACCCAAAGAGAGCTAAATGTTCTGTTTCTGACTTGGGAGGTTTTGATGCGTTATATTTATTAGTATTTCAATTTTAATTTTTAAAACATTTATTTTTATTTAGTTTATGTGTGTGTTTGCATGCATAGGTACAGGTGTTAAAGGACAACTTTCAGGAAGTAGTTTTCTCTTTGTACCGTGTGGGAATTGAACTCACTTGGGCCATAAGTCATCAGGTGTGGTAGCAAGCCCCTTTACCTGCAGAGCAATTCGGTGAGCCCAACTAATTATTTTTTAAGAATCCTGATACTTTAAGGAACAGTTTTTTTTTTTTTTTTTTTTTTTTAACAATTTGTGTTCTGTCATTTCTGAGCATGATGCAGCCTAGGAAGTTCAGTGCCTCATCTGGATTCATTCAAGTTAAGTTACTCTGTCTCTATGCGTGCTGAGAGTACATCCCCATGACTTTTTAAAGTCCTGTACAAACTGTTCGTCCTGTGGTTAGAGGCTCTGCTCTCAAGGCAGCTTGGGACATATATGTGGACGTCGTATGTATATATGTATTTGTACTCCCTTACCCTAGCCTGATCTACTTTACTTTTTCTTGTATCAGAATTAAGCATTATAATATTTTTCGTGGCTTTCTGTGCATCTGCTCTTTTGTTATTAGGTTTAAATACCCAGATAGCATTACTTAGTGTACATTGATACTTAGTTTCCTTTTAATCAGACTGATCCTGATAGCAAAATGTTGATACTTTGGAAAACATTTGGCCTCATATGTCTTAATGTGTTTTAAAGTGCTAAAGTGGTGATTTTCTTTCTTCAGGCCTGATGACTTATCCAGAGGAATGATGAAAAGTAAGAAGGTGAACAAAGTGAATTTAAAAAGTTACTCTTATCCTTTTTCACAGTACCCTGTAGAATCACCAGAATGTGTTGTGGACTTTCCTGTTCCATTTTCTGTTTCCTGGACACCACAGGTAAATGATTGTTTTAAGTAACTAAAAAATATATTCTTTATTAGTTAAATGGCCATTTTAGGCTATGAAATGATTTGTTCTTTAGTCACTTATATAAATAAACCTTATATAATAATTCATATTTTTAAAATTACTATCTCTTCTCTCTTTCTACACACACACACACATGCACACATTCATGGACATACACATGCACACACATGTACAAATACTCCTAGATCTTTATACTTTATCTTATGTAAACATGTAGAAGTTCTGTTGACATACATTGCTCATTAAATTTGAGTCTTAAAGAACTGTTTGGAAATCAGTGAACAGAAATAGAAAGTGTGTGGAAAGTTTTATGGTACTAAGATTTCTAATATTGATGGCATATCATAGAGCCTTCATCAGAGATGACTGAAAACGTAAATCCAGCCATTTGTACTTTTGTTTTAAGGTGTCGATACTTATTTTGCTTATTCTCATTTGATTTCTTAGTACACTGTGTACTTAGAAAGTGATATCAGTAACAATTTTTTAAACAATTTGTTTCTGAGTTGGGCGTGATGACACATGCCTTTAGTCCTAGCACTGGAGGGGCAGAGGCAGGGGGATCTGTGAGATCCAGGCCAGCCTGGTCTACATAGCAAATTCCACACCAGCTGGGGCTACAGGAAGACCCTGTCTCAAAAAGACAAAAAAAAAAAAAAATTATGTCTGTGGCTTTTAAGGCTATGGTCATGTAGGTTCAGAGAGGCAGTCTCCTAAGGTATGGTCATGTAGGTTCAGAGAGGCAGTCTCCTAAGGTATGGTCATGTAGGTTCAGAGAGGCAGTCTCCTAAGGTATGGTCATGTAGGTTCAGAGAGGCAGTCTCCAAATGGCACACATGTCCCTGCTTTCCAGAAGGGCAGTTTTGGTGGTTGATGTCATTTCTGCTCGTGGATAGACAGGCGGAGAGAAAGCAGGTGCCTCCGAACCCTTGACAGTTTACTCTCTAAAGGGAAGCTACTCATGCTTTTGTTCTGAACTCTTAAGTTCATCTAAAAGTCTGTACTTAAAATTATACATGAAAGTAGTTATATATTAGTTTTTAAAAACTTAAGAGGACTTAGTTTTGTGAGGGTTCAAATATTTATTCATTCATATTTAATCAAAAATTATTTTTCTTATTTCTTCTTTAAAAGTAAGTAAATCCCATCTCATCTATATTAGCCAGTTGACAAAACACAGCAGATGAAAGAGAGGAAAAAGTCTGTGATTTTATTTGGTATTTGTAGTAGCTTATAAATTTATAAAAATATTTTTTCTTTTCAATTAATTATATATGAATTGTATTATTTTCTGTTTTGAAAATAAAATTTTATCTTTAACTCTGAAAGCCTTACCTTCCAGTTTTAAAAAAGTGAGATTATGATGCAATTTTTTACCTGGATCATATTGTTCTTTACATGTTATGTCTAATTTACATGCTAATATTTATCACAATTCCAAAGTTGAAGAATATACTTTTGATGAGTTTCTTGAATTTTCTTTTTAATGGAGATAACTGTACAAGTTTTCTCCAGACTTTATGTAAAAGTTTGTGTCACATCAAAATTAGCTTGTGAATACTAGATTGGAAAATGTTTGAGAACAACTTATTTTAAATTCGTTATACCTGTTTAGTACCAGCTACATGCCTTGCACATCAATATAGTACTAGTTAAATCTGAGCCTTATGTTGACTCTTGTTAATTTTCTTTTTGTAATAGCTTCAAAAATATGATTATTAGCAGTAACTCGAATATCTTAAGTTTTTAAAAAATTTTAAGTAGATTGAGAGTTATCAAAGTACTAGAGAAACGAGGACTGCTTTTGCTCACAGCTGTGCCTGACAAACGCTGCTGCCCCAGCTGGGTGCCTGGTTCTCTCTCCCCCTCAGAAATGAAACATTCTGAGAGCTGCACTGACCTCACTCCTTTTGTATCCCTCCTTCTTCTGTGCTCCTCCAGTTACTAAAGGGATCCATGTCCCTGAAATTGTAAATCTGCTGTCCATGCATATTTTATGTGATATTTGAAATGTAAGTTTTTATAAGCCAATACCATTTTCTTAATTTACCCACAATCATTTGTATGTGAATTTGTTCATTTAAAATTCTGTAGATTCTGTTATGTTCATCATTCCACTAGTTTATCCATTGCCATCTCAATACAGTTATTCACAGTATTATTAAAAGCCTGCAGAACACCTTTATGTACTTCCCTGTGCATATGTATGATAATTCCAGTATGGATTTATTACTATAACTGAAAATGCTTTGGTAGGGAATGTGCCTCTTTGAGGTTACCAGATATGCCAAATCACCTTCCCAAATTGGGGGTATAAGTCTATTTACTTTAGTAACATAGAAGTTCTTACATTACAGATTTTATTCTTGTCATAGTCTGTCTTTAATTCTTATCAAGAATTGAAATCATTGCTAGATTCATAGTATTAGCATATTTGAGGCATTTTTAAAATTTTATGCCTTCCTTATATATTTGATACTAGTATTCTCTTGGTCACATAGAATATGAATATCTCCTCTTCATGGCATCTATTTTAACTCTGTATGTTCCACGTTTTGTCAAACCGAAGTTTTACTTTCAGTGTGGCTGCCTCTATCAGTCTCATCCTTATTCTTTTTTTGTGTGTGTGTGTCTCAAAGAAATTTTTCAGTATTGTTTTTTCTGAAAAGATAAAAACTTATAGTTTGTTCTAAAGGGTGTAGTTTTTCATATTTAAGTCTCACATATAGTCTGAATTTATTCTCGTCTGTATTATATGTCTATGTAATTTGGAGATGTCTTCCTTTGTTGCAGTCTGAGGTAATTTAAGTTCTTTTAATACACAACATTAAAAATTTGAAAGTTTCAGAACTTATTGTTTGCATGTAAGTGTCTGCCTAGTACATTATAAGGAATTTGGTGGTAGCAGTCCGAATTCTTTGAGACTCTTAGGCATGAGTCGTATTTGCTCCCATTTTGAAGATGAGCGATAACAGGAGGTGGCCTTGCCTATGTGCGATTCTCTCTCGTTGACTGGCTAGAAGCACTTCTGAGTGTGCAGGTTTATGTTTTGTTTTAACAATTTTTGAAACAGTTGTGATTCTTAAACAACTCAAACGTTACTATTGTAGTTTAATAATAAAGTTGTATTTTGAAGATGGTAAATAGATTTCAAATAATTGATTTTACAAAGTCTTTGTCTGCTTTTGTGCATTTCCTCTTTGGATTCTGTGTTTCTGGACTTTAAACTTGGAAGATCTTTATTTTCCTTTCTTTTTGTAATATAATAGACATGGCTTTGTGGCATCCATATTAAAAATGGGTAATTTTCCTTATGGTCCCTGTCTTCCTGCTGAGTTGATAATGTTTTGATGTATTTTTCTTTTGCTCTGATGAGAGGTCTGCTGCTGCTGCTCTGACATATTCATTTGGATGAATAATTATAACGTGCACAGTGTCAAGCTGAAGATGGTAGGGTTTTGTGCGTCATGACAAGCCTAGTAGCCAGTGCAGGTGTCTCACAGCATGATCAGCAACAGCCAGTGTATTCTGGCTCAGAGGAGACATTTAGCGTCGTAAGAAATCAGCACAAGGGCAAGGCTGCTGCTACTATTGCTGCCTGATCTGTGCCAGAGAAACACAAGTGCTGCTCAAAGACAAGGGCCTCGGCCTGTTACTACTAAATCTGCTGTTAGGTTTCAGTATAGAATATAAGAACATACCATGATGTTATCTTGCTCTGCTCTAATATCACATGTGCTATGAACTGTCTATTTCCCTTAAGATTTTTACACATAGGTCACATAGGTATCAATATTGCTGACTAATGAGACCACAGAGTATGCTAATATCAGATTTGCAGTATAAAATGAAAGTCATTTTGCTCAGGTCATCGACTAATAAAAAATTGCAGTCAAAATGACATCTTAACCTGAAAATGTGCCTTTAAGTATTAGTTTGGGGAAGTATACTTTCCACAGGCAGTTAGAATATTCAGATTTGGTAAGATGCAATAAGCAGTGGTCTTTGTATTTCATATAATAAAGAAATCTAATATGCTTGGAATAATGCAATGAAAGAAGAAGAGCAAAACTAACGCTAGAGACCCTGGCTGATGATCTGAGGAGTGAAGGGTGAAGGGGTGAAGGAAGCAGTCCACTTCCCAGAAGGGACACGGTCCATTACTTAGATGTGTAGACTATCTGTTGGGCATTCTAGCTTCCATTTACAGTTCATTATTGACCTTATTTTATATGTGTGTGTGTGTGTGTGTGTGTGTGTTGAGACAGTATCCCACAGTATAGACCAGGCTGTCTTAGAACTTGTGCCTGGAACTTGTGGCAGGCTTTTGCCTCATCTCTCAAGTACTGGAATTCAGTTGTGAGCTACTGTTTTTGACCCTTAAATTGTGTGATTTCATGAGTCACGTGACTGCCTTTTCCCGTGGTTCATATGGATTTAAATAGTGTTTTTTCTACAGAGATGTTAAAAAATTAAATATTGTTTAACAAACACAATTTCAGTGACTAAAAAAAAAATCTGTTACCCACTGTAAAGAGCCCCTGTGAGCTCTTTCATCCATTTTGTATTTTCATTCTTTCCTTTTCCCATTCGTTTTCTTGGTCAGCAAACTCAGGATTTTTGTTTACTCCTAAATTGGTTAATTATGCATGCTTTTGCTTTCTTGGCAGTATTATTTTTGCCATTGGTGGTATGGATAAAAGAACTAAAACTAAGAAAAGCCTTTTAAAAAAGGTTTGTTCTGTGATATGATAGAAAAGACACCAGTGAGGGAGCTGTGGATCAGTCAGGAAGTAACCACTATTAGCTGTCTTTCTTTTATTCTTTTGAAATAACTTTTCTATTCTAAAAGTACTCACCATAAATTTGAAAAAAGGGAAATACAAGCAAGCACAAATAGAAAATACAGTCACCTTTTATATATTTATGCAGACAGAACTTCCCTGGATAGCAGTTCTGAAATTATGCCTTGTCACTTCTAAAACATCACTTATAATAACATACATTTAATCAGATAATCCTTAGGACCATGAGTTCCCTTGATAATTGGATTTACATTTGTCCATCAAGTCAAGAACTTAACGTGTTCTCAGCATAGACACCTCTTCCTGTTTGTTTAATTAGGCACTTTGGTCATAGCAGTGGCTTCTTAATCCACAGGTTTTGTGCTAGACAACTTCACTTGTCAACTTGACACATCTGGAAAAAGGCAGTCTTAGTTGAGGAGTGTCCTCTACTGTACTGGCCTGTGGTCATGTCTGCAAAACATTTTCTTGATTGTTGAGTGATGTGGGAGGGCCCATCCCACTGTGAGTGGTGCCACCCCTGGGCAGGTGGTTCTGGGTTGTATAAGAAAACAGGCTGAGAGACTGGAGAAATGGCTCAGCATTTGAGAGCACTGACTGCTCTTGCAGAGGACCCAGGTTCAGTTCTCAGCATTCAAAGGGTGGCTAACAACCATCCATAGCTCCAATTCCAGGGGAATCCAACATTCATTCTCTTTTGACCTCTGCAGGTATTGCAGGTCACAGGTGCGCTTATGTGCATGCAGGCAATGCACTCATAGACATAAAATAAAAATAATAATTGAAATATGTTTTTAAAAAGAAAGCAAGCTGAGCACAGGTGCTGGGAGCCAGAGAAAAGTCTTTCTCTACCGTCTGCACTTCAGCTCCTGTGTCCAGGCTCCTGCCCTGACCTTCCTCAGTGATGAACCTGGGAGATAGAAGATAAAATCAGCTAGTTCCTTCCCAAGTTGGTTTTAGACAGTTTTTTAGTCATAGAAATAGAAAAAAAGCCTAGGGAATTTTTCATATTTTTGTTTGAATTTTCCCTTAGATTAAAATTTGTGTTGTTATTATAAATACAGCATTTCCATTGCATTTTCAAATTTGTCATCATAGTGTGGATAAGCTATTAAATTTCTTTTACCACAATAAAAGTTATACATGACTCTAGGTTAAAGCATTAGGTTTCAAGGTATTCTGTTCTGTTTTTTTTTTTTTCTTTTTAGATAAACTGCCTTCCTTCCCATTTAAATCTCTTTCTCAAATGTCAACCACTTTAAACTGTTAGTATGTTCATCTGCTGTTTATGTTAGTTTTCTATCACTGTAGTAAATACCTGAGATAACCAACATTTAAATTTCATTTGGGTTATCGTTTTGGAGGTATCAGTCCATGCTCCAGTGAGATCTATTACTTTAAGGTCCATTTTAGGTGTATTTGTGGGTGGCAGGTTTCGGTAGATGTGTGTGTTTTATCAAAAGCATTTGACTGAGGACCAGAATAGAACAGAGATAAAAAGGAAGGGACATAGATCCCCTCTTCCTTTGAGATGGGACACTTAGTGGCCTCAAATCTCTCATTAGGTCCAACCTCTTTAGGATTCCTACCACTGTCCAGCAACCACTCTGAGGAACATTTGGGAGACATTGGCAGGATCGTAATTAATGTATATATATTCTTATATGTACAATATCTTTTGTTTGCTTTAGGAATCAATCATCTGTATCTTTACACTATGGAAAATAAGTTTTCTGATCTGTCCACCTGTCATCTCCACTCCAAACACATACATATTATTTCCGAATGACTTCATCTTCACTAAATATCGGGCCATCAGTTTGTATAAATATTCAGTGTTTATATTATGAATATGTATAGCTTGAAGAAATAAGCAGTGTATATGGGTGTAGCTCTTTTCCTTTGTCACTCCCCCCCGCCCAGAGCTAACATTTCTGTTTTCTTAGCTTTCTAAATTGTACTACCTTATTCAGCTGCCCGTAATGCTTATGACACATACAAATTAATGTTTTTAGGGGATCACATGGATGGATACTCTTGAATCTCAGACAGTTATTTTCTTATTAAGGTTAAGATACAGCACTGTAGTTACAGTTAATTTTTGAGATTTTTCCAAGTTGGTTTAAGCTTTGTAGAAAATTTTGGGTCTGTGTACATGAGATACTTATGTACAACAATAAAACTCTAATGTGGATTTAAAGACACAAAGAGGATAATTTAATGGAATGGGATGTTTATCAAATGCTACCACCTTAAGGGACATTTGAAATAATTGACCTGCTGGTGTTATAAGTCAGACTTTATTCTAGGACTTCATGATAGCCTCCTAATTGCACTGGACCATAGCCACATAAGAAAAAGAGAAAACAGATTCTAAAAGATTTGCTCAAGTGCCTGTCTGCCCTTACCTGTGCATCATGTTGTGTAAATTATTTAACATTATAAAAGAGGACAGTATGTTGGGCATGGTAGCTCATGACTTTAATTCAAGACTCCCATGGCAGAGGCAGTCAGGTCTCTGGGAGTTCAAGGCCAGCCGATCTACATAGCCAGTTTCAGGCCAGCTGGGGCTACAAGGAGACCCTGTCTGAAACATAAACAAAAACAAAAAAGAAAAAAGGAAAAGAAGGGATTAATATTTGTGTCGTAGACTGTCTGTGATAGAAAACTAAGATATTATGGAGTCCTTTTAAATTTTAAAATGCAATACAAATGTAAAAAGTTTGTGTATTAGTGAGCTCTTAACATAGAGCTCATATAGAAGAAGAAATGTCTGCCCATATACATTATATATATGGGCACATTATATATTTAATACATAGTTTAGATTTTGAGTTACGTACACTGTAAAGATTAAAGATCATTTCCACTTAAATTCCATATCAGTGAATTGTATGCTGTTCTGGAGTGAATGTGGATGAATAATGAAAAGTGCTTCAATCTCATCAGACTGTGTGGGTGTGACAGATAACTAATATGTATTGTATTTAAGAAACGTAGACAAAACATAAGAGAAATGCTGTTTTTTTTTATTGGTTAACGTATTGCTATTATTTAAACTAATATTTAATGTTTAGCATAAATCAGTAAAATATTCATATATAGCAGGTGCCTAAAGTAGAAGAAAAAAATATATCAGCTTCCAGATGCCTTCTTAGCAGTATGATTTATGTTTGAAAATACTTTTAGATAAAAAGATTATTTTAGCTAATATCAGTGAGGCACATGTGCAATTTATTAACATTCTCTATCATATTTTATTCCTGCCAAGGACCCTGTCTGGATGTTGGTATACTGTATCTATTTGTACTTATTTTAAATTGATTTTTTAGTTTACATAAAATAACGAGTTTTATAATGGCATTTTCGTACATATGTGTTATTTTACCTTTGCTCACATTTTCCCCTCACTACTCTTCCTTCTTCTTGGCCCTCTTCTCCCCTACCCAGGGATAATTGGAATGGTTGACTATTGGTATGCTTGTTATGGGAGTATTTGTTTGAAAACATTGTCTTGGGGCCTATGAGATGGGTGAGAGCACTTGCTGCTAAACCTAACAACTTGAGTTCAATCCCCAGGACCTACTGTTGCAAGGAGAGCACTCTCTCTCCTACAAGCTGTCCTCTGACCTCCACATGTGCTCTGTGGCATGTCTGCACACGTGTGCGCATGCATATGTACACATCATAAATAAATGTTGTTAAAACTGCCTTAAAACATCCTTTTGACAAAGGATAATATGTGCTCAGTTTGAGGATAAAGATCTAGCAGGCTGAAGATGGAAATGTTATTTCAGTTATGAAATTCCTTGGTGCAAATATAATCTAGTAGAGTAATGGGAGACATTGGTATTTTTAGCTAGAAAATACCTCCCCCAGCCCCATTTCTGTAGTGAGATAGAAGTTGTATGTTCAAAGTCCGACCTGTGTAGGCAGGTAGAGCGGGAAGGAGGCTGAAGATGAGCTGAAGTGCAGAAGGAAGAAGCAACAGGAGTGGTTATCATTACTATTATTATTATTATCAGTCTTTTTTGAGACAGGGCCTCCTTATACCTCCAACTGGCCTGGAACTCACTGTGAAAACCAGGCTGGCCTTGAACTTACAGAGATCACCCTGCTTCTGCCTCTCAAGTGCCGAGATCAAAGGCGTGTGCCACCGCACCCTACAGATGTTCCTTATTTTTAAGGTGGTGTCACTATGCTTGGCTCCCCGACCTGGCTGTGAGAGTAAATGGGCAGCCAGCAGCACACTGTTGTTCTTTCTATTACTTTTGACTTTCATGCCTTTATTATATTTTTGATGTAAGGGAGGAAAATTACATATAGCCAACCTTTTCTCTGTAGAGTTAGTCACACTTTAGAACAAAAAACTAGCATAGGCTGCGAGATGGCTCAGTTGGTAATGCTTGTGGCACATATCTCTAACTCCGGTGTCAAGGAGGTAGAGACGAGCTGATCTTTGGGGTTTGCTAGCCAGACAGGCTAACTGAATCTGTGAGCTCCAGGTTCAGTGAGAGACTCTTTCTCAAAAAATGAAGGAGAGCTTGATCGGGGAAGATGCCTGGTCTGGTCGTCTGGCCTCCACAGGCACACCTCTCACACGTGCAATCCTCTGGCTTGATTTCTTTTTAAAAATAGTTTACAATAATACAACATGGGATAACTAAAAACAACATTAGAAGTGTCTGCTTACTTTCAATATGCGCCTGACAGAATTTCTCTTTCCTAAAAAAAAACATCCTGTGAAGCATGCTTCCTTTAGCATTGGTGGCATTACTCTTGTCACAGGAATTGAAAATAGGGGCAAATATTTGAAATGGCCAGATTCAGTTAGAATAATGTCACTATAGGCGAGACAACAAGACCTTTCTGATTGTGTAGCAGAAAACATCATTAGATTGTATAGATTCAGTCATAGAGGACAGACCACAGGAGGACATCTCTGAAAATGCAAGAGAGACAAATGAACTGAATATTTAGAAGACTTATTTAATGATACCTGATTGGGACCATTACAATTAATATTAAAACTAAATTTATTAAAGTTTAATCTCTTCATGTTTTGATAGTCTATTTAAGTCTTTTGAATCCCATAAAAATGATTATTAGAGGATTTATCTGCGAGTATTATAGGGAAATATAAAAAATTCAGAATGAGAAGCAACTGTTGCAAGTACCAGAAAATTATGCTATTAATTTAAGTGTCATCAGAGCACAAAAGATCACATTCCAGGACTATGTGAACACTTTTAAAATACTGGAAATAATAGTACTTAAGATGAAGATATTATACTCTGCGATCTGGTTAAGTGACTGACATTATTACTTCACTTCAGGTATTATGAAAGTAACAAAATGCTTTTGAAGATAATAAGCATTTCATTTGAGATTGGCAGTGTTCACACTTTTCTGCTTAAGTGCTTTCGTAGTTTAACATGACTCGATCACCGCAGTGGGGGAAGAGCTAACCTCTTAGCCCCAATGTGTGCTTTATCCGTCTCCAGTGTGTACATGCTTCATAGTGGGCAGAACGTAATTCTCTAAGTGGGTGTGCATGCTAATTATTCATTTGTCTTTTTTCCCTTAGCTATAAAGAGCATTGCTAATTTGTGTTTGCTTTAAGTTCTTAATTGTTGAGAAAACTGTTGTAAGGAAGTACTACTAGATTTATTACTGTCCAGAAATCAAAATGAATATGTCTTGAAATAGCTTTGTTGATATATAATTGACAGAGTCAACTGAACACATTTAAAGGGAACAACCTGGTGAGTTTTTACAAATAGTCACCCAGAGGTCATCTCAGTTCTCAGGACAGGTAGCGTTTCCACCACATGCACATTGCCTTTCTCCTCCTTGTATCCCCTCTTTTCTCCCTTCTGTTCTTTGCCTCCACTACTCCCAGAGACTAGTGATCTACTTTCCGTCACTGTAGATTTACTACCGTTTTCTGTGGACTTTCCTATGACATTTTCTTTCTTTAGTATAATTACTTTGGGGCTCATCCATGCTGTAGCTTGTAATAGAGTTTTTGTGTTTTATTGACAAGTGTCTGTGGATACACCACATATTGTCCAGTGAGTTGTTGGCGGACATGTAGATTGTTTTCAAGAATTGTCTATTAAGAAGAAATCATCTGGGCTGGGGAGCTGTCTCAGTGGGTTAAAGCACCTGCTGTGCAAGGATGAGGATCTGAGTTCGACTCCCCAGAGCTCACATAGAAACTAGACATGCAGTGCAATCATGTGTAATTCTAGTGCTCCTATAAGGAGAAGCACTCAGGCCAATCTAACATGACAAATGCACTGGAAAAGCAGGAGACCCTGTCTCAAATGAGGTGGAAGGTGAAGGCTAACACCTCAGCTTGTTCTTTGATCTCCACCGTCATTCTGTGGCACCTCTGTGTTCCCGTTCACATATATATGCACATACACATCATACCTAGACACTGTATGTGCAAACAAAGCTGCTATAAACATTATGCTGATATATGAATATATGTTTTCATTTCTATGGGCAGATGCATAGGCGAGTATAGCCGGTTCATATAGAACTTGTGTCTTTAATTTTTTAAAGAACTCCTGAAGTATTTTTCGGTATTGTGCTGTTTTATATTCATAATAATGATATTTGAGAATTCCTGTTCAGCTTCCTCCTTGCTGACACTTAGTATTTCAGTTTTTTAAATTTTAGCAACCCAGATGGGTTTTGATGGTATATTATATGTACCATCAGCTGATTATTAAGATATCAGTTCTCTCAAAATTGATCTATTTGCTCATTATAAACCCAACAAAAATTCTGTTTTCTCTTCAGTCACTGATAAAAACTACATTAAAATTCACATCAAAATATAAAGAATATTGGATACTCAGAATAACTGATTAACAAATTTGGAGAACTAACCATATCTGGTCTAAAGACATATAAATCTATTTTTATTAAAATAATTTGGTGTTGTTATAAAGGTAGACAGCAAGGTCCCTGGAACCCCACAATTCAGAATAGACTTGTAGAAGGCTTCTGTTTGCAACAAGGTGCAAGCATAATTGGATACAGCAAGCTCAGTCTTTTCGAGAATGATGTGGAGGCAGTTGAAGTCTGTGTACCAAAGAATGAACTTCAACTCCTATTCAAAAATGAACTCATAATGGATAAATGCAATCAAACCTGATACTTTAAAAATTTTAGTTGAAACCTGAGAAAGTATTTGAAACTTTAGGTTAGACAGATTTTTTTTAATACTCACCAAACACAGCATTCATGAAGGGACAAGTTGGTAATTGGAATTCATCAAGACAAAAACTTTCTCTTCTTTAATAGCGCTATTAAGAGTATGAAAATGCAGCATATAGGCCAAGAGAAAATATTTTCCAGTCATATGCTAATAATGTACATGTATTCAGATTATATAACAAACTCTCAAAACCCTACCTGGGCAGTGTTTTATGCAAATCTAGATCAATTTAACCCTTTTACTGCCATTAAACTTGTATGTAAACTGATTTCTTGCTGTAAACATGTTCAGAAAACACTGAAGTCTTCTGGAAGTGAATTGTTATCACTTACCTGACTCCTTTTGCATCAGATGACTGCTCCTCCTCCACTGCTTTGACCCCTTTGTGCCACACTGCTTCAACCCCTTCGGGTCTGTGTATGTGCACAGGCCTGGAATTGTGAGAGATTTAATCCCCTTTGTGGTAAATAATCAGTGGGCAATGGAAGCCGTTAAAATGTTTCCAGCTTGGGTGGGAATTAACGAGACCTCTCTCTACAGCGTCTCACGGGGCCATCACTGCCCCAGGGGCCAGCTTGGAAGGACACCCTCATTTTATTCTGGCATTTTCCTCTTTGTATTTCACTCTTTTCCATTCTCTGTTCCCATTCCTTAAGTTTGTTTTTAATTTACTCTCCTCACCCAAGCTCTTGACTTCGTCTTTGCTTTCTGAGGGCATCTCAGTCTTAGACAGATTGTAACTGTTATATGCTGTAGATGATGGTTATGTAGGCCAAGGGTACAAATACGACAGTCTTTCCTATAAAAATCTGTTTGTAAAAACTGAGCTGCACTAGGCTTTTTCAGATGATTTCTTTGGCCTTAGAAAAATTTAATCTTCCTCAGAGTTGCTGTTCCCTCTGACTGTCATCACTATATGGAAAGCTGGCTGCAGCTTCCGTATAATTAACAGGCATAGGCTGTCTTTATACCTTATTAGTTCATAGAGTGAAAGAAAAGTGGTTCTCCACATTTCATTAACACACTAATGTATCTTGAAGACTTTGGATCTCAGCACACATCATCCCTGGATGAGGACATGGTAGAAACCAAACCAAAGACTTTTTTTTCACTAAGGTACATTAGCTCATGATGGAGTTAGCAAAGTATCTTTACATGGCCCTTAGCTGCCAGGTAGAATGTACTTGGCAGCCATTTCTTTGCACGTCTGTGTATTCTTCAGCTTTCCCATGGTGTTCCTCTTCTTTCTGTGGCTTCCTTGCTGCCATGTCAGTACTCAGCTGAGAGGCTTCTGTTTCTTCATATTGCTTTCTAAGATGCTTTTCACCTCTGTGAAAGTGTATGAGTTTGGGGGCACTTAACCTTCTGTTTGTATGTTTAATTTGCTTGTGTGTGTGTGTGTATGTGTATGTGTATGTGTTAATTTCAATTGTCTCACCATTTTTTTATGTATCATACATATTTTGTTTTCTTTGAAACAGGTTCTTATGTAGATTTTTCTGGTCTGGAACTCAATAAGTAATCAAGATTGGTCCTCAACTCCTGATACTCCTCTTCGGCCTCCTAAGTGATGGGGTTTTAGAAGTGTGCCACCACACCCGGCTGTATTATGAATCTTTATTCTTCCATTTCATTTCTTTTAATCACTGTGTGTATGGGTATGTGTGTGTGTGTGTGTATAGAAGATGACTTTTTTAATTAATGAGCTTTCACACTGCATTATTCTGGGTATGATTTGCACCTTCCCTGCATGTATGTCCTTTACTTGTGTTGCAGTTCGTACTAAAAGTGTGTCATTCTAAACCTATTTTTAAAAAGTCTACATGTAAAGGAGTTGCAGTTTTCCTTTTGTAATTTAGGGGAAAAAAAGTAGTCATAAAAAGCAGTTTTTACTTCCTTTAGATATAGGACTATAAAATAAAATGTATATAAAATATTTTGGTTATAAAAATTTTTTGATTCTGATATGAAAGTTCTTTTGATCAAAACTGAGATAACTATACAACAATTTATAAAACCATGGTATTCTTAGTGAATGAAAATGGATTTATACAATGTGATTAAAACTGTTGTGAGAATTGGAAATAAATGGGAATATGTTCTAGTAACTAGCATCTTAATGGCAGTTAGTTGCTTTAAGTGGAATGCCTTACCACCTTAGGGATTTTCAAAGAATTATTCAGACTTTTAGACCTGAGAAGTACACATTTGCATTTATATATGCATAATTAGCTTGGAGAGACTAAGTATGTCTTGGTAAAGATCAAATATTCTCAGGATTAGAACTGTGATTTCCTTATGAACTGCATGTTTTTCTTTGTGTCAGAAAACCTAAAAGTTCTGGCATAGGGTTGAGATTTTTTTTAAATTGACATTTATACTTTTTTGGTAAATTATATACATCATAAAAAATACAAAACAGCTAAGAGATTTATTTCTATTTCTACATAGGCTTAATATGGAAATATATATGTTACTGTAGGAAATAAGAAATGCCAAGAAGAAAATAAAATTATCATTAATTTTTTTAAGCCACACTAACTACTGACCAGTGAAAAAATAATAAAGTCACTGGAGTGTATTCAGAATGAAACTGATTGATTATTCTAGAAAGGGTTAAGGGCATAGACCAAGGTTCCATAGAACCTACAAAATGCTATGTATTCCCTGAGACTTGGTCATAAAACAGTGCCATCAAATAATTCGAGAGGAGACAGGCTATGATTCAGCTATCTGTTGAAGGAACTGCTATTTTGGACAACTTCAATATCCAGACACTGTGCTTCTTTCTTTTTTTTATTTTGTCATGGTTCTATGGCTCTGAGACGTTTGTTTCCTTCACTTGTCAAATTATAAATAATGCCTGGGCGTAAGCTGAATATTGTTGTTAGATCAAGTGTTTGTTGCCTTTAGGGGATTATTTCTTCCTCAGTTTTTCTGTTAATGTCTGTGTTTTTTTTATGGATACTTTAAAAAACCTCTTATATTAAAGATAGTGTTCTTAATCTAATATGTCACAAATATTTTCCATTTTGACATTTCCTTTACTAGGATATAAACTTCTGTAGGTCAAGGGATATATGTCTAATAATACTTGCTACAGAATTGTAAACAAATAGTATAGGATTTTATGTACATTGTCTCCCTCACCTTGGAAGGATCTCTGTAGTGGGGAAATGCTGTGGTGTAGATGAGTCTCCCCTGAAGGTCTGTGTGTGAAAGGCTTGGTTCTTGGGGTAGGCCTGCTGGCAGGTGGCAGAACGTACAGGATGTTCAAAGAGAATACAGGGACCGCGCCCTATCCCGTCTCTTCCTGACTGTGATGAGTAGTTTGCTCCATCATACGCTTCCCCGTCCTCCCCCATCCTCCACCCCTGTTGCCATCTTGCCTACCCATCAGTTACCCAAAGCAGTGGGTCTTCCAGGTTTCCTACTGGAAACTCCTAAACCGCAAATCAAAGTAAGCCTTTTCTCAGTATTAGTAATTGTCTGAGGTTCTTTATAGTGACAGAAAGCTAGCTACACATGAAACTAAGTGAGATTATGTAACTTGCAGAGAAAGATACGGCTGGTTTAGAGAGCTGACAGTGGAGGTTATCTGACACACTTGATTGCATATTAACCTCATTGATATTTAGTATAGCTTATAACATTTAGTAGACACATTTATATTTGCTGTATTGAATTGGATAAGGGTGTAATTCATTTGTATGGTTTTCACATAGTTATATTGTGTAGTGGATTTTATGTGGTATATTGTTGATGAAGGCTTGGTTTCTCCATTGCTTGATCATTTTGAGTATGATTTCATATTTAATTGTTTCAGGTTGAATATATAACATTTTATTCTATATGTTTAATTTTATTAATGAGTACTTCACATTTCAAAGTTAAAAAATTATACAGGTAGAATGATATGTATCTAATTTCATTCTTCTGCAGGTTGATAACCAGTTTTGCCAACACCGTTTAATAACTATCTTTTTTTCCACTGCATGTTTTTGCCTCCTTTCTAAAAAATTACATAGCTGTCACTTTGTTCCTTTACATCCAGGTCCTAAGTTCGGCCCCATTGGTCTACCTGTCTGTTTTATACCAGTACCAGGCTGTCTATCGCTATAACTCTGTAGGATAATTTGAGCTCGAGTATTGTGATATCTCCAGCTGTGTTCTTACTCCTTAGCAATGCTTTGGCTATTCATGGTCTTTTGTGATTTCATATGAATTGTTAGAATGTCTTTCCTAGATTTGTAAAATATGTCAGAGTTTTTCTGGGTTTATATTAATTTACATTATATTATACTTGGTTTACATTAAATCAGTAGATTAATTTAGATAGCCTAGCCATTTTCACAGTATTAATTCTGCCAGTCCAGGAGCATGGAACATATTTCCATCATCGAAAATCTTTAACTTCCTTTATCTTGAAGTTTTTACTCTTGTGGTTTTTTTACATCATTGATTACGTATATTCCTGGGTACTTAATTTTTTTTTGGAGCTATTATGATTGAGATATTTTCTAATTTCTTTCTTTGAGAGTACACTGTTATTATATTTGAAAGCTATGTGTTTTAAATATATATTAGATAGATAGATAGATAATCTGCAAATTATCTGTTTTTTAGATCAAAGGATTTCTATTTAGATTCTATTGTGTCTTTTAAAATAAAATCCTACAGTTAATCCTAGCACCTTGGAGGGAGAGGCAGGCAGATCTCTGTGAGATCAAGACCAGCCTAGTCTACATGGGGCCAGTTGGGGCTATAGAGAGACTCCTTCTCAAAAAGAAAAATAAAGTATAGAATCAAATCATCTGTAAATCAGCCTAGTTTGATTTCTTCCTTCCCCATTTTTATCCCTTTATGTCTTTCTCTTGTCCAAATTCTCTTGCTAAGACTTTGAGCACTATGTTAAGAGAGGAGAATGATAAAAAGGGCATTTCTATCTGTAGAAGAATTAATTTAGATATGTATTTTTCACCGTTTACAAAAATCAGTTCCAAATGGATCTAAGACCACACTTTAAAACCTAAAATTCTGAATGGCTATGAGAAAATATAGGGAATAGTCTTCAAGACTTTGGGTAAGTAAGAACTTTCTGAACAGAACTTCAATAGCACAGGACTTAGCCCCAAGTATTAACAGATGGGACTACATGAAATTAAAAAGTTTATGCATAGCAACAAAAACTGTCATTAGAATAAACAGACAATCAGAAGAATGGGAGAGAAATCTTTGCCAGCGATGCCTCAACAGCAGGCTGATATCCAGAATTCGCAAAGAACTGAAGAGAATAAACACCAAGGAAACAAAACCATCAGTCAACAAATGGGCCAATGAAATGAACAGACAGTTTTCAGAAGAAGAAACACAAATGGCCAAGAACTATTAAAAAAATGTTCAATATCCCTAGTGAGCAGAGAAATGCAGATTAAGACTTTACCCTAGTCAGAGCGGCTGTCATCAGGAAATCCTGAAACAAATGTTGGAGAAGATGTGGGAAAAGAGGAACCTGCATTCAATGCACATTAATATAGCCATTGGACATTAGTTTGGCTCAAATCAGTTTCCTCAAAAAATTAAATAGAATTGCCATATGATCCACCTGTTCCACTCCTGGTCATGTACCCAGAGAACTCCATATCCCACCGTAGAGATATCTGTTCGTCCATCTTTATTGCTACTCTACTGAGGATGGCAAGAAAATGTAGCCAACCTAGCTGTCCATCAACAGATGAGTGGATAATGACAACATGATATACACATCAAAATGGAATATTAGGCAGTTGTAAAGAAAAATAAAATCATGATATTTTCAGGAAAATAGATGGACTTAAAATGTTCAATATTTAGCAAAGTCACCCAAACTCTGAAAAGAAAAAAAAAACAACTTGCATATTCTCCCTCATGGGAGTCCTAGCCTATAATATTTGCATAGTTGTATATAACCAGCTCTAAGTATGGGTGTTCTAGTTTGTTTTCTGTTGGTTGTGATAAAAACCATGACCAAAAGCACCTTGGAGAGAAAAAGATTTATTTCGGCATTAACTTCCAGGTCACAGTCCATCACTGAGGGAAGTCAGGGCCAGAAGTCAAGCTGTAGCAGAGGCAGGAACCATGGAGGAAAGCTGCTTATTGACTTGCTCCCAGGCCCATGTCTATCCAGCTTTCGTATATAGCCCAGATCCACCTACCCAAAGATGTACTACCCACAAAAGGCTGGGCCCTCCTCCCTGAATCAGCAATCAGAAATGCCCCACAATTCTCATAGGCTAGTCTGATTTAGGAAATTCTTGAGTCGAGGCTCCTTCATCCCAGATGACTCTAGATTGTGTCAATCTGACAATAAAAACTAACCAGTACAGTCTCCTCTTAACCCTAACCTTTCCTTTCTTCTTTCCCAGATCTCATTCTAATATCATAGTATTAAAGTACTACTCTAAAAGCTCTACAGTCCTCAAAAATTCCAGTTTAAAAGTTGTTTCTTTGTCTAAAGTCTCTCAACTTTGACCTCCTATAAAATAAAAAAAAACGAAGTACATACTTTATTTTTTGTCTTTTTGAGACAGAGTCTTCCTGTAGTCCTAGCTGCCCCAGAACTCACTATACAGACCAGGCTGACCTTGAACTCATAGAGATCTGCCTGCTTTTGCCTCTCCATTGCTGGGATTAAAGGCGTGCACCACCATTCCCGGCTATTTATTTTAAAAGGGAAAACCCAGAGCATAACAAGAATCAGATTGAGGCAAAACCAAACCCCAGGAGCGTAAATCCAAATTCTTTAGCTCAGTGTCCAACAACTGGGACACATTCACCATCTCTGGGCTCTAAAGAACACGGGCAATTCGCTTCTCCAGCTCTGCTGTCTACAGCATACACAGCTTGTCTCAGAGGCGTAGGCCAGCTCGACTTTACACCTGCCACTGTCCTTAGAACATCCGTGGTCCTGGCATCTCTAATAGCCTGAAGTCTGCACTGCACCCGAGGCAGCACCTTCATCAGTGACCTCTCTTCAGGAACTTTGACCTTGCCACCTGGTCCCCGGCCTTAGCTACTCCCGTGATTCCCTCGGTCTTGCGCCTTTCACACCTTCACTCTTTTCAGAACCAGGTAGACAACTCTGACACATTACCACGTTTGGCTACTAGCTTGGGATGCAGCCTTGACCCTGTTGGACAACAATTTCTGTTGCTGATCCTGAGGAAGTATTGTCTAGATATTTTGCCTCAATGATATTAATCTCTTATTACTGTGATTCTTCAACCTCAGCTGACAAGCACCCACTGTACCCATAAAGACAGAAGGTTTCACTTCAGTGGTGCTAGTCTCTTTAATCATAGCTGATTCCTCCCCCCAGCTGACTGGCATCCACAAACTCAGACACCCCAGTAGTCTTTGCTTCCCTCTGAAATGTCTCAAGCCAGACTTCCATTGTCTGCATTGCTCTCAACAATTATCTTTTAGGTGCCCACAGAATAACCCATTAAGTTCTGTGCACTCAATGACTTGTCCAGCTCAAAGTTCCATACACTTCTATAATACTCAATAAAAACAATACGGTCATCACACCAACAACTCAATTTTCCAGTTACAAATTTCTGAATTGGTTGCTTTTTTGTTGCTGTGATAAAATACTCTGACTCAGAGCTAGAGAGATGGTTCAGTGGCTAAAAGCACTGGCTGCTCCTGCAGAGGATCCAGGTTTGGTTCCCAACACCCACATGGTGGCTAACAACTGTCCATAACTGTATCTCCAGGGGATCCAGTGCCCTCTGTGTGTGTTGTACAACATGGATATATTACATACATGCAGGCGATACACTCATATACATTAAAATAAAAACAATAAAATGTATTTAAAATACTCTGACTAAAAGCAACTTAAAAAAGAAAGGATGTATTTTGGCTGATAGTTACAGAGGGATATTGGGGCCCAGCTAGCCTGGTGTGGTGGTAGGCGCAGGGGGTTGACTGGATACATTCTATCTACATACAGGTAGCAGAGAGGAAGGCTGGAAAGTTGGGGGAGTGTATAAACCTCAGAGCCCAGCCCCGGTGATGTACTTCCTCCAGCAAGGCTGTACCTCTAAAAGATCCATGACCTCCCGAAAGTGTCACCCGCTGGGGACCAAGTGTCCTAATACATGAGCCTCCGGGGCCATTTCTCATTCAGACCACCACAGTGGACGGTAACCTTACCAGAAAGGGCAGTATTTGGGATGAGGAAGAATGAACTGTAGGCAAAATGATACATGAAGATGAAAGAGGACATGAAGCTCATTGTTTTCTAGTGTCAACTCTGTCGTGTGTGCGTGCGTGTGTGCGCACACATGTGTGTGTGTGTGGTGGGAAGTTCATCAAAATGTAATTGATAGTGAAAGGGTAAAACCCCAATCAAGAGAAGGTCATTCCGATTACACAGATGTATCAACTTTGGGATTAGACAGTTGGTTATTTAACTGGTGACCTTCATTGAGCTGTGTGATGTTTTAATTCATTATAATGAAGTGATTTTAAAATAAAATTGAAATATTTATTACAGCAATGATGACAATGTTTTAGATGCCTTTTTCCCCCTTAATAATTGGATTGCCTGAGCCTTGTACAAGTCTTCATATCATGTGAACTGTACAAAGCATGGTTCTTTATTCTTCAAACAGTGCTTCTAGTTTCTTTTCTGTTGCTGTGATAAAGCACCATGAACAAATGAGTGTTTTTATGGTAGAATTGGTTTACTTGTGCTTACAGTTCCAGAGGGAATTCCCAAAATGTCTGGTAAAGCATGGCAGCAGGCAGCAGGAGCAGCAAGCATGTGACTGAGAGAGCAAACTGGAAGTGGGGCAGCGATATAAACTCTCAACACCTGCCCCTGATGACATTTCCCTCAGCAAGGCTGCACCTCTTAAACCTCCCCCAAACAGTGCCATTTACTTGGGACCAAGTGTTCAAACACCTAGGCATGTGGGGGCATTTTTCATTCAAACCACCACAATGTCATCTACCCAGTTGAATCACTGGGGAGACTCTTAAAAGTCTCAGTACAGTCTTGGCTACATTGCACTCAGATCAGTTGGAAGGAATGACTGGGTGGAATATAGTGTTTTAAGTTCCTTAGGAGAGTCTAGTATGATTTTTGTTGTAAAAAGTTGCAAATAACATTTCATTGATAAGATTTCAATAATGTTTAAAAAAAAGTATATTCATGTTGAAAGGCTAAAGTTTTGGAAATTAGAGTATATAAAGTTTTCTTTTTTTTAGTGTATGTGTGTGTACATGTGCCATGGCATGTGTTTATAAATAAGAGGACAAATTGCTGGAGTAAGTTCTGTCTTAGAATTGAACTCATTGGGCTTGGCAACAAACTTGAGCTGTCTTCTCAGTCCAAAGTTGTTTTCATTAACTGTCTTAAAGGTGACTGTTTAAGAATGCTTGACATAGATAATGAATTTCTCCTTTAAGAAGAAATTATTTATTATTTTGCATGTTTATTTAACTTTATATTGTTTTAAAATTATGAAGATTTACTCTCAAATGGTCTTTGGTTAATATTTACAAAACAAATGAAAATTAGTCTAATCCAGAAAAATAATTTTGACTACCTTTCTTACGTATAATAAATACATCATGTAATATATATAATTTGATAGTTTTTAGATTTATTTTCCCCCTTAGATACGGTAGTATAAATGTGCAAATATAGATCAAATTTGAAAATGTTTAAGGTGAATACCCATAATTCTACCATCTAGATTCTACAGTAGCGGTTACTATACTTGTTTATATCACGTTTGTCTATTCTTCTCTCTATCCATCCATAAATTCCTTTACTTTTTAGTGCCTTCCAAAGGGATTTGCAGTTGTTAGAGAGCTTTCCTCAAAATATGTCATTGTAGTGACTGTAGAGATAGCTCAGCAGTTAAGAGTGCTAGCAGAGGTCCACTGGCAGATGACCTAGGTTCAATTCTCAACACACACATAGCAGCTAATAACCCTCTGGAACTCCAGTTCCAGGGGATCTGACGCCTTCTTCTCACTTTCATAGACACTGCACAATACAGATGCAGTTTACATACATGCAGGCAATATACTCGTATATGTAAAATCAAAATAAATAAAATATTTTAAAAACAAATGAAATTGCAAAAACTTAATAAAAATATGTCAGCATAAAACCCTTTAAAAATTACATGTGAGATTTTTTGGAGGTAATGAAATATATCCACTGTGTGCTGTGGGTTTCAATAAGTGGTTATGCCTATGTAGCCCATATTCAGCCATCACCATCCCCCTGGAACCCTACACATCCCAGCAAGTCCCCATGGCCTTGATAGATGTTGCTGTATCTTAGATGTGTCTGTTTTAGACTTCATTTAAATATGCATACATCGTACACACTCTTTTGTATTCATGAAATAGTGATTATTAAGAATTTGTTCCTATAGTGGGGTTTGTTTTATCCTTTATTCTGCTGAAGAACATCTGAGCTTATACCAACTTGGGGCTATTGTGAACATATCTGCAGTAAGCATTCTTGAAGAAGTATTATTGTGGATTTATTTTTTCATTTCTTTCGGAGTAGAATTGCTAGGTCACAAGATAGGGTTGTGTTTAGTTTGTAAAGAAATGAAATTGCCAGTCCTTTTCAAAGGGGTTGGGAGGATTTTTCATGTCTACCAACAGTGCATGAATTCAGGCAGCTGCCTATCCTTATCAGTGGTTGTTTCATTTTAATTTAGCTTTTATTAATATCAGTGCTGTCACTGACTCATTTTTCATTTTATATTGCATATTTCACATTGGCAGAAAAATCCTTAAAATATAATAATTTTGGTGACATGTAAACCTGTTCACATTATAAAATGAAAAGTTGGCTTTTTTTTATTGTTGATGAAAAAAACTTTAGAGAACTTATCTCCCTGGCAAATAATTACTGTATTTTGAGTTTAACTTTGGTCACATTATCCCTTAGCATATATGTATAAAGTATTGCATTGTTAAATATACAAACAACTGGCTTTTTAATTGGAGAAATTCAAAATAAGGTTTTATTTGTGATTTGACAAATAAGCAAAAATCGAGAAAAATCTGTTTTTCACTTGACTCACTGATGAATAGTTTGAAAGTCAGTCCTCGACCTTCGTCGAAGCTGCTAACTGAATGTTCCTTTGTCCCCTGGTCACCTTCCGGCCAGTCCTTTCTTCACCTTCAGTGTCTAACTGCTGTTGAAGCACGACCTGAAAGGCTTCTTAGTAAGGTATGATTGTAGCTTTTAGGGCTAAAACTTTACTTTTTCCGCAATTAACTTCTAGTTTGAAGGTTATTGCATTTTTAAAAATATTTAAGAATACTACCATTGCTTTCTTTAAGAACTAGCATGATTACATTGAAAGACTTTATATAGATTGGAGAATTTGAAAGGGTTTTTTAAAAATTATTTTCTCATTTAAAAATATTTCTTGTTCAAAATGCAGTTAGGATTTTTGCATGTAGGAGAGAACAGTGTGTTTGTAAATACTTTCAAAGTAAAGATGCTACTATGAAGTTGTGTTTTTGTTTCATTTTTGAAGGGGACACAGCTCAGTGGCGAAGCGCTTGCCAGCGCGGGCAAGGCCCTGTGCTTGATTCATATATAGATATATAGACACCCTGTGCTTGATTCATATATAGATATATAGATACCCTGTGCTTGATTCATATATAGATATATAGATACCCTGTGCTTGATTCATATATAGATACATAGATACCCTGTGCTTGATTCATATACAGATACATAGATACCCTGTGCTTGATTCATATATAGATATATAGACACCCTGTGCTTGATTCATATATAGATACATAGATACCCTGTGCTTGATTCATATACAGATACATAGATACCCTGTGCTTGATTCATATATAGATATATAGACACCCTGTGTTTGATTCATATATAGATATATAGATACCCTGTGCTTGATTCATATATAGATATATAGATACCTGTGCTTGATTCATATATAGATACATAGATACCCTGTGCTTGATTCATATATAGATATATAGATACCCTGTGCTTGATTCATATATAGATATATAGACACCCTGTGTTTGATTCATATATAGATATATAGATACCCTGTGCTTGATTCATATATAGATATATAGACACCCCGTGTTTGATTCATTCATATAGAGACATATTTTTATATATCCCCCAAATGAAAAGAAAATGCTTCAGACTTTTGGAATAATTATGTCTGCAAAGTTATTTATTTGTTAATAGTATGTAAAGGAGTCTAGTCAAATTATAAATACCATTGTACTTAATTTCATATTGTAGCAAACATGAAATTAAGATTCCTTTCATACTAACATTATAGGTGTGTGCTGGCTGTGATTGTATCGTTCTGTGGTTACTATTCACACATGTCACATGCATTTTGGAAGAGTGACTTTAAATGAACAGTCTTGATTTTGTGTACAGTCTAGTGACAAAGATCACATTGTTGTATTGAAGGTGGAGCACTATGGAGAGCTGATTTTATCAGTTAGAAGCCACTTTCTGGGAGAAATGAGACAACTTAAAATTTCTGTCTAGAGTACATTGTGGGTGAATGCTGAGCGGCTGGTGGCGTGGTGGTTGACTCAGCTCTTGTCCTCACAGAGTTCCCTAGCAAGCATCCAGAGTCAGTTCTTGGTGGCACTGGAGTCTCTGAAAGCCTTCTGGGATGTTATGGATGAAATTGATGAGAAGACCTGGGTACTGGAGCCAGAAAAGCCTACCCGGAGTGCTACAGCGCGCAGGATTGCACTAGGTAGGGGATGAAAATAGATTCAAGTATTTTCAGGTGTCTGATTTCATTTCATATTCGTCACAAAAATGAATTTAAAGATGACAGTTAAACTCTTAGCAGAGGCATCTTTGTATGAATTCAGCTATTAAAATTTGTTTGGAATAAACCTTGCTTTCTTTCATTCCTGCATCTTTAGTTGTAAATATTCTAGGTGAAGAGGGCGAGTGCGGAGGTGTTCATTATAAAAGGTGACGATCCAGTGGAAGCCACATTCAGACACTGTTTAATTAGCATTTAATTAGCACAGAAATAGTGGGGCAGGTAATTCAAAATGTATGTTACATAGAACAAAAGCCCTGGTTAGAAATAATGAAGTCTTCATCTGTTAAAGGTAGATAAGATTGGTGTGAACAGATCTGACAGAAAACAGAGTGTCAAAGAACCCAAAGTGGGTCACGCCACAGCATAGTAAACACAAAGCACTAAGTAAGTACAGAATATAAGACAGGTATTTTCTGTATGATAGCTCTGTGGGGTTAAGGAGTAAAAGTGTTCAGCATCATATTGTCACAGAGCCCGCGTCTTGATTGTCAGATGATTACTTTCTTCCCAAGCAAACAAAATGTAAAGCCAATTTTAGAGTTCCTTGTATAATTTTTATTGAATTTTTGTGCATTTCATACAAAACATCTTGGTCATCTTTATACCCCTCCCCCACCTGCATCCTCCCAAACTTGACCCTTAGCCCACTGGACTTCATGCATTCTGTAGTCTAGTGAGTGTACCCAGACACCCCTCAATGCAAGGTCATCCACTGGGTCTAGAGTTATTCCCTTGAAGATCAACTCTCTTCTCAGCTAAGGTTGGGGCCTGCTGACCGTTTCCCCAGTTGTATGCTGGATTTTTGTCTGCTTGTATTTGAATGGGTCTTGTGCATGCTGTCACCATTGCTGTAGGTTCACATGAGCAATGTCCAAGAATCCTGCAAGACTCTTTCCGTCTGGTCATGCATGTCCTCCCATGGCAATTATATTTTTCCACCCCGCCCCCCCCTTCAGCAATGGTTCCTGACCCTGAGCAGGTGAAGTTTGATACAGGAATTCAGTCCAGGACCACGTTCCACAGATTCTGATTCTTTGTGCTTTGGACATTTGTGGCCCTTTCTGTTCATGGCCTCTGCTGCATGAGGAGCTTCATTGATGAGAGCTGAGAGATGCATTAGTATTCTCTCCACCCCTTGTTCCACTATGTTCTGTGAGCCTCAGGTGTAGAGGTTCCCTTGTAAATGTGTCACTTAGGTGTTGGGTATCTCATAGACAACTGATCCTCTGCTTGTGACCAGTTGTGGAACTGTGTAATAATCTGCATCTGTTGTAAAAGAAGCTTATTTGATGAATGGTGAGTGGGATACTTGCATATAAATATAAGGATCCATATTTATCATGCAGTAAGAAATTACATATATGACAGCCTTAGGATTTTCTCTACAATCTATGACCTCTCCAGTCATAGGTATTGTACCACAGATGAGTTCCCTCCCATTGAGTGAGCTTTAAGCTCAATTAAGTAGCTGTTGATTACCCACAAGATAAAAGTGCCACTACTGCCCCAGGGTAGTTTGCTGTGCCAGTCATTTTTGTGGTTATTAGACCTTAAAGGTAGGATTGGGCCATCCATTGATTGTCTCCCTTAGCAGCTTACATAGTTTTCTTCCAAAACTACGAGAGCTAGCCTTCAGGGAGGTGGCTTCCAGGTCAGTTCTAGCTCCATTGCTCTAAGTCTTATGTCTGAAGTATGCCCTGCCTTCAGTGATAGGGTCTTACCTTCAGGTTCTGGGAGGTAATCAAGGACTGTGGCATTTGCGGAGTCTCTTGGACTACCCTGACCAAAAACTCGAAGGGAGGTTTCTCCCGTCTGGCACAGTTTCTTGGTATATAGCTTTCAGCTGTACACATGGACTCATGTAGAGATACTGTTTGTGTAATTTTTCAGTAGGCTTTGAACTGATACTCTTCCCTCTAGTTTTTCACACCAGCTAAGCATTATTTATGTCTTGTCTGTCTCTTCCTGTCTAAACCTCCCTCCTTCCCACCCAGTTAAAGTAGCTCCATTTTCCCCATTTCACCCTTGATAATGCCAGTCTCCTATGGTCCTCCCTCTCTTGAGCTCTTTCTTTATCTCCATGCTTCCTTGTAGAACCTTCCCTCCTCCTCTCCCAGTTAAACACTCCCATTTTACACATTTCCCCTTGGTAACACTTGTCTCCTGATGTTCCTCTCTCTCATGCTACTTTTTCACTCCCTTGGTTCTTCCCATTTTCCTGGCTCCTACAGTTCCATCAGGACATATATCAGATAGAAGAATTTGATGCTGAGATCCACCAGTGATGGAGAACATACATTGTTTTTCTGAGGCTTTGTTAGTTCACATAGCATAACAGTTTTAATTCTATCCATTTACCTGCAAATGTCATGATTTCATCTTTCTTTACCACTGAGTAGAACTCCACTGTGTAAATGTACCACATTTTAATTATCCACTGGTCAGTTGAGGGACACTTAGGTTGCTTCCATCCCTTAGCTATCGTGAAAAGAGCAGCAACAAACATGGACGTACAAGTATATCTGCAATAGGATGAGTCCTTTGGATATATGCCAAGGAGTGGTATAACAGGATTATACGATAGGTTTGTTTTTATTCTTTTAAGAGTTTCCCACACGGCTTTCCATAATGGTTGCATGAGTTTACAGTCCCACCCGCAGTAAATGAATGTTCCTCTTTCCCCACACTCTCTCCAGCTTTGGTATCATTTATTCTCTTAATCTTAGCCAGTCTGACTAGGGTATGGTGAAATCTTAAAGAGGTTTTAGTTTGCATTCCCTAATTACTAAATGTTTTTTAAGGTTTTTAAAGGATTTTTAAGCCATCTTTATTCTTTTGAGAACTCTCTCTCTTCAGGTCTGTAGTCCTTCCCTTAATTGATTTATTTGTTTTCTTGTTTCTTTGTTTTTTGAGTTCTTTATGTATTCTGGATATTAAATGTCTGTCACACGTGTCACTGATGAAGATTTTCTCGCACTCTGTGGATTTTTCTCTTCACTTCCTTGGTTGTTTCTTTTGCTGTACTGAAGTTTTTTAGTTTAATGAGGTCCCACTTGCTGATTGGTGACCTTAAATCCTGAGCAACTGATGTCTGATTTAAGAAGGCCTTTCCTGTACCTATATCTTGTAGGGTATTGCTTATGTTTTCTTTTAACAATTTCAGAGTTTCAGGTTTCACATTGAGGTCAAACTATTATTACATAATAGTTTGAGATCCCTGTAGTATGGTGAACCCCTACCATTGCTCTTTGTACTCGGGATAATGCTGGTTATCTGGCATCTTTTTTGATCCCATATGAATTTTGGAGTGATTTTTTTTCTAATTCTGGGAAGAATGACATGCAGTTTGATTGGAATTGCATATAAATCCATATATCACTTTCGGTAAGATGATTGCTTTTACAATATCAAATCTTCCAGTCCACAAGCATGGAAGGTCCTTCCATCTCCTGGTATCCTCCCCAGTCTCTTTCTTTAAAGATTTTAAAATTTCCTCTGTAGAGATCTTTAATGTCTTTGGTCAGATATATTCCTAGATACAATAATTTTTTGAGGCTATTGTGAATGGCACAGTTTCCATGTACTCTTTCTCCTATTTCTTGTTATTGGTGTATAGAAAGGTTACTAATTTTTGTAGACTGTTTTTGTAACCGAACACTTTTCTGAAAGTGTTAATCATTTCTAGGTGTTTTGTGACAGAATTTTGGGGCTCTTTTCAGTATAATATGTCATCTGCCAAAACGGATTATTTGATCTCTTCTAATTAGTACTCTTTTAAATTTCCCCTTGTCTTATTGCTCTAGAAAGGGTTTTAGGTGCTGTATTGAGTGGAGATAGTGGAGATATTGAGTAACAGCCTTGTCTCATTACTGATTTTAATGGGAATGCTTTCAATTTGTCTTCATTTAGAATTATGTGGCCATGGGTTTGTTGTATATAGCTTTAGTTATGTTGAGGTATGTTCCCTGTTGAGATATGTTCCCTTCAGTCCAATTCTATGTAGAACTTTTAATATAAATTCTTGTTGTTTTTATCAAAGGCCTTTTCTGCTTTGATTCAGATAACCATGTGATTTTTGTCTTTAACTCCATTTGTATGATTTATTGCATTTACTCACTTAAGTATAGCAAACCATCCCTGCATCTCTGGAAAAAAGCTGACTTTATCATGGTGGATGGTCTTTTTAAAAAATATTTTATCTTATTTTTTATTTTACGTGTATGAGTGTATTGTCTGCATCTATGTAAGTGCACGCATGTTGTGCAGTGCCTGTGGAAGCTAAAAGAGGGCATTGGGTTCCCTGGAACTGAAGTTAAGGGTCTATCTTATTTCTCTTTTCAAAGAACCAGCTCTTAGATTGGTTATTTGTATTTTCTTTGTTTTAATTTTATTAATTTATGATCTGATTATTGTTATTTCTTCTCATCTGCTGGGTTTGGGTTTCATTTGTTCCTCCTTTTCAGAGTCTTGAATTACAATGTTAAGTCATTTATCTGTGCCCTTTCTCATTTTTTAATGTAGGCACTTAGGTATAAATTGGCCTCTCAGGACTCCTTTAAAGTGTCCTAGAAATTTTGTTGCCTTGTATTATCATTTTCATTTAGTTCCAGGAATACTTTTGTTTCTTAATTTCTTCTTTGACTCATTGATCATTGTTTAATCTTCATGAGTTTGTGTAATTACTAGAACTTCTTTGGGTGTTGATTTTAAGTTATTGCATTATAGTGTGATAGAATGCATGGAATTATTTCAGTTCTTTTTTGTTGAGGTTTGTGTCTCAATATTTGGTCATTTTTAGAGAAATTTCCATGGGCTGCTGAATAGAAAGTATATTTTTTGGTGCTTTGGTGGAATATTTGGCAGATGTCTGTTCAATCCATTTGATATGGTATTTAGTCCAGATGTCTCTTTGTTACTCTTTGTGTGGGTGACCTATGTATTGGAGGTAGTGTGGTATTGAAGGCACCTACTATTACTGAGGTTGGGGTTAATATGTGTCTCAAAGTTCTGCAGTACTGTTTTTATGAAATTGGGTGTACCAGAGTTTGTTGCATATATATTCACGATTCTAATATATTCTTAGTCAATTGTTTCTTTGATTAGAATGAAGTAACCCTCTTTAGCTCTTCTGATTAGTTTTAGTTTGAAGTCTGTTTTCTCAGATATTAGAATGGTAACCTCTGCTTGTTTCTTAGTGGTATTTGCTTGGAATTTTTTTTTCCATCGTTTCATCTTAAGGAAGTACCTACTTTGAAGGTGAGATGAGTTTCTTGCAGACAACAAAAAGAAGGATTTTTGTTTCTTAATCCATTCAACCACACTGTGTTTTTTGACTGGGGAGTTCAGGCCATTGATATTTAGTTATTATTGAAAAATGTGTATTGGTCACCATTATTTCAATTTGTTTGCATTCTTGGCCTAATTTTGTGTTTTCACATTTATATCTTCTGTTCGTTTCTTTCCGTTGCCTCTTGGGTGTAGTTGTTCCTTTCTTCAATCCTTTGTGTTTGTGTATTCTTAGAATGGCTAGTTTGGTGGATGTGAATTCTTTCAGTCTGTTTTGTCATGGATCATTTTTCTTTCCACTTCAACCATCGTAGACAGTTTTGCTAGGTCAAGTATACTGGTTTGGCATCTGTGGTCATTTAGACCTGAGAATGCCTCAGTCCAGGCTCTTCTGGCTCTTGTAGTTTGCACTGAAAAGTCAACTGTAATTCTGATGGGTTTTCCTTTATATGTGACTTGTTTTTCTTTTGCAGCTTTCAGTATTCTCTCTTTGTTCTGTACATTTATTGTTTTTACTATGATATACCATGGATAGTTTCTTTTCTGGTCCTGTCTGTTTGGTCTTCTGTATGCTTCTTATACTTGTATGGATATGCTTTTCCCTAATTTAGGGAAATTTTCTTCTATAAATCTTGCTATAGATCTGGTCAATAACATTTACCTAGGTTTCCTTTATTTACCCTAAGCCTATGGTACATAAATTTGGTCTTTTCATGGTGTCCCATAATTCCTGCTTATTCCATTCCTTTAAAAAATTTTTTTTCAGTCTTTGAGTCATTCAGTCCTTTGACTTTATAATTCAGTCTTGTTCAATCTTGATATTCTTTTTTTCCATTTCATGCATTCTATTGGTGAGACTTCTGTCATTTCAAATTGACTTACTAAATTTTTCACGTCCTTTTTCATTTCAGCCTCAGTTTTCTTCAGTAATTCTTATTTTTTAATTCTGTCAGAAGTTTATGCCCATCTTAGTTCTTTGAGTTTGTGTTCTTTAAATTTATTGAATTCTTTGATAATGTTTATGATTGTTCTTTTAAATTCTGTGTCCTGTGTTATCTATTGTGTTTTCATTGTAGTCTTCTGTAAGGCTGGTGGTGTTTGGTGGGGACATATTATTTTTGTTTCTCATATTATTTCATATTATTTTTTTCTTTTGTTGCTTATGGTTCTTGTATGAAACTCAAGCCTTTCTTTGTTGAGTTGAACTTTGATTGTATTAGTGATATACCTTGATTTCTTTCTTTCTGCATATGAAAAGCTCATTGGTCTAGGCTTCAAGTTTTTTTTTCTTTTGACTTTATACTGGAGGGACCACATGGCTCTGGTCAGGTTACTCAGGAGCTCTCCAGGAGGGCAAAGCAACCTTAGCTAGTAAGGAGCACTTCTGAAGTCTCAGATGGTTAGTGCCAAGGTCTAAGGAGAAGAGATGGGAGATGAGTGTGCTCATCCCTACTAGTCAGCAGAGAAGCCTAAGCCCTGGAGCAATTTGGAGGGACTGTACATGATCCCAAAGCAGGGGGATGGACAGGGCACAGTGTGTCATACTCGCCCTTGGAGGCTAAATCAGATGTTCTCAGGCAGTCTCTTGAAAAGTCTAGATCATGTTCAACCTTTTGAATGATTTTTAGATACTTTAAACTATGTTCATGATTACATATAACCACATTAACTACCTAATTTATTTAATTTCTTTCCTTTTCCCCTTATTATTGTTAAATTGGTATGTTTTTGCAAAGGATATATTCCAGTAGACATTTTGAAATAGTGGTGTGAATCATACTCAAGCTAGTGTACAATTTTTCTTCTTTTTACCAGGGCCCAACAGACTATTCGGGGCTGGGGACTAATTTATATTAGGTGAAGAAAAAACAATTTTTGCAGCAATTTTACAAGTAATATCAGTTTTAAAGGGCTGAATAGGGAGGGTTATGTAACGAACCATGGGAAAAAGGAAGGAGGGTCTCAAGAGACCTTAGCAGACTGGCATTGCCAAGGGACAAATGGGCAAAATGGGGACACTTTAAAAATGGGGAAGGCATGGAGGGAGAATTAGGGAGAGAGACAGAGAGGAGAGAGGAGAGGAGAGGAGAGGAGAGGGGAGGGGAGGGGAGGGGAGGGGAGGGGAGGGGAGAGGAGGGGAGAGGAGGGGAGAGGAGAGGAGAGAGGAGGGGAGAGGAGGGGAGAGAGAATGAATAATGCCTAGCTAGTGTAAAACACCAGAGGGAATCATATTAGTCTAACAAGCTAATGACAGATTCCACATCCGATTTCTCTACATGAGCCCATGTGCATAGCTGAAGGCTACATAACAAGAAACAGGGCCAGACAAGAGAAACCTTCCTTTGTGTTTTTGGTCGCTTTAGTCCAAGGGCCTGTAACACAAAAGGTCACAAATGGCTAAATCATGGAGATGAGGAATCTGCAGAGTGTGCATCCCTGGACAGGACTCTAATATTAAGTTTCACTCACCGAGGGTTCAGGGCCATTGTGGAAGAGGGGTGGAAAGATTGTAAGAGCCAGTGAGGCTGGGCGTGAAAATATGGAAATAGAATCCGACATGCTCCTTGGACCCTGCTCATGTGAACTACAGCAATGATTTTGGCATGCTCAAGCAGACAAAAACCCAGCATGGCACTGGAGAAATGGGTAGCAGACCCCAACCTTTGTTTAAGAAATATTGGCAACTGAGTACTGTTGGGTGAGGAGGAGATTCTGAAGTGAGGGACTCTGGGTTGGCTGACTAGACCTCAGTGGATGAACTTGCACTGAGGTCACTTGGAGACACTAACTTGACACAATAGACCTTAACACAAATGAAAGAATGTGTGGATTCCAGTTGGGGGCCTATGGAGGTGCCAGTGGGGGAAGGGGTCTAAAGATGATTAAGATTGACTGAGATGTTCTGCTTGAAGCACACAGTGATTCAGTAAAAAAATGTTTTTAAAAAGCTGAACAGTATTTAATTTGGAACAGTTAACCAATTATAGTATGACTTGAACAAGTAGATGCTAAGAATGGAAACATTTTCTGTAGAGAAATGCACTGACATAATATTTTCATGGTTCCATTAAAATAATGCTTTCTATTATATTTTGTATAATTCAGCATAAACGGCCAGGTTGGTATCCACTCTTCCTATCTACCTGTAGTTATTCCCTCTTAGGCAGTGATTCACTGTCTTAGGAACAACTTTTGAATTGAAAGATGAGTTCATATAGTGTTGCTTAGGTAAATGAACTTTCTGGAGTCTGTTATAGGCAACACCACTAAAGGCTAATGAGAAATACGCATTCATACTAAAGAATATTAACAAATGAAGTGACAAGGTTGAATTTTTATTTTTCCCATCGAATGACTATAACACATTTTTTAACTTTGATCACTTTTTGCTAGATTTGTGTATTTAGATGTTTTGTTTCCAAATTTAGCAAAAAAACAATAGAATTTTATGACACTTGTGTCATAAAAATGAAGTCCAGTTTGAACCTCATTATACTGTGTAGCTTCACGAACTAGCACTAAGCTTTGTAAAATATGTACATATTCCACCAAAATTAAACTATAAGAGAATCTAATATGAAGTAGAAGCAGTTTTTTCTGAGTCTGAAAAATAGCTTATTTGGGGTATTAAATAAGACAAATATCTATTTAATATGAATTAAATCCTCCACTGACTGAGAAATCTTGTGGAGCAAAAATAAAATTCAGTATTTTTATTAATTTTCATAATTTGACCATAATCATATGAAATAGTAACTTTCTAAAGAAAGTTATGAAAAGTAATTTAAATCATTACTTCTATTTTTGTGTTGTTTTTGTTTTTTGAGACAGGGTCTGTCTTTCGCCCTAGCTGACCTGGGGCTAAACCAGGCTATGTAAATCAGGCTGGCATTGATCTCACAGAGATCCACCTACCTCTGCCTCCCTAGTGCTGGGGTTAAAGACTTGCACCACCACACCCAGCTTTTGATCATTACTTCTTAAATGTGTGATTTAAAAAAACTTAAAGGCCTTCATAACCCCAATGAAAGTTTTTATTTAAACTTTACTGGACACAGCAGAATGCCAGTTTGAGTTAATCATATTAATTTTCATCTTGTTTTTTCAAATTTGATGTCCCTGAATTTTTAATGATAATCATAATTTCAAAATTACTTCATAGGGTTAAATAATGATATACTTCCTTCAAAAATACTAAAAGGCACTGGTTGTTTTTTAACCTTCTTTCACTGCAGGGAACAACACCTCTATAAATTTAGATGTGGACCCCAGGCACCCTACCGTGCTTCCTGAACTTTGCTTTCTTGGAGCCGACCATGGTGAGATCTTGGAATTAAGCATTTATAACAGATTCATGAAATCCTTCACTGTGACTTTTTAAAATTCTAAAATATTAGTATTATAAATATTTTAAATAAATTTCTCATTCTGTACGGAGTACTTTTTAACTTAAAATAAAGGACTTGGATATTAAGCCAAATAGATAAACAAATAGCTAATACTGTAGCAGAGGTGGCTTTATAAAATTAGAGTAACAAAGCCTACAAAAAAATTTGTAATTTTTTTCTTTTTCAAAATATCTGAAGTGGTCAAACCCCTGGGACTTAAGCTGAGCAGAAACGTACATTTATGGTAGGTACCTTGGCAATGTAATTACTATCTTTCTATAGCTTTACAAATTTTACAGGAGATTTGATATATATATATATATATATATATATATATATATATATATATATATGGGTTTTTTTTTTTTTTTTAGGGATCCAGAAAATAGTCTGTTACAAAATTTGAAGGATGTTTTAGAAATTGATTTTCCAGCTCGTGCTATCCTGGAAAAATGTGTAAGTTTTATCATTGCTTTAATAATCTACATAATGTGCATAATAAAACTTAAATGCTTCTCTCAGAAAAATGCTGCTAAAAAAGAAAAAAATTTGGAAGAAGGTTGTAACAGAGGCCTCTGAGTTACTTGTAACATTTGCATCAAGAAACCAGTTAACCTTTGATAGGTGGTTTTAAGTGTGCTTTCTTCATGATCTTCAGCAGTGAAGTGATTAATGACAGGTATACTTATTAAAAACACAGAGAGGAGAAGCTAATGAGATGTTTGGGTTTCCTGTACTGTCTGCTCATGGATGATTGAAATACAGTTTTAATTAGCTTGCTATCAGTGTGAAAGACAGCAGTATATTTCTTCATAATTGAACAGAAACCACTTTACTATAAAGATTTTTCAGCAAAGCTACTCAGGTTGTAGCACACTAAGTGGTGGCGACGTTCTTCTTCTTCCTCGTTTTAGAATTATAGAATTTAGCAATCGCTAGCTAACGTTAGGTCTGTTTTTATGTACCACGCAGGCACTATGATGTGTGATGGGAAAGCGCTGCAACTCAAAAGCCTTGCCAGCCACACTGCAGTCTAGCTCTGTGTTTGAATGAAAGGGGAGATGTGTGCCAGAGACGGGGGATGACTGCGTACATTTTCTGTGATACAGCAACGTACTTTATCAAAGTATTTATAAGGATTTAACATCATGCCATATTCATTACCATACACACTTTAAATAAACATCTTTATGGATGTCTTCTTTTAAAGGATTTTAATATGGACTGTGGAATCTGTTATGCCTATCAGCTTGATGGAGCCACGCCTGATCAAGTGTGCAACAATTCCCAGTGTGGGCAGCCTTTCCATCAAATATGCTTGTATGAGGTAAAATGAAAATTTGAATTTTTTTAGCTAGCACAGTCGAGGAATCGTGTTTGACGTAATGGAGAAGTCGCACCACTCAGATGTTCCCCTCTCTTGCCATGACCTCTTAGTAGCTAACTCCACAGGTGTACGTCTTTCACTTCGGATAGTAGTGTGTGTTTCCCAGAGCATCCAGAAGGGGTAGAAATCTATTCAGAATACACTCATCAACTAGTGTATTGACACAACTTACATTGGTGGTACCTTCAGATTTCCCCGAACCCACTACTGCTGAGCACTCTCTTCCCTCCAGAAGAGGGCGATGGCAGCGGTGGTGTGCAAGGGAATTAAAGTCTTCGTACTGCTTTGCAGGCTGCACTTAAAGAGTAAATGTTGAGATCCCATTTGATATGCAAAGGGGTGTGTGAGTACTTTACGTGCTGTTTACCCTATGTGAAGTCTGCTTTCACACCCCCCTTTGCTCATTTCATCTCTACATTGTTCCTTTTTGAGCACAACTGTGTCTAGTTACAAGCACCTTGTAGTGTATAGTGCTTTCAGTTTCCTCTTAACATGGTCTCTGGATATTAGGGATTGCAGTTGGTGCTATTTAGCCTTTACTAATGGAGAACTTAGGGACAATCATTTTACTTTGTATAATCATAAAATACCAGGTCTGGCTGGATCCTAAGGGGATGTGTACATTCTTATGTGATAGTGAATATTAATTTTTAAAGACTGACTGCCTTATACTTGTAATCAGTAGAGTGAGATGTACCTACCTCACTATTGGATTAAGATCAGAATTTCAAAACTGTAAGGTGTCTTTTATAGCAGAATTAATAATGTGATTAATTGATTTAGGTATGGGCCTCCAAATCATTTCAAATTCTAACATTATTCACTTACAATAATAACTGGGTATGGGCTCAGAAATTTTCTCCTACTCTTATAAAACAAAGGAAGGAAAAGGTTTGAAATAGAAGTAGAATGCACTGGAAAGGAAGGGGAAAGCGTTGGCATATCCAACCAGACTGACACCGTTTCCTCATGTCCTTACACCCTCCAGTGGCTACGAGGACTGCTCTCTACTCGGCAGAGCTTTAATGTCTTGTTTGGTGAATGCCCCTATTGCAGTAAGGTAAGCAAATTGTTACTCACACTTCATAAAAATGTGCCTGGGTTTTGGCAATGTGTTCTAGACACTAGGTAACAATAAAGTAACACTAGAGTATTAGTTTATATAAAATCTTTTGAAACATGTAATTTTCTATTTAATCAAACTAGTTATAAGACTATTAGAGATCTGCCTGCCTCTGCCTCCTGAGTGCTGGAACTAAAGGTGAGCACTAGCACACCTGGCTGTAAATATCTTATTCTTCAAATTGTCCCTTTGATCAAAAATTTTAAAATCTTTTTTTGATTTCTTGGATTCGATCTTAAGAAAATTATTTTCCCACTGTGTAGTGACATCATTTCTAATAGAAAGCCAATAGGAAATTGAAATATTATTTCAATTTTTAAGAGTGTCAAAAATTTTGTTTAAATGTATTCCTTTTTTCTTAAAGCCAATTACCTTGAAAATGTCTGGGAGAAAACCCTGAAGTAAGAACTGAACACAAGGAAGAGCTAGAAACCTTAAAAGTTATCCAGAGGGTTTTATTTGATAACTTCAGAGAAAGTACAAAGCAAGAGAAACTGATATCATCAGGAAAAGTATGGTGAGGCCGTAGTAGCACACATCCACCTTAGTGTCTTCACTGAGACGCATGTGGAAAATCGCGGGCCAGAGCTCTGAAGGACCTTCCACGTCTGTGCCTCCCACACCTCTCCTGGAGGTGTGTTCATACCGAGGTGGAAATCTTGACTTATCGATTCTATCTGCACCAGTAAAACCTTGATAGGGCTCACAAAACGAAATTTGGAAACCATTACATCCAGGACTCTGTGGAAAGCTGTGCAGTTCATTCAAAAGGTTTGAAGTCGTGTATCTTTTTTCTTTTCTCCTTGGGTTTTCCTATGAAAGAAATTTGAGTTCTCCAAGTATTTAGTGTGTACTTTATAAGGATGCTAAATAAAATTTAACATAGCAACCAAATCTGGTCATTCATATTCCTACTTTTAACATTTGGACACTGACAGTTCGGATGTGATGTCTGTTGTATGATGAGTCAAGGATGAAGCTGTGCAGTCCACCTTGTGGTGGATTCTCTTTCGTATGTCTTGGAAGCAGATACAGATGAACCACTATAACTGCTCATGGCATAACCGCTGAAAGCTATAACCACTGTGTTTCTGCTTTACCTTGGTGACCTCTGACATGCCCGCTCCCTCTCCCATTTATCCAGTAAGCTAGAAAAAGACGACTTTAGCTTTAGAAAGAAAAATTCTTTCTATCCTCCTCAGTGTTAGTTCCATCCATCATTTGTCATCCTCAGAACTTCAGCCCTTCAAGCTGCCTCTCCCAAAGTGGTCACCTGCAGAGGGCAAAGGATTCCTTCACAAGGTACACTTAGGGGAGAATGTTCTGATGGCCCTTGAAGAAGAGAAATAAGGAGCTGGAGAGATGACTCAGCAGTTAAGAGCACTAGCTGCCCTTGCAGAGGACCCAGGTTTGGTTCCCAGCACCCACATGGCAGCTAACAAGTACCTGTAACTCCAGTTCCAGGGGATCTGACACCCTCTTCTGACCTCCAGAGCATTGCACGACAAGGGTACACTTACACACATGCAGGCAATACACTCAGACACATAAAATAAAAATAAATATTTTTTAAAAGAAGAGAAATAAATTACTGCTTGATATTCAGATAGGAAAAACTTCCCTTCCTACTTGAGAGTTTTCATTCACCAGAAGAAAGTAAGTGAATATTTACCAAAGCAAACTAAACCATTCTCACTAAAGAAAAGAAACACACTATTAAATACATTTCTAAGGGCTGAGAACCACCAGTAAGTTAGCTTATGCAGCATTTACATATAAGTTAATGTGGTTATACGTACACCTAGTTGGAAACAAATTTCTAGAAGCATCATCTGTGGAGCTTGTGCACATTGTCTCTGAGTAACAACTGATGACATCTATCGAGAAGGTACTTCTATACTGAGAGATCTGAATGCTAAAATAGCCATAATATAAGTTCACATCTTTTTCTTGATACAAATCTTGCATGTTTGGGGAATATTTTTTATTGGGACACAGCCACATCCCCATGTTTATGTTTCATCTATGGCTGCTTTTGCATTGAAAAAGCATAACTGAATAGTTCTAACAAAACCTGTGGGTTATAAGACCGAAATATCTTCTGTCTGGCCTCTTCAGAAAAACTTCAGTGGGCTGGAGTGTTGCTGGGTGGTACACTACTTGCTTAGTATAACTGAGGTCCTGAATTTGATCCCTAGTACTAAAAAGAAAAGACTCCTGGTCTCTGACAAATGAAGTCGTCATGAGATGGTCTATTTGTACAGAACCTTACTTTGCTGTGATAAAACACCCTGACAAAAGCAAGTTAAGGGAGAAAGGGCTTATTTTGTTGGCTCACAGTTCAAAAGGAATAGAGCCCATGGTGACAGGGAGGACACGGTGGTAGGCAGGAAGGCCTGGTGGAGGAGCTGGAAGCACTGCCCACACTCAGGCAGCATGGAGTAGACAGAAAGTGGGGTGAGCTATAATACCTGAAGTAACTCTTCCTCCTGCAAGGCTCCACCTAAATGTTTCACAGCCTCAAACTGTCATCAGCCAGGGCCAAGGATTCACACCTGAAAGCCTATGGGGGACATTTCACACTCACACCAGGACGGAAGGCACATGGATCATTTGGGATCCTATTAAAACGTGCTCTCTCCCCCGGGTAGGGGCATGTGTATGGCTGCAATTCTGCAGTCTTGAAACACTCTGGGTGATACCAGTACAGCTGGTTTGAAAGGAAGTCCAAGAGCTTCAGACAATGCAGTAATCTGTTCAGCTAGAGTACTGGCTCTCAACCTAGAATGATTTTAACTCACAGTGAAGATTAACTATTTTGGAACCATTTGGGTTTTCAAAACTGGGAGAAAGTACTATTAGCCTCCAGTGGATAAACACCAGGAATGGTGCTGAGCGTCCCAGAGCAGGCAGGAAGTCATCGTAGGACAAACAGCACAGCTCTCATTCCAACAGCCCTGGTTCCAGAAGCCTATCATTACAGCTGTTATTAACCTTGCATACACATGCCAATCAACTGGGGACCTATGGAAAATAGCAAAGCTCCTTCTACTCCAGCCATGAGTAACGCTATCAAACCACCCGACACTAGAGTATGTAAGACAAGTAATGAAACTTCTAAAACGAACAAGGACAACACAAGAAAAATAACCCAGACATCAGAAAGTCCTCAATTTACAATTTTACTTAGAACAGACCAGAAAAAAGCAAACAGAATTCATGACATAAGTTAAACCAACTCAAAACTGTCTTAAAGGACTAAAGGAAAAGTTAAGCATAACTGGCAAATGGGGATGTTAGCAGTGATACGAAAATACAATCCAGTTCTGGAGCTGAAAAATACAGCACAGGAAATCCAGACTTCTGTTGGCTAAGTTTAATTGCTTATTGGATACTGATTTGACAGTTACCTGAGTTCGGCAAAGGAATAGTCCAAACAACAAGATAACAGATCTGAAAAATCAAAAGTGCTTCTGCTGCCTGTGAAAAGGCCAAGTACTCTGACATGTGAGTATTTGAACTCAAGAGTAGGAGGGAGGAAAGCCTGAATTTGTAGTCAGAGTTGAAAAGTTTTATAATTTGATGACAAATATTAAGCCATAAATAAAAGAAGCTCAATAAATCCAAAGCTGTATAATAAGCACAACAATGGTCATTCCTAGAAAATAATAGAAAAATGTCCTAAAAGCATCTAAGGAATAAGTATAGTCGAATCTATACAGGCTAAGAAGTATAAAACCATGAATTTGATTCAAAGACTTGCATTTAAGAAAATCCATGTCCTCATCTTCTCTGGATTCATTTCATCCATCAGGTGACTCAGAGTCTGCTATGGTTCAACTGGGTATATACAGCTCACTATGTAGCCTGGGCTGCCCTAAACTCAAGACAGTCACCCTGCCTTTACCTCCTGAGTACTGGGATTACAGCAGCGAGCCACAATGTACTGTTTGCTGTCTTTTGAGCCCAGAGCAGAAGTGCCTGTTAAACTGCATAGTGCACTCTTGAAGGCTTTCTCTAACATAGGACATCTTGAACCTTTTCTACTTAGGAACTTTTTGGTCCCCCTCCCACCCCCAGATTTTATGTGGCCCCAGGTATAGGTATATGAAAATACTAACAGGTACACAAATCAAATGGGTTCTTACTCTAATTCATAATTTTAAAACCATTTTGTAAAGATATAATTTGCCACTAAGATGATGAGCTACAGTACCTGTGGCTTTTTATATAAAGTTCTTAAAGGCAGAGTTGATCTTCAGCAAAGCTGCTCAGGTTGTGGAACATTAAGTGGTGGTGATGTTTTTCTTTTTCCTTTAGTTTTAGAATTGTGAAATTTAATAATCACTGTCTAATATAAGTTCCTGTCTACACAAAACACAGATATTATATATATGGGAAAATTAGTATGTATAATAAAATGGGAAATATTTAGAGATACTTTTAATGGAACATGTATTGGTTATCTATACTGAAAAGTACAAAATTTTGGTTTTGTACCAACCAAATGGAAAACAGTCCCAAGCTCACGCATTATGGGACACGATGGTGGGATGCCTGTTCTCCCCAATCTGATTGGAGATTTAATGTTCTCCCAACAAAATCCCATTGCTTGGCTTATGTGGAAACCAGTGAGCTGGTTCTTAAATATTACAGATAGAACAAGACTTAAGATGGTCAAGGCACTGCATTTTTTTTAAAGAAAAAGTGGGAGGACTTTCACTCCTTTTAGAATTTGCTAAAAGCAACAGTAATGTATGTGGTGTGGTTCTAGACTAGGAAGACAAATGGAATGGAAGAAATTGGCCCAGAAGTAATCCTGCACTGTCCTTAAAAGGTTCCAAAGGAGTTCAGTTAGGAAACGGAAAATCTTTTCAACACCTGATGTGGTAATAAGACAAGTAGAAAGGAATGAACTTTCTGAATCACACCACATACAAGCACTGAGAGCCACAGATGCAACCGTGAAAGCAACAAGGTTAAGTGAGTGAGTGAGTAGGCAGAAGCTAGCCACAGTACAGAAACAGGACAGTCTTGTACATCAAATATGTAAAGGATTTCCATAACTCAATAATAAAAAGATAAACATACAAATAAAAATGACTCAGAACACCTGGAAGGACACTTTGTATGAAAAGATGTATAGAAGGCAGGTAACCACATAAAACAGTGCTCAAATTAACAGTCCTCAGGTAAATAAATATAATTACAATGAAATACTAATATACACATTAGAATGGTTAAAGTGTAAAGGACTGACAGTACTAAATGCTGAAGAGGAGACGTAAGAAGGGACAGAACTACCGAATGTGATTGATGAGGATAAAAAATGGGACAGCCACTTTCAAGAAATATTTGCCAATATTTTATATTTATTTACTTGTTAGGGAAGGGTACCCATGTCAGGGCACATGTGCTGAGGTCAGATGACAACTTGTGGGATTCAGTTCTCTCCTTTTACCATGTGGGTCCTGAGGAATGAACTCAGGTTTTCAGGCTTGGTGACAAGCACCTTTACCAGTTAAGCCATCTCACTGGCCCATTTGCCAACATTTTATAGCCAAAGACAAATGTTGTGCCCCATAACCCAGCAATCTCGTGTCTCAGGAGAAATGAAATGTCCACGAAAAGACTTATGGCAGAATAATTAACATAGCCGTATTCTTGGTGGCCAGAAACCAGGAGTAACTCACATACCATTAGAAGGGATGTGGATGTATGGCTTATGCAGTTACTCAATGTGTGCTATTCAGCAATGACAAATAATTCTTGATATATTCATGAATACAGAGAATGAACGCAGCTGGACACAAACAATACATACAGAATTCCTGAGTGTACATGCCACCTGAGAAGAAGCAAATCTAATGATGAGACTCTGAAAGTCAGAAGAGTGAAGGGAGACTGGGAAAAGACCCACTAGCGGGTTGGCAAAAGCGATGCACTTCTTCGCTTGAAACCTGGGTATCTGCTTTCTCATGCTTTCTCCCTTGCCCAGCAGGAGGAGATTCCAGTGCACACCAAAGACTTGCGGTCTCTGATTTTGTCACCAGGCAATGTTTGTGCTAACCTTACAGATGGGAACTCTAACATAGACACACTTGAAGTAGATTTCTATATGTAAGTTTAAAATAAAACCACAAATGAGAATTGAGAGACTCTTTCATGTGCTCTTTATCCTTTGTTTTACGTTGCGTGGGCCTTGGGTGACTAGTGTAAATGATACCTCTGAGCACTAAAAGAAATGTTTCCCTCTGGATCAGCTTGTTTTCTTGTTGGATGAGGAGTGCGCAACTCAGCTTCTGATTTTTGTCTTGGCTGCTAAGAAGTTCAGATCCAAATTCAGAATTCAGTTTAGTGATTAATATCTCAGTTGCCCAATGTATGCATTTTTCTTGGGTAGAGGGTGTGAACGGTAGGAGTGTTAACTGTCCTGCTTGATACTGTGAACTACTTCGAACCATTTGAGGATGATGTTGGACAAATTCTAAAATGCTGCTTATTTTGATCACATTTCACCCAAATGATCCTGGGACATAAAAATGCATCTTAAAATGTAACCTACTGACAGGGAAATCCTTCACTTACATTTGATTGTAAGGGTTGAACTAGATGAACTCAGAGAAAGCAAAGCCTGTGTTATGTTAGGAGTCCCTAATGGACCGTAGATGGCATAAGAAATCCAAGTGCACTTCATCACATTCTTAAGAAATCAGATCTATACGCCTATGTGCTTACTGCTGTTTGGTTCCTGTAACAACTGCTGTTGGATGAATAAGGGAATATTCCAATATAACATTAAGAAAATAAAACCCTACACAGGCCACCTCACCTGCGCTCTCTTGCTGAGCAGAGCACAGGGCCGGCCCTCTTCCCATATCTGTCTCTGTGCTGCGGTAGACGCTGCGCTTCTCTCTCTACAATCTTGTCTTGTGACCTTATCTGGCATCTCACTGGCTGGTTTTGTTTCAATGTTCCGTGAATCAATCTGTTGAGACAGAATAAGAATATATTATGAAAACTTTTGACATTTCTTTAACATAAAATGTACTCATGTCCAGATTTTTGATAATCCTAAACTTGCTAAGCTTGAACTTGGCAAAGAAAAAATAACAATGGACATTATGAGGAAAAAAATGCAGTGGCTGACAAGATCCAGACCGTTTCTCATCAGTGGGACAGGACCAATTAAATCACGGCCACTGCTACGCTACACTCTAGAAATTATCTCCACAGAAAACTTGCTTACAAGGAAAATGGTATTTTTATGGAAAACTGTCACATTTTCAAACTGCCATGTGAATTCATTATTAACCTTTGCTATGAGTGGAGCCAGAATATCTTTGTAGTTTAAATCCCTATTAATTAAAATCTTATTTTTCTATTGTTGAGTGAGGCTAATTAATGTGGAAATGTAAAAGGAGCCTACGATGTTGCTTACATCTTGCTCAGGTAGTTTAACCTTTGAGCAAGGTGAGTTCTTGTCATCCCGCACTGTGTGCTAGTCCCAGAGGTTAACTTCCACAACAAGCTTGCCTGTGTCTTAGGTGTCCTTTTCTCACTATGGTGATACCAGGAATGACCGACTCTCAATAACCTTGAAGTAGACACGGGAATCAAGGGCAGATCCTCCAGCACAGGTGGAAGATTGAAAGCCACAGTGAAGGTCCTTGAGTGAAGTATTTGTTCAGCAGCTTTGTGTTTACAGCAGCTGAAAGTGCCATCGCCTTTTTTCATGGGTTAAATAGAGAGCAGAAGACAGGAGCAGCGCGGGGGGAAATAATGGAGTAGCCAGTGCCAAAACGGAATAAATTAAGCTGGCTGGGCAAACAGAGCCTTAATTTGTAGTCTCAGTTTTTAGCTTTGATTGCCAAATGTGTTCATCTCTTCTCTACAATATGCTGGTGTCCGTGACAGGGTCAAGTTGTCAACCTTCTTGATTCCCACCTCCTCCAGGGCTCAGCTGCCGAGGAAAGGCAGAGCCACTCACTGCCTTCCACCCACCTGCAGATTGCAAGTGTTTCCCAATCACTTGGTTTTTAAGGTTTTCTCACCCACCCTATAAACCCGCTGGGAAAGTCGATGAGTTCCCTACTCCTGTTTTCCCTGAAGTCATCCTGGTAATAAATGTATGTCCATATCATATTTCACCAATGTGAGACAAGGCATCTCTAGATGTGGCCCACTCTTGATTCACCCCATTGGAACACTGGCTTAGCGTCATTGTGAAACATGCACTGTACAGATGCACGCCCCCCATCTTTACTGAAACATAATCAACCAAGTATAAGTTTTTAAGACATGTAAGTACACTGAAATACCACAGTCAAGATGAAACATTGGTCGTGATTTTTGAGAACGTAACATCTGTTTTCTTAGTAGACTTTAAGCACATGACACAGTATTATTAACGACGGTCGCCCTGCTATAGACTACATTCCTATAACTGATTCACCTTCTACCTCAAAGTTTGTACCTATGGCCAATTCCCCACATTTTCTCCAACTTCAAGGCTCTGAATTCTACCACTTTTTCCCTCTTTTGTGTTTTCCTTTAATTTTGTGTTTTAAATAATTAAAGAAATACTGTTATGCCATACAGTATTTGTCTTTACCAGTTTGTCATTGTTCACATAGTTTAAAAGAAATGATTTTCTTCTTTTTAAAGGCTGGGTAAGATTCCATATACAACCCATCTCCTTTATTCATTCATCAACAGACACGGCTTTTCCTAGTATAAATAGCACTGCATAAAGGTAAACAGATCTTTTCAACATGATGTCATTTCTTCTGGCTGTATATTCAGAAGTGAGATAGTACTATTTTTAGTTGAGATACAACTGAAGTTCTGAATGCTTCCTATGTGCTAAGCATATAAGGTACCAGGTTGTGTGTGCCCTTGGAGCCTTTGACATAAAAACAAGACTGCACATAATAGGTTCTGTTCTGTGTGAGGCTTTCTAGAAGAGATACTGGCCCCTGGACCTGCTATCAGTGACACTGCCATGGACACATTAATTTAGGTATTGCCTAGTTTATGGAAGATTTCTATTTTACGGAAATTTATAATGCTAAGAGTACAGATGAGTAAGCTAATTCTTAACTGTGGCCATGTGAAACTGTGTTATATACAAAATATATGAAAACACAGGAAACACTCCAGAATCAAATAGGATGCTACCCAAATATGTATCATTTTGAAGAACAGTAGCTATAAACCAAAATACTTTGGAACTGGCGGGGAGGGTTGCGACAGGGTCTCCATATAGCCACAGCTGGCCTGGAACTCATGTAGACTAGGCTGGCCTTGATCTCATAGAGATCCCCTTGCCTCTTCCTCCTGAGTGCTGTGATTAAACATGTGCTCCCTCATGCCTCACCTCAAAATACTTTCTTACTCCTAATTATTGATAAAATCCAAACTGCTTCTACTAAAGAATTGATACTGCACTTCCCTTATACATTAAAAATAAGTAAAAAGATAAGTTCACAGAATTATTTTGAGAAATAAAGCTTAAGAAAGAATTCTGGAAACCATGTTCTTTGTGAAGATTGCAACCCAAGCAAGACCTTCTCCCAGACTTGCTAGACCTCGGGCTCAGGGAAGCTCTAACTTCCAGCTCCCTCCGGGCAACTACGGTTTCAATCTGATTCCGGTTCTCATTAAAGAGGGACAGATGATAAAAATGGCAAACTGGTTTCCGATGGGGCCAGTTTCCAACCATGTATGACATGCTCTGAGAATTCCCAAGCTTTCTCGTCTCCATCATCACTAGGAGAATATCATTTCATTCCCTGAATTTGGGACATTGACTGTCAAAGGGGAACTGGGGAATATAGCTCAGTAGTGCCGATCATATTAGCAGGCATAAGGCCCTGGGTTCAATACACAATACAAAACAAAACAATAAGTAAACAAACTACCAAAAATTCCAGACTCTTGAGTGGGTGACACAAGCAGCCCGAGGCAGCCTAGAACCTTCCGACCTGACTAGCCACTTTCAAAGCTACTGGATTATGACTTTAGCTACAGGTAACAGCATTTTGGGGGGGATGACTAATCTCAAAGGGTTTACTTTTGGGGAAAAAAATACCAGTTTCTGCTATGATGAAAAAAATTAATTTCCAGTTTAACTTCAGCAATAGTATTTGAGGACTTCAAAAGGAAAGCACAGTTTACTGGAAACTTCATTGTATTAGAAAAATACCTCCTTTGCTTTTTCAAAAAATATGCTATAAGTTTGTCGAGATTTCTAAGGTAGTATGCTACTTTCTACTATTAAGTCAAATGTATTTTTGTTAATGCTAAATTCTAAAAATTTCACTTTAGAATGAAATAACATTCTTAAAAAATTAAACATTCATAACTTTCTTCCATTAAATTATAAATAGATTACAGAAACATTTTACTTGTGTCTGTATACGTTCTGGTCCAATGACTTCTTTGTAAGTATCTTTATCCAAAAAAAGAAAAGGAGAAGTCTAGAATTTACATTCGATAGTCTGCTACATAACGAAGGTGCTCGACACCAACACTGCAAGAAATGCTCTATGTTACTCAAAGCCTGTGGCTCCAAAGAAAGAAAATTTGGAGCCACTGGGCCATCATTCCTTCTTGACCCAAGCACGTCTGTTTGGGAACCATGTATTATGGAAGTGTACATCACTCGGTGGGACTGAGTACAGGACAGGTTACATTGGTACACATTGCTTTTCAACATTTACAGGTTTGATTTTTATGGCATTAATAAAAATCTGTAAACTTTAAAAATTAATATTAAAGATACTTAGAGTTTAGCCACAGATGGTGAAGCCATATTTTTTGCTATCATTAAATATATATGTACACATAAAATCCTAGAGAAATACAGTCATTCATGCTGAAATATTGATATGCTGTCCCTGTATACATCCTGGCTAATCATACTGTTAAGAGAAATTAAGGTATTAAGGATACATATTATTCTTAAGTAGTTTTTACTTGTAATCAAAGTGGTCTAATCAAAAGGAATAAAATATTTTTAATGGAAGCTCATTGAAAAATGTTTTATATTCTCTGATTTAAAAAATGAATTCACAACAAATACCCTCTGAATACAGTGAACTAAAAGTTATGGGAGATAATTAACTTTTTTTTTTTCAGAAGATCTAGTATTTGTTTTTTAAATGGTTTTTTAATATTTCAGTTAAGTTTAAGAAACTGAAAACTTGCAAAGGGTGGAAAACCTTAAATTAGTTCAGATTAAATAGTGACCATTACTCTAAGGGAATACTATGTCAAAGAAATGACTCTTTGTTTGGTTGGAAAAGTGATGAAAATACAAAAGTCAATAAAACTGTTAAAATAAGTCTTAGTAATTACCAAGATCAAAATCCAGTGGCTTTTTATTAAACATGAACTTTTGTTCTGCCTTCTGCAATACGTAAATAGTGCTGACAATTGGTTTGGGAGGCACTTGCTACAATAAAATGTAATTGTATCATGAGAGAAAGGTGACAATCAGGAGATCATGAAAAAATTACATAGTCTCACTGGTAGTTAATTAGCCATGCAAACCCTCCTCAAACAGATACTCTCTTCTATTAGGAATGATTACTATGCAGGCCTACAGATGTCAATACCACAGTCATTCAAATACTTCTTTTCCTACTAATTGAAGGTTGTAAAGCTCTGGTGCCAAGGTTTTGCTTCCAAAGAGCTAATTTATGACGAGAAGGATATTTTATGTCTTCAGTTGCAGCAGCTACAAAATTCCGCAAATCAGAACCATCTGTGCAGACCCTTGACTCACCATCTATCTAGCAGCCGATCAGTCACATTAGTTTGCATCCTGCATTCTTGGCTCACAAGCACTTGTGATGATCCAAAGTTCATCAGAAATATTAGAAATGAACAGTATCCCATCTCTAACTTCACCTGCATCAGATAAAATGCCCTCTGTACTTATGTATTTATTGCATACGGAAAGACACAAGGAAGAAAGACACTTACCGGTAACGCGCAGCAGTGTCACTAACGAGACGCAAGTTTTCAACCACCTGCTTCCTTCAAATCCTTTGGCTTTCTAAATCTTTGTTTTTAAGTACCAATTTTTTTTTAAGAGTTGAAGAGAGGGAGTCCATTGAAAGGTAGTACAGTAAAGATGTAACAACTTTCCTCAAAACATGTATCTATAGCCTGAAATACCAATATATATATAGATAGATAGATAGATAGATATAGATAGATAGATAGATAGATAGATAGATAGACAGATATTTAATATCTTCATCTTATCCAGATGTATATCATGGTCAACTGGCAATCAGAAAACATGGTACAGTGATGAAAGAAAACCCAAACAGGCAAATGAAGGCTCTTGTGAATCCAGGCCAAGTGGCCTTTGACTTTGCCCTAGCTGTACACAAAGTCACAGGTGACTGCTTCATTCTTCATCAGCAGGTAACAGGACATAGATCCCACTCTAAGAGACAACATGTCAGAAGACCTTTCAACACACTTCTTAGTGCTCCATTAGGGAAATAGGAATTAAATGGAACAAGCAAGAAACTGAGGTGTGAGACTCACCTTTAACCTAAAACAACTTCACAGAAAAGGTTCACAGATGGCAGTGGAGGGATCCTAGCGACTATGTTAGACTTACTTTTTGATGGGTTGGAGTGTAGACATTGACACTCTGTTCTTTGGTGGAAAATTCCAGTGGTCCTAATGGTATTCCACGCGGATTCAGAATTTTCTTGAGCTTTTGATAGTCTGGCTTTTCATTATAAGCTAAATTATTAACACATATCAAATACTGGGCAAGTTCACCTGTGAAATATCAAAGTTTTAAGATTCCATTCACAATTAGCAAGAATTATCAACATTCCATAACCTTAATAATCTATTATCGTTATTCCTTTAACATATCCACAGGTATCCCGAAAGAAGTAAAAACTAAACAATTCAATATAAATATCATTTCTTTTACAATCTGACAAAAATAAGAGAAACTGGTAATCTTTTCAACATAGCTTTGTTGATATCTTTACAATTAACTAATTTACGAATGGAAACATAGTTTAGCAATTACAGTTACTACTTTTGATTTATGCGGTGCAGCTACTAAAGACTACACAAAAATTACAATAGATCAAATGTGCTTCTGACTTTTTATGTACAACGAACTTTCAAATAGGTAAAAGCAAATGCTTCAAAGGAAAAAAAAATCATTGAAAACTTTACCTCTTTCATTTTGTGATTAGAAGGGAAAATTTAAAAATGACCTTGAACCCCATGGTTTCAGCCACGACTGACCGCAGCAGCATGCAGGAAGCCCCCTTGGGTCTTTCACACTTAGTGGGCCTATGGGGGCATTTGTGGTATTCTTGGTTTTAGTTCAGTGGGGCTGACTTGTCACCTTTTATTTTCTTTCTAATGTCAAAGTATATTTTACTTCACTAGAGCTATGTGACCCCTCCTCCCAACTTTGGTTGATTTGTTATTTACTACATTCAGGGTTGGACGGAACTCAGGGCCGCACATGCGCTAAGCACTCACTCTGCCACCTAGCTTCTCCAGCCTGTCCCACCCAGCTTTTAAACAGCAGTAAAATTAATAACCAAGTGTTACAACCATGGTTGCGGTAAAACGTTTATGCTTTGCATTTTTGTTTCAGTGAGGAAAATTTTGGATAGAAGTAATAACAGTGTATCCTGCTTAAACACTGGCAAGCTTCATTCATTCATAGCAATGTTCATATATGCCTTTCCCCTTCAAAATCTTACTCTGACTCAAATGAGTACTTCTTACTTTCTCACTTAGCTGGTTCTCTTCCAGGGCAGGAAGGTCTCAGAGGCTTCCTGAGCTGCAGGGGAGACTTCCTAATGACCCTCCATTGCCTCCAGCTTCCCTCCATTTAAGGAGAGACATGCAGAAAGAATGGGCTTCACTCTCTAGACAGGACGTTTCCAAAAGCAATAGTCTACCTGTTGGCCTTTTGTTTCATGCATACGCATGTGAGTGGGGAGGGGGATGTGTACGTGAGTGCAGGTGTCCCTGGAGGCCAGAGGCATCAAGATGCATCAGGGCTGGACGTACAGGCAGTCAGCTGTGAGTGCCTGGCATGAGCGCTGGGAACCAAACTCTATAAGAGAGCCATCCTTCCAGCCCTCTAGAGTTATTACTTAATACCTCAGAGTTTGAAGCATTTTTTAGAAATGAAGAGCTAACAGAGTTTAAAATGAGAGCTCATGGCTCTGGGCTTTTCTCCTGGACATTACAACAATTATGAAGCCTATCTTTTTCTTCTCTAACTTAAAACATTAATGTTAAACTATTATCCAGCATTCGATCAATGAGACTTCTGTTATCTACCATGTGCTGCTGGTTTATCATATATTTTAAACTGTGCTTCCTGGAGTCCTTCGAAGACCATCTAATTCCTCAAGGAGTAGTCAAAAAGCAAAATGACTTTTAATGCTCTCTACCATTTTCATAGACATTCTGCTGTTTTTTTAGTCTTGCAAAAGCTGATAAGCCAAGCTTGGTACAAAGTACAATCCTATTCAGCAGAGTGTCTCAAATGGAGAAGAGTGTTGTCTGTCAGGAACAAACCCCAATCCTAAGACAATGGCAAACTCCTGGCACACCACCAACTGAGAGTAACTGTGCCCAAAGCCTTACAGGACTGAGGTTGGGAAGATGAGGTACCTACCAGTGAGGCAGAGGAGACAGCAAGGAAAATAATTAACTCCTGGATCCTTTATCATAACCCCAAAGCTTGGAGTACTGTGATGGAGAACTGGTAGAAACATTAGACTTACAAGGTCTGGATTTACTCTATGAAATAGTTTTTAACTTACTAGTGTATTTCCAGGGTTATGAAACAAAAAGCACTGAGCAGTATGAACATGTTCTTGAATCATCTGCTGTTCAAGTCAGTGCATGTGAAGCATCATTTACCACCATTTCAAGAAATAAAACCTTCTGAAGCGCTACACTGATGGACATGCATGTTGCAAACATCCTGGTTGCTTTCATTTAAAGCCGTTTTAGGAATAAGTGTTTTGTAAATCAGTTTGCTTTCGTGACTGTGCTTCTTCTGCAGCCTCCTAAGAAAATGTCACTGACAAATTGTGCTCCAGGAATAGGAGTCTGTGTTTCCAAAGGAACGTCATAGACTCAAACTACTGATATGAGAAAGGAATCAGGCGTGCCTCTCAGCTAGGTTTCTCATGAGCCTCAGATTCTAACTTATCAAACAACAGAATTATCACAGGACAGAGACTGGTCCACAGACATCCATGCTGTACCATCCAGGGCATCCAGGCTTTTTTGTCTATCTGAACTAAACAGTTACCTTTTGTGCAAAAGGAACAGAAAGCTAAGGGAGACATACAACCTAAAAAGGAAGTGGCCTCCCCTTTCCACACTGCTTTCTATGACCCCGAGTAAAATGTGCACTATATACCCTGGTGTAAATATCACCAAGATCAGACAAACAGCAATACTGTCAGTTTTGTTTCTTCTTTAACAAACAAAACCACCAACAAATGCTTTCAATTTTCAGTTTACGTTCACAAATGAGAATCCCTCTTCTTTGGTTCCCTCCACTGGAAGAAAAATATCTCAGAAACAGAAAGATAGACGGCTCCCACTGGGGTACTCTATGGAGCTTAGAGAAAGGAGGGAGAGCGGATTCGGACTGTTCCTTGTGGTTTCCTTCACAAATGACAATTTGGCTTTTAGTCAAAGACAGGCTGTGAATGTATGTTTAGGATGAATTCTATCTAATTTTCAACTCTCAAATGAACACCGACGCTATCTCACCTGTACTAGAGGGTCAGTATAGGTCCCCACTCTCACAAGTCAGCAAAAGGCTGACCTCCAGATTGCCTAGTGTCAGCAGAGAAAAGATTCTCTTTACTGATCTGTACCTGGAAAAAGAAAAGCCCCATGTCAGGGCTGGCTGGGTCTTTTTTGAAAGACAAACTAACTCAATTCTCAAGTTAGTACTGAATGAGTCAGACATGCATATATAAGTGACAGAAATGGGAATTCCAAGTTGATTTACTATTCATACTCATAATGATGTCAAGGAATTCTAAAAAGTTCTGTCTGAACTTGAAGAAGAAAATCATGTCTAAAATGTGCCTCTAAATCGCAAATCACATGACTTTTCTAATTGAAAGCTTTTGCTGATTTATCCAAAAAATGTAGTCCAGGTCTAAACACCACTCAAGTGTTTAATGATCAGGTTTTTTTTTTTTTTTCTTTTTTAAATTACTGACTTAAAAGTAGCATTTCTGTAAGTCAATTTTATCTTCTTTCAACAATATATGAAAAGACAACAGCAGAAAATCTAAATTCTAAAAATACCAGTTACAATGGATGGACCGACTTGTGCATGATTCCCAAAGTATAAATTGTAAAAAGAAAATAAACACAGAAAAGCCAGGAACAGAGCCTCTGGAACTCCGCCTCTTCTGTCCTAATGTCAAAGAGAATTTAAACCTATTCTTTGCAAACTATCTGTGACCCTGAAAGTTTCCTTCTACTCTGTGGGGACAGGAGTGGGTGAGGTACCCTGAAAAATGTGATGGCCTGTGGAGAGAGAGATAAGGTTGTTTGACTTACAGCAACTGCTTCCAGGAGGAGCCCACGTAAGCACCGACTCGGGGAGCTCATCCAACAGACTAGAGCAAAACAGAACAACAGCACACAGTGAGTGCCTTCAGTCCTGTGTCTCACTGCTCCAGCCTGAAAACGAAACACTGACTCTGAGCTGATAAGACACCAAAACTGTAATGGATGGGGGACCTTTCCTTGCTTCTGACTGGCCAGTGTTATGCGGTTTCCTTAAAAACAACAATAAAAAATGCATGTAAGGGGCTGGAGAGACGGCTCCATGGTTAAGAATGCCTGTTACTCTTCTGGAGGACCCAAGTTCAGCTCCCAGCACCAACATCAGGTTGTAACTCCAGCCAGAGTCTGGCTTCAGAGGGCATCTGAACACAACTGCCATATACTCACAGACACACACACACACATACATACATATACATTTTTAAAAGGTAAATCTTTAAGAAAATTCACATAAAAATTCTATCTAGATTATACGGCCATTTTTCTCATGTATATGCCGGTGTGAATCCAAGTAAAATGGTCACACCTCTAATGCCAGCATGTGGAGGGCTAAGGCAGGAGGATCATGAGTTTGAAGCCACCCTGAGCTGCATATGAGACTGTAAAAAAAATAAAAATGAAACAAATGGATTTTAAGATTGATGTATATGGATATGCTACTCTTTTGTACTTTTTCATTGCAATTTGTTTCACTCAAGACTCCACTGTCATTCTAACTGTGATATTCTGTCCATGGATAAGCAGGATTATCTTGGAGCATTAGAGAAGGTGGCTAGCTGTGCCACACCTTGTTGACTTTTTCTTAGGCTTCACCAGGGAGGAAACTGTAAAGCAGTAACAATTTTGTTGGAATACTGACCTGGTTCTTATGAACAGAAATCTAGGTGATAAAAATGTGAATGTAGAATACGACAAATGTTCATGTGGCTGTAAGACTATTTCATATAAATAGTTCATATAAAATTTGTTTATTTCTACCTTAAGAAAATAAAACATATTTCTTCTGAAAGAGAAAGGTGAACAAGCTGTTCTCACCTGAAAACTGTAAGCCCTGTTTCTCTCACGTCACACCTGTACCTAGCACAGTTGACATCATTCACACCAAGCTCAGGCTACTTCCGTACCCTCATACAACACTAATTTGAAAATAGTCTACCTGGCAAACATTACCACCTAGAATTGAAATGCTAGAAAACACCCTGTTAGGAACAGATATTTCACTTTATGTTGTGCATTTTTACTCAAGCATAGGTGATTTTATGGGTGTTATCTTAATGGAGTCTGGATTCTATGTCTGTTCATGAGTTTTACTCATTTTTTAGCAATTTTCATACAATATATTTAGTGGTATTTAGATCCCCTCTGCATCCCTTACTCTAATTCTCAAAATTTGCTTTGCTTGTCATGATGGCTGAGTGGTAATCTTGCCTGGGATATCCACTCCCTCTCAGGCCCTCAGACCTGCTGCAGAAGGAGCAGAACATTTGAGAATTCTTACTTGGTTTTAGCCATCTGGACAGCCACAGGGTCCTTCAGGTTCTGTTCCCAGGGCAGTTTTCCACATAACCACCGCAGCATGCAGTAACCCAGGATCTCAACATCACTTCTTCTGGACGGAGCTACAGGGTCAGTGTTAGGGGAGAAAGAGAGGGGATAAGCAGGTTTCTTGAGAAACAGAGAAATCTTTGAGTGAGCTGCTATTGATGAAATATGAAAAAGTCAAATGGGCGAAGTGTTTTGTTTATTCAGCTGGAGTGAAATTTCACCACCAGGCCTTGGCCTCAGTCCACAGACAGGCCAGGACTTGTCGCTGCTGAAAGTGAAGGTCAGTCTCCTCACCTCCTCCAACTTCATCTCTCCTTAGTCCAGCCTGTCACATGAACTTGATCCCATGGCCTCTGACATGATCCAGACAACCCATAACCCGGCACCAACACTTTCTCAAAGAGCCAAGCAGTAAAACAAAGAAATAAATGTCTGCAGCTAAATTGCTAACACATGTTCCAGGAAGTCCACGGGGTCTGCCTTGGTCGTGCAGAGACCCTCTGAGCGCAGACTAAACACTGACGGCCCTTCCTGTTCTGTCACGCTGGTGGTCGCATTTGAAGCTAGAAGAACATGACAAAACTGCCATCTAGTGTGCAGTCTTAAAAACCAGGTCTGGGAGACCTCCAGTTACAGGAAGTGCGGTAACAGGGCACAGTCCTAAAGCGCTACACAGATTACCTTGAGACACAGGCAGCTCTGTGCTAAATTTCTAGGCCCAAATCCTGAAAAGAAGATTCAACGATGAGGCAACCACAGGTGGGGGGGGGGGGGGCACGGTTGTGGGGAAGTGAATTCAGAGGTCAAGTAGAGGTTTTCAAAATTTAAGATGACTTTTCATACAATGCATTAAAAGAACATGCTCAGACCCCTGCAAATACCATTTATATCAAACTGTTAAATGCTGAGGACTAATTCCATCACAATTTTCTATATTCTTCTCAAGTGCCTTTTAGTAAGATAAACAAAGAGACCTAAGAAACAAACATAACTGAAACTTGTTAACAAGTCACTGAATTAATGAAGAAAACATGAATAAATACCTATAAAACAAATTCATTTTTAAAACCATTCCAAACTGTTATAAAACAATAGGCTGGTATTTATATACAGTCCACCACTTGAATGTTCATCGATGCAGGGGTATATAATCTCCTAAGAACAATCTGTGGCTGTTAAACTTGCTGTAAACAGGTATCCTATTTTATTGCCTTTCATTACGTAAACTCTGAGAAGTCACTCAGTGAACTTAGTTTTTAATTTATGAAATCATCAGCTAAGAACAATGCTGCTAGCCCATCACAACTGCTCTGGGTGATCATACATAAGTTATTATAAAAGCAGAAGACAAGATTAGCTCTTAAAACATACTCCATCTTAACTGCTATTAGAGTATTGGATTATTAAAGGCCCTTCAATCCAGTAGAAGGCTAGTCTCATGGGTGCCGTTTATTTTCTGCACAAGCTTCAACAATGTCCTAATGCAAGTCTTGGCTCTGGTGTTAAAATAAAAACACAATCTCTACCATACTGTTCTGCAGTGAGTTCTTCAGTAATAAATCTCCCATTAATAATGAAATGGTTCCATTTGTGCAGATGTGTGCACAAGTCTCTTTTCCATTATGGCAATTCCCGATTACCACCATTTAAAAAAATTCACATCTTTAATGCTCAAAAAATGGTATTCTAGCACCTGTTTGGATGACATGGGCTACACGCAGGAGGAAGACAAACAATAGGAATTAAAATGGAATGAACCTTTCTAGCAACTTTCCCCACCCCCAACCGAGGGGTTTAATTGACATGAAACAGTAAGTAATGTCAAGTCACTTAGATGTCTGAAACCAATATTTCATAAACAGGTCTTCACATAAAATAGTCCTTTGAGAGTTGCATTTACTTCACTATTATAGTTTGGTCTTATCTAATTAAAATATATTATCAAATTTTCAGTCTTTTCTCATATATTCTATATTAATAGGTATAGATAAGTAAACATTTTACCACTGTTCCCACAAAACCTTATAAAAATACCCAAAGTTCTAAAAACAAAAACAATAGTCATGTTTTCCTGCCCTTAACGTGTAAGCTAAAGCGATAAAGTTACTGAATGCATCTCCTTCCGAAATTCCCTCCCAGAAAGACAAAGGCCTGACTTTTTTTATAGGCAAGTTAAACTCTTTGACTCTACAATGATCGTGTCTACTTCCAACTTACAGAGAGCAGCAACTGTAATATTTGCTAATACAAAAAACAGAAGTCAGGAAGACCTAACTGGAATCTGTGTGAACCATTTATTACAGAACTGACTAGAGTTGAAGAAGGCATCTAACATCTAACTAGAAAAAAGAAACACTCCCCGGGAACTGAAAGTGTAGTTCAGCGACAGAACACATGCTTCCCACATGCAAGAGCCTTGGCTTCATCACCAGCACAAAAAAGTAATTCAATTAAAAACTTCTAATCTGAAAGCTGCGTGTTTCACTATACATTTTTTCAAACTCTTAAAAATATTACCTGAAGTGGGAAACAAAACATGTCTGGACTAGGAATCCACACAGGAAGATTGCCAGCCCTACCATTATTACATGTGCAGCTTGAAATTCAGTGATGCCAGACAGTCTATTTCCTTTAATATATCTGCATTTATTTGAAGAGACAACCTATTATGGGTTGTTTTCTCTTTGAAGTCATATATTTGCATAATTTATTATAATGCATGTCTTTCAGTTGCATTTGAAAATTAATTTCATTGTGAGTCCTGCCCCACAATTCCAACTTTCACTGATTAGAAATGTAGCAGAATTTTATTATCCACATTTTTCCTCTGAAGTTTCTTAAATTAGTTTCCAAATTTTAGTTAGCATCAATTTTATTGTGCTTACTAGCATGGAGTAAGGTAAACTACCTTTCTCTCTGAGAGTGTGTTGCTTGCAATTGTTCAACATTTCAAAATGATAAAGCATTGCCAAGTATAACAATAATAAAAAATAGGCACAGGTGGCAACTTAACTTCTGTTTCAGAAAAAAAAAAAGAGTTCCAAAAATAGCTGACACTAGAATGCATAATTAAAATACAAACAACCACCGTGATTTATGGAGTGCTGCTACTGGATCAAGTCTACCTGCTTTACTGTTACTTTTTAATCATTCCAACGGTCTAACTGTTAATAGCCATATTGAACACAAGAAAATAGAGGCTGGAAGGGTTTAATAACTCACTCGGTATCACAGAGCGAAATGGACAGAGCTCAACACTGAAGCCAAGCCTTTCAGAGTGAACCTGGTTCATGCTCAGTCCATTTATTGCTTCTCCATCACCAGTTTTAACATCAGCCAATCGACACAATCTCACTCCTTTTATATTAAGGAAGTTACCAAGATAAACTAAAGGACATATGAGCACAAAGTTACTTGTTTCTGCAGTGCATATACAAGCAGCAGGCCTACAGGCTAAGCAGAAACCCTGATACAATCTTTCCTGCAACCATCTGTTCATGAAGGCTTCTTTCAAGTCACTTCATTGTGATGGAGTCTCTAGTAGAAATGTTCATAAGGTGTTAATGGTCTTCCCTAAAAGTCACATTAGAGAATTATCCATCACTCTAAAGATAAACTCAAGTAACTCACTGAACTCAGTTCGTCAAAGATAAAGAAAGAGAAGAAAAAGAAAGTTTAAGTGTTAACCACAATGGATCTCATTATTATAGGTATGCTTTCTATTTAGTTTTATTTCCTATATATTATGGGTACCACACAGGGTTTGATAGGAAATATAGCAGTTTGAAAACAATCACTTCGAGCAGACAAGGTGCCAATACCTAAAATATTACTATATGTGGCAGAAATGAGGAGAAAGTGGAAAACTCTGAACAAGAGGCTCGCCTGACAGGAGATGATGACTAGAAGCAGAAAAAAATTATAATTTGTTCTTGATTATATGACTGGTGTAACTATATAACTGAAAATTTTGTCAACTGTAACTGATGTACAAAGAGTTAGAAAATATCCGGGTGGCCCCCTGGCATGGTTTGAATATGGAATGTCCCCGCAGGGTCTCCTACTGGGAACTTGGTTGAGCTTCTGGGAGGTGGCTGGATCCTGAGGGCTTTCCCCTGGTCACAGGATTAATCCTTTAATGAATTCAGAATATAATGGTGTCACTGGAAGGAACTGAAAAACAGGAAGCAGGCTGGAGTTGGGGGAAGTAAGTCACTAGGGACATATTCTTTGGGGCTGTGCCACCAGCTCCTCCTTGCTTGGCTCCCCTTTCTCTGCCTCCTGTAGGCCATGCTGAGTCCTTCCCCCACCTGCCCCCACTTCCACAAAGTTCTACTTCATCATGAGTTCAGAGTGAATGAAACCAAAGACTGCAGACTGAGACCTCAGAAACAGTGAGCCAAGAGAAGCCTACCTCCCAGCCCAGTGGTTTCATCAGGTATTTTGTCATAGACATGCAAAGTCCAACTTGCTATAATCTGCTATAATTTCTAAAAGGGTAGTAAGAAAGTGAAACGCAATGGATCAAATATAAAATATTAAACCTAGTATCTGGGGGGTTTTGTTTTTTATTTTGTTTTTTACCTTTTGCAGTCTAAGCCCTGGGAATTTTTGTGAGATATTAGTGTACAGAGATTAGGAAAAGTTATTTAACAAAGATACCTTACATTTGGACATTGTACAGTTCATCTACATATAATTATTTATTTATTTATTAGTTTTTTGAAAGACGGTCTCACTACGTAATGTAGCACTGGCTAGCTTGGAACTCACTATGTAGTCCAGTCTGGCACTGAACTCACAGATGGTAGCTTGCTTCTGTATCTGGAGTGCTGGGATTAAAGTCATGTACCACCATGCCCAGCATAGGACATCATATATTCTTGATCAAACTGTTCAATTAAAAAGCCAAGAAATACCACAACCTTAAGTCAGGTCTAAAGGGTTTGCCTTTTTGGGTTTGTTTTTGTTTTTTGTTTATTGTTTGTTTTTAATAAAAGGCTAGTGAGATGGCTCAGAGGGTGAGGCCTGAGGACTTGAGTTTCATCCCAGACCCACAAGGTAGATGTGGAGAACCAATACCCTCCAACACGTGTGCACAGTGGCATGCAGTCCTCCCTTACAAAAGAGATGGGGCTTTGAAACTCAAATGTGAAAAAAAGAGAGTATAGGCCACATGGAAGCAAAGCCTTCATTGCCATTTACACATCAGTAAAAGGCTATGTACAGCAGCCAAATCTGTCTAAAGATAAGAAACTAACAGTACATTTTCCTGACTCCTGAGGAAGTGCGGAGCCTATCAATAACTGTGGCGTACCTTAATATCTGAGAGTAAGAAAATGTGTTCTGTCTTTGAACTGGTTTGAGGAAACAAGTATCATGTAACCCATGCACTTCCCCAGCTCAGCAGCCGAAAACACACTCTTGGTTTACTCATACAGACTCAATGAGCTGGAATGCTGATGTGGAATGAGACAAGGCTGGAACAACTAAGCCTGAGCTGCACAGACTGCAGCACTTGGCAAAATTTTAAAGAGTATACAATAGCTTTCTTTGACACTGGATGTATTACATAAACAAATGGACATTTAAAACACAATTTAGATATCATATTTATGGTTATCAATGATGTCAAATTAAAACAGGTATTATACACTCAATGCCCAGGTCTGAAGTATTTTAAAAAAGCTCAATATGTTAAATGCAGTACATCTCTAGAGAAATTAGGTATTGACTGCATGCCTCAGTGAGTAGAAAAATCTACAAAAATCCATATCACACATTGATCCAAATATTGCTTCTTAACATTACTAAGAATGTAACAAATTTTAAAGTAGTGTATTTGACACAGATATAATTCTCTTTAATTATCTTGCAGTAAGAACAAAGTATGTCTGTGTTTATACGTGCTAGTTTTATGGAGTGAAAAATTAATAATGAAGAACATACCTTACTCAAATTTTATAATAAATGAAGCAATTCAGCCACTAGGAAGTACCTTAGGTTACACAAGACAACTGAGTTTGGGACAATCAATGCAATGCTTAAAAGACACATAGATCCATAGGACTTCCAGGATAATATCTTTCTATGCACCCTTTATCCATCCACTTCTGTATGTCTCTGTGAATGTGTTTGGTTTATAATAAGCTACTTATGAGAGAGGAGAAAAAGGGCTTTTCTTTCTTTCCTTTTCAGCCACACTCCCTTTACATGAAGTTGAGTAAGAAAATACTTGGGTGAGTGGGCTAAATGGCACCTTGAACAAATCCCTTTGAAACTAAGCTGTGTCGTCAGTTTCTGAAATACCACCATAAAAAGTGTTGCCTGGCCACACACAGGCACACTTGCCTCACGGAAGCACTTCAGAAACTCTAAGTTCTGTTTGATAGCAATAACTCTTTTCTTGGCTCTTTATGCTATCTTTTGCATTCTTTCTTTGGCATTTATTTGATCTTATACCTGGACTGGAAAAGGAGAAGACTTTGCTGATATTAAACATCACAGTGACTATATTTTAAATAGTAAATGTATTCATGAATCTGATTTTCTTCATTTGCTTATAAGGATTTATTGTCCTGCTTATTCCAGTTTCTAAATATGGCTAAACAATTATTCAATAGTTTAAAACAAAACCCTAAGCTGAAATGCTTTGTTTTGGAAAATTCAATGGAAAACATTAGGGATAAACAGTGTTCACACATTTGAGGTTATAAAATCTTCCATTTTTATACTAGACAGAAGCTACATGTTAAAATTTTGGCAAATACATGTCTATACATGTCTTTGGCAAATACAGTAGACAATAGGTAAAATGCAGGAAAAGAATGCACTGTTCTGTAGATAAGCTGGTCCACCTATGCTATAATGAATCCTCACTCTAGCACAAAATTTTCCTGCAAATTCCAACATATTCCATCTAGGTTCTTTCCTGAATATTTCTTTCAGGATGCAATACTATCCTTCTATGATCAATTTCAGTTCAGTTTTTCCCCAAACACCTTGAGTAGTAAAATCTACTGAGTTGTGAACATATATTATGATTTAAGGGAGAAAAAGTTGACTTTGAGTACAGAATATAATTTTGTTTAAATATTTCATGAAGACAGTCCAATGAAAACAAGAATTAGCTACTGGGGACTTTCAGAAATCTTGCTGTCCAAGCTCAGGCCAGAGCAACACTTAAGAGCGCTGCTGCCCCTCCCACAGTTACAGCTGTGTCTTGATCACTTTCGTACTTCAAACTGATCAGTGTCAGTGGATTGGTAACAAAGCTGGATCAATGCTTCAGAATTTGTGTAATGGATTTCCAGGTGTTGCATGTGGTAAAGAGTGTTTCTGGGAGTCTGAGAATCCTATTAGACTTCAAGAAAGAAATCTGGAAAAAAATTCTTTCATTCACTGAGAATAAAGGAACTTAAAGTTAAAAAATCACCATTGGGCTTGAGAGCTGTGTCATGGGTTAGGAGCATGGACTGCTCTTCCAGAGGACCCAAGTTCAATTCCCAGAACAACATCAAGCAGCTTCTACTTGCCTATAACTCTTAGCTTTTGGGGGTTACACACCTCTAGCCTTCTGCAAGTACCTTCACTCACATGCACAGACTGACAAAGACACACACATACACAAATTTTTAAAAATTAAATAGACAGCAATAAGAAAACACTAACAACCAGTATTACCTGATTTTTAAATTTTTAAAATTTTAACAACCAGTGGACGTGATTTTTAAATTTTTAAAAATTCTAAATTAAAAATTTTAAATTTTTAAATTTAATCAAAGCCCTATCACATTTTCCCATGAAGTGTTCATTACTTCATTAACAGAGTAAATGATGAAAAATTATACTTCACTAAATTTCTGAGTGACCATTACTTTTCTAAGAAAACTGTATTGGCAAACACATAATGATTGCTTTTGCTTTGTTCCAGAGTATAAAAGCTAATTTCCATTTCAGAAACATAACCTAAAATTCTTCCAGAGGAGAGGATGCACCAACACAGTGGTTCCACTTTCTCCACGGCCTACCTTAAACTGCTGTGGCTTTTAATTGCTTTGGAAAATGATCAGAACCCTCTGCATTACATGGTCAATGGTCCTTTTAATAGAAAAGGCAATAATATACAGTTGTTTGCACCAACTAAAATTCGTTAGAAAGTATCAGTTTAGGGTAACAGTTCAAGAACCATTAACAAGTGCAAATGTCTAACTGCCTTTTAGTAAAAATGCGCTCCTTTCAAGACTGCTTCAAATTATTTGTTTTCCTTACCATATTTGACAGTACGTTTAGAAACAAAGTTTGCAAAGAATATAATTTTGAAAGCCAAAGTTTTTTAATAATAACCATTTTTTTTCACTAGCATAGCATTAGAATTGACTTTTTGTCTTGCTGACGGAGCAACTAAGAAAGTACAGTTGCATTGGCCATATTGATTGTGAGCAAGCAGCCATCAGTGGGACTCGCACCGTATATTTTCAATATTGACCCCTACTTCCCTTTCCGTGGCTTTCTGGGTCGGCTATTGGATTTGGACTGCAGAGTAATAAACAGCTAAGGTTTAATTAATGGTAAATGAATACAAGACATAGGTTATGACTTTAACTAATTAGGGAATTGTTGAATTAAGTCTGCCTTGGAATGCAAGGCAGTACAATCAATATCCAATAAAAGGACTATGTATGTAATTTACCTGCAAATGTGTTTCCAATACCATCAAAGTGAGTTTAAATAAGTAAGATATATGAAAGGCGACTGGGGGAGATTTCCACAAGTTAACACTTTATAGTTGCAGAAGGTATCCTTATTGTGGTAGGATGGTCTCTTAAAGCTCTGGTAAGGACAAAATGCAGGGTAACTGTTCACACAGCACTTCTGCCAAATTGGATACTCACGTCAGGTCCACGAGCAAGCCTAACATACAAACTAGTGGTTTGCTGGGTAAAATGATCCTCAAGTTTTGTGCCTCTCTCACTTGCAGAGTTTAAATCTAACCAGAAAGCTACTGTTAAGTCATAATAGTCATAGCAGCAATAGCAGGAATTCACTGCTTCTCACAAAAACCTCACTGTTCAAAGTGACTATGCAAAGGTCATGTATGTGGTTTCATAACTCTTGACTCTAATCATCCCTCTGAAACAAAACATTAAACGGGCAGAAAAAAGACCTACCTACTCCTTTATGGGCATCCAAGCTGGTAAACTCTAAGGTCCCATTATGGCCCTTTTTAGGATTTTCTTGATACTGTTTGTGGTTCCCATTGGGACAGTATCTGTAGGAAAGCCCATAGTCTGCAAGATAAACCTGAAAGAGACAAACAGGAAATGAGCAATGTCTGTCCTCTGAAAATACAATCTTTATAATCAAGTCTTAAGAAACTTGTAAATAAAGAGACAGTGAGATGGCTCAGTGGGTAGACACTTGCCGCTAAGCCTAAGGATGTAAGTTCAATACCCAGGGCCCACATGACAGAGACAACCAACTCCTTCAAGTTGTCCTCTAACCTCCACATGTGCACTCTGAGATGAAAACCTCTGCTATACTGAGAGAGAGAGAGAGAGAGAGAGAGAGAGAGAGACAGAGACAGAGAGAGAGAGAGAGAATACATACGAATATACAAATGTAATAAAATTTAAAAAAAGAAGTTGTAAGTTAAAAGCAGCCCAGATCAATGTTTCATTAAACCAAACGATGCCTTAGGATGAAATATGTACAGCTGGAGCCAGAACAACTCACTTTCCAACTCAAATTCTCACTTCATCATAGGCATATCTTATTTCTGAGTTACCTCAGATTCTTAATTTTGCTCCTAAATTCCCTTCTTTCCAGGTGGCCATCTAGATGTCAGAACCACCACATCCTTTTCATCTCCATTCACACAGATGATGAGGCTCTGCCTGTCCTGTACCCTTTCCTGAAACATAAAACTATCTTAAGTAGAGAAGGCAAATGACTGCGAATACTCTGAAAATATAAGCATCGTGTCTTTTAGTAGGAAGTTTAAAAACAGTGTGTTGACTGTTAAGAGCAATGACTCAAAAACAAAACAACAGCAACAAAATGCCAAGCTCCAAACCATCATCATATTTTCTGTACTTGAGAATGGAGCAGCAGGGAGGGGTTTCTGGACTTCTGGAGTGACCTCTCACCGTTATCTGCAGAAGTCCGTCAGAACTGTAGGCAGAGTCCCAAGCAGAAACTAGATGGAAACCTGTTTCCACTTGACATTTTTATACCATGCACTCCTACCACATAAAAGTTTTAACTTTAACCTGTGTTTTTTCTCCTATCTATCTATCAATCATCTATCTATCTCTTTAAAATTTAGAAATTTGGGCAACAAATATTATAACCTGTATTTTAAAATGTAGAATCTATTGAAAGAAACAGTATTTATCTATTAGTTTCCTAAATTTTGGTTTTAGGATAGCTCAAGTACAAGGCATTTGGAACTTCACAATATAAACTGCTCACAATTTTCTTCATTTTTCGGACAACATAAATTTTCTGGACTGTGTGAAAACACATATTTCAGTCTGTCTCCAGTCACCAGATGCAAAGTAACTGACCTCTCTACTGAGCAGCTAGACACTTCAGGGTCAGGGGAGCGACTGACTCTTCCCTCCGGTGTGCCTCGTGCACGCCTGTGCATGTTCATCTCAAAGATGAAATATACTTCATTTTGCAAAGTAGATACCCAAAGGGCACATACTGATAATTCAGCAAACAGAACCGTGTTTTAATACACCAGAGCAATTTATTATTTTTACAAAAGACTTATTGAGAAGCTTTTCACAGGCAGCATTAGCTCAAAAAATAAGACCTCAGATCTTCAGGGGTAGATTCCATATAGTGCTCAGCATGTGATGTTCACTGACCTAGACCATCAAGAAATCCTAGAGGTAGGTTACGATGTTCATTTTATTCGTATGGACACGGGCTGAAAGAAGCTATAGGAATTCTGTAGTGAAACAGAGCCAGGATCCTATAACATTTAACAGGACTTTAGCACTCATAATGATATTCAAAGACAAGTTAAGCTGATAAGGGAGACTTTACTCGCAACTATTACAATAGGGCGAGTATCTGAACTTAGTTCCTAGGAAACAGAAGGCTAGGATGAGACAAAGCAGACAGTGTAGGCCAGTGGTCAAAGTTTGCTAGTAAGTTCTTAGGCTCTCACTCTGCAGAGACATCCAAACTGAACAGGGAAAATTTCTGGGTCTTTACCAAAAGACAGGCCCAATGTTCCAGGACTGAAAATAGATGGAGAAAATCTGAATCTCAGAGAGGCAAGGGAAGGAGTTACAACTGCACTTTCCTATATAAATAAGAAAAGTGAGGTCAGGAAGAAAACTGCCAAAATGTGTGAAGCGGAAGGGAACCTCAGTTATCACTGAGCCCCGGAACACACAGGTGTGCTCCCCTGCTTGGAATGCGAAGGGTGTGGGGCTCACATTTAATATCAGGAGAGAACTGAATCATACAGCAGAGAAGACACACTGGCCAGACTTCAGACAGTGAGCATTTCAGACATAAGTGATCCACAGCACATATGGTCGCAGCCTCAAGGACTAGAGAGTCAAGGAAGCAATCTGGAACGCAACACTAGCATCAGCCAACCAATGAGAAATGCGCTGGATAGTCTTCAACAGTTATAGGTGAATTCACACGATCACAAAAGGCCTCTGGACAAGAACAAAGACTCTTTTAGCAAAATGAACAAGTTTCCACCCCGACATTTAACCTCATACACAGCTTTAAAATCCACCCCAGTTTGGAATTTTAGCAACTGGTGTAGCTTATGGTTCAGAACATTTACATAGTTCTATAGCTTTTATGAGGACTAAAAGGAACAATTCTCTAAAATTCTCATGAAAAATTTTGCAGAAGCACATATCAATATTTTTGTAAGATATATAGTACAGGGTGCTACGCGAGATCGATGAGGGCAAATGTCTTTGGTGAATAAATATAAGAAGCAAGGTTAATTTATCACAGGGAAAAAAATGTTGACACATAAATTTGACGCATATCACATGAAATTGAACTAAGTAGATAATCTGTAGTTCAGAATAATTCAAAGGAAGTGGGAGAGTCTGGGAAATGTCAAACAGGGGAGGGAATACAGGAGATAACACTGCTTGAAGTTCTATTCTGTAACAATCGCTGCAGAGATGGTACTGTTGACAGACCATTTCATTAGATCCAACCAACCACCCACACCAAGCAGCACTGGTCTCATTTGACCTAGAAGGAGGCTGAGCATCCCAGTAAGACTCAAGGGCCACTTTCACTCACACTCCCCCAGCACGACAGAGCATTTGGGGTTTAAAATTCCTGAAATCATACCGAAGCGAGTGCAAGCAAAACAGGCCCGCAGGCAGTCGCAGACCAGTTCTCATTCTTATGCGTTTCCACAATAAATTTTTAGGACTGTAAAAGTATGAAAGGAAAGTGAGAGAGAGAAGAAAGGAGAGAGCAACAGAGGCCCATAAACTCATAAGATTTCTAAAATATGTACTACCTAGCTCTTATAGGAAGTTTGTACTACCTCCATATGGACTGAAATTGGATTTAGTTAAGTTTTTACCCTTCAGTTTTTGACTCAAACAACAGTTCGTAGTTTTTGCTGCAAATATACAAATATGTGCATTCCTGGCTTTGGACAGCCTGTCTCAGGAAACTCAAGATCTACATCAGAATTGGGAAAGAAGAGTGTTTGCAAGGCAATAAGACTAGCTAGCCATAGGAATATTAGGTAGCTAGTTTCTTTAATGCATTTCAAATGACCGTATATACCTTTTCTGAATGTATTATCTCTTTCTTTCCACCATAAATATAAGAGACAGCCCCATCTGCTTCCCTGGCCTTTGATTCCAGAGGTCTTTCTATTACACTTGTTAACTAACTCTTACATGTCCACATGGTACGCAGTATCTATTAGGAATGTTATATAATTCTATGAGACAGAAAAGGAAAGTACATCTCATTATCTATACTACCCTTTACCAAGACCAGCTCTAGAAGGTTCTATGGTTATAGAGAATGCCTGGGCCACCCCAGTAAGACCCCCCAGTTACACTAATGCATTCATGGACATTGAATTTAAAGTTTTTGATTGAAAAGACTATGTGGCAGCTACTGAAGGTCAATCCCACCAAGAAGGAAGTGGTTTCTCTCATGAGGAATAGAATTTGCTGACAATCTCCAGTCACTGGGCCACTGGGACTTGCAAGGGAGTTTGCAAGCCAAATCACACTAGTTTTAAGCCGTCCACAATGACTGATAATTGTGGAGAAGGTGGTAAGGCTATTTCTATCCCACTGGCACCCCCTCTGAGGGGTGGACATTGCCTTGGAGCTTCACAGGCCCACAAGCACCCAAACCTGGTTCTGCTGATCTTTCTCAAGTGTCACATGGAATTCGGCTCTGAAAGCTCCCCCACCTCATGATGCTCGCTCCCACTTGATCTTTCATCAATATTATATTCCCCTTCTCTGATAAACTTCTGGAACTCCTAATTCTCTCTCAGATATTGCCTTGCTGAGAGCCTGATTTTGGCTGCACGTCAGAAATCACAGCCTTGATTGATGAATGAAATGAAATCATCCTTCAGCGGAACCATAAAAAACACAACCCTCCTGTCCTGAGCAGGCCTGTCTCAATACTCAGTTTCCTTTGTTATCAGGCCAGAGTTGTACCCTACACTCTGCATTCTCAGTTCTACACTAAATTAAGCCTTCACTTCCCATCTCCTTTCCTGGCTGGCGCTTACATACTGTTGAACTATTTTAATTTTTTTAGTAATTTTTTCCTCCAGGAAGCAATTTGCAAGAGAATATGTTTCTTTTCCTAGAGGAGCCTAGAAGCTCACCCCGTGTTCGTCTCCACTTCCAGCCAGTCTTCCTGAATCCACAGCTATACTTCCAGGGTTCATCACTTACTTGGGAATCCAATCCTGGTGTGTGGAGTCTTTAGACCACAAGGCCATTTATTAGTGCTCACTTGAGTCTGTGTGCATTTATTATTTTAACCATGTATTAAAAAAAAAAAAAAAAAAAAAAAACTTATCTTGTCTTTTCTTTGTATTCAAAAGCTGGCCAGTCCTAGGGAAGGAGGGACCAGGACAAAGGACATACTTTACGTCAGATTCTACAGTCCTCTGCATGGGTAGGTTTAAATAGATTTTCACTGCTTTGACCTGACAATACCTGTCAATCGATCTGAGCAATGGTTATAATCAATTACAGGAAATCACAAACTTAAAAAAAAAAGAAATGAATATTTTTTAAATTTGTGCTAATGAGAGTACTAAGTGCTTTGCACTAGTCAAACCTTTCCACATTTAAACAACCCTAAAAGGAACTTATTCTAAGGTATTTTGGGGATGAGAAAACTGGATGAGTGAGGTTAATTTTCTATGCAAAATAAACTTCAAGTAGCTGGTAGAGATGGGATTTGAACTTCTATCCATCTGACTAGAAAACTGAGTTTTTCCCATGGGCCCGACAAGGGGAAAGAGCAGCAGCACGTCTGCCGATACAGGAAGAACACTTGCTTTGACAGGACAATAAACTGCTGCAAAATTTCCTATTAAAATGAGACTCCATCATGGAGACTCAGAAAGAGAAGCTGTGTTTAAGGTGGGCCTTGGAAAATACCTACATTTCCAAAGATAGTAATGGGAACGATGCAAGAAGGAAAAGCAGGGTCTGGGCCACAAGTTCTGCAGCCAGTGGAGAAGACACAGGCCAAAAGACTTGCATTTTACACAGAGCTCTGAAGGCTGTGCTAACAGACTCAGACCCGAGTCACCGAAAGGCTCTAGCAAGGAATCACTCTCAGCACTGGCGACAGGCTAAGCAGGAAATGGATGCGAAGTCAGCAAAAGGCGATGGGAGGTAGACTAGGGCACAGAGAACAGGGTTAGCTGTTGTTAGGATCTAGAGGAAGGACTCAGAGACATTGCTGAATGGCTGAATAGAAGATTCAATCAATTAGGAGGGTGCCAGGAGGAAAGGAGGAGATTTGGAAAGAAAATAATCAAACTAAATAATTGGTATTACACACTTCAATCCCAGCATCTCGGTTCTGCACTTCTATGGAGGAATGCGGGACAGACTAGCAGTTAGTGGACAAAAGGTGTAGGATGTCCCTCACCCAGGGAGAAATCCTCCTGCTATCAAGGAATGAGGAACCTTGAGTACAGAAGAGTGAGGCCAGTGTCAAAGAAAGTAAAACTGTCAATGCTGGAGTCTAAGGATGTGGCAGAGAACAGGAGAACAGAATCAGATTTCCTTGATTTGAGGCAGCTCCACCTCGTTTCCATTTTGTTCTTAGTCAAGTTCCTTTGCTTCTTTGGGCTTCTGCTTTTACATGGAAGAAATAAGTACAGCATCCCTCTCAAAGTGATATCGAAGAATTAAATGACTGAAACATGCAACAGTCTTTATCTTCCAACACAGAGTGAGCACTTCGAAATAAGTAGGAAAAAGTATTGAAACAGAACATACACTGCATTTCACTATTCTGAAGGATTTTTATAGAATAACGGAAGATTAGGCGATCTTTTGTTGTTTGTATGACAATCATATAAACATGTTTCTAGCTGTTCCTTCTGAGTGCCACTCTCCTCTCCTGAGTTCTAGAAGCGTGGGCATTCCTCCACCTGGCCTGGTGATGGTACTCTCAGGTCTCTTCACATCAGTTTCTGTCTTTATAAGGACACAGATCAGGCTGGATTAGGGTCCTCCCTACTGAACTCTTAGAGCTTCTGCAAAGGCCTTATTTCCAAACACAGTCTCATTCACATGTACTAGGAATGTGAACACCATCTGCTTCTGAGGGGTCACATTCAACTCAAAGCAAGTCTCAGTCTGTTTCTCTGCAAACAAACTGACAGAGTTCTCACTATAAGAAAACACTCACAGGGTCAGGAGATGGCACTCAGTCAGTTAAGGCATTTGCTGCTAAGGCTAGCTTGATCTGAGTTTGATCCCCAGGAACCACCGGGTGATGGGAGAGAAGCAGTTCCCACAAGTTGTCCTCCAACCTCCACATCCATGCCCTGGCTCTCCCCACACACACTAAATAAATAAGAAAATAAATGCTAAAAAAATTTTAAAAGAAAGAAAGCACTCATAATTGCGATGTGAAATAGTTGCTGTACAATGGCTACATCTGTCCTGATGCTAATTTAAGACAGGTACAAATTTAATACTGAACTTCCCTTTACCACACCAGCCGCACCTGGCTGGGTATACCCATTCTTTGTGGATACAACATAATAAAATTCAATTTCTAATTACTTACTTATCACTTATTTATTGAATGCTTAATATACCCCATGCCATATGTCAGCTACTGGAAATGTCAGTCAATAAAACACAGGTGGAGGGATGACTCAGGGTTAAGACCCCTGACAGATCTGGCAGAGAACCTGGGTTCAGTTGGTTCCCAGCATCCACATGGTCGCCAACAACTATCTGTAACTCCAGGTCCAGGGGATCCAATGTCCTCTTCTGGTCTCTACATGCTTTGCACAACACAGATGCACTTACATACATGCAGGCAAAACACTCATACACATAAAATGAAAGTAAGTTTAAAACTTTAAAGACACACTGAGTTTACTTATTTACAAGCCTGGAAATTTAATTTCCGGTTGCAGATCTTCATAGCTCTGTCAGTGTCACTGACTACTGTGACAAAATGCCTGACAGAACAACCTAGAGAGTAAAGACACACCTTTTGGCTCATGGTTTCAGGGGGTTTAGCCATGTTGCAAAGTGACGGGAGGATGTGGAAGAGGCTTAAGCAAGCAGAGACTCAGAAGCCTGGTATAACCTGCAGAGACGTTGCCCTTCCCCCGCCCTTCCCCCGTGGCCAGCTCCTCAGGCAGGTCCCCACTTCTCTAAATGGTCCACTACTCTAAATGGTGCCACTAGGAGATCAGGTGTTCAAAACACCAGCCTGTAGGGTGATTCATGTTCAAACCACAAGAGCATCTGACTGCCAGTTCTAGAAAACCCCAAAGTAAAAGGAACCAGCAAGACCACACAACTACTCAGTATTCAGAAGAGGAAGTGGTGCGGGGAAATCTAATGAATTCAGTTGCACAAAAGGAAAAGGGGCTTGAAGTGCAACTGCAATTAAAATTATCCACATTTCCATCTCCTCAGAAAGTTAGGAGACAGGAAGAAGCGTAAAACTGCACTTGGCGTTAAGGAACGGAGGCTGATTTTGTTCAGCGCAGTAATGATGCAATGATAATGTGGAGAAGCGCCTTTTTTGTTGAAGATATACATATTAAATATTGGGTAAAATATCACAACACCAGTAATTTACTTTAAAAATACTTCTACCAAAAAGCAAACGATTTAAAATGTTAATTTTTAAACGAACATGGATGTATCATTCTCTGTATTTTTCAAAATAAACTTTAAATGTCTGTACCTTCCCTGTGGTGAAGTGCCATATGTGTTTCTCAGAGTCTTAACCCTGGAAACTGTTTCATAAAGTATTAAATTTAAATACAGACACTTGGGCTCTAAATTGCAGTTACCATGCTATTCTCTTAAGTGCGTTCCACCCATCACTACTCTCCAAAAACAGATGCTAATAGTCCATATTCAGAAAGCTACTCTTTTCCTATCTTGAAATGTAAATTTTAAATATGGCTCTTTAAGAATAACTTTTAATGATAGGAACACTAGTAAGCAAGCCATGCACTTGATTGCATAAAAATTTAAAAATACTTCAATAAACAAATCAGAGTTCAAAGAGACAACAGCTCTAATATATAATAAAAGTTAAATGTCAATTAAATTGGGGGCTGGTTTTATTTTCATTTGACAAATCACACCGAATGAATTCCAAAATAGCTTATGCAACTAACTAAGAAAAAAGAAAAATCTAGCTATATAGTAAGAAGGCAGAGAGACTAATGTTATTAAAAATCACATTTCCTGTGTCATATTTAAACTCAGGTGCTGACATGTCCCATCCATGGTCATCTTCTCTGACTCAGTTGGCAGTTTTAGAAAGAAACACATATAGTATTATGGGTGAGGGGCTTCACAAGCTAGTACTTCTGGTATTAATAAGGCAACAAACACTCCATCAAACCTAGCCTTGGTCAGTCAAAGCATTTCTTGAAGAGTTTTAAGAAATATGAAAACAGTTGCTATGAGGGGAAAAACAAAGCAAAAAGCAACAGTATACCTACCTGTAAAGCTTACAGTTCAGCATGGAGGAAACACAAGATAAACGAGAGCTGAGTGTTTAAAACACACTGGAGCTACAGAAGATTGCCTGAGATCAACAAACACCAGAATTGGCAAGAAAGGCTCCACGTAAGACAAGTCACACGCAGACACATGAAAAGCAAAACAGTCAGGAACAGCAGAGGGGTACCTTCAGATAGAAAGAGGATCTCTGAACAATAAACACGCGGTGCTGTTAGTCAAATGGCTTCAATTCCCTCACTGTGGACTGGGAGATACCACAGAGAGATGCTGCTCAGAGTTACCCTGAAGCGTTGCTTCTGGTAAAGTCAGTGCAAGTAAATGAAATAAAATTGACACCTACTTTTCAAAACACTAGATCAATATTCACAAGTCTGGGTTACAAGGATCAACTAGGCAGTACCATCCCATACTTTAAAATCAGGAGGGTTCCATAAACAGTGTAAAACACTGTGGTCTAAGACCTTTATATTTGGAAAACAGGGACTTGAAGTCTTGTTTTATTAAAAAATAAAACATAATGCCTATCCCATAACAAATGTTCAAAGAATTAGTTGAAATTTATTTATAATTTCCTTTCTAAAGATGCATCTCTTCTTTAAATATCTTTCTTAATAAAAATCTTTTATATATTAACTTTTACCTTAAATGATATTTTAACCAAACTACTACAAGTGAAAAATATTTCTTCTACAGACTACAATATTAACAGTAAAGCATTTCTTAGTCTTTTTTTTTTTTTAAATATAAACAATTTCTTAAAAATCATTTCTAGGGGCTGGAGACATGGCTCAGCAGGTAAAAGCACTGGCTGCTCTTGCAGAGGACCCAGGTTCGATTCCCAGCACCCATATGGCAGCTAACAATTGTCCATAACTCCAGTACCAGGGGATCTGACACCCTTTTCTGATCTCTGTGGAAACTGTACAAACATGGAGCATTTAACATACATGCAGGCCATACATTCATACACATAAAATAAAAATAACAAAGTATATGCTAAAAACAAAATAAAAATAACAAATAAAGTATATGCTTAAAACAACTCTGTTTCTAAATGGAGATAACCTGGAAAGCCAAGGTTTGCTTCAACACATGGAGAAGACTAACTACAATGCAGTATTTTCAAGAAATCAAAAACACAAAGTGTGAGCTAAGTATTTTAAGTTCATCTAGACTTAAGTATTGATGCCAAGGAATCCCATTACCTACACTGTGGCAGGGGGCAGAGCACTCAATCAAAAGATGACTGGGAAAGAGTGGCAGAATATCAGCATCGAACACGACTAATAATACATATGAAGAAAGGAGAAGTGCGGATCAATGAAGGAATATGTGAATAACACCTGTTATAAGAAGTGAGTAATGCCAGCAAGAGAGGAGTACAAGGACAAGGGGAGCAAAGCGAAAGGGGTCAGCTGACTAAACAGGCAGCACAGGGGAAATAAATGAGCATACCGGCAGCGAGACGTCCGCTGCCAGCCCCGGACCCGGAGAAAGGGAGAAAGCAAAATGGAGCAGTCAGCCGAGAGGGAACCGGCACCGAAGTCAAAGAAATCGGAAAGTCAGAAGAAACCACAAATGCAGGCTGCGATATAAATGTGAAAAACTAGAAAAAACTACTAAAAAACATGAGGAAAAACTATTAGAAACAGGACAACAACAACAAAATACCCAAACTTTCCCAACTAGGGACAAAGAGCTTAAATAACCAAGGTCCACTGAAAGAAAATATTCACAAAGAGCTCCCTCCTGGAGAAGCAGAATAGGAAAACCACAAACTTCACTATTTAGAAGTGTACTTGACATGTACCAAACAATTCAATTAAGACAAGTCAATTAGAAATAAAAGAACCGGAAAATGATTCTGCCGGTCTATGATATGAAAGTTTCCTAAGAAAACTTTAGCGAGTCATTACTAAAACCACTTGAAAAAAAGAAATTTGGAGCCAGGCATTGTGGCACATGCCGTTAATTCCAGCACTTGAGAGAGAAATGCAGATGGATCTCTGTGAAATCCAGACTGGCCCGTTCTTCATGTGGAGTTCAAGGCCAGCTATAGCTACATGGAGACTCTGTCTCAACAAAAACAAAGCAAAAAACAAACAACCCAGGAGAGAGAGAGAGAGAGAGAGAGAGAGAGAGAGAGAGAGAGAATGAAAATTTAGTGAGATGTTATGATAAATTACTATGTATGAATCAAAACTTTCATATGCAATAATTAGAAAATCGAGTGACGGTAAAAGCATACTGACAGTGATGAGAAACAGCGTAATATTTAGGTAGAAACATAGTAAGATGAGAAAAATTAATACGAGGCAAGTTTTAGAACACTCCTAAGACAAACGTAAAACTTTCCTTATTGATGAATGAACATCAGGAGGATGTCAGGCTTCACCCAAATTAATGTTAAAATTTAACAAACTCCAGTAAGAGTGCCAAATATTTTTCAATATATCTAGGTAAAAGAACATAGAAAAGAAAAGGAATCAGGAGGCAATAAGAAAAAAAGTAAGAAAAAGACAATCTATAAGAAAAGGAAGTAGAAGGAAGGGAGAGAAAGGTACAGAGGAAAGGTCAGCCCCGAGGATGCTGGACCTGCTGATGCTGAAGCAAGACAGGACCTCAGAAACGAGTGCAGCCCTGGTTGCACACATTCTGACCACAGGTGAGCCAGGATTTAAGAGCTCACAGAGAAATGATGTGACAAATGTAGCATTTGCAATGAGTGAGGAAACAAAGTGGTTTTTATTTGCTTATTGTTTAAACACATAATACAGGAAAAATTGGAAAACATGTAGAGAAAGGTAAAGTTGAGGCTGTATCTCTCTCTTCATGTAAAAGAATCAATTCTAACAAATATGAGATTTAAATTTAAAAGACATAACCATACAATAAAATTCTTGTAAAATTTTCCAGTAGGACAAGTTTGCTAACTGTAACTAACACAAAATCCATATTAAATAAAAGACTGATACATCTGTCCACATTAAAAATCTCATATGTGAAAATGAAAATGCAAAAATACAAAAGACAAATTGAAAAGCCAGGTACGGTGGCTCAGGCCTATAATCCCAGCACTTTGGAAAAGGAGACTAAAGGATTAGGAGTTCAAGCCCAGCCTCAGCTAAATAAGCAAAGTTAAAATTAGCCTAAGCTACTCATGATCACCTAGAAGCAAAAGGGCTCACAGAACTCCTATCTCAAGAACCCTTCAAAACAGGAAGTTCAATGAAATAAAGTCAATATTTAAAGTGACCTTTTGCTTTTGGGAATGAGGGTAATAATGGCTGAATTTATAACCCTAGAGCACATAACAATTATGCCCATGACTGTTTTAAACATATAGTAGAAGACTGTGATCCTTGAGAGAACCGCAAAAGTTTAGGTGAGTCCTATCAACGCCCAGGATACCCCAACTACAGCATGGAGTGGGGGCCAGTGAGGAGGCCCCAGAGCCTATGAAACATTCAGAGGTTTAGCCTATACCTTCATACATTAAGTCAGACTCAACTTTAAAATGCTAAAATCATAGAGTAGTCCTCTGACCAAAACAGAATTAAGAAGCAACGGCAGGAGCTGGAGAGGCAGTTCATAGGTAAGAGTGCACACTCTTGCAGAGGACACAAGTTTGATTCCCAGAACCCACATCAGGTGGTTTACAACAAACCACCTGTAAGTCCAGTTTCAAGGGATGGAACATCCTCTTTTGGTGTCTGTGGGCAACTGCATTCACATGTGCACACTCCATAGACACACAGACAGTCATACCCACTCACCTACCCCCAAACATGCAAACACGCACAATTTTAACAAAAAGAATCAATGGCAGATAAAAATGCAAGAACATATCTGGAAATTAAGCTTAATTCAATATAACCACAGTCAAAAAGCAAATCAAAAGGAAACTAAGAAAATAATTTGAAGTAAATAAAAACAAAATCAAAATAAACAAAGTGAGCACTCAAAAGGTCACTTTTTTCCCCAAATGAATTGGCTTGGTGCATCTTCAGAAGATTCCATAATATTAAGATATCAATTATGCCACAGCTAGCTGTGCACACCTTTATCCCAGGACTTGTAAGGCAGGGGCAGAAGGGTCTTTGTGAGATTGAGGCTGGCCTGGTCTACTCAGTGAGTTCCAGGAGGATCTTTGTGAGATTGAGGCTGGCCTGGTCTACTCAGTGAGTTCCAGGAGGATCTTTGTGAGACTGAGGCTGGCCTGGTCTACTCAGTGAGTTCCAGGAGGATCTTTGTGAGATTGAGGCTGGCCTGGTCTACTCAGTGAGTTCCAGGAGGATCTTTGTGAGACTGAGGCTGGCCTGGTCTACTCAGTGAGTTCCAGGAGGATCTTTGTGAGATTGAGGCTGGCCTGGTCTACTCAGTGAGTTCCAGGAGGATCTTTGTGAGACTGAGGCTGGCCTGGTCTACTCAGTGAGTTCCAGGAGGATCTTTGTGAGACTGAGGCTGGCCTGGTCTACTCAGTGAGTTCCAGGAGGATCTTTGTGAGACTGAGGCTGGCCTGGTCTACTCAGTGAGTTCCAGGAGGATCTTTGTGAGATTGAGGCTGGCCTGGTCTACTCAGTGAGTTCCAGGAGGATCTTTGTGAGATTGAGGCTGGCCTGGTCTACTCAGTGAGTTCCAGGAGGATCTTTGTGAGATTGAGGCTGGCCTGGTCTACTCAGTGAGTTCCAGGAGGATCTTTGTGAGACTGAGGCTGGCCTGGTCTACTCAGTGAGTTCCAGTCCAGCTGTGCAAGAGGGAGACCTTGTCTCATGAAGAACAAAAAGAAAAAAAGAAAGAAAAATGTTATCAGTTATGTCAATTACGTCAAATAAATCCATAGCATGTCACAATCCAAATCAAAATCCTAACAGGTTTTCTGATAGAAACTGACAAACTGGTTTAAAAATATCATATATGGAATTCCAAAGCAGCCAGATTCACCAAAATAAATTTGGAGGGGAAAATAAAAACGGTGAAGGGCACCACTACCTATTCTTAACACTACAGAGAGACAGCATTTAGGAGACGTAGTACTGGACCTCACACATACTTTTGGAAAGATATGAATAAGAAAATAACAACACAGGTCACCATTGCAGAAAACACCTGCACAATAAATGACTAACAACGGGTTCCTAGCTTAGAATATCAAGATGCCTAAACTCATTCAGAAGAGAAGTCCATTTAAAAACGGTCGCACTCACCAAGGAAGACACATGCGTGGCAAGAAAGCACATGCTGTTTGCTTAGTGTCCTTTGAGATGACTAATGCAAACATAAATGACATATGACTGGTGCCTATTAGAGAGACTGAATTTTAGAAAACTAATGGAACAAAGTGTGGAGGAAATGTGATTATCACACACTGCTGATGGGAACTTCATAATGGAGTAGTCACTCAAGAAGAATTTGGCAGTTTCCACAGTACATGTATATCATCATATGACCCAGCAATTCCACTCAGTTATTTACCCACCAGCCTACACAAAACCTGTACATGAATGCTTAGCTCTTGGTCTTTTTATTCGTAACTGTCAAAGCCAAATGTCCTGGGGCTGGAGAGATGGCTGGGTGGTGAGTAGGGTTTGCTGCTATTCTAGTGAATCCAAGTTCCCAGCACCCATGTGGTGACAGGGATGAGGATCCTCACAACCACCTCTAACTTAAGTTCTAAGGGGATACAACGCCCTCTACTGGCCGCTGAGGTCCCCTGCACACATAGCACAGGCACACACACATATCTGAAAATGTCCAAAACAGGTGAACTGTAAAAAAAAAAGACTGGTAGCTTCCAATAAAATACTAACCAGTAATAAAAAAAAAGAAAGACTAATCATCCAAAGTATTCTATTAAGTGAATGAAAGTAGATGCAAAAGAGGAGAGATCTCATTGCATGTGCTATGTTCCTGAGCATGCAACGCAATGATACAGCACAAAAATGACGCCAGAGGCCAAAGGCAAGAAAAGGGGACTGATTGCAGAGGGAAAGAAAGAACTTAGGTGATGAAAACACGTTCTGTAACTTCATGGTTACAGGATATGCATTTGTCAAAACACTTCAAAAAATACATTTTTAAAGAGTGAGTTTACTGTTTATAAATTATAACTCAATGAACCTAACTATGAAAAAGTAATCAAACTTTTAGAAGCTTCTGATACGTACAACCAAACTGCCATTCCATCAACTTATTCTGTATATCCCACTGCATTCTACGAGTGCCTACAACAGCTTATCAGCCTCAGTATTATCAGATTATTCTTTCAGATGTTTTCCAATTTGATATACCTTTTAAAAACACTGCCTTGGACTGCAGAGATGGCTCAGGAGTTAGAAGCACTCACTGCTCTTGCAGAGGACCTGGGTTCAATTCTCAACACCCACATAGCAGCTCACAACTGTCTATGACTCCAGTTCCAGGGGATCTGACGTCCTCTTCTGACCTCCACATGCACTGCACAATGCAGGTGCACTTATACACATGCAGGCAGTACACTCATACACATAATGTAAAATAATGACAGGTAAAATATGCTTAAAAATGCTGCCTTCTTCTGATCTCTGTATCTTTTAGTTATTAGAAAGGTGACACTTTCTCCATTTGTTTTGAGGACAGTGTTATTTCTTCTTCTTCCTGTTCTGCTTATTGAAAGTATTTGGTGCTTCCTTATTAATTTCTTACTCTTTGCTAAGTATTCTCAAATACTTATCATATATCATCTATATCTGTCATATCAGCTTTCCACATACCTACTTGTAACATAGATGTATTCAAAATTTTAATCTCTCAATATTTTTCACTGGAATTTTTTCTCCATTCTTGTATTTTTATTTCTAAGTTTCTATGCACATCAGAGGGTACGTTAACTATTAAATTTTTCTAAATTTTTAGACATTTAGTCTTTTTGACTTTACATCTGTGTTCAGACAGAGGCTACTGGTTGCACATGCTTATTTGTTATTTAAAATTAAATTAAAATTTCAGTTTCTCAGTTACATTTGCCATAATTTCACAACTGATTTTATGTTGAGAAAAGTTTTCTGCTTAACTTTGATCAATTCTGAGCAAGTTAAGTATAGACAAGTAGTTAAGTTCTATGTATCTCTAGCCCTAGACAGCCAGCCCTCCACAAGCAGCATCCCTCACAGTGGGACATTTACTATAATAAATGGACATATGGACACATCAGAATTGCCCCAAGTCCATGACAGACCGTAAGATTCATTCCCGGTGTACACCCTATGGGTCTTGACAAAGAAACAATGGTGTAGCCACCCCAGGCCACCACCAAATGTCTTTCTGTCCTTATAGTCTTGTCATCTACAGCATGTCAGATCATCATTATCCTACAGGTTGACTTTTTCATGTATGATTATGATGTGTTTAAGGTCCTCCATGTCTTTCCATGGCTCGACATATCTTTTCTGTACTGAATAATATTCTTCTGTGTAGATGTTTCCACTCATCAACAGAAGGCATTTCGGCTACTTCCAAGTATTGACTAATATGAATAAGATTCATGTGAGCATCAGTTTATAGGTTTGTTGTTTTTTTTTATAATGTGGACATAAGTTTTCAACTCATTCCAGTAAGTATGATATCATGGCAGGAGTTTTTATAGCTTCCCAAGAAACTGAGAAAGCTATCTTCCAAGATGACCGCACCACTCTGCATGCCTGCTCTTCCACATCTATTACAGCAACTGGTATCCACTGGTCACATCTCAAGATAGTAACAGCCACATCTCATCACTGATTGACACTGGATAGTATATTTCCACCACCACAGAAAGTGCTTTTGTACAAGCTTCTTTGCTTAAACCTTAACTGACTACATAGGAGAATGGAGGTGGGGAGCAGCAAACCCTTCTGCACGCGTCCATCCCTCCTCCCTGCATTTCAGTGGTGCTTTGCCTGCATCTCTTAGAATCTAGACTGCTGCTCAGCTGCTTCTTGAATGTATGCCCATTAGCAAATGACTTAACCCTTCTGGCTCTCAGTTTCCTCATCCTAATTACTCATTAATTTGGTGCAGGGATTAAATTAGATAAGCAAGGTAAGATAAATTGAAACATTCATCATGCTAAGCCCTCATTTGTAAACTCTTCTGTTTTTCACCACGTTTCACTATGGTATTTTCAGGACACGGACTGAAAGCAAGCGTTTAATGCTGTATTTACCCGATCTGGACTTGTGTAACCCAGCAGTAGATTTGCTGCTTTTATATCACCATGAACATATTCATTTTCATGTATATATTCCAGTATGTCCAACTGCAAAAAGAAACAGATAATAAAATTCATGATCAATGTGAATATTTTAAATATAGAATATGATTTGTTTTCATATTGATGATTAAAAAGTAATACATTTCACAATTAATGATTATTCTAAATAATGATAATTTCTGGTTGCTTATCCTAGAAAAATTGAATGAAATGATCTTCAAACATCAACATTTTGTCTGAACCTATGAGGGAAGGAAACTGAGATTCAACAATTCTTATTCCTATGCTACTGATAGCCAATTGACCAAACCAAAATGCATACCAGGGAACTGAGGAATAATCTCAATCACCAAGTTGACAAAAATCTAGAATCTCATGGGAGATGGGCCTCTGAGGATGCCTGTGGGGGATTATCTTGATTAGGTAAACTGAGGAAAGAGGACCTGCCCACCATGGGCAGCATCATTCCCTGGGCTGAGACAGTAGACTTCAAAAAATGAACAGAGCATTTAAAAATGTCCATCCCTGGTTCTTCACTGCTGCTGCAACATGGCCATTTAGCTTAATCTCCTGCCTCTGTGCATTCTGCCATGATGGATTATAACCTCAAACTCTGAGCCAAAGTAAACTCTTTCTCCCTTAAGTTGATTTCCCAGACTATATCAAAACAGGAAGAAAAGTAAATAAGACACAAAATTGGTACTGAAATGTGGGGCTGTTGTGTGATAAGCTTGACCACATGGTTCTTATGCCTTTGGTATTGTTTTATGGCTGGAATGCGGAAGTTTGGAACTTTGGGATAGAAAGACCTTCCATGCTGGAAGCAGAGCTTAATGGGCCGCTCTGGTGGGAGCCTGGAAGACAAAAATGCTAAGAGAAATGTGAACTGTGGGGAATGGCTCATGAGGCTTCACGGGGGAACAAAGATTCTATCAGAAATTGGGCTAGGGACCATTCACGTGTGATTTGGGCCAAACACTTGGTTTAATTATGTACATATCCTGAGAACCTGAGTGAAGTTAAATTTAAAGGCAACAGACTAAGGTCGGCCCTGAGAAAGCAACTGTAACTGTTAGATTAATACGACTCAAGAGACCACTCCTGCACTACACTGGGAAAAGAGGAAAGCTGTCTCGAGGCTGTGATTCACCCATCAGACATTCAATCTGGTGCCAATACAAAGCCTAAATGGGGGTGGGAGGAGAGTCTTTGCTCCTCAAAGGCAGCTGCTTAGGTAAGTGTTTCCCCAGTCAGTACACAGAAGCTGATACTGCTCTGGGCCAAGGGGCCAGGGCTCATCTTCTGGCAGCAGAATTCAGCAGCACTGTTCACATGAGACTTGCTTTGTCTGTGTGGCAGACCTGAAAGTGGGGGGCTACCTACAGACTTTGGAGTTCAGCCAATTTCCTCAGATAGACATGAAGTGATAGGTTTTAGTATGTTCTCTGCCAGATTTTGGTCATGGTTTGGTTCAGTCATTTCCTGGCTATGTCCCAGTTCTTCCCTTTTATATTGGAAATGTTTTTGTTTATTCCATGTCCTAATATGTTGGAATTATGTAGCTTGCCTTATGTTTTATAGAGCTCACAGTTTAAGAGACTACCTCAAGTATCAGATAAGACCTACACTTTGGATATTTAAACCGCTGGGATTGTTAAAGACTATGGCAGCTTTTGGAGGTGGATTATGCTTTGCACCATAAGATGAACATGAGTCTCAGGGACAATTTTCATTCAAACTGATGTGTTTGGGTATCAAGTTGACAAAGGGTCAAGTTGTGATGGTTAATCACAATTGTCAATTTTAAAAATCCAAAATCCCATGGAAGATGGGCCTCTGAGAATGCCTGGGGGATTATTATCTTGATTTTGTTAATCATGGTGAGAGGATCTGACCATGTGTGTGTGTGGTGGGGGGTATTCCCTGGGATGAGATCCTGTACTACATAAAAAGGAGACAGTGAGCAGAGCACAGTCATTCATCTCTCTCTGCTTCTCGACTATGCAGTGACCAGCTGCTTCATGCTTCACGCTCCTGCTGCTCTGACTTCCTGCCACAGTGGACTGTAACATCAAACCATGAGCCAGAATGAACATTTCCTCCCTTAACGTGCTTTTGTCAGGGTATTTTAGCATAGTAACAAGGAAAGTAACTTAGACTGTGGAGAAATAGTCGTGAGAACAATGGTGAAATAATGATGTCATCCATTCATCAAATAATAACTATGAATCAAATCTTAGGGACCTAGGAACAAAATATCACACCCATGAATATTCTTCTGTACAGGAACAGAAAACACTTGAACATCTTTAAAGACCTTGGGCCTTGCATGTTACCGCTCCATAAACATGTACTGGGTGGGCAGATAGATGAATAAATGGATGGAGAAATTAATTATTTTTCATATCACAACCTGACATGAGTAATTTCATTCAACTTAAAACTGGGGAAGGGAGCTGAACACACCAGAACACATAAAACAAACGCAGCACATCCACACCAGTGCTGGCGCGTCTCAGATACATGGCTTCACCGTCAGGAAAGCACATACTATCCACTTCACATTCACTGTTGCCTCCATCCTGAACTTACACTTAAAACTCCAAAGCAATCTGTACCATCATATTTACTATGAAAGTTATATATTTGGGAGTAGAAAGATGGCTCAGCAGTTAAGAGCACTGTCTTTTCTTGAGGAGGATCCAGGTTTGGTTCCCAGCATCCACATGGTGGCTAACATCATATGCAACTCCAAGTCCAGAGGATTCAAGGCCCTCTTCTGGCCTCCATGGGCACTGCATGCCCAGGTGCACTTACATACAGGCAGGCAAAACAACCATACAAATAAAATAAAAGTAAATAAATAAAAAGATAGTATATTTAGCCATAATTTGCAGTTACAGATATAACAGACAAAAGAGGGGTTACTAAAGCTATACAAGCTTTTTCTGATATTTGAAACAAAGCTTTGGAGAAAAGTTAGACTGCAGAAGCAATGTCAGTTCAGTCTGCCAGCTGCAGAGCCCATGGTTATTAATTTCAACAAAAGGTCCTCTTCTCTCAATAACTGACATTTCTAGACTATGATCATTCATTTTCTCATAATTCCACAAAAGAGCAAAACCTTATACACTGTACCAAGCAAGTCTGAAAATGAGTCATGTGAAGCAAACCATTCATTCCATCTTACCATTCGAATACCAAGTTGCAGGACAGTTGACTTTTTAAAAGGACCATTCTGGTCTGAGATCTTCTGTAAATCTGTTCCCAGTCTTTCCATCACCATAAATCTGTAACTATAAAGGGATATCAGAAGAGATCTTCCTGAAATAATTCTTGAAATTATCATTAATGAATTTGAAAGAGAAAAAACATATTTCCCACCTAATAGTTAAGAAGAATGGGTACACAATAATCTTGCCATCCCTTTGCAAAAAGATACTTTGTATTTGCATGTGTGTTGTGTCATGTGTGCACAAGGTACACGTGCCTGTCTGTGAGCTGCACACAAGAGGGTGTTGGGTCTCTCATAGCTACAGTGACAGGCATTTGCAGGACACTGGCTTGCTACATGTGGACTGACATCTGGACTTGATTTCTAATACTTGCTCAGAATGTACTCTTAACCACTGGGCCATCTCTCCATCCTCACCTATCTTTTTGTAACTCTAATTCTTTTTTTTTGTTTGGTAATCTGCTGAGTTTCTCCCAGGTCTTACCATATACACATTAGTCCACACTCTGCATCTATTGTTATAAAAATACACATGAACATTTCAGGGGTTGTTTTAAAAAAAATGTTATCTTATGGACATTGTCACTGTCCTTTTCTTCTAAAGTTATTATACAAAGTAACAGGTTTCCTTGTGGCATGCTCATACACATGTGCCCTGCAACCTCCTCTCCCACTGCCCACTCCAGTTATCCCCAGAATCCTCTTGTTGGTTCTCTTACTCCCAAAATTAGCCTTCCACATATATTCCATTATCTTCTCCTTCCCCCATCTTTTCAAGATGACTTCCTCTCCTCTCATGGTTACCCCTCTCTCTCTCCACACAGAGACACACAGACACACTCATACAGATACACACACACAAACACACACACACACACCATATATATAAATTTCAACTTGGGTTTCCAGATATTAAACATGCAGTATTTGTCAGAGTCTGGCTTACTGCACTTAATAAAATGTTTTCCTGTTCCATCCATTTTCCCACAAATGTCAATTCATATTTTTTACAACTGAACAAAATTTCATTGTGCATATGTACTAAATTTTCATTTTCCATTTATCTCTTGATAGATATCTAGGCCTCACTAGTTACTGTGCCAACTAGCAGTGTATAGCGGTTCTTCTTTCCTAATACACTTGGTGGCTACTTATTGTGGTTTCTGTATTCCACTACTTTGCTGAAAGTGTTTATCAGATGAAAGTTTTCTGGTGGAGAAACTTGGGTCTCTCTATATAGGATCAAATCTCTCTTAAACCCCCTTTTCATCTCCAATTTTATTGAGTCTTCTCTCTTGCTTAATTGGACTGAGTCTCTCAATCTTGTTTTATGGTTTGTTTTTTTCTGTTATCAAGGCTACATACTGTCCATTTAGTCTCCATTTCATTTATTTCTATCCTGATTATTATTATTTTTTTTTATCTATTACTTTGACATTTGGCTTGTTCCTGTTTTTTTCAAACACTGAGGTATCTCATTAGGTTACTTACTTAAGTGCCCTCCAATTTTAAGTATAAACACTCATAGCTATAGATGTCCCTTTGGAAATTGCTGTATCTGCATGCCCAAAGTTCTGGTCATCTGAGAGTGCACTGTCTGGTCTCTGTATCTGCATACCTTCTGTAATCTTTCTTGCAACTGACTTCTAATTTTGTTCCACTATGATCTGTTATGTATAAGAAGTTGCTTTGTTTCTTTTGTATTTAAAATCTGCTTTCTGGAATATAATGTGTTCTATTTAAAGGTTCCATAGGCTGCTGAGGAAAATGTGTATTCCATATCTGTTCTGGATGCAATATTCTCTCTCTCACTCTGTCTCTGTTTTTCTCTCTCTCTTTCTCTGTGTATGTGTGTAAGTGTAACTGATCTACGGTGTATAGTTTAACTCAGAAGTTCCTCTGTTGGTTTTTAGTTTTGACAGCCTTGTCAAAACTGAGATTAGGGTATTGAAATCACCCACTATTATTGTGTTAGGAACTATATCCTTTTATGCCAATTAGAGTTTATTTTGTGAAATTGGAAGCCTCAACATTTGCTGCATATATATTTACAACTGTTATTTATTCTTGATGAATTGCTCCATTTATTGGTATGCTGTGGTCTTTTTAAGCTTTATAATTTTGATATGAAATCTATTTATCAAACATCAAAAGAGCTACAGCAACGGCTTCCAGTTTCTATCCATTTGATAGACTTGACTTTCGTCCTTTGCCTCTAAGTCTTAGGTGTCTTTACCAGTGAGGTGTGTTTCTTGGAGACAAAAAATAGGTATATTTTTTCAATTTACTCACCTAATGTATTTTTATTAGTAACCTGAGGCCAATTACATATAAGGTTATTTCTGAATGATGTTTATGGTTCCTGCAACTGTTCTTGTTTCTGTGTCTAGTTGAATTACTATTTAGTCTTTTCTTTCTCCATTATTAGAATTAGAGATTTATTAGTGTACCATGCTAGATATGATGGACTTCTTCATAGCTCTCTGTTCCTCATCTTTTGTGCTTATTAAATTTATTCTTCCCTGTGTTCTACTTACTGAGACAGTTGTTATTCCTCCTGTGCATACAGTCATTCCTTTAAATCTTTTTAGTGTTGGTTCGGTGGTCATGAATTCTCTTAATATGTGGCCATGTAACAAGTGCTGTGACATCTACAGTGCCACACAGCAAATGCACTTGAAGTCCACAAAAGGCAACTAATGCTTCACTGATGACCATGAAACAGAAGATGTCGTAACTAATGTTCAGTGTGCCATGCAGTTAGAGATTACTTAGCATAAATGTGGAAACAGTACGTAAATGAGATAAAGCAAGGACCCAGGAAAAGGGGAAAATAGAGAAGTAAGGTTAAGTAGGTAAAAGGAAAGAGAGAGCAGGGAGAAAAACACCATCAAGAGGGAAAGATTAGAAAAAAGAAAAATCCCAACAATGAGAAAGTTCACAGATAAAATTAGGTAAATACAAGTGAACAATAAAGATGTGTTTTTAATTTTCAAGCAGTAAGACAAAATACTACTAGAAATATATTAGAAATACATTAGGAAAATATATAAAACAGAATACAAGGTGTAGACATGAAAAAAAGGATCACCCAATGATGAAAAGAGATGTATAGACAAAATTAGAAGAAAGTATGAGCAAGAATGAAAACAAAATACGACTGCTTTAAATACAATGAAACTGGGGCTGGAGAGAGGGCTTAGTGGTTAAGAGTACTTTCTGCTCTTACAGAAGACTGGAGTTCAGCTCCCAGCACCCACATGGGCAGCTCACAACTGCCTGTAAGACAGACACACCCACAGACACATACAGAGACACACAAGGACACACACACACATGTGTAAGCACATACACATAAGTAAAAATAAGGAATTTAAATACAATGAAATAAAAATGGTACTTTTAAAAAAATTAGTAAAAGATGAAGTATTAGAACAGCTTCTTTCTGGGGCCCTCAAAACTCGAGACTCCCAGTGATCTTATGGGGGAATGCTGAGTCTATGGACTTCTATCTTCGCCGTTCTGTGCTGGTGCTGAGTTTGTGTTCGCTATGTGTCTGATAGCTGCCATAGCCATCTTCATTCTAGTAGTTCCCCTTGTGTGTCCTCTTCTGATCACACTTAGCTTCATGGTCTCTGATCTAGGAAGATTCTATATAAAGTCCTTGCTGTGTCCTTCCTCAAGATGAAGATTCTCTCCTATCTTTCAGGTGAACCTTGTGATAGGTCTTTAGCAAAAGAAGGTAGGTGATGTGACAAGGTACCACTTTTAAGACTAGATTATGAGGAAAGACCATGGCTAACAGCTTGCATACACTCTCTTGTGCATATTGTCCCTCCCTCCCTCCCTCCCTACCTCCCTCCCTCCATTCCTTCTTCCCTCCCTTTTTTCCTTCGCTATGGTAAAAGTCACCATTTCCCTATAAACACTCAGGCAGAGTTCATAAGACCTTCAGCCTATGAACAGTCAGGTGTGTGGCCTTCAAAGCAGATTCTTTACTGGTAGAACCTGAGGTAACCACAGCCTGTCAGATAGCTGACTGCATTCTTTGGAAAGACAATATCCTAGAGCCATGTAGACAAGTCACCTGGAGATTTCTGACTCTCAGAAACCAAGATATTATGTTTTGGGTAAACTGTTACGAAAAAAAAGATAATAAACAGATCACATAGGCATGGTCATTTGATTATATTATTATATAATTGAGTATATAATTTGATATGATTTTCTTTTACCTTCTTCCTTTGAATTCAGTCAGACCAAATCCATAAAACAGAGGAATTCCTAAATAATCGAGTTGTTTCTGTTCTATCCACTTTCTGACTGCAAAGAAAAATTTAACAAGAAGTATGATTCATAGTTTCAAAACTGTATTTTTTACCTTTGCATAAATGCTAAAAACTAATTAGCTTATCAGAATAGTAATTAAAACTTTTAAGAAAATAAAAACTTTTAAAAACCAATGCACTTCCTAAATGGCCTCAAGTAATTTGTTATCATTGTAGTTAACACAAAAATTATCTGATTTTAAACTAAATCAGCAGTACCACCAAAGTCACTATCTTATAAAATGTGTTATTATCATTCATAACTATTTCTACACATGAAAAAAAAATCATTATATGCTAGTTAAGTTTCTAAATGCAACAAGGTATGTTGACTACAAGGTGTTAGGCTAGAGATGGCTACTCCACCTGACTACTTGTATTCCCAAATCTAAAACCATGATAGTCCAAAAAAAATCACCTGACTCTGAAGTTGCTATAAAGTAACTGTTTTGATTAAATTTAGTTTACAAAATAATTCATAATTGAATGGTCTAACCCAGTCAAACAATCATGTAATTTAGTCATTGTTTTTACTTTTCTGCCATGTGTTTCAAGCTTAAGACAGCTCTCCTGATAAAACATTCAACTTTAATGGATTCTATTTGTCACTCTGACACAGCTTCAGCAGTTAGTCAAGACTAAGGTCTTAATGTTCAGGAAGCTTATTAAAGAATGCAAAGCTAATCACTCAGACTAGAATCATCATTCTTCTTCCTAAACAGGATAAGAAGGACCCTAACTACACTAGTCCTGACGACTCCTACCAACTTCCAGTGTTTCACTTAGCCCACTGTGTCAGATGGTCCCTATAAGCTCTTCTCAGCCTCACCTCTCAGACTCCCAAGGGGTAGTTCTCAGGTACAGCAACCAGTTCCAAATGACTCCCCACCACTCACTATTTGAATATTTTCTTAAATTTCTCAGTATCAATCATTTTTGTACATTTTAATCCATTCTGCAACCGACCCTCCATTTGTGTATATATATATATATATATCTACTACCTACCTTAATGGTTTTCCATTATATCCTCCCTATCTAAATGTAGCTTTAATTTCATTCTATGATCTTTTATGCTTAGAGAACACTTCTTGATAATTCAACAAGTCAGCATGTTATATAAAGCAGTAGAAACAACTTTGACTTAAAATATATAACCCATTATGTGTGCCATATCAAGATTTGTATACCATCTGTCTTGCTTTTATATGTTATAACAGTTAACTATATCACTTTACAATAAAATTTCTTATGGAAAGAATTTTCCAGAAGGCCAGAAAAAGACCAAAATATTAACACTTGCTTTAGCAAGAACATATATGGAAGTAGCTGGCTTTGCTAATTTTACTTACTATATTCTTTTTTTGCAGCTCTCTGATAAAATTTAAGCTCTGAAAATAATGGGCCATTTTCTTGATATTCCTATGAAAGAAAATAATAATTAGTCTTACTAGGAAAAAGCTCATCCTAAACATGGAATGAACTGTAATTCAACTGTGAAAATATAAACATATGCATGTAAAATATATAATAGTTATAGAATTGTTCATCATAAAACACAGGCACCAGATTTCCACTAAAAAAATCTTAAAAAAAAAAACACAAACCACTAAATAAACTTGAAAGGTCTCATTTTAAACAACATATTGTACCACTACCCAAATATAGTCTTACATATGAAAGCTATCTTCTGGAAAGCACTTATTAAATGCACTCAGAACTTCATACATAACTATATGCCAATATACCAACTGTGTACCAACATGTACTTCATATAGACACACTGGCAAGTATTCTGGGAATTCACTCATACCTGATACCTTTATTAAATATCTACTGAATTCTACTCTGCTAGGCAGAGGGAGCACCAACAGGCTAGGACTCACTTGAAGGACCTTACCATCTGAAAGAGGGAGGGAAGGAAGGAAGGAAGGAAGGAAGGAAGGAAGGAAGGAAGGAAGGAAGGAAGGGAGGGAGGGAGGGAGGGAGGGAGGGAGGGAGGGAGGGAGGGAGGGAGGGAGGGCTGGTAGGTAAGAGAATAGATGACTTTAGAGAACAATGGTTCTTCAGTCTTAACTTGTTAATGATGTAAAACATATCGTAACATTGGGTTTATTAGTTAGTAGTTATAGAACTGAAGATAAATATTTTGACAAAAATAAAGCAGAGGGAAAAATATCAGAAACACATGAGATACAAATGTGAGAAGAAGACTTACCAGTTTTACTACATGTCTTGCATCTTTACTTGGTTTATTTGTGGGGAAAGCTACAGAAAAAAAGCACATAATTAGGACATAACAGTTGTTCCGAATTACTGAATTCCCACTATGTCATAGATCCTGTCTGAGCAGGAACACATGCCTGGGCTGACCATACCTTCCCAAGATCTTCCCAGTACAGTGGTACCACCTCCATTGTACAAAAGAAGCTACTAAGGTTGGAGAGGCTGAACAACTTTCTCAGTATGAAAAGCACAGACTGAGGTCCAGAACACAAATCTGTCTGATACCACAGCCCGTACTACTTCCATATACTACATTCAAGTATTCAGATCTAGGAAATGAACAGATGATGTCAATCACATGATCCAAGGGCAGGGGAAATTCAAAAGCTAAAATACTCACAAGGCCCTCAGTCCCCCCTCCACACACCTCTCAAAGTTATACAAACAAAACACAATTGCTGGCAGAGAGGAGAGTCTTCAAAGGAATTGCCTGCAACTTGGGCAAGTGGATCCGGGGATTTATCCCTCACATTCATGTAGGGTGGGCTTCTCAGTGGTCCAGCTCCTGAGAGTAGCCTCTCATCCATTCTCTTGTAAGTAGGTCCTCACCCTTGTTTCTGTAAGTAACCTTAATAAACTCCTTGGTCCACCAAACTAGACTTGGTTAGAAGCTTTCCTCCGGTCTATTCTTAGTGCCCTGTCTGAGGTGAACAAGATGGTTCTTGTTTTTTCAGGTCTACCAAGGAAGTTACAAAAAATAAATAGTATGTGAACACTGCTCAATAGAACCAAAGATAAACTGGCAAGGGAGAGTAGTATGGCCCCTGCAACGGGTGATAAGGCACATAGCTTGTGTGACCTTCCTGACGGCGGAGGGCCAGCAGGGTGGTCCTGACGTGGCCTCCTTTGCCCACGGGCATGGGATGGCGCATCTTGCTGCAGTAGCAGCTGCACATTCCCTGCTACGTTTGGTAAGTCGGGCCTGCGCAGTCCAAGGGATGAGAGTCCTTTAGAGGAATCCAAGGTGGAGGTCTTCCTCTATATGGGATGGAGTGGCATGACTGCTTGACGAATGGGGTCTATCACATAAGCATAGGGATGCCCCCAAACCACTGCTCCACCTGAGAACAGACTGCAGTCCTTGACAGTAGCACCAGTTGTGCAGCCTTTCCCGTGAGTGATAAAACATGCAACTGAGCCTGAATGTCAGCCCAGAACCAACAGCTCCAAGTAAGCAGGGAATGAAAATGGGAAAAAGCTAGGTGGGGGCTAGCCTCAACACAAGCCTTCAATGCGGCAGGAAGCGCGGTGGCGGTGGGAATGAAAAGCATTCCGTGAGTGTAAGGTAAAAAGAGTACAGGGCTGGGGCCCTTCCAGGAAATCAGAAAAACTTGGGCTCCTGGGGATAATCAGGCAGGGAGAAGGAAACAAGCGAGGCAAAAGTTATAGATAGCCTTCAGGTCCAACATCTAAGAAAAAAGGACAGTCCGTGACTTAGCATCAGCATGGGGCCTTAAGAACGCATCAGTACAGTAAACTAGGGGAATGCAGAGCACTTCATCTGAACTACTTGGACAGGAAAGACTTTTAAATGGTAAACAAAAGAGCCCTTCCCAGCTTGTCTCAGAAGGCAATTGAACACAGGGTGGCTGGGATCAGTTTGAGTATACTATGGAATCAAAGAAATGAAGTATAATTACTCATCCCTCCTGAGACAAAGGCTGTACAACCTGAGGCAACATAAAAGAAATAACTTCCTAATGAATGGGTTCCTATGAGCCATTTGAGGACAGGTTATTATCCATGGCTGTAGAGTGGATTGATTCTCCGAGGGAAAAGGTGGACAAACACCCCTCCCAGAGTGTTATCACCCAGGACCACCTTGAGCAGAAAGATGAGCTGGGACAGTCCTATGCCCCACCCACCCTGTCTATTGGCCTTGGATGTGAGAAGAGGAGGGGCTAAAAGTATTTAAACTGGGGGTGCCAGGAGGCCGGCCCTTTTCTCCCCTCCCCCACGGGCCATTTGGATCTATTCACCAGGAAATTGCAAGACCCCAGCCACGTGGACTTACTAATGTAACTTGCGGAGGGGAGGGTGGGTGCCCGTGTTCTGTAAGTAACCCCTTACCCATTGCTCTGTTAGTAAGCCCAAGTAAACTAGCTAGAATCTGTTTAACTGTGAGTGGAGGAATTTGTGTATTTGATGCAAGGCCTGGGGAGACTTTTTTGGGTTTCAAGGCAGGGAGAGAGAGGCAGGTTAAGTTGGTCTGCCTCTTCCAAAGAGAAATTTTAATAACAATGGCTGAGGTCCCCATGAACATCAGGGACTGGAAGACAACAGAAGATGAATAGACCTGACTAAGGATAATAAGCATGTGAGAGGCAGAGTTTGATGCCTAGTTCACTGGGCTGACAGAACTGTTAACAGGAGAGTTAAGAAAGAGACTGATGAAGCAGGGACCCAGGGACTTGTATGGGGCTTTAGTGACTGCTAAGTCACATGGGGGGGCATGATTGTAATGAGGTGGGACAGGATCTGGGACATCTCAGTGATTTATACCAGCATATAAATATATAAATAAAGCACGCTTATAGTGTGCTAATGTATACAGCAGGAGCTGACAAGGGAACACAGGAAAACAGGTCTAAGTCCTGGTTACTCAAGGCTAATGTGGCAAGGTCTATATCAAGGCAAAGTTCCTGGAAAAAAACTGACAAGAAATCAAATGCTGGGAAATACTAGTGAATGTTGGGAAAGCTTTAAAGTCTGCGTAGCAGTCGAATAAAGGTATGTAAGAAGGACTGGAAGACATAAATTATAAGAGAAAGAAGGTGAAAAAAATGAGTGTGTCTTGAGGTACGCAATAATCCTTCTTAGAGGCATACTGAAGAGTTTGGACTATTGGTCCTGCGCCGCTCCCTTTCAGCAGCCAGATGTGGCCAATGGCGAGGTAACAGTCAAGGCTGCACATCTACTCCACTGGTAGATGCAGCAGGCCACAGTATGTCTTCTATTCCCCCATGGCCTTGAGCTGGGCTAAACAGTGCAATAAAGAGTCTAAAAGAAGGTATCTTCTGTGGATAGGAAAAGATAAGGTTCAGACCATAATGTTGCTGAATCAAAATCCCCCACCAGAAGTGGGCTACCTCCCTATTAGTTGGCCAGGGAGACCCCTGAGGCTCCACAAGCCACAAAGGCTTTGCCAGTGCTATTGGTTACATGCCAGAAGTACATGGTAAGTCCATATTGCTGAAGACACTGCACACTTTATTGAAGAATGTGGAGAAATTAAAGAGCTGGAAAATCCTTCCCTACTGGCTAATTTCATACTGTGAGAAGGTGATGTATACACTGCTGGGGAAGCACTGGTACTAGTTTTTCTAAAGTGAAGAGCCTGCACACCTTACCAATATACCAGGCAAGATGTACCTCCTGGTGCAACAGTGCCACACCATAGCTTTAGATGAGATTTTAGGTTCACTCCACAGGAGGGCACTAATGGCTGAGCAAAAGCCTATGACTGGAGAAGTCAAAGCCCCAGTGGGAAAACAATTGCTACTATTTCATTAAATAGAAGATATGTGCCTATCAAACTGCCTTCTAAACATTTATGTTTACATCCATAAAATGCCATCATCTTCAGTCATGGAGGGAAACTTGTCATTGGTAGTTTTACTGTAGACTGTAACAGTCTAAGCTGCTGAGAACAAGTGACTATTGATGTAGCCTAGTGGCCTAATGCTAAGTTACAAATACAAAACAGTATTCAGGACCTATACCAATCCCTCCTAGACTCCAGGTGAATACAGGAGAGGCAGGCAGAAAAACCATAATAACCAGCGGAGGGGGCGGAGTGCACACAGCTACTCTCTCCAAATCAAAACATTCTTCCCTGGAGGGACAAAGAAGCTCTTAAGGCTCAGGAAAGGAACAAACGTACAAGGCTCAGAGACCTCAGAAAACTCACAAGACCCAGAGAGTCATAAGCTTCACCAAGCCCCTTCTTAAGGTTGCAGAAGTAACAAACAAACAATTGCTGGAGGACAGTCTTCGGTTGAGCTGCCTGAACGCTGGGCAGGGAGCTCCAGGAAGGCAGCATTTAGAAGCTGTCACTCGCTCTGGGATGTGCTTTTCAGTGAAGCAGCTGCCTCGGAGTCACCCATGTTCTTAGAAGTGACTGCAGTGAACTCAATGGTCCATCAAGCCACAATGGGGGGAATCCAGTCTTTGGTCTGTCGACTTTTCTCTGCTTAGGGTGAAAAGATGTCTTTTCCTCAGGAAAAAGCCATACAGTATCAGGTAAAAGGAGAATAAAATCTGTATAAAAATTATTTTCTGAACAAATCAATTATATCTATATTAAAAGTGTATATAAGGAAACCATTTTGATTTTAAGTTATCTTGAATTGAACAGCACTATATTTCAGAAGTCTTAAATTTCACCACTCTTTTATTTATCTTTACCCAGTGACACCTTCGCTCATTCAATTAGCTAAGAATTACCGAGAAGCTGGACTCTTCCCGGCACTGTGTTAGGTGTTAGGACTTGGATACAATGGAAACTGTATCAACTTCAAACACCCAGTTCTGCATATACAGTTTCAGTGTATTGATTAAAATGCTGTGACTGCTTCCTGTGACTGCTCTTAATCTTTTCCCTTTTCTTCTAAATTATCAACAAGTTTCTTCTTTTCATTAATTCATATCTTATGTATAAAATACTAAACCAAATATTAAACTATAAAGAATTGTACATTTTAGTTCAGCCAACTTATGCTTTTGATATTAGCAGTACTGTTATTAAAAGTCAATCAGAGTATCACTAAAATAACTGAGTATTCTATGAGTTCCACATATGACTACTTTTAAGGTATTCCATGAACCTTGGAATTATGTATTACAAATACAGCAGGTCCCATAAAAACACAAGTGAAATTCATCAAGAAGATAATGATGCTGAATGATTCAGCATCTAACATGAGTTCAACATGCACACATGAAATAATGATGTATCTTATAATCTATTTATATTTGATACAATTCCAGGAACCATCATAAAGTTAAACAGAATAACTTCATCAGCTGAAGTAAGAAAATGTCAGGTTGTTAAAAATCAGATGAATCTATACTTCTGATACAGCATGCAGTAAAACTTGATGCTGGAGATGCTAGGCTAAACAGATAGGAACTCATCTAATGTGATGAAACTGAGTAAAGAAAGCTAGAATATGTGGTGGAAAAATTAAAGAACCCTGAGAAAAGAGTTATTAGAAAACAGGTTACTTGAACCCAATTGTGGAGGAAATTGTGGAACAAAGATAATGTAATTATGAATCTGAAAGTATGTAGTAATCGTTTCAAAATACATAAGTCAACAACTAGCACACTTACATAGGAAAACCGATAAAAAGTGACAAAAATAGAGGAAAATTTGAATGATATTCCACAAGGTATAGGTAAACAGACAAAAACAGATGCAAATGAACAGTTCACCCTTTTTTTCCTAGAGGCCAGATTTAAAAGTACTACTAAAGAACATACATTCTTTTCAAGTATACATAAAATATTATATATTTTTAACTGCTCAATTTTTTTTTAAGACAGGGTCTCCCTGCAGCCCCAGGTGGCCTGGAACTCTCTATAAACACCACCTTAGCCTTGATCTCACAGAGATCTGCCTGCTCTCCCTCTCCAGTGTTAGGATTAAGATGTGTGCCACCATGCCTGACTAGACTGTAATTTTATCCAGAAAGCATCTCTTAAAAATATAAAATAAGTACTATTAAACCATATTCTCTGACCATAGTAGATGTTCCCCTTAGGAAAAAATTATAATAGAACTTATAAAATGCATAAGAACAAGTAATGGTGGATATATTTAAAAACTAATTAGAATATAGTGAAAATGAACATTGTCTTCCTTTGCCAGAGTGTAAACCCAACAAAGGTAGAAATATTTTTGCCTATTCAAATGTTTCTAAGGCTCTAGATTGGGCCCTAGGCAGTATTCATTAACTATTCAGTGAATATGTTACTGGATAAAGGCGATACTCAGAAATTTATAGCGTTAAATATTTTTAAGAAAACTGCAAAATGAGAGTTGAATAGCCAACTTAATAACCTAAAAAGCTAAAAATATGAACAGAAATTTTTAAAAAATCAAACGTATAAAGCTGAAGAGCCGGGCTGCATACAGCAGGCTAGCTGACTTTTCAACATCCCCAGTGCCATCCTGGTAAAGGGACCAGGCTGCTCTGGAGAAATGGCCAACTCCAGTGCTGGAACAGGGAACAAAGACAATAGGCTATTTAAGTAATAAAATACATAATGATAGCAATGAATTTTACCCTAAAGAAAAATCTCCACTGACCATACTGATGTAAATAATTTTAATAAATGAATGAGACAGACAGACAACTTTTCTTACCAAGCAAAATTCAATTAATAAATGTAGGAGAAATAATTAAAATAGAAAGTCACATCTGACAAACACCACAGCAATGATTGTGCTAAGCAACGGTCATTAATACATGCTAAAATCAAGAGGTAGGGGGCTGAAGAGATGGCTCTGCAGTCAGGACCACTGTCTGCTCTTGCAGAGGATGTGGGTTCAAGTCCCAGCACCCACATGGCAGCTAACAACTGTTCATAATTTCAGTTCCAGGGGATCTGACATGCTCTTCGGACCTCCACACATATGCAAAACGGGTGCCCTTACATAGATGCAGGCAATAAACTCATAGACATAACACACACATAATAAAATATTAAAAAATCAAATCAAAAGGCAAGTGGATAACGTGAGGCAAGCATTTCTCCCAAATACTGGCTGCTAATGGAAAATTAATAACCCAAAATGAAAGCCCTGGAAGAGACCAGGCTGGGGGGTCATCAGACCAACCTGAGAAGAAATAATCCCCCAAAGAAGAAAGTTACGTGACCAGTTGTTCCTTCTGCTTGAAGCATAGAAACAACTAGGGAATTAATAGAACTCAGAGCAATTCTCTTGCAAGATGAGGGAGGGACAAAGTTATATGTGGTATTGTTGACCTTATTCTAGCAGCAAAAGAACAGATGTCTCCGTAGTGCACAGTGGCAGTGCATAAGACTCCAATACATTTAATTTTCACACTTATTTTCTCAACAGGGAAAAGAATCTCAGGGATAAGCTGCTCTGGAGGGCGGCCAAAGGGAGTGTGGAATGGGGTGGGAGTGTGAGCTCTCCCTTGGGTTACTTTGCTCTCATTACTTTGGGAGCATCATATAGCTACAAGCAGTCACTTCTTCGGGTCAAATTAAGACACTTCTAATCCTTTCTACATCCTCCCTCAAAATCATGCTGAAAAGGAGCTAAGAAATGAGGGAGACCATTGAAAAATGGGTTCTTTGCAGCATACCTGATCTTCTCTAAGAGGAAGAGCAACTCACCCACTGAGTCTAAGATAAGGGAAAGGAATTCTTCAGATGGATTTTTCACTCCTTCACAATAGAGGGGGAAAGTCCCATAGAAGACTAGAAAGAATTGAACAAAACAGAAACACAAGGACTTGTGTGGTGAAATTGAAATTCAATGAATGACAGGGTCTTTTAGGCTCCAAGTGCCTAATGTTTGGTGGCTACATTCCAAACTTCTTAGACTACGATATCTAGAAGAGAACCCCCAAACCCGTATTAAAGACAAAGACTGAAGAACTGCTGAATACTGTGCACGTGTGTGTAATCCCTGCTAATCAAAAGGCTGAGGTGGGGAAACATCACTTGAATCCTGAGGTTTGAGATCAGACTGGGCAATGCTGCAAGCCTCTGCCTCAGTTTTCAAAAAGAAACAAAAAACTAGAGGATTTACTCAGTGGTAAAAAACTATTTGTTATTGGATCATCCTGTATTAAAACAAAATGTATTAAGACAACTGGCAAAACTGTTGTAAAAGCCACAAATAGGATAATGGTATTGTATCTGTGATAACATCCTGGAATTAACAAGCAGGATACTGATGCTGTGGTTTTTTAAGACTTGAGTGAGATAAGTGAATGAAGCCGGGTGTCCTGCCACATGCCTTTGAACTCAGTGGAGGCAAGTGAATCTCTGAGTTCAAGGCCAGATGGGACTAGAGGGAGACCTTGTCTCAAAAAGACTGAAAACAAACAAACAGACGAGTGACTGATAAATCAAAACTTGTTTCTTGTAAGCTTTTTTACAAATCTGAAATTTAAAATTTACAAAATGAATTTTAAATTTAAAAAAAAGCAAAATAAGTGAAAATTCAAGACTGTTCTTTAAAACACAAAAGTGATAAACAATCCTCTTGTGAAATTATTCAAAAGATAAAAGTAAAGCAAGAAATCTGGAAGAGATTTTGGAAAAAGATGATCTTACACCATAAACAGGCTCATCAAGAAATTTTAAATCGGAGGATGAGAGTTTCACAAAAAAGAAGTAATTTTCCAAAAGGAATTCAAAGAATAAAGTTTATAAATATAACCATTATCAAAATCAATAGCTAAAAACTTATAATTGAAAACTTTAAAGCATTCAAATGGGATGACGGAGAAACACAGGACTCTTACCTCATTGACAGTGCCTACAGAGCCTATGAAAGACTCTAGGCTTTCTCCTGATAAGCTGAAAAGCTTAGACGGCCTAATTCCTGCCGCCTTAAGAAAAAGCCTCAGGGGGCTGAGAAGTCAAGGCCTCTTCTTAGATCCAGCAGAGAATTGAGGTTACAGGAAAAGCACTGCCCATTAAGTAGAAAAGCAGGGCACACAGAAGATGACGACTTCCTCAGGAAGCCACACTGGGCTCTACGGAGCAGAGCGAAGATCTGAGAAAAACCCCCTCCAGGTTTCCATTGGAAAAACTCAACTAGAGCCCAACTAAGTGAGAAGGAAATGGCCAACAGCAACCACCAGTGGCCTTCCCGCCCCTCCCCTGTCAGTTAGAGGGGTCTGAGAGACATTGTACGGGCTACACCCCAGGAACAAACCACCTGTGACAGCCCTAGCCATAACATGACAAGATGCTTCCAATTTTCTCATGGCTTACCATCACGGGACCAGTAGACATGCTTTGCCAGAAATATGAGAAGAACTATGTCTTCAGAAAGAAGGAAAATAGTACTAGGGCAGATGCTCTTCTTATGGAAATCAGCATGTGTTAGAGCAAGAAAAAAAGAAGGCAAAATGAAACCTTATTTTTCTTATTTTAACTGATAAAATGTTTGTTCAAAATAGTAACAGCAGCAATGTATTAAGTAATTATAGATTACTGACAAATGAAATGAACTAAAGAAAGAGTCAGCAGAGATTTACAAGGTACCACAGTAACTGTCAATATACCCACGAGGACATAGGCTGAAATGTATACTGCAAGTCTACATCAACTGTCAAAATTAAAAAACAAAAACAACATAACTAGTATGCCAAGAGAAAAAAAAAAAAAAAAACTCCGTTAAAAATAGAGATGGTGGGGCTAGCGAGATGGCTCAGTGGTTAAGAGCACTGACTGCTCCTGCAGAGGATCCAGGTTCAATTCCCAGCACCTATGTGGCCACTAACAAACTGTCTACTCCAGAGAATCCAATGCCTTCTGATCTCTGCAGGCACTGCACGACATGGGTGCACTTACATACATGCAGGCAATACACTCATACACATAAAAATAATTTAAAAATATTTTTTTTAAAAAGTAGATGGCACACCAGGCATAGTAGATGGCACGCCAGGCACAGTAGCACACCCCTTTAGTCCTGTCACTTGGGAGGCAGAGGCATGCAGAACTCTATGAATCTGAGGTCTACAGAGCAAGTTTAAGGCCCAGGAGACCTTGTGTCAAAACCAAAACAAAACCAAAAAGAAAAAAGAATAGAAAATCAAGATAGAATAACAAATAGGAAAGTTACAAATATGGTCGATAATAACCTGATTACATGAATAATCACTCTGAATGAATGGTCTAAATACAATAATTAACAGAAGAGACTCCAGATGAAAAACAAGACCTAACCACATGCTTAGTTAAAAAAATCAAGCCCTAATTACAGGAAACTCACTTTAAATATAAAGACAGAGATAGCATAAATAGCATAGGATAAAGGGAAAGCCATACCAGGCTAACACAAATCAAAAGAAATCTGTAGTAGCTATACTCATTAAAAATTAATACTAATTAAAAATTGTAAAACTTGGGAAAATAAAGAGAAGTACTAAGTAATGATGAAGAATACAGTTACCATCAGAATTCTCAAACACATGAGGCAAAAACTAAGAGGATGGGAGAACGAGACAAACACATTATTATGGCTGCCCCAGCAACAGACGGATGGACCCATGCAGCAGAAAGCACAACCCACAGCACCACTAATTCGAACTTAACTGATTTAGAGAACGCTGCCTCCCACAACAGAAGAAAGCGCATTCTTATTAAGCTCAAGTGGTATATTCACCAAGACAGATATCTGGGGCCAAAAAACATGTTTCAAAATTGTAAGGTCTAAGTAGAAATGACACAAAAATGTTCTCATAACACAGCAGAAATAAACTAAAAATTAATGACTGGACGTTATGAAAAAAAATTTCAAAATACTTAGTGAACAAAAATACTTTCCTAAATATCAGTGCATAGATAATGAAAATCCTAAGGGGATTTTTAAAAATGGTTTGAACTAATGAAAATGTAATTTGTCAAAATTTATAGAATGAGGCTGGGGATGTGGTTTTGTGGTCAAATATTTGCTTAGGAAGGAAGAAAAACAGAGGGGGAGAAAAAGAGAAAGTAAGTTCAGCTTGGCCAGTTATGGTACATTCCTAGAATTCCAGACACTTGGGAGACTGAGGCAGGAAGATTTGAGCCCAGGAGTTAAAGAGGACAGAAGTTAAATCCCACCAAAAAGTTAGAATAGGGCCCTGATCTTGAAGGCTTCCCCTTGATGACAACCACCTGCTAACCACAGCTAAAGACACACTGGTCCCTAGAAAAGGCAGAGGCAGCAGAGACAACCCACTGACTGCAGCTCATGGCTGTCCTCCTATTGGTCCTGTCCCTTTTACAAAGTCTTTCGTAAACCCCAAGCAAGAACCAGATAGAAAGAGTCCACTCTTGGCTGCCTTCCAGTTAGCAGGAGCTCTGCTGCCCAGCTGGCCCTTGCACCATCTCAAGCTGCTTCAGAGAAATTCTTTTACTTTGCACTTACCTGCTGTCTGGGTTTTGCTTGTGAGACTCTAGACAGGAACCCACATGAGCCGAGGGTACTGACCTTAGCCTTTCTCTGGCACCTCTGCCCAATACCAAGTCCTTCTGAGTCATTACTTTTCTATTTTTCTTAATCAATTTATTCTCTGTGTGTGTGTATGTGCACAAGTGTATGTGTGGGGACAAGCGCATGCCAAAGCATATGTGGAGATTCAACAAATAACTTTGTGGAAGGTGGTTCTTTCCTTCAGCCATGTGAGCCCTAGTGAACAAACTCAGATCATCGGGTACCTTTACCAGCTGAGCCATCCACAGCCCCCTCCTGAATCTCCTGATCACACTCCAACACATAAAAGACCAACCCAGGCACATGCCAAAACTTTGTCTCAAAAAATAAAATAATAAAAGGAACCCAAGTCTGAGGGTGTAGCTATGTGGAAGGCCCTGGTTTTTAATCAAAGCATTTCACACTAACACCACAAATTTTATGGGATATAGCAAAAGCAATGCTTAGATGGAAATGTATAACACTGAATTTATACAAGAACCTCTAAAATCATTTAAGCTTATCTCAAGAAATAGAAGAGCAGCTAATGAGATGGTTCAGTGGGCAAAGGTGGAAGGAGAGAACTGATTTCTGCAACACACACATGGTATGCGCATTCCTCCTCAGACACATACACCAGCGAGGGAGGGAGGAAAGGAGGGAGGGAGGGATGCTGGTTGAACAACAATATGGGCCTCCTAGAGCTAGAAAAGAAATGAGCTTTTGAGAATAAAAATTAATGGCATCAAAAACAGAAATCCAACTGAGAAAATTTACAAAATGCAAAAACTAGTTCTTTGAAAAGATTAATAACTTGAAGAAATCTCTAGGGAAGACACACTTTACTAATATATGAAACCACACAGACATTACAATTAACAATCACATGGACATTAAATGGAGAATAGGATGCTATATATAACTCTGCTCTTTAAGTTGACACCTCAACTAAGAGGAACCCAAGTGACAAAATCCATGCCAAAGAGTAGTTTCTGAACTCCTGGACTCACTCTCAAACATGTGCTTGTGTAGTTAACTAAGCACACAAACTGGAACAGTTACCTAGAGGGCAGAGCTCGGCCTAAGTCCTTCGTGGAACACATATGGGACAGACCTGGTAAGACCTCCACCACCGAGACGAACGAAGAGCACAGGGAGAACTACAGCACACTTGTAAGAACCTGAGACCTGCACCTAACCAGGATGATGTCTGGCTAAAACCAACTATTTATATCTGTTTGAAATAAATAAACAAGATCCAAATCTCAAAATATTTAATATATCCATGATGCAATCTAAAAGCACAAAGTATATAAAGAACAAAATAAAAAATAAAACACTTCCACATACAAAAAGACAATCTACCAAGAACCCCCAAAATGCCAGAGACATTGAAAACCTGACAGGCCTGAAAACAACTGTTCTTTGAATGCTCCAGCAAGAAAAGACTAGGGCATTTGAATCAAATAGAAAAAACAATGTTACAAAAATACAAAACATGCTGAGAAGGCTCAAATGACACCTTTGGAACTGAAGAAAATTTAACCCCCAAAGTTATTTTTTATTAAAAAGTAGCCTCAAGAAAGTTGCAGAGATGACCCATGAAGAATCACTAAACTTGATGACAAAACCACAGAAATGATCTAACCTGAAGAGCAGAGATTTGGGAACCAACAGGCGATATAAAAGATCAAACACATAGTCACTGAACTAAAGAAGTATTGGACACTGAAAAGAAAAACTGAAATGAAAAGACATCTCACATACACACAGACCTGGAGACTCACATAATTCAGGGACCCAACCCTCCACCCTGTAGAGGAAAATTCTGAGGAAATTAGTGCCCAGATATATTATGACATGGATTGACAAACATTTTATGAATACTGACATAATACATAAAAGAACTGTAATACACCAAATTTGTGGGACACATTTAAAGGAAGGAAATAAGCAGAAATCAGTAAGACTGAAAACGGAAAAAGCACAGGAAAAAAAAAAAAAAGAGCTGTTTTAACTATAACCCTGATAAACCTTCATTGAGACCGAAAACTTAGAAAGGTAAAAAAAAAAAAAAAAAAAGATCAACAACTAAAATAAATGAGAAAATGTCATTAAAAGACCAAACGATATTAAAAGTTTAACACATGGACCCAGCCATAGCTGAGTGGTACAGTACAAGCCTTGCATGCACAAAGCTCACTCTCCAGCACCACACACACACACACACACACACACACACACACACACATGCACACACACACACACATGCACACACACTAGTGTAACACATGAACACTATGATGACTCTATAAATTTGACGGTTTAGATGAATGAGGCATACCTTAAAAAGTGCAAGTAGTGAAATTCACATAGAATAAGCAAGGGGCCAGATTAACCTTGTAAGTACAACCACTAAATAAAATGAAGTTGTGGTTAAGAAACAAAAAGCTAACTCAAATTTCTACAAAATCTATTTCTAAGTTCAGCTGGCTTCACTGTAGAATTCTAAAAACATAATTTTTAAGGTTGAAGAGATGGCTCAGGGGTTAAGAGCACTGGCCACTATTACAGAGGCCCCAGGTTCAATTCCCAGCACCCACACAGTGGCTAAAAACATCTGTAACTCTAGTTCCAGGGGATCCAATGCCCTCTTCTGACCTCTGAGGGCACTGTACAACAACACAGGTTCACTTACATGCACGACAGTGATACACACAGAAGAAAAATAATTTTTAAAAAGTTTAAAGGAGCTGAAGTGATCCTACATATTCATTTCTAAAAATCAAAGGACAAAATATTTCAGAATTTGTTTTATGAGGCCTATATCACCATCACCCTGATAGCAAACCCAGAAACCATGGTAAGAGAAAAGGGATTGAGGGACGGAAGAAAGTGAGGGAAGTGTGTGTACGTGTGTGTCAGGGGGTTGTACATACCAACACCTGTCCTTAACACAGAGGCAAAATTCCACAACAAATAAGCCAAATCTGGAAATATATGTATACAAAAATACACCATAATCAAGTTGGACTGATTTGATGAATATAAGAATGCTTCAATATTCAAAAATCTATTGATTATCATCTACCATAATGAGTCTAAAGAAAGCAGACAACATGACCAAATTGATTGATACATTAAAAAGCATTTGATGAAATTCACAGCCATTCATGATCAAAACTCTCAATAAACTTAAGGAAGCTTCCTTTATCTTGACAAAGAATGTGTGCAGAAATCACACTACAAGATGAGTGGCTGAATGCTTCTCTGAAAAAGGGGCATGAGGAGGGGGATCGAAGATATTCCGTCTCATCAATTCTCCTCAAAGTGCAAGTACCAACCAATGCAATTAGTTGAGAAAAAAAATGGGAGAAAGGGAGGGAGGAAGGGAGTGTGGGAGGCAGCAGACACAAGGTCTATCTGGAACATTACCCAAAAGTCTGCCAAACAGTTCAAGAATGAGAGGGTTCACTAAGGTCATGAGAGCTAATGAAAACATTATCACACTCTTATACACTAAAGGCACTTGTCACCTGACAACCTGAGTTTGATCACTGGAGCCCAAATGGTAGAAGGACAGAACTGACTGGAAAGGTGTCCTCACCCCCCAGGTACATGCTGCAGCACACAATGCCCACACACATATACATATAATGTACTAAGAAGATACAAATGCACACTGAAATTACAAACACAATCAACACATGCACAGGCCTACGGTGCTTTTTAAAAACTACACAAAATCTGATGGAAGAAATCAAAAGTGAGAGGCACTAGTTTGTTAGGCTCCACACACCAAGTATGTCATTCTCATCAAACTCACCTGTAGACTTAATTCCACGTCAAAAAAAAAAAATCCCAGCAAATATTTTTCCTGCAATTACAAACTGATCATAGAGGAATTTGTAAAGAAACTAGAACAGCTAAAACAAGCTTGAAAAACTAAATTGAAGAAATCGTACTACCACATGCCCAAAGCAGAACAATAAAAACTACAGGAGCCCATTCCTAGGAGACCTATCCATTCTCTAAGATAAATGAGGGAGGGTGTGACCAAGAGTTTAAGGAATGTGATAGGTTCAAATCCTAACATGCTAGGGATGGGTTAAATTCACAGAAATGTACAAACATAAACCTAATTTTCTTCTAAATTTTAAATAGGAAATGACACAAGTGTGTGACTATAATACAAAATAGAAAATGTTCAGGGAGAAAACAGAAGACAAAATACGCAGAATAGAAAGACACGATGTACAATTTTGGCACAAAAAGGGAAAAAAGAAAGCAAGAGGCTTCAAAAGGAAGGAGGGCTTGAAGCAAGAGCAATCTTAATGTGGCGAAAATGAAGACAGAAGATCAGAACTAGCAGGACAGTCTTGGTATTTAGGACCAGCAATGGATTCCAAGACTTTGACATGCAAAATCCTGGATTTTTAGATGTATTAAATTTACTGCACATGAAATTTTTAAATCTTCATACAGACAAAATAGCCTATTCTTTATAATACTGTTAAAGTATATCCAAATTATGTTTTTTTCTACAAAGCAGGAAATTGTAGCACAATTATTTATATTTGCAATATGTTAGGAATGGAACGTTTCTGGAAGACTGATACATAGAAGGGATAAAAACAGGAATGTTCTAGTTGACACACGAGGGGAGGAGACTCCTCACCTGTACACATAGGTTCTCGAGTGTGAAGACTTACTAGTAACAGACTTATTTTGCCTTTATTTATAATATCTCCAGTGACATTTATAATTTCTTACTGGATATCAACTAGATTTTCTTTTCATTATTTTTGTTTTGTTTTGAAATAAAAATAAACCAGTATCATTCTGGTCATTTAAAAATTCTATCTTTATAAGCCAGGTGTAGCTAGGGATGCCTTTATCCCAGCACTGGGGAACTGGGGAGGCAGAGGCACCTTGAGATCTGTGAGATCTGTGAGACTGAGGCCAGCCTGGTCTACACACTGAGTTCCAGGTCAGCTGTAGTTACATGGAGACCCTCTCACAAAAAAAACAAAAAAACAAACAAACAAAAAACAAAAAAACAAAAAAACAAAGAAAAAGAAATCCACCATTATGTCTTCACTTTGTTTCGATAAGCTTTTAGCATTATCTAATTTATTTGGCTCTTGGTAACTTTAATTGTGGAATGCAAAGTAAAAAGAAACTAAAAAGGTCTCTTTTAGTCATGTACTTCTGGCCTTCTTTATCTTAATGACAATTTGCTACAAAATGATTGCAAGTTTGGTAGGATCTCATGTTTATTTCAGCCTCCTAAGAGACATAAACTTTGGCCATATAGTATGCTGGAATGATAGTAATATTTCCCTTGAACTATCACGAAGTCTTTCTATTTTCCAGGTCTGAAATGATTCTTGATCTTCTATAGAATCTGTATGTTGGGTTTAAGAACTTAGGAATAATCTTCAGCCCCATTCTCAAACTTTTCAATCTTTTTTTTTTTGTGTGTGACAGGGTCTCCCTGTGGCCCCAGCTGGCCTGGAACTCACTATGTAGACCAGACTGGCCTTGAATTCACAGAGATCCACCTACCTCTGCCTCGTGAGTGCTGGCACTAAAGGCCTGCACCACCATGCCTGACTTGAATAACTTTCTAATACTCATGCCAAAGTAAGATTATGAACAAGGGAATTCTTTCTTAGATCTTTCATCATGATATTAATTTTACCAGGTCTTTATAATTTACCATGACACTCATCTAAAATATACCAGGTATACAGACAATATTTCTGGTAATAATTCTTGATAATCTTTATGTCATGCGTCTATGACTTATATTTGTTTTCTGTGTCTGTTCCTTCATTACCTCTATCTATGTTTTAACATCATCTTTCACTGGTAGAAGGAACTTTAAAGTTCTTCCTTATTTTGACAGATTACATGCTGCACAGAATTTGCATTAAATTCTATAGTTAGTTTCAGAGTTTTGTTCAAAGTTTCCTGATGGAGTAAAAGTTCTCATGATTATGAAAGCCCAAACAATATTTTACTTCCTGTTCCATCATAAAAATCTGTCTATTATGGGGCTGGAGAGACAGCTCAGTGGTTAAGAGTACTGGCTTCTCTTGCAGAAGACCCAGGTTCGAATTCACACTCTTCAGGAACTGAAATAACCCCATAGTAAATAAATATTTTAATGCATTTTGATTTTTGGCCCTTTTGGAGACAGAGTCTAATTCACTGTATAGCTGAGGTTGGCCTTGAACTTGTGATCTTCCTGTCTCCCAGGTCTAGGATTATAGGAATATGCCATTGAGCTTGGCAAAAATGTATATGTTTATTTAATGAAACAGCTTGTATTTTGCTCATTCCTTTTTGTTATATATAAATGCTTGGGTATAAAAGTTAGAATTGTAATACATAAGTATCTCTAGCAAATACTTAAAAGTTCACTTCTATACGAACTGCTCTAATTTTTTTCATGAGAACAGTCAGAATTATCTTTCAAAATCTATACGGCCATTATAATTAAACTATTTTTTATAAAAACAAATTCATTAAAAAAAAATTTATTTTCACTGGCCATGATGGCACACATCTTTAGTCCCAGCACTCAGCAGGCAGAGACAGGCAGATGTCTGTGAGTTCAAGGCCAGCCTGGTCTACCTAATGAGTTCCAGGCCATTGGAGGCTATAGAAAAGCCTGTCTCAAAAAGGCCAAAAATAAAATGTAATTAATTAATTAAATAAAAAGTATTTATTTTCAGTTATGCATATGTGTCTGTGAACTAAGTATAGGTGCCCTCAGAATCCAGAGGCATTAGATCCCCTGCAGCTGGAGTTATAGGCAGTTGTGAACTGCTGGACATAAGTGTTTAGAGTCAAACTCAGGTCCTCTGCAAGAGCTGATTAACCTGTTATCTCTCCAGCTCTGAAACAAATTCTTTAGCAAGAAGAAAATTCATTAAGAAGATTCTATTTATCCAAGCATTTTTATATTCTTTTCTTTAAAACTACCTGACTTTCTAAGCTGTGCATCTTTAAATTGCCCTCTAATAAAAACAGACATGGTTAGGAATAATTCAGCCTTTGTAAAAATACTGATTTTACAGGATGCTTATTTATATAATATATATCATATATTAAAGAGCTCTACTTTCTTCTTTCTCTTGCTTATTAGACTTATTAGACTTAAAACAAATATATATGACCCCGATAAATTAGACACATCTATTCATTTTTGAAAAGCCTGAAAACCTATCAAATCTTTCTCATCAGATTGCAGCACAATTGGTTCACTGGGCTCACTTTCTTCACAAAAAGACTGTACACCCTAAACTACAGCACATTTTCAATGTATTTTTCCAGTGCTCATCATTAGATTTACTATAAATATCAGATGTTCTTTCACACATTTGGTGATCTTAATAATATTAAAAACACATCCCCGATTCCTTGAGTTGTCAATCTGAATGAAAATGACACCACTGTCAGCATCGTCACCGACAGATTTCTTGAACTAGCTGCCAATACTATCAATTGCATATTTTGCTGTTATTCTAGAAACGAGCTTGTCATAAGTACACCATTTGCTATATTTTCTCTGGCGAGCAATAAAGTGTTCTTTGACAAGGGACATCAATCCACAGAGAAAAGAAACCTGGGTTCAAAAGCAGATGGAGATAGTTATTAAAAATGTGGCCTGGAAGCATATCACTGTCTCCCCAGGTCTTAGTACCAGGCCTTAGTACTATCCTCATTAAGTTGCTGAGCAGAATAAATGAAATAATGCACCTAAGCCACTTAACATGGTGCTTGGCACACACTATAGGAAGGATTCTAGGAGCCGAGGATAATCTCCTAAAAAGAGACTGCAAAAGCTAACCTGGTAGTTATCAGATACATCTGACATATCTGCCACTCTCTTTCATTCTTTTTCACTTTTCTGCTGTGTTCACAGTCCCCTCAGTAAGGCTTTGGTAACATTCCTCCTAAGAGGCTCATTAGGGGGCACTCAGAGTACCTGAGACCGAAACTACATCTTCACTGGCCTCCCTTACACATGTGGATTGCTCTTGCTTGAAATAAATTTGCAGGAAGCTGCCTTTACTCCACAGTAAGCATAGGAGAGAAAAATGGCCAGTGTCTCTGGGGAATAATTAACAAAAGACAGTTTGTTTCATCTTCATGATAAAATACGGCATCCGTGCGAAAAGGCAAATTCATCATTCCCCAAAGTTAAATAGAATGACACTTTAAAAGTAATTCCAGCTGATTAAATTTAGGATTCTGAAAAAAATTAATTCATGAATATACTCTGAATCTTTCATTTGATTTTAAAATGTATAAATGTTCATTTAACTTTGAGCCCTGCCTCTCAGTGCTCTATTCTGAGCTAGTCAAACAAGTGGTAGCAGGCATGCTGGGCTCAATAATACTGCCTCTCATATTTAAATGCTCTATTTCACTTGGACTGCAAATTAAAGACAGTGTCCTGAACGCCGACACGTTTTCAATGGTGGATTTTGCAAAGCATGTTGGCTTTCCCTACAGTTTTGTCTGTGTGTGTGTCAGCTTTGCCTTCTTCTCTTGCTCCACAGCAACACTGCTGTGTCCTTGACACTACTGTCTCTGACACCAAAAAACATGCATTAGAACTCAGAACTAATTACCCAGTTAGAAAGTTCTAGATCTCAAACATAGAATACGTGTGCATAAAAATCATAAGAAAGGCTTCTAACTATGTACAAAACCCTCAGTCAAACCATTCACAGACTTGCATTAAAAGTGTTCCTGCGCTGGGGTAGCTCAGGGGTAGAGTGCAGGCAAGGCCTGTGTTCCATCCTCAGCACCACACACACAAAAAGAAAAAAAAAAATCTAATAACTGTTCACGTTAGTTGTTCCTCCAGTCTTTGAAAAGGTGAATCTTACTAAAGTTCCATGCCTACCAGTCAGTCCACCTAACAGGAAGCACCATCCTTTGCCCTAAAAAAGTTTATGCCCACTATTAAGTCTACTTCAATTAAATATTACCCAGTGGAATTGTTTTATTCTAAACACAGAAGGGGTTAGTATTGATACAATGGCCATTCCTCCATATTATGCATTAGCAGAGCAGACCCTTTCCAATAAACCCTACAATCTATGGATCGAGTGCATGGCTTCTTGTATATTAAAGATAGATTTGAAAAAATAAATAGATATTATTCTTACCCCAAACTCCTTAAAATTTACAAAATATTTTCTCTAAACCTAAAAAATTACAATGTCTGATGCAGAGGACACATATTATACCAAAACAACACAAAGTTTGGTCTCCTATGACCCATTTGCCTAAAAAGAATTTTTCCATTAACAGACTAGCTGTACAACTAATTAATAAATCATTTTTGAAAAACAGTGACATGCGAAGCCATATTTCTGCACTCTGAGAGTTCATAACATGGTGTAATGTGAACATGGCCATGTGTAGCACTCATATGAAAAATAATAACAGGAAACATGCTTCAGGAACAAAGGGAAAGTCATGGACACTCTCCTGATTTTTGTCTTGAGACTGAAAAACTTCATAATGTTTTCTAGAACTTGCCCTAGCAACAGACCTCCTTGGTCCCATCCAGCCAGTCTTGGTTCTCTGCCGCTCTGCAGCTGGTTGCCTTTTCTGCCAGACCAACTCTCGTCTACCTTTCCTTGTACATCTCACACAGGTAACCACCTGCAGTGATTCATGCCACCACACCACAATTTTGGGAAGCAAGGACTACAGTATACCAATGAACTGGTCCAATGATGGACAGGAAATGTTAGTGGCTTGAGAATGATGTTTCAGAAAGGGAAGAGGAGGAATAAAAGTAGCTACTCTTCAGAAATAGCCATAATACCTAGGCAGAACAGGTTGGACTGAGGTCTGCACATAAGCCAAAGCTTAGAATTTCATTGCCTTTGTTGGCTCATGTCACTTCTTTAATTAATGTCACTTTCTCTGGTTTAATATCAGAGCAAGTGACAAGGGTGCTTCTGGATGAATTGTGTTTTCCGCGGACTGCATGGCACACTCTCCTGCAGTCTGACAGAGGGACGTGCCAGTTTTACTTGGCAGTTACAATGCACCAGCTTTAGTTTTAGTAGTTGAATTTGTGGCAGTTATATGTTTTGAATACGTTGAAGTATTCACAACGGTCTCATGGAATCTGTTCCATAGATAAAGTTTACGCAATGGAAAAGCAAAAGCTATGGCGATCAGGCGATTAAGAAAAGCTGTTCTTGGTCACAGCTGGTCTTGCAGGCAGCCCTATAAATTTAAGAGCAGTTAGGAGGCAGGACTGCAGTGGTATAGGGGAAGTTCTGTAGTGGGTGTGAGACAATCATAAGCAAGATGATGTTTAGAACTCAATTTTATGCAAAATCCATTATTCAAGAAGCAAAGTTTATATACATGACAGACGTGCAAGGGAATGAATGTAAGACTAGACGTTATATTACTTATGCATTAAGTTGATCCTAACATTTGGGTAACCTAAGTTTTTATTGATAGAAAAATTCAGAAAGATTTCTGCACTGAGGAGAGAGGACTCCACTGTTTCTTGTGGTTTGTTAAAGATCTTTCTGTTTCGGGCGGAAGCACTCTGAAGGCTTCCTGTTTGGAGTTTCCCTTCATCTCCTTCTTTGTACACTTTTGTGAAGCTCCATCGGCTCGTGGTGAGAAGAGCGGCCCCATGGAGCTCTTCTAGACTTCGCCTGCCCTTTCTAAATTTAGGGTTCTTTACTGCGGCAGGTTGAAGATCTGGCTTTGATTGCACCTGGCTCTGCTGGAGAATAGAAATACTCATCTCCACCGAACGCATGCTGCTTAAGTGCTAGAGGCACTTGCAGGAGAGTAACTCTCATCGGAAACTTCATTACAATACTTTCTCTTCCCTACATGAAGTACTAATTCTCATTCACTAAAGACAGAATTTTGCCTGACACCGCCACAGGAGTTCCTGTTTGACTTTCAAAATTAATCAACCTCTAAGCTGGAGTAGAAATGGCATGTCCTTTAACCTTAAGCACAAAAAGCTCTCAACAGACTGCAGTTTTTATATCCCTGGATGGGAGTTTGGGCCCCTGATACTTAAACTTGATTCACATACTGGGTTTCTGGCATGCTTTTGCCCATACCCATCTGCTAGCCTGGCATGGTGCCCATTCAGAAGGTGTGATGCCAGTTTCAATAGGGCATAGGTGCCAATCAAAGATGGGTTTGGAGGGGCAGCATGCAGAACACAGCAAAAGTCAGCTTTTCTGCCAGGAGATCCTCCTGTTATCATCTAATGCCAACGAAGGGCCACATGCTTCATTGCCTGGGATCACACTGCATCTGTAGATGTTTCTGGCCTTCAATGGATGTCTTTCTACAAAATCATTTCCCTTGATTGGAGATATTAAAGAAAAGATCGGTCTACCCGGCTATCAACTGTAAAGAAACAGTGGAAGTCTCAACTGTCTTGAAGTAATGGCTCAGTTTTCTACCTTCTCTCCAAAAATAGTCTTTAACATGGAATTAACTGTATAGCATTCAGGAAAAACATAATCCATGTGATGAAGACATAAGAGACAGACATTCTGAAGCAACACTAATTGCAAAACCAAGTGCCTGAGCAGTACACAAGCCATAAGCACCTTTGTATCATTTCCATTATCCCAATAACTAATTTCTAGTGAATTTCCATTCTGAGTTTTAAAGTTTCTTAATTTTCTTCGGATTTGTCACAAATGCATAGATACCCCCTGGGTCTTAAAAGAAAGAACATACCTCCTGCTATTTATTCCTCTTCTCCCTTCTCTAAAGAAGCAAAACCTAAAACATTCAGAAGCAGAAGTCTATCCATATTTCATAAGGAAGCCAGAAGCTCTCAAAAGCTGAGAATTCTTTTATTGTGTGGCAATAGAGGTGAGCTCATTTCATGAAGCTGAAACTTCCCCACAGCAGTAAGTTTCAAATTTTAAAAAAACCTTGACCATTGCAAGCAGTGATAAGATGGTAACAGGTACAGTGGAGGAGACATAATATATAAATGCACAGAAGAATCAGGCAGCCATAAACTGTCCCTTAAGGCAAAAGAGTCTGGTAGTTAAAAACCTTGAAAATGAAGACACATAATATAAAGCGGTCTTTTTTTAAAAAAAAGGTCAGATATTTAAAAAAAATGAAAACCACAAGTGAAGGTTAAGCCTTACAAGAATTCTGACCCCCAACTCCCTTTTTTATAGAGAAGGCAAACTTTCTTAACTACTTAGAGTTCTTAACTGATAGGAAAATGAACACTGCTTTCTACTTTTAAACTCAAAATTAATAACCTATTGACAGCACATGAAAAATTAAAACACACCTCCTAGAGACTTTTCTTTATCTATAGGTATAGCAAATGTATTAAATTTACAAAACCCCAAGTAACTCCTTCTCTTGAGTTTATATCTCATCTATGCCTTCACTGAAGAATTAATTTATTACATATATGAAATATGCATCTACTGTAATTTCTAATACAAATTATCCTTTTTGTCCATTATCCTCTTTTGATCCCCAGAGGACAAGCTGCTTGTCACAAAGCCTTCTCTACAAAATACTGCCAAAATCACACTTAGTATTGCCGATAGCATTATCATTGGGCTCTGCTAAATATTACTCTACACACTTTACAAACCAATCCATTACAGCCAACTGAAAAAAACAAAACGCAAACCATTACATTCTTCTATTTCTTTATAAATAGAAAGATTTCCTCATCAGTAAATAAGTTCACTTGTGATGGATTCTGAAACTTCAACCCCTCCCACAATAAAAGATTCCTTCTATGTTTCTTTTTCTTTTTCTTTTAGTCTTCTTGAGACAGGGTCTCCCTGTATCTAGGTAGACCAAGCTGGCCTTGAACTCACAGAGATCGCCTGCCTCTGCCTTCCGAGTGCTAGGACTAAAGGCATGTATCACCAGACCTGGCCTCCCTTCCATACTTCTAAAGAGCAAACAGGATAGTGTAACAACATTTACCCTGAGGTTTTCTTAAATAAAATCTAAACCTTCAGCCATGAATAAATGATCCTAAACACTGGATTACCACAACCCATTTTAGTTATGCTACTATTTATAAAAGATAACCACATTGATTTACTGTCAAAAAAGCACACACATTCTTTTAGAGGCTGTCATGAGAGCTACCTTGGTCAAGCTTCCTTGTGTTTAGGGGTACTCATCTGGAGATTACAGAATGAATAATGTGTGGCATCTATAATGATGGCCGAGAACAAAGCAAACTCACCTGAATGGGATGAGAACACTAATCTCGGTCCCAATCCCTCAAACAAAAAATTGTTGAACATCTAACCCAAGCTTGACAATCCAAAGACAGCAACTGATCACCACTATGCCCGACTTCAGAAATCTAAAACTTTCACAGATTAGCTGGATTTGGTTCTGTTTTTGTTTTTGCTTTTTTGAGACAGGGCCTCCCTGTAGCCCCAGCTGGCCTAGAACTTACTATGTAGACCAGGTGGCCTCGAACTCACAGAGCTCCACCTGCCTCTGCCTCTCAAGTGCTGGCATTAAAGGTGTGCTCCACCATGCCCCACTAGATCTTTTCTTATTCATATAACAAGTCTTCAAAGGATGTTGCTAATGTTTCTATACTTCTGTGTCTCTGCATTTTTCAGTAAGTTCTGAAACCCAATTCCTTTTATACTTGAGACATATAAGGTACAGTTTAAACAAAAGCTATTTACCCTCCATTGTACCACTGTAGTAAATTTTAGAGAAAACTTACAGGCACAGAACAGTAAAACTTTAAACTTGTCAATGTACAGTCTGTGTTCTTAGTTTTACCACATTAGTAGCTAAATACATCACAATGCAAAGTAGAATAAACAGATAATCCTTCCAATGTCAGTATCTTCCTAATCAATTCTGGCACCAGATGTTTAGAATGGGAAATCCTAAATAAATTAATTACTTAATATTTATTAAGTGCTTACTAAGTTCCTAACTTAAAATATTATCTTATTTGATCCTCACAGTTTTTACAGTTGCCCAGAATAGAATAAAAAACTCCAAAGGATTAATGAGGTGAAAGCCACTAGGTCTCTTAAGCAGCTTAGTCAAAAGTCAGGATTCACCTCAGATTTGCCAACTCCAAACTCCTGCTCCTGTTTGTGTACATCTCCCTTGGGTCAGTGGTTGTGTATTATACCTAGCATTAAAGGGAATTCAAACCTTCAGTTCTCCCTTTCCCTGGAGTCTTAGAAACTTTTCACTCATTTGGCCTGAAATGACAGCAAGTTTTCCCACACCCTAAACCTGTTTCCTTTCTTCCTTTCCCACCCCTCTCTTTCATATACAAAGAAAGAACCTTGGCTTTGTTCTTGTATTCAGACTTTTCTTTTCCCTCTTAAAACTATTTCTAAGAATGCTATAGGCACATTACTTCTCCAAGTCAAGAGTAAATATGGAACTTCTCTGGCCCTCAACCTTTGCTCTAAGTTGCTGATTACTGAAAGGCCTGGGCTATTGATCTCCAAGCCAGAGAACAGTAAGAGCAGGCACAATGAGCTAGACGTGGCTAGTTTCCTCTCAGCCTTAGGCAACAGATGCTGATAATGTGTCTGCCAAAGCAGCGTATCTGGAGAGAAAAATACCTGAAAAGAATCGCTGGACACAGTTATTAAAGAAAACGAATTTAAATGCTTCCTAATTTAGATACAGACTCTGATGAGAACCTTGGTAAAATGCCCAAACGACAGTGCTTCTTATGGACTTGCTTATATATAGCTCTGGAAATAATCTGTAAAAACCAAGTTTAATGAAGTTAAACTGATTGTGTAATTCACAGCACCGCATTGGTGGAGCAATAAAGCATCCAGCATATACAGCTTTATTATCTACTCTGAGGAATGGAGTCTTTTTCTTTTACAAAACAGCCAAACATTTCTCTGACCAGTGGTGTGCACTTATACATGCTGCCCCAGATTCCACTTTCTAAAATCAGATACTAGTTAAACCTGGAAACATGCTGTAAAACAAATACTGTGATAAGAAAAAAAAAAAAATGTGAACTGTCCTAACTGTCCTCAGACTAAAAGAACGACATTTCTGCATTTGAATAGCAATAAATAAACCACACAGCAGAATGCACACATTCCCTTTTTCATGCTGAAAGCAAGTTGAGCGTATGCATTTATTATTAATTAATTAATTTACTTATTTTGGTTTTTTGGGACAGAGTCTCCCTGTAACCCAAATTGGAATTCACTATGTAGATCAGGCTGGCTTCCAGCTCACAGAGCTGGATAAAGGTGTAGGCCACAATACCCAAATGAATATGTATTTATAAATTCATGTATACAAACAGTACTTCCTCTCCAACATACACCTGAACTCAAATAAATATACATACTAGGTACATTTTGAAAAGTGAAAAGGGATATAAGAATAAGACCATTACAGTCAATGCTTTTCTCTAGCTCTTTGAAACATATTCAAACAATCCAAACATTAAAGAAGCAAAAACGTGTTAGGCTATAGCTCCAAGGCCACAGCTGAGCCACATTAAAAATATTTTACTCAACTTTCAGTTAAAACAATATACTGGAGATCTTAACTCTTTGCTATTTAAAAAAAAAAAAAGAATCCCTCTATGTTCTCAAGATTGAAAACTTCTGTTAAGATGTAAAGATTTTTTTCTTGTTTGTTTTGTTTTTGAGACAGACTCTTACAATGTAGCCCTGGCTGGTTAGTTAAGAGATGTGCCTGCCTATGCCTCCCAAGTGCAGGGATTATTTCACCATATATATGTATATATTCATATATATGACTATATCTATATTCATTATGAATATAGAAAAATTTCATTATTTTAGATATAGTAAATCTAGCAATATAGATTATTAAAATAAATTCACCTGTTTAACATTTCATAATGTGGCTCTTATATTTATAATACATTAATTAAATATTAATTACTGAGCAGTGCTGCCTGTGTTGTTCAATCTAGCACTCAGACTCAGTTTTTGCTGTTTTGCAGTAGACTCTACGTAGGTCAGTCCAACCTTGAACTCATAATCAGCCCCCCCAGTGCATGAATGCCGGGACTGCAGGTATGAGACCCCATGCACAGAGAGATTCTATATGTGGAAGTCGCTCTTTACTCAGCCCACACAATTTTTTTGTCCTGATCTTGTCTTCCAATTAGACCAAGAGAAACAAGTGATAGGCAATTGCTTATTAACTGAATTTCTTTCATTTTGCATTCAAAACTACAACCAGGTGTGGTAGTGAATGCCTGTCGTCCCAACACTAGAGAGGAAGCAGCAGAGGGTCAGGAGTTCAAGACAGCCTCACTATGCATGACCCTGACTTTACAAACAAAAATGAAGGCCAGGAGTGGTAGAGGCCTCCCAGCACTGGGGAGGCAGAGGCAGGGGGATCTCTGTGCATTCAAGGCCAGCCTGATCTACATAGCAAATTCCAGGCCAGCTGGGGGCTACAAGGAGACCCTGTCTCAAAAAGACCAATAAATAAATAGATGGATAGATAGATAGATAGATAGATAGATAAATAAATAAATAAAAGCAACAAAACACTGTAATAATGGGTAAGAATACTTTTCAGGGGAGAGGGCTGGAGAGATGGTTCTGTGGTTAAGAGCAATGGCTGCTCTTTCAGAGGACCGGGGTTTGATTCCCAGTACCCACATGGCAGCTAACAACTGTTCATAACTACAGTTTCAGGGGATATGACACCCTCTTCTGACATCCCCAGGCATTGCATGACAAGGGTGCACTTAGAGACTTACAGGCAATACACTCAAGCACATAAAATAAAAATAATAAATTTTTAAAAAATAAATTTTTCATAAGCCAGTTAATTGCCCAAGAAAAACTGGCACCTGATAGCAACATACCTTTGCCAATATCAACTATTCATTTATGTTGGGATCTCTTTGCTGTCTCTAGCATCTGTCTGCTTGATTAGGTGTCTGTCATGCAGTCTCGATTGCTGTTAAGTCTTGATATCTGGCTGCCTTACTTACTCCCTCTTGATCTTAATCACTGTCATATGCATTATCAATGGCCCTTTCTTTGCATTCCCACATGAACCTCATGCTGACATTGCATTCACATTGTGTTGTTACTGTGGTTGTGAATGAACTTTTTACTATTTCCTATTTGCTATTACTATTACTAATGATGCACATGCATGCTGGTGGTTTTATGTCCAGAAATCCTGCTGGACCCTCAGTGGTTGTATCTATGGAATCTTCGGAATTTGTACACAATCCATACTCTTTAGTAAGAGCAGCTTTGGGTCTTCCTCTCTATTATATTCCTTCTGAACCACACAGAATGAATGTGATAAATCTTATTCTTGATTTAAAATGCCTTTAAGTGTATTTTCTGTTCTATGCTTGTGGGTTTATTTTCCTCAAAGTTGTTGATGTATGTATTTAAGCTAAGAAAGCATATTCAAAGTCCTCATCTGTAATATTCAGATACTGTCACCCATTTCACTTATTTTGCTAACCATTATAAGTTTAAATGAGACACCATATAGGGAAGATCTTCCTGTATTCAAATGTCAGTTAGGATGTGTGCACACACACATGTATTTGTTCCTTCCCCAGTACCTAGAATACTTTCTGAAGTATAATTGATACATGATAACTACATGTTAAATGATTGTAAAGAAATAATTATTAAACAAACTTTTCATGTATCAAAATTTTTTAAAGTCACACACACAGAAACTGAATATCAAAACTACAATCCTAACCCTTCATGGTCCAGGAAACATATTTGTTTGATGAGGAACTCTGAATTCCTCTAAACGAGAACTTTTCTGTTTATTTGTTTTGTGTGGTTTTGTTTGGAGGTTTTTGTTTGAGACAAGTCTTGGTAGACATAGAACTCACATCACAGACCAGACAGGCCTTTAACTCGCTGCAGTCTTCCTGTCTCTGCCTCTCAAGTGCTAAGATTACATGAATGAGACACCTCACCCTTTTTGTTTGTTTTTTGTTGTTACTGATTTTGTTTTCTGTTTTTTGAGACAGGGTCTTATGATGCAGTTCTGGCTGTGTAGATCAAGTTGACCTCTCCCTCCTAGGACCACTAGCCTGAGGTTGTTTTTTTTTGTTTTTTGAACTTCTTAAACTCCTATAGAAAGAGGTAATATGAATCAATACATACAAAAGAATTTATCCTGTTTTGTTTCTGCTTGGGGTAAAGGATGCTAGAAATCATGAGACACATGGACTTTAGTGTGTTACATGCTAAACCTAGGGTGTTCTTTATAATTCACTAATATTCTGTTCATGAAACACAGTCTTGCAATGGATACCTTCCCTATTCTACCACAGATTCAAGGGAGTCCTGAAGTCATTTAAATTCAGTCTAATTTTTAAATGTTTAAATGCACCAACCAGGTTCCCTATCAGGATCAAGGAATACAGAAAGTGATTCTAGCATCTACCTTCTAAAGTTCCCCCCAAATAACATAACTAGTAACACTCCAATCACATGAGAGAGAAGTCGCTCAATCAACACAATAGACTTTTAATATTAAAGCTTAATTTTACAGCGGAACACAGTTAAGAAATAACCAGGTCCTTGTATCACCCAAACACTAATGATTAAGAGTCACAAAGTAGGGACTAAAGAGATGATTCAGCAGGTAAAGGCACTGCCCTGAAAGTCTGAAAACCTGAATTTGAGTCCCAGAAGCTACATAAAGGTGGAAGGAGAGAACTGACTCTAAAGCAGGTGTCCTCTGACCTCTACAGGTGTCCTGTGTCACGTGTGCTTACAAAAATCATATATAACCATTAAAAATTTTAAAAAGAATTACAAAGTATTTATATTTATACAGTTGTTGTTTCTGAGTTATAAAAAGCACCGCTCCCAGGAAAACAAGTTCTCAAAAAGAAAACTCACATTTTGTCTGGCAGATTGTACAATTATGTTCTGGGAAAGACTTCTAAAAGTTATTGAGAAAAACATGTACAACAGGGAATGTGTCAGTTATGGCCTGAACCTAGTGTTTAGTTAGTGTACTGAACACTATCTTTAAATTACTTAATAAAGCACACTTATGAATTCTATGTTATTTCAGAGTCAGCCTTTAAAACATCATTGTTACCATATCTAGAATAATTAGACATATAAAAGTGTTCAATGACTTAGTTGTACTTTACCTAAGTATATCAATCCGAACCCTCCAGAGCCGATCATCTTGCCCAGCACCCACTGTTTCCCCTCCATGTCATCCAGAACTTTGCCTTCTGGAAGGGGAACAGGAAGCTTGCATTTCTCATTTCTTCTTGGTGGCATCACTTCTGTTGACAAAGAGACAAGATAATTAGTTAAAAACAAATAAAACAAATTTCCCAACATGTCTTCCCCAGGATTAAGATTAGGAAGTCAAATCAGAGTAGAGAAGCCCATCATTAATTGAATTTAGAAATTCAGATACTCTGAAGTGTTAGAGATGATTTTATTTTTTTACATCTATTGTGTTTCATTTAAATCAGTACCTCAAAAATCTATTCGGAGTTGAATAATATATATCAACACTGCAGAACATACCTTAAGAAAGAGCTAATTTCTAACTACAATGAGAAAATCAATTTCAGGCACATGCAAACACTCCATTTGTTGAGGATGCTGAGTTAAACAAGAGGTCTTTGGCTACTGGGGAAAAACACAGTTTTAAATGAAAAAGTCTCTTCTGCTACCAAGTGGAGCATCTGAATGAGTAGATGCTCAGGGAATACTTGCTAAATGAGCATGGTATTTTCAAGGCTCTATAATTCATCAGATTAGGCACTTGCTAGTTTCAAGCTGGTGAACTACAAACACTTCCTTGCTTTCTAACCCTCCTTCTTTCCCACCCTCATCAAAGTGAAAATGGGTTGCTTTAGAGATTAGAGCTGTAAGGCCAAAAGGAAGTGCATAATCCCCATAGCATATACCACCTCAATTAGTTATCATTGTACCCAAGTTAGCAAATTTCGTGATGGAAGCTTTTTGATTGACAGACATGTATATTTATAAGAGGATCAGGGCAAATAACTAAATAAACTCCTGAAACTAAAGGTGAGAGTAACCAGGATCTTCTCTGTATTTCTAGACTTTCAGAAAAACAAATACTTTAATGAAAATTACTCATACATACATGCAGTACAAAGTTTTCGTCTTAAACCTGCGTATCGTTCCTTAAGTAGAATTTTCCCCCTCTCTTACTGAACCTTGCTAACCTAAGAGCCTGGAGGCGGGAGTACAGGCCCTTAATGCTGGAATATGGGCTGGGACTCAATGGGAGCCACTAATCTAAACTGAACCAGGCCTAGGACATGGGAACCAAGAGAGAAGTTTCCCTAGGGTTTCCTCTTAATCGGATAGTGTGTGTACTGGTGCCCAAGCGAAATTTGATGACTGAAAACCTGTAAGTCTTGAAAGGGTAACTAAATAGAAAGATACAGGAAGTTCGGCGGAAGCACTGAAATGCACGTGGTGCTCGCTTCGCTTTCCCAGCAGAGGCAGCAGCCGCTCCGGGCCTGTCCCCTCCGGGTCCCACCGGCTTCTGGGTCGCTTCCCCAGCTTAGGATGAAGCTCTCGACCCAGTTTCCCCGGCAAGCCAGTCCCCAGCGGCCTGGAGGGCCGCACCGCGGGCCCAGCTCGCTTCCCACCGCCCTCCCCGCGCCACCGAAGCCCGCCTAGCGGTCCGCGGGCGCGGGAAGCCGGAGCACCGGGGGCGCGGTTAGCGGCCCGGCTGGGACCGGGTCAGGCAGCTCGCCAGGCCCGGAGAGGGGACGCTCGGGCCACGGTGCTGCCCGGCTGGGCGCGGGCGCGGGGCCTCCTGGAACCCCCGGCCCGGAAGACTGACCTGGCTGCCAACGTCCCGCCGCCCGCCCGCCTCGCGCGGGTCTCCGCGCCCAGGCGGGGCCCAGGCCTCTGGAGCCGGGGCGGTCCCTGCGCCGGGCGCCTCCCAGGGGCCGGGCCGGGCCTCCGGCACCAGGGCTAGCCTCGCTGCTCCTGGGCGGGCCTCCTTGCAGGGACCCGATCTCTCTATCTCTCTGCACCTGGCCAGGCCTGTGCAACACGCCAGTGCTCTGCACAGGACCCGACCTCTCCGCACCCGGCCAGGCCTCCCTGCACTACCTTTTGGGCCCTCTGCTGTGGGCTTGAGAGCCCTTAAACAGGCCTCAGCTCAGGGAGATTCCAGTGCAAGACAAGGAGGGGTTATACTGAGAAAAGAGGGTTAATTTTTCCCATGCATCTTCGCCCGCCAGAGTCTGACCAGTGCAACATCAGATCAGCCTGGGATGAAACAGCCATGGCAGGCATTTGAGTGGGAAGAAGTTATGCCCTTTGCAACCTTTTCTGAGTACCAGCAGATTTTAAATGGATCAAGCCCTTGCCAAGAGAACTCATCAAGCAACTAGGCTTACCTAGTGAGCCCTCTGGAGCCTGGAACCCCAAGGACAGTGAGCAGGAGGACCGGAGACAGGCTGTGACCTTAGGGGTATGTAACTCACACAGGGCCTAGTTCTCCCACGTAATAACGGATGATGTTTAAAACATAATTTAGTAAATTTCTACTTTTGCATCTGTTAAATATTATTACAGGTTACTATGACAACTGAGTTTTCTAATACTTTAAGGATCCATAGTGAGCTTATAATATTTTAAAGTAAACAAAACAAATCCTCAGAAAGCAACTGTTCAAACAGTTCTTCATTTTCTACCCTAACTACTTGGAATGTAAATACCGGAAGGAAAACTCGAGTTCTTTAGTGGCTTTGATGGAGGAACTGGAACACTTACTCACCAAAGTGAAAGATGGCATGAGAATACTTTTCAAAGCACCCAGTGGGTATAAAAGCATCTTTTAAGAAATTCTGGAGTTGCAGATGTAGCTTAGTTGATAAGAGTGTTTGAGCCCTGAGCCCGATTCCTAGCACACAAACGGCATGATGGCACATGCCTCTAATCCCAGCACCTGGGAGGCCGACAGCACCTGGGAGGCCGACACAGAAAGGAAGATCAGTTCACAGTTATCCTCACTACAAAGCGAGTTCCAGTACAGCCTGGGCGACTTGAGACCCTGTCACGGAAAAGAAGAAAGGAAGGAAAGGAGGGAAGGGAGGGGAGAGGGAAGAGGGAGGGAGGAAAAGAAACCTTGCATCTAAGGTTGTGCCCTTCAGTTTTCACCAATCCAGCAATACTCATTATTTTCATAATATACATGGAGAAAATCACAACTGGTCACCTCACATGCATGTGAGGCACTAACATGTTCACACTTCCAGCTCTCCCCCAGCACCAGCCACAGCTTTCTCCTTTAAACAATGTGTCAGTGAGTGAATCCTGACAGCTCCAGGAAGCCCTATCCAAGTCTACTACATACCACTCTTAAGTGGGGTTCTTCTGGTCCAAACCACATTGTCTGGCAAAGACAGTAACCGGACTGTTGTCTCTGTTTTCTACCCTCCAGCTCCTTTGGTTTGCTACAACAGACAGACAAGTTTTCCTTTTAAAAGCTTGGTTTGAAAAAAAGAAAAACAACTTAAAGCTTAGTTTAAATAATTGGCGAAAAACCTTGTCCTAGTTTGCTTTTCTGTTACTGTGATGAAGCAACTTTAGCAAAAAAGGGTTTATTTCATCTTGCAAGTTACAGTCCATCACTGAGGGAAGCTAAAGTAGGAACTAGGAACAGGAGCTTGAAGCAGAGACCATGAAGGAATGGTGCTTACTGGCTTGCTCCCAGGCTCATGTGAAGCTACCTCTCTTACATAGACCAGACCCACCCGCTTAGGGACAGAACCATTCACAGTGGACTGGGCCTTCCTACATCAATTAGCAATCAAGAAAATGTCTCATGGACATGCTCACAGACCAATCTAATGGAGGGAAATGCTTCAGTTGAGGTTCCTTCTTCACATGTACATCAAACTGACAACCAAAATTGACCATTACATGCATCAGGACCGTTCTGATTTACTCCATATAAACCAATCTTTTCCATGACCTAAAACTAAGCTTACTATGACCAAGTGCTTCTCAACTTGGGCACTTTTACTGAAGGATATTTGTGGCCAGTGGGCAGGGGCAAATTATGAAGACCAAAAGTTCCCTAGACATTACCAAATTTTGCCCAGCTCCACTGGCTAAGACAACTTTCCTAAAGTGATCTGCCTACCCCATATCTGCATCACCAGTTCCCTTTTACCTGTCCAGTCACTGTGGCCTTGTTCCTGTTTTCAGGCTCTTTGCATAGTTCCTTCTCCCTGAACCACTCTTTAATCTGTATAGTCCACTCCATCAGTCTCCTCAGGTCTGGATTCAAGGCCACCTCAGTCCTTTTATAGTTTTGTCTCTGCTGTTCTATAATCAATTTTGCATTAATATTGTGGTGGGATATGAGTGAAATGTGTGGGTGGGTTAGAAGTTTAGGTAGGTTAGTTGTAGGTTAGTGACCTTAGGCCTCTGCATGCTCCAAGATACACACACTCACACACACACACGCTCACATATACACCATCCCTAGGTCTTCACATGCTCCTGCAAACACATATACACACCCTCACTAGCAAGTACACATACACACACACACACACACACACACACCCCATCCCCAGGCTTCCACATGCTCCTACACACACATACACACACTCACTAGCAAGTGCACACAAACATACACCCACACATACGTTGGTAAAATACGTATTGGGAAGGATACGGAGTAAATATAAATTTCTTATCTGCTCTACGGAAACTTTGGAAAACAATTGGCAGGTCCTCTACCTTGTCTATAGAGAATATATTCCAAAATTCCCGGCAGATATCTGAAACTACATTCTGTGAAGCTATACATTCTGTTATCTTTTTCCTATATAGCCTTACCATTTAAGTTATAAATTAGACATGGTCAGAGGTCAACAAACAATAGGAATAGAACAGTTACAACAATAAAGTTATGTGAATGTGGTCTTACTTTCAAGATGTCTTACTGCTCTGTTTTCTCCTTTGAGATAATTTGAAGTGACAAAATGACTATAAGATGAGACAAGGTGTGGTGAAAGGTATAGGTATTGTGATGTGGTATTGGGCTACTCTGTAAGGATCACTTGAAAATAAACACTAAACACTTTACTACCTCAGGAGTCAATCTGATAACTATGACAGATCCTAAGTAACAGGCAGGTAATAGATCCAGAGAGAATATGCTAGACAAAAGGATGATTACAGTTCCAAATGTAATAGACCAAGATATCATCACACTGTTCAGAAAGATGTGCAGTTTTAAACTTATGAATAATTTACTTTTAGAATTTTCTATTTCATGTTTTAGGACCATGGCTGATTGCAGGCAACTGGAACCTCAGAAAATAACAAGAAGCTACACTGTAATGTTAAGCATACGAGAAACACATGGGGCTGGAAAAATGGCTCAGGGATTAAGAGCAAACACTGCTCTCGCAGAGGACCTGGGTTCAGCTCCCAGCACCCATGTCAGATAGCTCACAACTGCCTCTACCTCCAGTACCAGAGATCCGACTTCCTCCTCTGAACTCCATGGGCACTTGCATTCACACGTGCACCTACACACACACACACACACATACACACACACACATAAACAAACACAGATCTTTAAAAAAGAGAAATATAGACCTATATCAACACAAAAACTTGCATGCCAATGTTTATTAGCAACTGAATGTATAACAGCCACAAATTGAGAGAAATTTCAGTTAGCTGGTGAAGGGATAAACAAATTGCAATATAGATGTTTTATAATGGAATATCACTCAGCAATTTTTAAGAAAAGGAACAAACAACTAATACAAGCAACAACCTGGATGAACCTTGAAAGCCTGAAGCCATGCAAAAGAAAACACATACTCACCAACACTTGGATCATTCTATTTGTGTGACGCTGACAGGATCTGAGTTGATGAGACGAAAAGGGATTAAGGAACTTTATGACTGATGGACACTTCACAGTAGCCTTGTGAGTAGTGGTTGTATAATCACACCTTTGTTAAAATACTAAATGTACATTTAAAACTGATTAATTATAAAACTGATTTAAAATAAAAGGACGGAAGACCAGTATGGGGAAAGCCTGACTCCTTGAAGTCATTATGAACCTACAATAGTTCATCTAGCCTAAAGCCACCCTTCCTTACACATCCACTCATGAGGAGTTAATGGTCCTTATTGGTTAAGCCACTTAGCATGGGGTTTTATGTTCCTTGCATCCAAAATCCCCCTAACATTGAAATAACATTGCAGGTTTCATAAGTGCTAATGAATTTCAAATGTTAATGCATTTGTACTAAATAGAAATGAGAACAGAACTGCAGGTAAACCTGCATGGAGAACAGTTTTCAACTGTTGGGATTTAATGCAGAATTTTATGATTCAGAGCATATTGCTGTGTGTATGTTTCAAGAGGAAAACTGACAGAATATAGAAATACAAATTTTGGAACTAGTGAAAGAACATCTTCTGAATGAACATGACGAGAAACAAGAAAGAAAAGGGAATTTAGACATGAAAGCACTCAAGTCTGAGTCATCAGAAAAAGATAGGGAAAACACGGATTTCAAACAAAGCTATTTTGATAGATCTTACAGGCTCTGAATGATTCACTACAAACATACAAAAGGGCTTTCTTGGCTGTGTGCCAACTCTTAGGTATGGTATGTGGGCTCTGCTCTTCAAAGCACTAGGTACTGTAAAATGCTCACACTGGCTCAAAGGAATAAGAAAAACCTTACCATTTAGTGAACATACTTTACAAAGCCAAGATCATTTAAAATCAATTAAAGTGTTAAAGATGGTGCATAGACAAACACTTAGAAAAAAAAAACTTTGTTATTTAATGTGATAAAAGGAGACCGTGTCTGTGGAAATACTTTGCCTGCCAAAGAGAAGTTTTAGTTTTATAAAATCAGGAGACCATTTGCACTCTGAAAACCACAGTCCCTGGAGACCTAAGCAATTATTGACAGAGGAATTCTGAAAACAATACAATTCAGATAATTAGAATGCAAGCCTGTCAGAAATACAGCTAGATCAGATATCTATGTCCTTTGAATTTGTCTGCATAAGAGACCCTGTGGATGGGCTCTGAAATGTCTCAAATGTTCATGTGTTGAAGGTTTAGTCCAGAGTTTGTAGGGCTTTTGAGAGGTAACTGAATCATAAGAGCCAAAACTTCACCAACATGTTTTTTCATTGATGGGCTCACACTTAAATGAATTAATCAGGAGGTGGAACCTAGTTGGAGAAATTAAGTCACAAGGGGCATGTTTTGAAAGAGTGTGTCTTGTCCCTAGGTCCCTCTTCTTTCTCTTTGCTTCCTGGCCACCGTGAGGTAAGCAGCCTCTGCCACACGCCTCTACTTTGTTGTGCTCTGCAACCAGGGCCTTAGTAATGGAGTCTCTAGAACCCTTGAAGCTGGGAGCCAAAGTCTTTCTACTTATATAGGTTGAATTTCTTAGCTATTTTTGTCATAGAAATGAAAAGCTAACTAACAAGATACTGCTGCAAAATGTGAGCATTGCAGTTCAAAGGACAAATTTTGTAAATTGTCCATGTAAATGAAAGACAAGAATACAAAGAATAGTTTAAAATGTCATCTGTTAGAGCTGAAGAGATGGCTCAGCCATTAAGAGCACATATTTCTCTTCCAGAGGCCCAAGTTCAGTTGCCAGCTCCCAGGTCTCTTGACTCACAACTGCCTATAACTTGAGCTCCAAGGGATTGACTGCTCTCAGACTAAGGAACATGCATACTCATACACACACCCTCATACAGACACACACATATTTGCACATAACTAAAAATAAATAAATAACATCTGTTAGTATGTCATCAAGCACAATAAAATCTTTTTCAGGCACTTTAATTTGTAGAATTTTAATGTAAATATATGCCAAATTATCAACTGAATGTGATAAAATCTAGTATTTTACTAGCTAAAAGTGATATCTTACTAGGTCTGTTCCCTAATAGAAGCATCATTAAGAGTTAGCTGTATGACTATTTATAATTTAAATCCTCCCAACTAACACACCTACAATAGTCAAAAGCATAATCTGGAAAAGGAGGATGAGAATTGGCAGGAGATTCAGTAAACAGAAATTTGTGTTCAGTTAGCAATGAGTTAATGACCTACACAGAGAGGTTAAAGATAGTTTGTACCTAGTAAGCTATGCCTTAAGGGTTATTCCTCATGACACTGCAGTATCATCCTCTAAGAGACCTTACAGGAATTTTCTGTTCCCCAAGCATACCTAGCCATTCCCAACAACTTGCAGATATGCTCCTAAATAAGCCCCATCATTTTCTCTCACCTGCAATAGACATTTTCATTAATATCCATGGCTGAGATATAGATTCTCAGATCAACTATGTCAGAAGATTCCAAGTCACCTTCTTCCATACAGCTGTATCCCTGATACTATGCATCAGGGTGTTGAAACAGGCTTTCATTCTCTGGCAACTTTAAAGCTCTAGGCTACAAAGAGGCTCAGATTTCTTTCCTGGGCCTCAGTTTGTTTCAAGGCCTTACTCCCTTTACATAGGGGCCAACAAAGATTTTAGTGTAACAAATTTATTTACATTTTCCCTAAATCTCACCCCTAAATTCAGGACTTAACCATGCAGTGGGGAGTTAGAAGACCTTCAAGAAAAACAAAACAAAACACCAATTATGTGCTGATTTACTGTCCTACAACACCAGAAAAGCTAGTGACCAAACCTGGACTTGGATCCCTTTCAGTTTTCTTGATAATGTCCTTGTTATTTTAGACAGACTTAATTAACTTCATCTACTGAGACCCACAAAATTATCATACTCCTTAAATCTGTTTAATATAAAACACATGCTTTTCATAAGTATTTGAAAAAAAATACCAAGAAGTAGATTTAAAGCTGGGGTGGGTCTACCCACAGAAAAGCAATTCAAAGATGACCTCTGTTAACTTGTAAATGAACCACCTTTCAGTGTTTTATTTTTCTTCCCCAAAAGGTTGCATGCTATCTGTTTTTCATAATTGTATTTAGGTCTATAATGTCTTTATTTGACTTCTTTCAGTTAACTGTCTAGGAAGCACATATCTTCCCCATTTTCTGGTGCTCTCTTTTCCCCAAATCATTAGTGTCCAGCCTGATTCCTTAATATGTATGCCAGGGAAAGAAAAAGAGGAATATATGGAAGCCAGGAAATTTATATGGAAATAAAAAGGGAAAGCTAAAGACTGGCATGCTGGATCAAAAGTGCTGGACAGATAGTTCAGTGATTAAGAGCACTGGCTGTTCTTGCAGAGGACAGGAGTTCAATTCCCAGCATACACATGGTGGCTAACAACTGACTACAACTCCAGTTTCAGGTGACCCAGCACCTTCTTCTGACCTCCACGGGCATAGCACTACTTGGGTGCACTTACATATATGCAGGCAACATGCTCATACACATAAAATAAAAATAATAAACAAATAGATAAAAGTTCAGGACAATCTGGTTACAAAGCAAATTCAAGGCTAGCAAGACTATGTCTAAAAAAGGAGAGGGTTGGAAGTATGGCTCAGTGGTAGAATTTTTGCCTCCAATGCAAAACAAGACCCTGAGTTCAGTCTCTAACAACACACACACACACACACACACACACACACACACACACACACTGCTGAAAGTAGAAGAGAAGACAGACAAAATTTCAGCCCCATAAGGTTGAGTCTAGGGCAGGCTCTGGAACGAAGAGAGGAACTGGAGTGCTTTGTGGAGAACAGCTGCTTGAGAAATGGAAACTGAGAGGTAGAAAAGGATATTTATAGAGTTGGACACCCCACCCCTCTTGGCAATGCTCCAAGGCTGTGCAATAAGAACGCAGATTGCTTTTCATTCTCTGGCTACAGGACAGTTTTTTCTCAGAATATGAACCTATTCTGAGACTCTTTTCAAAATGAAGGTGTAAATTGGCCAGGATTTTACAAATTACATAATAGCTATTTAAGACTGTTTTATATTTGGAACTGGAGAGATGGCTCAGTCCTTAAAAGCACTACCTGTTCTTGTAGAAGACCCATGTTCGAATCCCAGCACCCACATGGCAGCTAACAACCATCAGTAACTCCAGTTCCAGGGGATCAGACACCCTCTTCTGTCCTCCTCAGATATTGCACAACATGGGTATACTAACACACATGCAGTTATTACACTCATATGCATAAAATAAAAATAATAAGTAAATAAAAAAAGTTAAAGATCCTTTTATTTTTACATAAATGAAACAAATACTTGCTGGTTCATATCTTAATTTTCATCAGTTAACAGCAACTTGGCTTTTCCCAATGAGAATCAATATATAAATATCTTTACCATATTATGGCTCTAAGTATTTTCTAGTATTCTAAACAATCTTAACAATAGAAAGTAATATGGATATTGGCCATTTGCAAGAAACTTTGAGAAACTGTTACTGAAAGTAGTACACAAAGAATTATATTGAAGAAAGGCAAAGAATACTGTGTTCTTTTAAAAGAGCAGCATACCCATAATGCAGTAGAGAAAATGTTGCCCAAGAAACGTCATTGCATCTTAAATTTTGGAGGTGTGAGAGCTAAAATGAAAGCCCAAGCATCTCAGTACCTGAGGCACAAACACAGTGAGCAAGACAATTTGGACCCTGAACGGGCCTCATGCAGTGGTACTAGAGAAGCTTGTTCCTCACACCAAGAGACAGCCACCAAGCACTGAGGATTGGATTGTGCCAAGTGCAGTGTGCTCAGAGATTTCTGAAAGATAAATGAGTTTTTTTTGTTTTTTGTTTTTTTTTAAAAAGGCTTGGCCAACTGTTGTCAGCTTTCCTTTATCACTGTGTTGAGGAATGAACAAAGATGTGTTCATGCTCTGAGGTCAAGAAGACTGATGTCACACAACAGAAGGAAAGGTGAAATGCCTAGAAATTGCCAGAAAAGTTACAAACAGAAGCCTAGATTTAGTCCTTCACTCGAGTATCCCTTAAGCTCATCTCTAGACATGCTTTCTGTCTGAGGGACAGTTATGAAATAATCACTGAGAAAAACGACAGGATTGAGTAAGCAGGATCATAGACTATCTTTGAGGGACTAACATTTAAAGTAGAATGTGGGGTCTGGAGAGATGGCTGAGCAGTTAAGAGCACTGACTACTCTTGCAGAAGACCAGAGTTTGAATCTCAGCACCCACATGGCTGTTAACAACCATTTGTAACTCCAGTTCCATTTGTAACTTCCCTTCATCTATCCTCCAAGGGTATTGCACAGCATGGGTGCACACATAAGACTCACATACATACAATAAATATATTAAGTAAGTGTGAATGATAAAGACTTGTTAGAGAGAAGCCTGGGAGACAAATTCGTGAAGGACATGCACAAAACTCTCATGGGGCGGGGACAGGAGGACTTGGTATGCTAAAGGACAGACAGCACAGCAACTGAGAGAGAACAGCAGCAGATGGCGTAGAAAAGTAGGAGGAAGACATTACTCAGTTCAAGGGTTTTCACCTTTACTAAGTGAACCTGCTAGCTACTCTTTTTTAACCAAGAGAATATTTCATGATTACTCTAGCTATTGAGTCCAAATAATTGTCCTGAGAGTTGGCAATACTAATTAAAAGTTTGAACCACCTACCTGAAATCCTGAGAAATCATTTGGAAGCAACTAAATTATCTGTACCCAGATTAGAGTTACTTTAATTCTGTCTTGAAGAGTTATTCCAGAACCCTTGAAATTTGGAAATACAATTCAATTTCACTATTGTATTTCCTCCCATTTATCACCTGATTCATGCAGAATAGATTCTAATAGGAAATCATATCAAGTTATTTGACCATACATGAGAATAGGCAGCCCAGCTTTCCCAGAGGACTAAACAGAGGGATGTTGCCACACATTCGGAAAGACCCTACAATTTAAGTACTATCCTTCACTGAAAAATCAAAACTTCTTTCATTTAAAATCCAATTTACTACAATAAAGAGAAACAACCCTAGAAAATGTTTAATTTATATGTTTAGATGGTTTTACATAAGAAACTAAACATTGTATCATTCTTTTCAGATTGCTATTTAACAAAGTCTGTGGCCTGAACAACATACATTCATTTTCTTAGTTTAGGGGTTGGGAGGCAGAAGTTGGAAAAGGAAATAAATGTTGGGGTGTGCTCTCTCGAGAAGCCCCACTCCCTTGGCTTGACTAGCTTCTAAAGACTTCCCTCTTTCCTGATCTTCTAGCCTCATTTTTCATCTCCAAGGAAAATCTCTCTGACTCTGACTCCTGCCCTGGTGATTACATAGAGCTTACCCAGCCACCCTGGATTTATCATCTCATCTAAATGTCCTTAATGACATCTATGGAGTTCTTTTTGGAATCATATTTGATAGGTTCTGGGAATTAGAGCATGAACATCTTTGGGGAGGGGGACATGATTCTGAAAGAGGTAATGTAGATTCTAAATTTGAAACCAAAGATGAGTGAACTACGATTTTTTATGTGAATCCATTCCAAAGAAGGGGGATGATGTCAAAAAAAGCCCAATCTGCATTCAAGATTCCATGAGGCCAAAGGACTGAACTCTCTGACTATGAAGAGTGAAGACGTTACAGAGCAAAACCAGATTATCTTGGGCTAACTTCAGTTCTTTTGAAATCCACTCATTGCCCCACCTAGGTTTGACCTCACATCTTTCTGACTACCAAAACCTTTAAAGTGTATTAGCAGCAAGCTGCTAGCTTCTACCAATCCAGAAGCCAAGACTGTCACCAGATAGCGCCTGGCGTCCATAACAGAGATGTCCCCATTTTGCTGTGACCTTCCTATTTGAAGTTTGCACCGAAGTATTTTAAAAAGTGTCTTGACATAACTTTCTTCATTCTGTTACTATGAAAACTTCATCAAACTCTTACCAAGTTGGAACATGATATTCGGGGTAGCCTGGGTCTGTGTTCCTGAGCTATGATCACTCACATTTGGTTCTAGAATAAACTATCTTTTGTTCCCTTTGAGGTGACAGATATGTTTGGGGGTCGACAATTACATCTGAAAAAGCAAAATTAGTTATTTAGAAGATAAACATATACAATTCTTTTTTTCATTCAAGAAGAAGACTTGACAATAAACTTCTATGGTAAAGAAATTATCCATGCCTCCAAAACTGAATGGGCCTCAAAACTTTTTCTTTATGACACCAAATAAAAGAAGGAATAGAATGCCAACCACAGAACTGTGAACAAAATGATGGTACTTAAGAATTCCAAACACAGTCAAGTTATCCTTATGCATGAAAGCAAAAATGGAGATATTTTCAAATATGTAAATGTCAGAACACATATGCTATAGACTGAATGTTTGTGCCCCCACCCCAGATTCATATGTTAAATTCTAACATCCAATGTGATGGTATTTGTAAAGCAGGTTTACCGTGCTCTGGTTCCCAGCTTATCTAAGTCTGGTGAGACAGAACACCCACACACACAGCAAGTTACACAGAGCAGATTTATTACTTACACATAGGCAGCAAAGGACAACAGAAGTCTAGGATTCCTTGTGAGTGGGTTTCCCAAGGCTCAGGAAAGCTGGCTTGGGTAGATAGAGGATTGACAGCACGTGCTTCACTTGCCCAGTAGCTGAAGGACTCCCTGAAGCAGTCCACCCTGGCTTTTATAGCCCAATGTTGCATAGTATGTTGGGATAAAGCTCTGAAGGACATCCTGTTTGGGGGAGAGGAGGCAGGACTAAAGCCTGGGCTATACTGGCCAGCTCCCTGCATCTTAAGAGGAATTCATAGTAGTTTCTATTGTTTCCTCTCCTCTCCTTTCTCCTCTCCTGCTCTCCCCTGCCCTACTCTCCCCTCTATCTGTTCTAGGGATTGAACCAGGTATTCAGACACTCCATTACTGAGCTGTATCACAAGCTGTCAACAGTTTCTCTTGAGAACTACCAATGAGAAAGTAGTGGTTGGTCTACGTCCATAGAGAGAATTGTCCTGTAGTTTTTGGTAGTTGGAATATAAAGAGATCATCAGGCCACAAGAGCTAATAAATGAATCCTTTATAAATGGCATTAGCTCCACTTATATAAGAGATCCTAAGAGGCCCCTGCCCTTCAGCCATGCTGAAAATCCAGGAAGTGAGACCTCACCAGACATTGAAAATTCCAGTTCCTTGATCCTGGATTTCCTAAGATCTTCGCAAATTTCAAGATTGAATAAATTTGAGAATAGAATTTTTGTTATTTATAATGTCACACAGTCTATGATATTTTGCTACAGCAGCCTGAACTAAGAAAGACAACATTCCCCCAAACCTCCCAGAGCAGATCAACTAAAAGCCTAGAAACAACAAACATGAGTCTAAGAAAGAACGTAGTTTCTTCTGTTCATGAATATAACAACTCATATTGAAGGGAATTCTATTTGCCAAACATCTTGAAAGGAAAATCTATCTGCACAATTAAGAAACAATTTAGGTTCCATGAGTTTTCAAACAGTGTGAAAAAGGAAGCAGGGCAGAGAAAGAAAGAGGAATGAGTCTGACAGATGGCAGGAATATGGATGCTGGTTGGGGCGGGTCACGGTGGTACCTGGGTTGTGGATAGACAAGGAATCACTGAAGAATGAAATGGTTCCAGTGAAGCAGTTTGGGTGACTGAAACTTGAGTTCCTCTTCTACCTGCCTTCCTCTGCCTTCAGCTGGCAAAGTCCACAGCTGAGCAGATATGATTCAAGGAGCAATAGCACACAAATAAGCTGCAATCCAGAGACAGCCATGAGAGCATAAGCCCATGAAAACCCTGATAAACTGAGGGAAGAGATTTTGAGAGGCTGGGGAGCACCAAGTTTTGGGCTGTCCATGAATTAGGAAAATTGTGGCTGATAGATGCTGGCGATAAGCAACAGGTCATGAGGTCTAAATTAATTGCCTGAAATATCATTTCAAGATGTACCTAACAGTTTTCTTGCTTGGTCCTCCCACCATCAATAATTGTTTTCTCTGTCTTTGCTGGTGCCAGTCACTCTGAGGGAGGGGGAGTATGCCAGGAGAGGCAGACTACATCAATCTGCCTTGGTGTGGCATCACGAGCCAAAGAATGTGGCTATCAGAAGAGATTGTAGACGTGACTGGAGAGATGGTTCAGTGGTTGAAAGCACTGTCAACTCTTCCAGAGGACCTGAGTTTGATTCCCAGCACCCACATGGCAGCTGACAACCATCTGTCACTCCAGTTCCAGGTGATTCAGTGCCCTCTTCTGGCCTCCATGGGCAACACATGGTTCTGATGCACTTAAATGTGTGGGCAAAACATTTATACATGTAAAATAAAAATAAGTAAATATTTTTTAAAAAGAAAATGTAGCTAAGAAAAAGTAGGGTGAGATCATGCAACTTATGTCAATTAAACTGCCATCTTCCCATCAAAGGAGAGCTACTTACCCCTCTGTTTGTATTCCAGTGGATGTTTCTTTGCTAAAATTGAACCTTGGTGAGGGGATGTAGTTTAGTTGATAAAGCGCTTGCCTAGCATGCCCAAACTCCTGGATTTGATCCCCTCAGCACTATATAAACTGGGTGTGTGGCACACATTTGTAATTCCAGCACTTGGGAGATGGAGACCGAAAGATCAGGAGTTTAAGGTCAGCTATAGCTACATAGTGAGTCTGAAGCCTGTCTGGGTTAACTGAGACCTGTTTAAACAGGCAAACAAGCAACAACAACAGAAACAAATTTGAACCTCAAGTCTACTTGAACTACTTGATGGAAAGCTACTTGATCCCATCTTAGCTACTTTAGTGAGGCTAACCAGACCCCACTGAGGGGTGCTTGCATTCCAGGGGAAAATGTAAGGAGACCAGTTTAAAACAGGAAGTTGGTGGGAGTGGGTCAAAGAGTAAAATAATGTTGAAGAGAGAAGGAAATTTGAGACTCAGATTCTTTCGATTTCTTCATGCCCAGAGATTTGTCCATCATTTTTCTCTTTTATTTACTTTGAAATAGAAAGAATAGCTAATCAGTTTCCACAAAGGTCTTTAAGCTTTCCAAATAATTTATCAAATAGATAAAGCAAAAAGCTGGTTTTAAAGGAATTATTGAATGATTTGGCTATGATTAGATTTCTCATCTACCATAATTTCTAAAAGTATTTTCTTTTTTTCCTGGAGAGCTCAAACTGTTAAGTGTTTTAATATAAATGACAAGAATTTCAAGAACTCAGAAAATATTATATCGGATTACTCTTCAGAAGAAAACTGTTGCTTTTCTTCATAGGCCAGTCCTGGATGAGAAGCTGCAGTAAAGAAACAGGAACGGGACTTGCTGTCACACCTAAGTGTCACCTCTTTCTGGGAGTCCCTGAGCACAAAGCGTTCAATCAGGATCAATAGAATTTCCAAGCTAAGAACAATTTCCCTTGCTCTGGGTCCTAAAAATAGATACCCAGTCCAAGAACAGTATTCAGACTTTTTCCATCTAGATTAAAGACTGACATTATGGGATTGTTTGAACCCTTCTCAATAATAACAGAAAAGCACTGTCATTCTTACCAAGAAATTATTTACTTCAAAGCCTTGCATATGATGTGTCTTCTCTACCAGACAGACGAGGAGGTGCCATTTGGCACATTTCCCTGAAACTTTCGTTTAACTGCACCCAAAAACCCTTCTTAAGATTATGCAAATGTAAGTAAATTTGTGTTCAGACTTTCTGGCAGACTTTTTCCCCTCCTTTTTAATGCTACTGTTTCAACTCTCCTCTCTCAGGTCTCCCTGCCATGACTGATAGTTATTCTTCTGTAAATCTTGTAGATGGATCCAGTATTGTTTTTCTAGTCTAAAACACTGTAAGAAATTTATGTCAATATTTCTGTCTGTACCGGGGTCAATATTTATATACATTGACTCAGATGTACAAAAAAGTAATTTTAATTTATGTAGTTGACTGACTTTGTAATTGACTATTTTCTTTGACTGTATAGACTCTACTTCCACACATGGCTAAGAAATCCACGAACTCTTTCGAACTCTTTCTACTGCTCCCTTCTATCAATACTGTAAACATGTGCCACAGACAGAATCACACTTTGGTAAGGAGCAGAAACCCAGTCTGTCGTTCGAAAGACTGCTGGTGCTGTGCACATAAAGGTCATCCATCAACCATGACTCTTTTTCTCTCTGTTCAAGACTTGTCTCCTACCTATCCTCAGTATTCTTCTCCAGATTGATTGACTTAGCTTGGATACCTTTGGAACTTGCGTGCCCATGGACTGGATGGAAAGACATTTACTGTTTGTATCAGTCCCTGATTCTCATTTCTTTCCCTGCTGAGTCAGTGGGCCTCCCAGACTGCCCCTTCAAGTCTGTAGTATGATGGGATAGAAATGGCCCAGACACTAAGACTGGAGTGTTAATAGACTATGGGACTTTAATATGCATGAAATGGTACAGCTGTTCATCTTGTCACTGTTTTCTTTGGATAAAAATTTAAAAACAAAATTATAGATCTATGATTTTGCTTTAAAAACCCACTAAAAATTCATAGGTTCGGATTTCTTCAGCAGTCAACAAAGAAAGATTTCCTGTTGACACTGACTTTCTTATAAATTATAAGAAATATGAGTCAATACATTCTGAAAAGGAAACATGATCACACTTATTGTTCTAAATTCGTGCATATGCCAATAAGAAGAGCTTCACTCATGAGCACCAGGTGATCCACGAATTTGCTTATTCACCATGCTTGCATATTTGTAGGAAGAGCTGTTGTGTTTGGTGTCAAAGCAACCCTTCCTTAGCTAAATATATAGGATCTTTTATACTAAGGAAAATTAAGTGTATAAATATAAACTATATAATTTACTAACTCCACCCCTATATATGCCATTGGTCACACTTGCTGGTAGGTAACAGATAGTCTCCACACTTCACAGCTTTTCCATGACCCAGAAGAGAACATGTCCCTTCCTGGACAATTTTTACTTTGTACATCTCCACCACAGAATGCAACATGCAAGACAGAATACACTGAAAGAAAGACTTCTTGAAATACTTGATGTGTGGAATCCTCCAGTCGAGTCGAGTCACATTTTGCTTCATTTACAGACTCTTATAGAACATTAATTAATGCCTGAAGAGTAGCTGCCTACACTAGGATCACAGAACCCATGACAAACAGATGAGTATTTTCTATATCTTATAAATTTGATGAAAAGGAACCAGAGATAGGGGAGCAAAAGTTCCAAACAGGAAGGGCTTCTTGAAAAGGCTTCTGAAGCCCCAGTTCTGAAAAGGTCATGCAACAGACTCCACTGTCTTTAGCAGATGCCTATCTTTTCTAAAAGCCACCCAACTGGCAGCCTGTCCTTGGTAAGCTAAACCAACCTTGATAGACATACAGGTAAAGAATTCCAAAAAAGAAGGGCATTTTAAATCCAGCTTGAGGGCTCATTCTGTCCCAGCAATGTAGGTTCAGACCACAGTTATTGGCTATCAGATCTAAGTAGGAAAATAATTCAAAGCATGGCTTATGAATGAGCAAAATTCACAGAATAGCACTGAACAACAAATGTCCGGATAGATAAAAAGGCATTCCATTTCAAAATGCTTGAAAATATACCAAACTTAAAAGCAAAACCCAATCTATGATTCTCTTCCTTTCTCTGTTGAATGTGGCCTTTCTCTAAAACACGAATTGTTGAAAAGAAAACTACTGTTTCAATGAGAGAAGGAATCAGCTCATCACTTACTGAGGCATTTATGTGACAGGCCCTGCTTTGATTTTTTTATAGCGATTAGATTATTAAGTGAGAGAAAGACAAAGGAAAGAGAGGGAGAGAGAGAGAGGCTAAGGGACCACAACTTGGAAGCAGGAGAGAAATAACTTAAACCCAGGAAGTCTAACAGGTGTTCTTAACCAATCTACTAAACTGCTCATAATGTCATTGCAACATGGAATTAAGGAAAGAAGACCAATGAGCAAAAGCCATGTGAGGAATCAATCCTCTCTCCAGAAAAGAAGCCTGGCTACCGACCTTTCTGCCCTTCCTCTCCAAACTTGTCCTTATGTTGGTGACACAAGGTCCATTGCCTGCATCTACTTGTCTACTGGAGAATTTTTTTTCCTTTATATTTTGAGCTTTTAGAGGATATTCCTTAGGTCCAAAAGTGATTGATCCTTTTATAAAGTTGTTACACTAGTCAATTAAATTTAATGTCTTCAACATGCATCTGTGTAACCTAGTATTTCAGGGATGAGCTCTTTCTGACATGATCAAAACCTGAAATCCAGTGTCTGTGGGGTGTTTTGCCTTTATACCAGAAGTAATAGATTACAAATGATTACATTCTCTGCATGGGCAGAAAAGTTAGGAATGAAGCTGTACAGCACACTTTAGGAAGACAGATAATTCCAAAATATCATATGGACCACAGCTTCCTTTCCCATCAAAAATAAATCTAAAAGTGTTAAGGTCAATAGGAGCTCTTTTCAATGGACTGACGTTGACTGTTATAAATTTAATTTTACATTTATTATTATTACTATAACTATTATTATTTTGTGTGTCTATATATGTGGGTGCACACGTGCCATGGCACACATACATATGAAGGTCAGAGAACAAGAGGAGTCATTCTCTACTTCTACCACGTGGGTCTTGGGGACTGAATGCCAGTCATCAGGCTTGGTGACAAGTGTCCTTACCCATTGGATCATCTCAGGGATCCAAATAGTAGAAATCTTCTGAATTTAAGCTCTTAAGAATTTTTCTCTTGATGAAGCAAGGTGTTCAGCACTGTTCCTCTGGGTCTGGTGACTGAGCAAATGAAGTATGCTCTCCAATTAGAAAAATTAGAGTTTATTGGGGTTACCTTACCACAGATTTATTGGAGAGAAGGTGTGACATCTCGTATTAAGGTCTACATTTTGGTCAAAATCACCATGGACTCCATTTCCATCAACCAAATTCTTAGAGGCCTGTCTTGTCACTCGCAGCTGCATTTGGATCCAGTGTGTGCCTCCCTGGGCATGTTCATCAAGCCAAGGGGAAGCTCCATGTAAATTGACTCTACACCCTACCCCTTTTCTCTCTGGCTCTTACACATCTTTCCTCCATCCTCTTGAGCCTCGGGGTGGGGTGTGTGTGGGGGTGTAACAGCTATAGGATTGTGTTCTTTCCACTGTGGCATGGATTATCACCTGGCTTCAGTGACACTCCTTCTACTACAAAAACATAAGAAGAATAATAACAAAAGTTAGCATCCACACAAATACTGATTGCTACGATAACCTAACCTATGGGAATAAACACTAATGCTTGGACAGAACCTAAGTAGGTGCATCATATTAATTTTACAAACAGTTACAGGACTTCTTCATGGAGGCCTATAACACACCCCCACCAGCCCAGGGGGTCGACATTTCTCACAGTATCAGATGTGTGTTCCCTCTCTGAGGAATGGGCCTTAAATCCAATTAGAAATCTGCTGGTTGTGTGTGTGTATATATATATATATATTAGATGAGCCATTACCACACCAGCAGGAACATCTTGTTTGGCATCTGATGGAGGAGCAAGCAAGATCCACCACTAAGCAGAGCTTTCTGGGACCATTCTCCCATAGCTGTCTGCATAGCGCCCTCTCCCACTGTGAAAGCCAGCCATCCATTTGCAGGGAGTTTCCAGCTTGGTCCCTGCTAAATCTCTCTTTTTCATGCTCAAATCATGCCATGTCTTCAGCAGTAGGGTCTTACTGTTTGTTTCTAGTGTGCAAACCAGCATTAGTGGCAATGGCCTTTTTGTTGTAGAGGGGACCTCCATGGCTTCTCTGGCCAACAGCTCACAGGAGATGCAAACCAGGCCTGGTCCTGGAATATCTATTTAACAATTATATACAGTATCTTTTTAATCTTTGGCATCTATAGGCCTAGTCACATAGAGCTCCCCAGAATTTTAAAGTTAAACCTTACTCTTGTACACTGTATAAGTTACATTCCGTCCTTGTTTCTTCAGGTGTGCTTGACGTCTCTCAACTGGGTTTCACATCTGTAAAACACTCAAAGTTAACATTGTATACATACACGAGGTCTAACACAGCATGGAAAATCCCTTTTCATTTGTATCAGCTGTTTTTTTTCAAAAGATCCATGTTGGGCACAATGGCACGTAACTTAGTTCTTCACTATCTTTAGTTATCATCTGGAATCCATTTAGTGTCTTGGAGTTCTCACATGGAGTCTCCATGCATGTGTTTAGTCTTGATAAACTCACTGGTGCTGGCCCAAACTGCTTGGCCCTACACGGGGCCAAGGAAGAATAAGGTTCCTCTTGCCCCTGTTGTTTCCCAGGGCCAGGTAGACTCTGGATCCGACTCCGGGCTCTAGCCACACCGGCTGTCTCTCCATTGACCACACTTGGCTGCTGGTAGGGCCCTTGGCAGGGCAAACTGTTTCCACCCCTTGAGTAGTCATTCACAGGGGAGAAGTGTACCCTGTTAACTCTGTGTGTTGGGGAATTATTACCCATCCCTGGGATACTTTTGATCCTCTATGTGCCTCTTGTGAACTGTTCCTCTGGTTTTCAAGCCTCCTGGCAGCACTTTAGCACAAAATTTGGCTTTTTGTCAATCTTTTCTTTAGCTGGACACAAGTCTTGCCACATTTGTCTTTGAGTAACCCAAGCAAACCTCCGTCTCTGTTTTGCCTCTTCTATACATTTTTTAGGTTGTTCTGTTCTTCTATAGACATATTTTACATGCTAGTCTAGGTTGCTTAAATCTGTCAAAGCCTCTCCTGCCTTGTAAAGATCCTGTCCCACTAGGGGACTTAGCACAGACATTAAACCTCCATAACTCCTTGTTCCATTAAGTCCTTCATTAACTCTCTACTGAACACAGTCCTATCAGGTCCCGTGACTGGGGCACCACACATTGCTTTCCTCACACCCAGTTCTCTCGGCAGTGCCTGTCCCTCTTTTACTGTCCATCAGCTCCTGACATCCATGGGAACCTCCACTGGTGATAGCCAAGTATCTCTAATTGCTTGCACACACCAATCCATCAGAGACTGCTTCCCCTTGTACTGCCTTAGGTTATGCAGCCTAAATCTAAAGGAGGGATGAGCGGTTATATTGCTCAGCTTTTCTGCTTCTGTGTCCTATATTCTCAGGAGCCAGGTGATGAGAGGGTCTTTTTGTGGCTTGTTTGAAGGTCCTCCCTAGTTCCAGCAGCTGCAGTGCTGAGTACCCTCTACTTGCTAAATTCTCACACTTGTTAAGGCCTCCATCAGCATGCTGACATCTGGATTTCTCCTCCCAGGTGAGGAGTCTCAGTACTGACCTTGTATTATAGACCTACTCTGGGCTTTTTTTCCGTTTTGTCCTCTTAGTCGGAAAAAGCTGCAGATTAAAACTTCTATTTTTTTTTTCCTTTCTATTTAATTTATCAGCAAAGTCAGAGGCTAATGTTGCAGAAGACAGTCTCACTTCTCTTTCTTGCTCTAATTTCTCTCTCAGCTCTCTGAGCTGTAGTCTCTGTTTGGGATCAATTCTCTCTCACACATAGCAGTGGCAAAGCCACTTCTGCAGCCACCTGCTGGAACTTCTGCCCTTGATGCACAAGCCGAGTTCTTAAAGTCTGCTTTAGACCCTCCACTGTTTTCAGAGCATCAGAGTAATTCCATGGCAGTGCTCAGCAGTCCAGCAAGCGTGCCACTCCATGCCGGCTCAAGTGGATTCCCACCCTGAGATTTCTCCCACAGACAGTGCCTGCCTTGGTGATGTCTTCTTATGAAGCCACCTTAGAACCCACTGAACAAGCCATGCCAGAACCTCCTCTGTCCACATTCCCTCTGTAGTTCCACACGTTAGCAGCCACATATGTCCTTTTCCCAGAGCATTCTCCGTTTTTTGTCAGTTGATCCCACCGACTATGCCAATTCTGTCTTAAGAAATTTTTCTTGTGACGAAGCGCAGCATTTGACCCCGCCCCTCTGGGTCTGGCTGACTGAACAAGTGAAGTATGCTCTCCAATTGGAAAAATTAGAGTTTATTCGGGTTACTTACAAAAGATTTATCTGGGAGAAGGTGCAACATCTCATACTGAGGTCTACATTTTCATCAGAACACAGCGACCAGCTGTGTACTCATCTCCTACTCCACATTCACTGCTTTCCCACAGGCCTTCCCCCTCAAGTTACTGGTTGGTCGGAAAGTGGTTGAGTCTATTGGCTCCATTTCAGTCATCTAAGAATTCTTAGAGGTGTGTCTTGTCACTCACAGCTGCATTTGAATCTGGAACATGCCTCCATGGGCATGTCCATTGAGCCAGAGGGACATCCATGTAAATTTACCTTATGTAAGTTCATGCTACTGACTGAGTCTTCACTGGATCAAGAGCTTTAATCTAGTCTTTTAATCAAGCAACACAAAACTTCTACTGTGTTCTGGTTCATCCTGATTTCTATCCTGTCATTTCTACCTTTAAATTGGATATATTTACTACTGATTCCACAACTGCTCACAAATGTGAACCTAGTTCCACTAGCTTCAATTCCAGCATAAATGCATGCTTATTCAAAGAGCTGACCTTCTGTCTCTCCATCTCTGGACTTTTAAAGAAGATAACCAATACTTCATTCCAGCTATTAATCTATTCACCATTGGTACTCAGTTGAAGACTTGTACATGTCTCTCTGTTCCAGGGAATCTTCATATTTTGGTAGTTTGCTTTTATCAATGTAATCATTGTCATTCTCCAAAGATGAGTTCTAATTCTGTACTGGTGAGTGTGTGGTGTCCCAAGCTGACACATTTTGGCAAGTCTGATAGTGCTAATTCCTTTATATCTGAGAAACCCAGAAGCAGAACTCTGACTTCTAATGTTTATCACTTCATGTTTATCTGAGGAAGACAGAAACATGAAAGGAAGCGTTAAGCTTTGGAGATTTCCTCCATTTTACTTTCAAATTGATGATCATTTTAATTGCAGATATTTTATTTTAATTTTCAGTTAGTGTCTTTAGGCAGAGTAGACTTTGAAAACACACATTTAGTGTTTTATGCTTTAAATAATGTTTTAAAGAATAGAATGCAGGATGTATAAAGCCCCAGGATCAATCCGGGGGGAGGGAGAGAGAGAGAGAGAGAGAGAGAGAATATTGAAGGCAGGGGCTTAAGGATTTTCACATGTTCATAGATGTTAGTTACAAAATCAGTGCAAGTTTCTAACTGTGTTTGAATGGTTATATGAGCAACAGACAGGGTTGGAGTACTGTATGCCTATGTGTATATACAGTATATAAAATATATGTGTATGTATATGTATTCATACAGTAGAATAGTATTCAGTCTTAAAAAGGAAGAAAACTCACACATATTTATTTACTTACTTATTTTTCTTTAATCTTGGAGACAAGTCTCATGTAGCCCCAGATGCCCTTGAGCTCCCTATGTAGCTGAAGAATGACCCTGAACTTCTGTATCTTTCTGTCTCTGATTATGGGTGTCTTCTACCATGCCAGCTTTTAGGAAGGAAATTCCTAAACTCACAACACAAGTGAGTTTGGGGGATATTATACTAAGTGACATAACCAATCACCAAATGACAACTGTTATATGGTTCAACTTTTAGGAGGAGCCTAGAGTAGTTTAGGTTCATAGTTAGGAACAACAGTAGTTGCCAAGGCTCAAGAGGAGAAAGGAGGAAGAGTTATTATATAATAGTACAGTTTGAAAGATGAAATTTTCTGGAGATGAGTGGTGTTGTTGATGCTGTGGAATAACATGATGAATGGTGTTGTTGATGCTGTGGAATAACATCGTGGAGGAGTAATAGCATGAAGGAGTGCTTGTAATGTTAAATATGGTGCACTTTAAATTCCAAGTGATAACGTTTAAGTATTTATATTTTGTCATAATATAATTTTTTTCAGTGCTTTAAAATTTTCTCATACATCCTCCCATCTAGTGTGTGGACTTCTTTTTAACATTTATTTTAATTACTTAAAAACTATTTTTGGATTTATTTTTATTTTATGTGTATTAGTGTTACACCTGCATGTGCGTGGATGCACGTGTGTTGTGCAATGCCCATGGAGGACAGAAGTAGCCCATCAGATCCCCAGGAACGGGCGTTATGGATGGTGGTTAGCCACTGTGTGTGTACTGGGTTTCGAACCTAGGTCTTCTGTAAGAACAGCCAGTGCTCCTGACTGCTGAGCCCTCTCTCCAGTCCCCTATTTTTATTACTTTTAATTGTGTATATGCGTGTCTGTCAGTACATGTATATACACATATGTTGGAGCCTGTGAAGGGCAGAAGAGGGTGTCAGATCCATTGGAGCTGGCGTCCCAGGCAGTTGTAAACAGCCCAAAGTGGGTTTTTGGAATTCAACTAGGGTCCTCTGCAAAAGCAATACTCACTTCTAACTGCTGAGCCATCTTTCCAGCCCCCAGCCTTCAAAGCTCTCACTTCTTTTGCAATGATACCATTCCAGGATTTCTAAGAGATAATGCAACTTTTTATAATATTCCTTTATGAAGTCATCTTCTTTCAGAAAGGTCGGGCGTGCTAGTGCACACATTTAATCCTAGCACTTAGGAGGGAGAGGCAGGTGGATCTCTGTGTGTTCAAGGCCAGCTTGGTCTACATAGTGAGTCCCAGGCCTGCTGGAGCTACAGGGAGACCCGGCTTCAAAAGAAATATATATATATATATATATTATATATGCACATATATATACTCACACACCCTTTCTCAGAGAGCAAAAACAACAAAATCTGCCGTGCTGCTTAAAGTGTTGTATAAAACTTGCATTTGGGGTTTAATGTGTGTAAATACTGCCAACACTAATGCTCTTTGGATTTCTCACCTTCAACCCCGGGCAAGCCAGTCATCATCTAATTGTTAAGTGTTGCAGCATTCCGTGCTTATTTGATTCTCAGACTGTTCCTGATGCTTTCTCAGAACTTCTCAAGTAATTACTTTTGGGGTCTCAAGGGACATATAGTAACAAAAGAGCATGTTGCTCAGCTCCGTCATTGTCTGGGTGCAGTGACACCGATTCTAAAGGCACTGACACTATTTTGTGAACCTGGCCTTATGATTGAGATCACATAATTGCAATAATTAGGAAACTCACCTCAGGATATTACCAAAATGACCCACTCAAGTCCACGTCCATATGGTTTGAAATAGCTAATGAGTCAGTTAATGTGCTATGTCCAGGAGTAATGGGTGCTCAGTATGGATAGTGTGAGGCATGATTTACCTACATTCTCTCTGAGTAAGGCTTTCAAGTGGACATTTTGCAACTCAAAGTGGGCTCCAAGTATTAATAGTTTTAAAAGCCAGGGGCATTGGGACTTGAACAGTGTCTTTCAGGCTCATACTCTACAATGAAAACCTAAGCGATATAGGATTAAATGATGATGTAGACTTGAGCAGATATTTATACAGCATAAAGAGCCATGGTGCAAGCTACAAATTGAGCTAGAAAATACCAAAAATGTAATTTGCCAATTTCGAGTTGATTTGAGAAAAAAGAAGGTTCTGTTACCAAAGGAACAAAGGAAAAGGAAAGAAAATTTAAAAGAGCCCAAATCAACATTAACAAATAGATAAAGGAGAGGTTTACCAGGTAATTGATTATTTCTCATTTGGCATGTGGGCATGTACTCAACTGGAATGTCATAATATTTTAGATTAATTTCTTGTCTGTGGTATCTTAGAAAAGGAAGTATTCTAAACATATTTAAAAATTAGAATTAAGGAAAACTCTAAAATAACACTTTAGCTGCTCCTAGGAACTGTAGGGCCTTAAGGAATCCCAACTGACCAGCCTGCCGCAGGGGCAAGATGGTGCTGAGAGGAGCTGAAACAAAGGCCGGCCAGAGGAGACAGGTACCTAACATGATAATTAGGTGAACTAGGGACTTAAAAGCCATTGGAGGAGAATTACTTTCCCCCTGTGAACAGCGTGTGAACAGCTATAGCCTCTATGTAAAGTGAAGGCATGATCAGAGTGATCTGTAGAGTAATTGGGGGAGGGTTTGGGGCCATATGCTAATGGCTGTGGGGTTTGCCTTTATATTGTGCACACTGGCTTTAATAAACGGCTCCCTGCTGGCTTCCTGCTTGACTCCACCCTGGCTACCTCTGGTTTACTCCTGGGGAAAGAGGGAGAGACTAGCCCGATCCCCCTTTCTTTCGGCAGATTCTCGACCTGCCCTTCCCTTGGCTCTCTGGCACGCAGGACCAGACCAGGGTAATCGGTGAACGCAGAGGCCTCTCTGCCGCGGGCGGGGGGAGGGAGCACGGGCGGGACCGAGGACATGAGACATGACACACACAAGGAACTCTTATGACAAGTAACCCTCTAGAAGGAATATAAACTCAAATGATTCTTTGAAGGTGATTTTGGCTGTATTTGTTTGCTTTAAATAAATTGTGTGCATGTATGTGTGTCTGTGTGTAAGACCTAAGATTGATGTCAGGTGTGTTCCTCCATTATTCTCATTATTCTACACCTTATTTACTATGGTAGGGTCTCTCACTGAACCTGGAGTTTGCCAATTCCAACTAGTCTAGATAACTAGTTTGTTCGGGGGCTCTCCTGTCTCTGTCTCTCAAGTGCTGGGATTATAAGAGGTCCCGTGCCTACTTGACTTTTATGTGGATTCTGGGGCTGGTCTTCACATGTGTGAACAAGTGTTTTATCCACTGAGCCACATCCCTAATCTGTTTGTTTACTTTTGAGACAGGACCTCATGTTTCCCAGACTTACTGCCTCAAAGTCAGTATGTGGCCAAGGATTGAAACGGGGTGAAATGAGAGCATCCCCTAGAGGCTTCTTAGTCTCATTCATAAAAGAATTTAAGAATGGACCCAATTGGAAGCTTTAGGACAATTTTATTGGAATTTGCAGAAAAATCCTCAAGACAGGCAAGCTGGGGATCTCAGTAGCTGCCTGGAGGAAGGGAATGGAGGGAGAAGAAAAGAAGCCAGAAAGTCATGCAGGTTTAGAGCCTGCATGGAGTCAGACACATGGAGGACTGGCAGCCACATGGCTGGGAGAAAGAGCTTTAGAGAAAAAGTAGAGAAATACAAGATGCTAGTGCAGCCCAAAGCCTTAGAGAAAGCACGTTTAGAAAAGCGATATGAAGAAGAGAAGGAAAGATTATGCTTTTCTGAATTCTTCAGAAAAGTGGACAGACTTACGGAGAGTTACATGTCTGTGGCCAGGTCCAGAAGAACTGCACCTGGAGGCGGATTCCAGGCAGGAAAAGTTCACTGCCTCATCAACACACTCTGTATTCCGCCCACCTATTTAATATAGCTTAAGTTGAACCCACCTTCCTAAGGGTGGTGATGGGATAAGGTGATTGACCAGTTAAACTGGAAATGTGTGTCTTTCAACAGATAAACTAGAGAATTTATAGTCTATCCCAGCTAAATAGGTATTTGCTCTCTAACAGAATGACCTTGAACTTCGGATCCTCCTACTGCTACTTCCTGAATGCTGGGATTATAGGTGCATGGCCTACTGTGAGTTTATGAAGTGCTAGAGATTGAATCCAGGGCTTTATGTATGTTAGACAAGTATTTTACCAACTGATGTACAATCCTCATTCAAGAAAGTACTCTTAGACAGGTGTGATGGCCCATGCCTTTAATCCCTGCACTGGGGAGGCAGAGGCAGGAAGATCTCTGTGTGTAGACCAACCTGGTTTACATAGTGAGTTTCAGGCCAGCTGGGGTGACAGGGAGACCCTGTATCAAAAAGAAAGACTGAAAAAATACACCCTTAATTAGGAGTTCATAGACATCCCATGGAGTCTTACATAGATGTTAGGGATAATCATTGAATGTGAAAGGGAGAAAACCCCACATCTTTATTTTCACAAATTTTAAATAGAATTTAGTATTTTCTTTAGCCACAGCCTTTGAAAATACCCATATAGGTTTAGCATTATCTGGGATTTTCCACAAAAAATTATTGAAGATATTTTCACATCACAGCCGAGTTGGAGCAGATCTCGCAAGATATTTATGTTCACCACTATTTCAGAATTCTGGTTGACATTAGACCCACTATGAGATCTTCTAATCTCAAATATTGAAAAACTAATTTTAGAGTCAGAAGTGGTGGCACACTCCTGTAATTCCAGTGCTTGAGAGGTGGAGGCAGAGGAATCAGGAGCTCAAGGTCATCTTTACCTACGTAGAGAGAGGTCAGCCTGTGCTACACGATACTTTGTCTCAAAATACAGAAACAAACAGAACCCCTACCTTCAATATATTCTGTTTCTTTTATAGTCCTTTATATTTTATCTTATTTATTTTGAAAATAACAAAAGTTCATAGAGAATAGATCCAAGGTTCTCCTAGACTATTAAAGAGTTCGTGCACAAACGATACTAAGGCCTCTACTCTTCAGCGGCTTTGTTAAAGTTCATGTGTTTCACAGAACACACTAGCACTTTTAACTCTGGTGTCTCAGAATTGCCTCACAAAAAATACACACAAAATAAAAGTGTCAATTGTACAAAAAGTTATACAGTGGAAAATAAGTTTCTTACCAGAAGTAACCAAAGTCTGTTAGGAGCCTTTTTAGAGAAAGCTTATTTCTATTTATGTGTGTTTAAATATTTACAGGAATATTCAAATTCCTGTAAATGTACATACATACATAAATTTACATAGGGCATTTATTGTGTTGCCTTTTCCACAAATAATGCCTTCCTGTACACAATAATATGTACATTGCTTATAAGTACATAGACTACAACTCATTTTTATAATTTGATACTTAGTTGGTAATTCATTAAATGAAAGAACCAGATTTTATTCAATTAATTGACAGTTAACGTTAAGTCATTTCCTATTTCAAACACTTCCCATAAGTAGTGTTCTAATATTTTCTTCCTAAGCACCTTGCAGGTGTTTTACTATATTTATTTTTTAGTGTGTGTGTGTGTGTGTGTGTGTGTGTGTGTGTGTACACACATGTGGGCCGATGGGCATTCATGAGTAGGCCAGAGGAGGATATCAAATATCTTGTCACTCTTTCCCTTGAGATAAGATCCTTTACTTAACCTGAAGCTTGTCTTTTTGGCGAGGTTGACTGACCAGTGAGTTCCCAGGATCTGCGTATCTCTACTCTTCCACCCCTAATGCTGAGGTGAGGAGGATTTAAACTCAGGTCCTCATGTTTGCACAGAAATTAGTTACCCACTGACCCACTCTCCAGCCCCAATATGTTTTTTTTTTATTATGAACTTCTATTTACTTTGTGTTTGTGCTTGTGTGGCATATGTATGTGCTCTTATGGGTGTGCCCATGTGTGCATGTGGTGTGCATGCACATGTCTGTGTGTGTGTGTGTGCAAGTGGAAGCTAGAGGCTGACATCACATTCTCGTTCTATTGCATCCCTCAACCAGCAAGGAAAAATCGCACTCCAGACTTACAGGTTGCAAGCAGTTTTATTTAGTCCTTCTTCCAAGACAACAACTCTTCCCCCAGAAAGCAACTCGACCTCTCCGCCTTCCTGGGCTTCTTCTCCTTTTATATCCCCTAGCTTAGCCAATCACCTAAAAGGTCAAGTCGTGGGCGAGCCTCCAATCATGGTAAACATCACAGGCAGGTCACAAGGCCTGCATGCTTTTAGCAACCAGTCATACTTCCTTCCTGTAACCTTGGCAACCTAAGGGCTCTAGGAGGAAGCTGCAGTAGGATGCCATCTTTATTTCTCCCCACATCTTTCATCTTTCTTTTTGAGGGAACCTCTCATTAAACCTGGTTCCATCCATTTGGCTAGGCTAGCTGGTCAATAAGCCTGAAGGATCTGTTTTCACAACCCCCCATCTTCAGCTCTGGGATTAGAGATGTGCGCCACTGCTCCAGCTTTTACATGGGTTCTGCAGATCCAAACTCAAGTCGTGTTTGCATGGCAGACACTTTGCCAGCTAAGCCAGGGCCCCAGCACCCTTATGTTCATTCTCAGTGATTCTTTCCTATCCACGCACAATGTCTACTTGTTTTGTTTTGTATGTGAATTTGCTTTCTTCTTCTCAAAAGTACGAATTGCTGGAAAACTTCAAAAAAAAAAAAGTTCTGCTGGTCCTTCCTACTGTTCTTCTACAACTATAATTCTGCCCTCTGTGCAAATACTAAGGGGCAACCGGATGCACCCACCCTTCTCAGAAACACTCTGCCCTCTTTGAAAAGCATTTGTGTAAAGGGTGGGTCCACACTACAATCAGTGCCCAGGAAGGTGGCAGAATGATTCTACAATAATTGGAAGGTCAATTATTTGCTGTGAATCTGAAAATCAAAGATGGTTTAAGTTATATATTATCATTGAGGTCAAAGTCTTCTGTTCCTGGACATTCCCCAAGGTTTTGGAAAACTGTCTCACTTCTCTACAGACACCTTGCTGTAAAAGCTTGCATGAATGAAGCTTAGCAAAAATTGTACCTGATGTCAACATTACATAGTATTTACAAGCATTTGATTACTCCAAGATTTCTTGACAGAAAGGTATTGATTAGTTGTAGACCAGGCACTACTTTACACTTAATTTACTAATACTGATATTTTTGTGTTGATGTGACAATGTTAAACATTTAATATCCTAATATTTAAAAACATGGTAACATTATTTAGTACTTAGTTCCACAAATATTTTTAAATATAAAAATATTTTAATAGCATTATAGTTACAAACTTGAGAAAGAATCTTTGTTTTTTATGAGTGAGTTTACTTGTCTGTTAAGAAAATCAGTTAAAGAGTCTTTTAAAACTTTGTATAAAATGTCCTGCAATAGGTGTTGGGCATGGTGGTAAATGTCTGTAATCTCAGGATTGTAAATTCAAGGCCAACTTGGGCTGTGTAGAAAAACTCTGTCTCCAAAAAACATAATACAAGTTACTGTCATAATGATGAGCACATTTAGAGACGCTTAGAATACAGGGAATTTCCCAGAGAAAGAGAAAATCAATCTATTTACAGAAATTATTTGGAAGAAATGGGTGTAGACTGGGATTTGATGAATCTTGGGGAAAAAGGAAGCATTCCAGGCATTTGGGACAAAACCTGAAGAATAGAGAGTATTTGTCTCTTACACCCTCAGGTTAGGGAGTGTGTCTAGATTGCAAGGAGGGGTGTGTGATGGTCAATGTTGACTGTAAACATGACAGAATCTAGAATTACCTGAGAGAAGAGGCCTGGGGCATGCCTGTAGTGTGTGTTGTATCATGATTACATTAATTGAGGTGGGAAGACAGACCCGCTATGGGCAGCACGATTCGGTTCCCTGATTGGCGACCTGGACTGTGTAAATGGAGAAAGGGAGCTGAGCCGCAGCAGGCAGTCATCATTCTCGGTTCCTGATTGTGGATGTCATGTGATCGGCTGGCTCAAGCTCTTGTTGGCGCCTTGTCTTCCCACTATGAGCTGTGAGCCAAAATGAGCCATTTCGCCCTGAAATTGTTTTTGTTAGAGTGTTTTAATACAGTATCAGGAAAAGAAACTCAGACCTAGCTTTAAAATGAAAAAACGCAGAATTGATTCGGTGACTCAGTGGTAATGTGTAGCCACAAAAGCCTAGCGGCTTGAGTTTGATCTGTGGAGCCCAAGTAAAGAGGGAAGGAGAGAAACGGCTTCTGACCTCCACATAAGGGCTATAGCACATGTACCCACTTATATACTTCTCTCTCACCCCTCCCCCCCCAATAACAACGAGAAGGAAAAGTCTGCGTGGTCTTAGCCAGTATCAAAGTTCAGACCTAATTTCTCCACATACAGTATTTTTATCCAACACATTTAGATGAGTTTGATCTACAGTTAGATCCTCAAGAGGGTATATCAGATTTACTGCATAATTATTCTAACTTGAAAAAGGTACAGTTCTGGGCTGGGAGTGTAGCTCAGTGATAAAGCACTTACCAATACTCATGACAGCCTGGGTTCAATCCCTAACATAGCCAATAAAATAAAGCAAATAAAAAGAAGAAAAAGAATAAGGCATAATTCAATATTTATAAATATGCTACATTTATAAGTGGAAATCTTTTTTGAAATAAAAATTCATGAGCACAATAATTTGAAAATTCTTTGATACAAAGGAGATTATATTTCAAAATAAGTAGAAGACAAATGCATAATCTGTAAATGGAAATCTTTTAGAATTAACAAGATAAGATGAATCAAATAATAAGTTGGCTCTCAGTGAGCAGGCAAAGCCATGCTTAATTTTGTGTTTTAAAGCTTCTGCTTTGAAAAATATAGTTTTATCTGACAAGAGGAATAAAAGGGACTAATGGCAGGGGGAGAATGGGGAGAATGTGGGGATGTGGAGGGATATATTCAAGGTACTTTATAAATTTGTATGACAATGCCTTTATGTAATTTATTTAATGGAAATTTTAAAGCAAATCTTAGTGGTTTTACTATCATTAACAAGAAATAAGGGAACTAGCATTTCTTTCAAGGATATTTGTTATATGCTTAATCACATTCCTCAAGCCTGTGTTCATTGCAACCTGAAGCCAGCACTTTGGGAAATTAAGAATCTCCCATAAAAAAAGGAAGAAAAGCTTCCCAGCTCAAGATAGTAATGTGATTACAAATAAATATATAATATTTCCCATTCCCCTAGGAGTTGATCATAAAATTAAATTGTGGATGGGCTAAGTGGTTAAGAGTACTTCCTGTTCTTTGAGAAGACCTGAATTTAGTTTCCAGCATCCACATCTGGTGGTTCCAACTGCCTATAATTCCAGTTGCAGGGATCTAATGCTTTTGGCTTCCACAAGCGTTCTCTCTCTCTCTCTCTCTCTCTCTGTTTCTCTCTCTCTCTCTCTCACACACACACACACACATGCACACAATCTTAAAATTAAATTGCTTTCATTAAAATAAAAAAGAAATCATTAAGCCAAAGATTAGAATAAAAGCCCATGAAGAAGGCCCAACTTAAAGGACTGTCCATACAGAGTCCAAAGCAGGCCAGGTTGAAGGGAGGACTGTTTCTACTAATCTGTGAAGAGGCACTTATGTTTAAGAAAGTTTGCTTGAGAAATAGAGAAGAAGATTCAGGTTCTTCTCTAAAATCCAATGTCTGTAGCAGGTGGGTACTGAGTCTGGATGACTGGGAGGGTAAGCAAGATGACTATGGCTGGAGTGCCCACCAACAGAGCAATTGGCTCATGGGCTGTGCCACAACAGCCTTCCATGAGATGAGTCTCCTTAGGTGTTGACTAGCCCCGTGTACACTGAGCAGCCTCTCCCTGGAGCAGAGCATTTCCTCCTTTGCAAACCAGTCCTCAGTAACTTTTGAGCTGCTTACAGCAGCCACTTGGGTTGGGACTAACAAAACTGCCAAACTGTTGACCAAACCTATACCATCTTCTTCAACTGAATAAAATATATCACTCCATAAAGTTGAACAAATAGGGAAATTACCATGTAAATGGAAGTACTTAATATTGCCAGAGAAGAAAAATTCTAAAGATGAACCAAAGCAAATGTACTTTGATGGGAAAATAAAGATTCAGTCCAAGGCATGGGACCTAATTGTTATAGTTTCTATGAGAGTCTAGGAAATATGTACAAAAGATAGCAATTCAGATGCGCATATAATTGAATTTAGATGTAAAACTCTATTCCCCAATTAGAACATATGATGCAGAATCTGAAATTAAAAGTTTGCTTGGGATGTCTGGAATCCACTTTATCCCTGTTCTTTGAGCAGACCTGAATTTAATTTCCAGCATTCACATCTGATGGTTCCAACTGCCTGTAATTCCAGTTGCAGGGGATCTGTGCAAACATCACTTGAACCCAGGGGATCACGATCACCGTGGAGAACAGAGTGTGACCTCCATCTCCACAAAAGAGAATCTACAACAAAATGATGGTTAAAATACTGCCAATAATAATTAATACACCATACTAGACAAAATTTTAATCTTTTACATACAGTTACAGATTTTGCCCTCACAGTAACACTAAGAGGTCAGCACTGTTATCCTCCCTACCATATACATGAAGAAATGGAGACAATTCTAAGCAAACATTTGTAAATGATACAGCTGAGCAGGGTGACTTGAAATCCCACAGACTCAAGCTCCAAAAAAGAAAAGGGAATAGATAGAAAACCACCCACTGGAGAAAACACTGAAGCAAATTTACCTCCAAAAATGACCATTAGTGTCTTCATTTAAATTTTTAAAAAGCCAATTATAAGAGATTACCAAGTTTGTCCCAGGATCAACCTCTCTAAAATCTGAATGCCTGAAAACAGTTTCAAAGTGAAGTGAATACAGTAGTCTACGCAGAGTTAGGCTTACACTTACTCTTGATGGGAAGACACTGCTTTCCTTCACGTATAAAGACTTGCAAAATACAATACTCATGCATTCTATCTCAAAATCTTATCCAAGAGAATATTTGTCAGACAGGAAACAGATTTTAATGAAGTGTCTAAAATGTAGGAGTGGATAAAAGAAACTTTAAAAGTGCCATGTTTTAGGACTAGAGAGATACTCAGTGGTAAAGGCTCTTGTTGCCAAGGCTGATGGCTGGAATTTGTTCCCCAGCATCCACATGGTGGAAGGAGAGAACTGACTCTTCCAAGTTGTCCTCTGATCTTGACACACACACACAGTAAAAAAATTATGTTTCATCTACTCAGGCATGCAAGAAAATATGGCTTAAATAAATAGTGATAGATTAAAAAAGAATATCTAAAAGAGGAAATAATGGTATTTCATGTTTATTCGGTGAGCATTAAGTATTAGATGCCTTTCATGCACCATTTAATTTAATATAAAATAATAATGATGAAGATGTTTGGATTTTGAACCCATTTTATATTTAAGGACCACAGGATGAGCAAGTCTGTATAATGTAACCTTGACTGAGCACACATAAAAGCAATGGTAAAGCCTGGAGTCACGACCAAGAATGCTTGACCTCAGAATGAGCTATATGTAGCCTCATAGTACAAAATGTTAATTAGGACTGGAGAGATGGCTTAGTGGTTAAGAGAACTGGCTGCTCTTACAGAGGACCTAGCTGCAGTTCCTAGTACCCACATGGTAGCTAATTCCAGTTCCAGGGCATCTGACACCCTCTTTGGCTTCTGTGGGCATTATATAACACAGATGCACATACAAAGAAATGGGCAATACAAATAGAATAAAATTAATAAAATATTAACAAAAACAAAACCAAGAGGCAGAGGCAGGTAGGTGTTCAAGGCCAGCCTGGTCTACATGGTGAGTTCCAGGCCAGCTGGAACTACAGGGACACCCTGTCTCAAAAAGACCAAAACAGAATGTTAATAATCCATTGAATTTAAGAAACTGAATTAGTTCAAATACACAAGCAAATAAAACTGAGACTGAAAAATGACTGCAGAAGAAAATGCATTCTTTTTCTTAGAGGCCTTGCTAGTTTCCTTTTGGTTATGTATTGTTTATGGTGGTGGTAGTGTGTGTGTGTGTGTGTGTGTGTGTGTGTGTGTGTGCATGTACATATTACAGGTATGAACATGCGGAGGCCAGAAGACATTGGATGTCCTGTTCTATCAGTCTCTGTCTTAGTCCCTTGAGACAAGGTCTGTCACTGAAGATGAAACTTGCCAACTGGACTAGTTGTCCAGTGAGCTAATGGAATCTTCCTATCTCTACCTCTGAATGCTGGGGTTATATAGCCATGCCTCGCTTTTATGTGAGTACCGGGAATTCAGACATGGGTCTTCATGCTTGCACAAGCAAGCGTTCTTATTCATGGAGTCATCTATCCAGCTCTTCCTTTCCTTTTTGTCTTTTTTTTTTTTATATTTTATTTTTGGGACAGAGTTTCCCTGTTGGCCTAGCTGGCCTGGAAATCTGCAGGTAGGCCTCAGTCTCATAGAGATCCTTTTGCCTTTCTCTCCAGAGTGCTGGAATTAAAGGTATGCACTGTCATGCCTAGTTTCCTTTTGTCTTTGATCCTGGCAGAGAAATGTAAGCTAAACAATCCTAAAATTTGAAAACAGCTACTGTTGGGATCAAAATGAATAAATGACTTCGGTATTAGTGTCTTACTGTAACTTTAATAAATAACCATGGACAGTGATGTAAAATAACATAAGTGTCTTATCTTACAGTATGGTCAGACATCTGAAGTGAATTCCACTGGGAGAATTAAGGCAGAGTGGCAGGACTCCAAGGAAGAAGGAAAGGCCCCACCTAAGTTCTGTTTCTTCCTGGCATCATCCTTGATCCTTGCTTTTAGGTTACTACTGGAATTCCTTCTTCATGTGATAGTTAATAGGCACTTTTTTACCTCAAGCTACCACTAATGAGTCTATCCTTTAGAAAACCAACTAAACACAGGCAATTGCTTGAAGCTAATGTCCATTTCCTTATTAGATCGTTCGTTTTTCAAAGGCCAGGACTGTGCCTATTCATCTTCGAATTCCCAGGACTGAAAAAAGATCTTGCATATGGTGATTATTTAAAATGTTTATGAACTGAAATGTTATATTGCATAGAATTCAGGTGAAAAAGGTTCTTCTGGCTTCTCAGTTAGTATCAATGATATGTGAGTTACTGTTCTCATGACAGTGATACAATACCTCGCAGAAACTATTCAAGGATCAAGGGGTTTGTTTTGACTTATGGTTTCTGAGGATGTTGTAGATCATGGTCAGGAAGACAAGGTGGTGGGCGTGGCTCCATTCATGCTGGCTGGAGTTTGAGGTAGCTGCTCACAGTGTGGTGGCCAGTCAAGAAGCAGAGAGCGAGACTGGACTGGGATGGGAGGTGGGTAGAGCCTTCAAACATCTGCCCTCAATGGTCTATCTTTGTTACCTAGGTTCCAAATGCCGTAGGTTTTATAATGTCTCCAAATACCACCACCAGCTATGGACCACATGGCCAAACAAATGAACCTGTGGGGGACACTCACTGCGCATTCAAACCAGAACCTTCCACCTTCAGCCACAGAGGATCATGGCTATCTTATAACGCGAAATACATTCAATTCCCGAGTCCCGACAGACTTGATTCAAACACTATTTGAAAGTCCAAACTCTAAAGTCTCTCCTGTGACTGAAGGCAAATTCTCAACTATCAGCACAGCAGAGTTCCTGCACAGTACAAATTAAGGAAACATTTCCCTAGGCAGTTGTTTAACAGCATACCACTGTAGGCGTCTCCCTTTCAAGTAGAAGTCTTTGAAATGCATTTTAAATCGTTTACCACGGTGCCAGTAGTGGGTGGGATCTCCTCACCTTTCCGGTCCTCACAACACTAAGCCCAGTGCTAATCTCTTTACTGTCTGTTACCTGCATTTGCTTGTCCACTCTGACCGCATCCTGTGTGTGTGTGTGTGTGTGTGTGTCTGTCTGTCTGTCTGTCTGTGTCTGTGTGAGTGTATGCCATCTGACTTTGGGGCTGGGAACCAAACTCGGGTCCTCTACAAGAACAGTATGCACTTTTAACTGCTGAGCCATCTCTCCAGTCCAACAAACTTTATTTAAAAAACCTTTTATTGCATTTTTGACAATTTCGTAGAGTGTATTTTGATCATATTCTGGACTCTCCCGTATCTGTTTCACCTGCCAATTTCACATTTTCCATTATTATTTTTAAGGCCTATTGAACCTAATTTATGTCCCCAAATGCCCTTGGTGTTGGTCCATCCCTTGGAAACTGTCTAAACTACCCAGTGTCACATCCTTAAAGGAAATGGACTCTTCTCCCAGTAGTTCCTCAGGTAGCGTTGGAGCTACATGCTAGGAATTTGTCTGGCTTCAGCTTATTTAGGTCCTGTGTAAGCTGTCACAATGGCTGTGAATTCTTATGAATAATTTCCCAGCTGTTTGGAAAACAGTTTCCTTGTATTCATTCACCGCCCTGGCTCTTAAAATCCTTCCACCTCCGTTTCTACAATAATCCCCAAGCCTTGGTTTGCTATAGGTATCACGTTCCAGGCTAAGCACTCTGCAGTCTTTTATTCTCTGCTTGTTTTCCAGTTGTGGGTCTCTGTGTTACTTACCATCTGTTGCAAGAAGAAGCTTCTCTGGACAGACTACAGAGACTCATTAATCTCTTGGTGTAACAATAAGTCATTGAGAGTTGGTTTAATACTATGTCCATTTAGCAGAATAATAATAGTAGGTTCTTCCTTATGGCTTATTACCTATCTAGACACAGGTTCCTAGACCTGATATTGGTGCCAGGTAGCCGAAAGGGTTCACAACTGGGTAACGTTGATTATTAATTTTCTCTTCTAGTAGCATGCATAGCACCTTGTGGCACTATGAAAGCTAGCCAGCAGAGATGAAGCTTTGAGGTCAGTCCCAGCTTGATTTCTCCTTTATGTTCTATGTCTCATATCTGTATCTTCAGCAATAGGGTCTATGGGACCCCTGGCCAACATCTTTAAAAAAGAGAAAATGTTTCTGGTGTTGGGTTTTTTATTTGCTAGCCTATTGTGTCTGGTAGGGGCATTGTCCTCCCATTAAAGAGTAACTCTATTTACAGTCGTTTTATAATGTATATGTAATGTATATAATTTAAGAAGCTTCTATAGCTGTAGGTTTCCATATGACTTTCCAAAAGGCCTTTAGTGCTAGTTATCCCATTCCCAGCCCCATTAAACTCTTCTTACTCCATTACTATTTGTGCCCCTTTATATTGCTGCATTCTGTCTCCCCTACAATGAAGCCCTCCTCCCACTAGCTCCTGACCTCTATTGATTTTCTGATTGAAACACACCTATCTAAAGATTCAATGCTAGCATCCACTTATGAGAAAGAATGAGGGGGTTGCCTCACTCAGGATGGTTGTTTCTAGTTACACTCATTTACCTGCAAATATAATAACTTCATTTTTCTTTTTCCTCTTTTGATAATATTCCATTCTGCAAATGCAACATATTTTCATTATTAACTCATAAGTTGATGGACATCTAGGTTGTTTCCATTTCTTGGCTATTGTAAATAGAGCCGCAATGAACATAGGTGAACAGATATCTCTATAGTAGAATACAGAGCCCTTTGGGTACCTGCCTAAGAAGCGTACAGCCAAATAAGATGGTAGGTAGATAGATGTAGGTAGATCAATCTTTAGCTTTCTGAGGTGTCTTCACTGAGTCCGTTGTGGCTGTACCAGCTTGCACTCCCGCCAACTGTGAATAAGTGTCCCCTTTCCTGAAATCCTCATTTGTCATTGTTTGGATTTTTAATTTTAGCCATTCTGACTGTGGTAAGATGCAATCTTAGAGTAGTTTTAATATTTTAAAAAATATTTCTCAACCATTTGCATTTTGCCTTTTGAGAACTATTTAGTTCCTTGTCTAAATTTTTAATTGGGTTGTTTGTGTTTTCTGATGTCTGGTTTTGTTTTTATAAATTCTGGATACTAACCCTCTGTCAGAGGTACAGCTACTAAAGAATTGTTTCTCATTCTGTAGGTTGCCTGTTCACGTGACTGTTGTTGCCCTTTATGGTACAGACACTGTTAACTTTCAGGAGATCTTTTGTCAGTTGTGGGTCTTAATCCCTATGCTACTGGAGTCCTGTTTGGGAAGTCCTTTGCTATGCCTATAAATTCCTGTTTTCTCCATTAGCATCTAGACGCAAGCTATTAGGTCTTATGTTGAGGTACTTAATCGTTTCGGATTTGAGTTTCGTGCCTGATGAGAAATACGGATTGGATCTAATTTCATTCTTTTACCTGTAGCTCTCCAGTTTGACCAGCACCATTTACTGAACATGCTACCTTTCTTCCGAGGTTTATTTTTGGTCCCTTTGTTAAAGATTAAGTGACTGTAAGTGCATGGATTTGAATCTGGGTCCTCAGTTCTATTCCATTGATCAATATGTATGTTTTGTGGTAGTACCATGCTATTTTTGTTACTATATATCTGTTTTATAATTTGATTTGTTGTTGTTGTTGTTGTTTGTTTTGGACAGGATCTCCCTAGTCCTAGACAGCCTGGAAGTCACTATGTGGACCAGGGTGAACTTGGCCTCAATATCACAGAGACCCACCTGTTTCTACCTCTCTAAGGTTGGGATTAAAAGTGACCACCTCCACACTCTGGTGTTGTAGTGTAATTTGAGATTTGGGATTAAAAGGGACCACCTCCACACTCTGGTGTTGTAGTGTAATTTGAGATCTGGGATGGCGATGACTCCATCATTTCTTTTATTACTCGGAATTGTTTTCACTATCTTGGCTTTTTTGTGTTTCCATATGAAATTTGAGATTGCTTCTGTCAATTTCAGTGAAGAGTTATATTGGAATTTCAATGAGGATTTTGTTGAATCTGTAAATGACTTTTCTTACAATAGCCATTTTCATAATACTAATTCTGTGGGTCCATGAGCATAAGGGATTGTTCTGTTTTCTGGAATCTTCTTCAGTCTCTTTCTTCAGTGTTTTAAATTTTTTATTACACAGCCTTTCACTACCTTAAGTTTATTCCAAAATATTTTATGGAATAAACTTGTCTTATTGATCTAGTTAACACTTCAAACACTATACTGAATTGAAATGGAAAAAGTGGACAGCCTTGTCTAGTTCTTGATTTTAATGGCAGTGCTTTTAATTTTTTAACCATTTAGCATGATCTTGGGTGTGGACTTGGTGCATATTGCTTTTATTATGTTGAGATATGTTCCATGCATCTCTAGGTTCTCCATGACTTTTATCATGAATGGGTTTTTGGTTTTGTTAAAGGGTCTTTCTGCTTCTATTGAGATGAGCATGGGATTCCTGTCCTTGAATCTGTTTATGTGGTGGATTACATTTGTTGATTTGTGTGTGTTGAACCATCCTTGCATCTCTGGGATGATACCAACTTGATCATAGTAGATGATCTTTTGATGTGTTCTTGAATTCCATTTGTGAGCATTTTATTGTGAATTTTGCATCTATCTTCATCAGAGATTGGCCTACAATTCCTTTTCTATTTTATGGAATGATTTGGAGAGTTTTGATGTTGGTTTTTCTTTGAAGATCTGATAGAGTTCTTCCTTGTATCCATTGGCTCCTGGGCTTTTTTTAGTTAGGAGATTTTAAAATACTGCTTCTATTTCATTGGTTGTTATGGAGCTATTTAAATTGTTTCTGTCATATTGTTTTAATTTTGGAGGTCATACATACCTCAGATTTATCCACTTTTAGATTTTTCCAATTTACTGTAATATACATTCAAAAATTTATTTATTTATTTATTTTTGTTCTGCGTCTATGAGTATATTGCCTGCATGTATGCAAGGGCACCCATATCATGCAATGCCTATGGAGGTCAGAAGAGGGCATGAGATCCCCTGGAACTGGAGTTATGGATGATTGTTAGCTGCTATGTTGGTGTTGTGATGTGAACCTGGGTCTTCTGCAAGAGCAGCCAGTGCTTATAACTGCTGAGCCATCTCTTCAGTCCTGTAATATAGATTTTTGAAGTATGTTCTTAGGATTCTTTGAATAGCCTCAGTGTCTGTTGTAATGTCTCCATTTTCCTCTCTGATTTTGTTCATTTTGGTCCTTTCTCTCTTTTGGTTAATTTGGGTAAAGGTTTATCAATCTTGTTAATCTTTTCAAAGAACCAACTCTTCATTTCATTGTTGTATTGTTTCTTTGCATGTCTATTTCATTGATGTGAGTCCTGATTTTGATTATCTCTTCCCATCTAGTCTTTTTGAGTCTTGTTTGTTCTTATTTTTCTAAAGTCTTCAGGTGCACCAGTAAATTTTTAATATAAACCCACCTTCAGTGTCATCACCCATAAAACAATACTGCCACAAAATAACAGGAATTATGAAACACTGGGAAGTAATAACCCAATATAAGTTGCAATTACTCAATAAAAAGATGCATACTAACTGGTTGGTTAGAAAACAGGATCAATCATTTTGCTGTCTCTAAGAAACATAGCTCACCATTAGTGATTGACACTCACTGAGGGAAAAAGGATAGGAAAAGGTGTTCCAAGCAAATGGATCTAAGAAATAACCAGCCACAGCTATTCTAATATTAGAGAAAATAGACTCAAAACTAAAACTAATCAGAAGAAATAGTGAAAGACATCTTAGACTCATTAAAGGGATAATCCACCAAGAGGATATTGCAACCCTAAATATATATGCACCAAATATGGAGGCACTCAACTTCATAAATAAAAACCCAAAACACTATTAGATCTGAAATCACATATTAACTTCAACACTATGATACTGGGTGACTGCAATATCTAGCTCTCACCAATAGATCATTCCGACAAAGGCAAACAGATAAACCTGGATTTCAGAGTCTCCATTGAAAAGTCAGGGTTATTCTGATAGACCTGCCTTTAATTATGATTTGTTCTTTCTGTCTTTCAGCTTTTGGTATCCTTTCTTTGTTCTGTACATTTAGTGTTTTGGTTATTATGTGACATGAGGGATTTCTCTTCTGCTCCTGTCTGTCTGGTGTTCTGTGGGCCTCTTGGCCCTTCATAGGCATCTCCTCTCTGAGATTTGGAAAGTATTCTTCCATGATTTTGTTGAAAATACTTTCTGTTCCTTGAACCTAGGTTTGTTCTCCTTGTATACATATGATTTGTAGGTTTGGCCTTTTTATAGAATCCTAGAGTTCTTGCACATTCTGTTCCTGGATTTTTGAGATTTAGTATTTTCTTTGACTTAATGATGCAATTCCTCTACTTTGTCTTCAAGACTTCATATTTTCTCTTCCACAAGATTCTTTCTGTTGGTGAGGCTTTTCACTGACGCTTTTTATTTCACAGATTGAATTTCTCATTTCAAGTTTTATTTCATTTTGACTTTTCTTAAAAAATTCTATTTCTTTATTAAATTCAATTTTCATATCTTTGGTTGTTCTTTATTTCATTTATCTGTTTGTTTTCTTCTTCTTCATTCCAGAATTTATGAATGTCCCCTTGAGTTTGTTGAACTTATTTACAATTGCTATTTTGAAATCATCACTCTGTTGCTCTTCTCAGGGGACATTGTTGTGGGTATACTGATTTCTGGAGAAGACTTATTGTCTTGTTATTAATATTGTTTGCTTTGGGTATTGGACCTAGGTATCTTGTGTTAGGTCATTGGTGATGTTTCCTAGTGTGAATTTATGGTCTCACTTTCGTTGAGTGGATGTTCAGGTCTTGTTTGCTGTTATCATGTCAGGTTGTGGACCAGCAAAATGATGCTTGGTGTTCAGTCTTAAAGTAACTCTGTATTTATGTGCAAATGGGGTATCAAACTTGTTCTTTGCACAACTGGGGATATGTGACCCTCTAAGATCAGGAACAACCTTTGCTAGACTTAATAGATTCTCACAGTAAATCTTCAGAAGACTGTGGAAGGCTGACACAGTTCTTAAGATGGTCCTTTGGTGGCCGGATCTGGGGTCACAGTGGGAGTGAACAGTGACCCAGGGGGAAGATGTCACACTGACCTCAGTTGCAGGGTGGGTGGAGTGGAGGCTGGATTGGAGGTTTTTAACTGGGTTTGAGGTCTCAGGACTCCTTATAGTTTCTGGACAGTGTGGGGTGGTTTGTTGGGGGATAGGCTCTGAGTATTGCTATATGGCAATTGGAAGACTTTTAGGGTACCTACTAGGGGTTGGAGGGTATCATTAGCAACACATATGCTCCTGGTGATGTCATAGAACCGATGCTGGAGCTTTGCGATGATGACAAGCTTCAAAGACTGCCTTCCTGGGTCTCTGGTCCATAAGGGGTGACTGGTATGTAATCAACTCACAAACTGCCTTTTTAAGTATCTTTCTGCTCTGATATTTTTCCCCTGAAATTTCACCAGAAGCCTGAATAAACGCAGTGAGTAACAGCCATTCTATACCCTGAATGCTATGCTGCCTTGAAATTTACTTTGTTAAATAAATTAAACCATTACTTTAAAATTTAGCGTCATTTAAGAGCACAAGTATAATGTTGCCAGTTTCTTTACCAGAATGTAGCACAAATGGCTTCTAGTTTAATTCTCAAGAGTCCTATTGCCAACCAAAATTTCAAGAGCTCGATATTTAGTGTTTGCAATTCTGTCAGTATTCTGCTCTTCTGAACTCCCCACTAAGAATAATGCACGTTTTAGGATTTCTCTAGCCTGTTCCTCCAGCATCTTACAATCCCTAGTGCAAACAAGATCTGAAGGCCTAGAAACTACATGATCACGTTTACCACAGCAGCAACCCTACTCTTGGTAGGAATTTTTGGTATTATTTACTTTTATTTAGTTGCTATAACAAAATACTTACAGAAGCAAGTGAAGGGACGCATGATTTCCTCTGGATGATGGTTTCAGAAGATTTCAGTCCATCATGCAGGGGAAGCGCAGAGGAACATCTCTGTGGTGGTGAACACTTGGAGTCGGGGTTCCTTAAATCTTGGAAGATAGATCAGGAAGTCTAGTATGGACCCAGAATCAGGGTTGGACATAACCCTCAAAAGCTTAGCCCCCGCTGCCAGCTAGGCCCTACAACCTCCTGAAACAGCAGAACTATTTGAGCACCAGATATTAGCATGAGCCTGTGTGAAATATTCAGAATCAAAACACAACGAATGATGACTTCAGGTAAGGCAGCATGTGAGGATAAATGTTGCATCTGATTTTAGCTGTTAAAAATGATCATACACTACAATTAATAAATCACTGTTTTTACTTCCTCTTACTATGAAGTTCCCCATGGCTTAGGAAGCTGTAATCAATGAATCTGATCACCTAATAAAAAAATTAACCAGGTATGTAATGGTGGTTGAAAGAACATTGCAGTCATTAGAGTTCTTTTTGACCATAGAGTATTTATATAGCTTTATCCGATGAACATGGTCAAGTTTTGGTGATTCACTCTTTTAAGAAGATGGGAACACTCTTTAGAGCAAATCACAATGCAAAATATTCCGATCTTTATGCACCAGTTTTCAACACCTGCATCAACTTCAACTTTAAAACGGGTTAAAATGAACCAATTAGAAAAGAATTATTTCTATTAGTATTAGTTACTATTAAATCCTTGCTATGAAAAGTGGGAGCATTGTGATATCATTATTTTTTGTTATCAGTTTTATTATCTTCTGAAAATATTACATATAATAAAAAGCCTATAATGTATGAAACATTTTGGTAAATTTAGAACATTTTGCATCATAATTTAAAGTTAATATATTTAATATTTAAGTCAACTCATGTTTCAGAAAGTATTATATATATTTAAAAGATGTGTTTAGTACAATTTCATTTTTTTAAACATAGAAGGGATCATATACTTAAAAATCTAGGTAATAAATAATAAATGTGATATTTTTATTTTATAAGAAATAGAAAAAATATTCTTTACACAGTTGTCATTAAAAACATTCTAACTCTTTTCAGTATCAGATAGTGTATAGCAACTACAATAAGAAGTATGTTCTCTATCATCAGGTATTTTAGCATTGCTGCCTAATTACAAATTTTTCATGGTCTTTGTGGATGTGTAAATGACAGACAAGTAAATGTGTATTGACAGTACATGGATACACTGTACAGTGTGTACAGACGATCCCCTGGTGATGACCAAAAGTCAGTCATGATACTCAATGTTCGTTTTGTAGTATCTGGTTCCCTTGTCTCTCTATTTGATTATTTTGCTATTTAAGAATGGAACTATAACAGGTATTTTTTTCCATTGTTTGGTTTAATTTTATAAAACTACATTAGAAATAAAATTATTTTTAAGAACAACAGAAAACAGAGGAAATCTAAGATTTAAATTTTGTTCTTTAAAAAATACTGTTCTCCTGTACAAACATGATTCTCTCTAGTTTGGACTTATAAAACCTTACTCACTTAGAATTTTCAGGTTTGATGTATTCAGTCAAGGTTTTCTCAGTTAAAAATACACTGGAACATTTAAATGGATTTTTTCACTTAAAATAATATTGCTGTGTAATAGTGACCAAACTATGTAGTATTATTGAGATATAATAGACTAAATGTCTTGAGCCATATTTGGTCTTTATCCTTGGTCCCTGGCACCAAGATCCTAAAACCCAGGGAATTTCCTCAGTAACAGTTGTTCTTTGCTTTTCACAATACACTCCTGACTGCGAGCACACGAGTTCATATCAGTGTAACACCAGTGACTAGACTATTAGAACTTTAACCTTCCTTTTCAAACTCTGGAGAGGGGTTGAGATCAATTACTATTGACCAATGATTTACTTAAGCATGCCTAATAAAATAAAACCTCTTTGCTCAAGAAGTTTCCTTTTGGTATAACACACTGAAGTGTTGAGAGCTGGTACTCAGAGAGCAGGCATGATCTGACTCTCCCATCCATGTATCTTTTCCATTTGGCTGTTGCTAATCTATATAGTCTTATAAACTGTAATCAAACACATGGTGCTTCCCTGAGTTCTGTGAGGTAGTCTACTAGTGGATTTATTCAATGTCATTTTATTGAGCTGGGTTTGATCTGTTCTGCACAAGATCCCAAAATGAAATGCCAAGAGAAATGAAGTTGTTTTTTTATCATCTTAACAATTTCAGTGCTATGATTAAGAAGAAAAAAATTATCAAAACAGAAAAACAACAGACAAACTTGCTTTTTTCTTCGGTGAATGAATACATCTTTCTAGAGGAATGGCACTGAGTCCTTGCTTTTACTTATTAATAGAAATTCCAGTTCAAGTTTCTCCTCAGCTCACAGCTTTTGACAGAAACTTTTCCCTGGTAGTTTGGAATACTCACAAAAGTAGGAAAAACTTTAGAACTGAAGAAAGAGGCAGAAACTCAGAAAATGGATGTTATCATTAATTAAAACCAATTTCATTGGATGATATAGGTAGACGGTGTCTATGACCAATCACAATTTTCATCCCTGCCTCTCCAATGCTGCTGAAGGTTTGCCTTAACCCTACGGTGCCCATTATGTGAAGGGAAGGGCAGCTCTTTGTGAAAAATTGGGAACTGCCAGTGTCTTCTCTGACATTACCCAAAAAGCATGCCCTCAGCTGTTATACGTGTGTGTGTGTGTGTGTGTGTGTGTGTGTGTGTGTGTGTGTGGAGAGAGAGAGAAAAAAAAGAGGGTGAGAGAGAGATTGGAGGGCATCAAATGACTGATGTCTTCCAAGTATGGTAGTACCAAGGTACTTTGGTACTTTTCCTGAAGGTGGTCCCCAATGTAATGTCTCTGATAACACAGTAACATGTAAATTTGTCACAAGTGCACAGAAAGCTGCTAATATATTACATTTTCTAATGTAAGGTTTTAAGGTGTGCCAGGGCTGCTATGTGATGGGAGGAACGCATACAGTTGCCAAATGGGAAGAATTAACAGTCTGGAAGGATTAAATGATAAAATACTTGCAATCAGGCCTAAACCTCTGCATCTGCTATGTGGAGGAGCAGGTAGGAGGGAAGGCCTGAACAGCCCTGACTACTATTCCTGCTTCAGAAATAGAGGCCTTTATTCCAAACAAAAAGAGTAGTGATTTTTCCCCTGGATGGGGAGGGCAAGCAAAATTGTGTAGCAGTCTAAATTGCTTTTGTCAACTGAGAGGTCGAAGCAGGATGTGTAAGTCAAAGGTGAAAGGCCAATGAGACAAGCGAGTCCCTGGATTTTAAGTCAACAGCTAATAAGAATAGGTTTGGAAAACAAGAGTTGACACAGTACTGAGGTTTTTTTTTTTTTTTTTTTTTTTTTTTTTTAAATCTGGTGTCTTTAGTAAAAGTGCAACTCCAAGGAGAATCTATAAAAGCTGATCTAAAAGCTGAGCTTCGTATGGAGTTACAACAAGCTTGTGAGGGAGAAGTTTTTATCTTCTCCATTTTAGAGATGTTCACTGAGGTAATTCATCACAAAGGGAAGGATTTTTAGGTCTTAGTCCTAATAGGGGGTAGAGCTGGGATTTGAACTTAGGTATTCTGAACTGATATTCTAAGCTCTTAAACTTCACACAACAAACTGTCTCCTGGTTACAAAGGAACCAGTAGCATACATTTGGTGGAACTTTACTACCAAAGCCCCATTTCCGTATCACTGTTTGCTGGGCACCAGAGATTTGTGGATGCTTTGTGCATGCCTGTTGTACACCAGCTTAAGGTATGAAAATAGATTTTTGCAACATCCTAGGATTAAGTAGGAGGAAATTTGAAACACACTTTCACACTGCAAACTCAAAACCTGTTTGCTGGATATGCTGCTTCTCTTTAAAAAATGGAGTCATCTTGTTAATAGCACTGGCTGCTCTTGCAGAAGACCCAGGTTCAATTCCCAGCATTTACACAGTTAGTAACAAATGTCCATAACTCCAGTTCCAGGGATCCATTGTCCTATTCTGCCTCTGAAGACATTGCATACAAGTGGTGTAATTACATACATGTAGGCAAAATATTCATACAATAAAATAAAGATAAATAAATAGAATGAATAAAATTGAGTGATAAGGAGAATTCCCTTGGAGAGTAAATAAGAATATCTTTTGCACAAAATAAGTGAGCATGACAAACATGAACGTAGTGAGAAACCGTAATAGTACCAGCCTTAGGAAGCAAGGATGTTTTAGTAAGTATTCATGTTGTAAGCTTAATAATTCAAAACATGGATGCTGTGGGCAAAAGAGAAGAACCGGGCTGAAATGCTGAATGATGTAACAAACCCAGTAATAATCAGAACTGACGCTTCAGAAAATCAAAATCATGGGGTTCAGAATGTGAGGTATGAACATTCTGAGGGGGAAACAAAATGATTATCTACCATAAAAAACAGTACTGAAGAAAGTGGCGGGCCCTGAAAATGGCTATGGGATTTTCGGATGAAATGAGACAAATATTGTCATTTTTGGAGCTGTTTGTTCATTTTCTTGTTTGATTTTTACAAAGATCAAAGGCACCGTCCCTTCAGCCAGAACCACCATCTTTGATGAATTTTCCAACATGAAAAAGAGAAGAGCTACCTGATATATCCTCTCTAGGCCTTTTAGGATATATGGAGCTATTCCTTTGGCCATATCCTTGTGAGTCTTCCAGCAGGGTGATGTGAATGTGATCCAGGGAATAGGTACTGTTTAGAAAGGGGTGGCCACTATGTTCCTGCAGCAGATCTAAAAGAATCTACAGTGCTTTACAGGTGTTGCAAGCATTGTTGCAAACAAAGGTAGGTAAAAATTTCCCACAAACTAATGAGCTCATGATGTGTGTGCTAAGAAATGAAATAGCTTCCCAAGATACATGAAAGATAAGAAAAGAAAGAAGCAGATGCCAGGGTTCAACTGAAGTGCCAACTTGGCCACCTAGAGAAACAACTTGTGCGAACCAGTTAGAAAGGTGCTTGAACTACTGACTTCATGATGTAGAAATGTAAAACCTAGTACTAAACACAGACACAATACACATACACAATATATACATATATACACACAACATACACACATAAACACACACACAGACACACACCCCTCTGAAATGCTTAAAAAAGAGGTAAGTAGCTACTGATAGCTATAAGAAGAAATTGGTTTATCTGCTACAAAAAATAGGCACCTTAATTTGACCTTTCATGGTAAAGTTGTTTTTATTTATAAATGAAAAAGCAACAGCTTTTCAAAAGAAACTTGTGATATGGAGAAAATATTTTAAAAATGACTGGATGGAAATGTTTTCCTGATCATGTGGTTTTCATGGATGCTAACAAGGTAAGCGTGTTACTGATGAAAGCTAATTTTTCTGCAAACTTTGAAGACTTAGAAACAAAGATTTAAGCTGAAATCTCCCATAAAAGGAATTTGAGTGAATTTTAAAACACTTTGTTTAAAATGTAAAATTAGGGGCTGGAAAAATGGAGAAGAGGCTCAGTGGTGAAGAGCACCTGGGTCCCATTCCTAACACCTGTAGAGCTGCTAACAGCCATCCATAAGTCCAGTTCGAGGGGATCTGATACCCTCCTCTGGCTTCTGAGAGTACTGCCCAGTATGGGTGTACTTACATACCTACCAACAAAACATACACAGAAAACAGAAAAATAAAAAAATTTAATTAAAATTAGGGCTAGCTAGATGGCTCAGTGGGTAAGCACACTTGCTGCCCAAATTTCTCTCTCTCTCTCTCTCTCTCTCTTTCATAATACACAAATGATAAATAAAAAATATTTAAAAATAACATCACATATACCAAATATTTATTATCTTGCAAGAAAAACTAACAAGCTGGAAATTTACTAGTCAAACATGAACAAAAATCTGCCTGAGTTAATAATATTTTGCATCAGAGAATGTCAAGCCCAATATTTTGAAAACCAGTGAGGCATATTCAGTGAGACACATTCAACAGCTACAATAAAAGTAATTTTATTATTATAAGTTTTATAAGTACTATTTTAGAGAAAGAATAAAGGCTTTTGGTCTTAATATATAAAATATACTATGTTAAATATATAGTCCACCTTTTCTTGTGCCTTTTAAATGTCTGTTTTTGCCTGTGTTTTATAATATAATATATATGTATGATCTTAAATGAATAAATAGAGATTTACTGTGGTGTGCAGCAAACTGACTGTGACTTACTTCATATCAACTCAGGGACATTGACCACCTCAGCCTTACCTTATAAATCATGCAGATGATGTTTATTAGCCAAAAAACAGTGGAGAAAGCCAACTCACAGTGCCTTTTAGCAGGATATACATAGTCTGTCTAGATTGCTTACTGTAAATCAACCTGTAAGTTTAAGATTGATGGGGCACAGCTTACTGAAAAATGGGGTATGAGAACATAAACATATTCTATCTGTTTGACCAAGTCTAAACCTGGGACATCACAAACTGAAATGCTTTGAGAAAGATGTTTTCATAGTGTTCAGAACGCACTTGGTATCTCAACTCAGATTGCTTTATATATGAGAAAGGGGTGTTTTATGCTTTAATTAAAGAATATGGGCTTTTCTAGACAAACATAGTGTCTATATTGGTTCTTGTATTATAACTTTTTTTGTGTGTGTGTGTGACAGGGTTTCTCTATAGTTCCAGTTGGTCTGCAACTCATGTAAACCAGACTGGCCTCAGTCTCACAGAGATCTACCTGCCTTTGCTTCATGAGGACTGGAATTAAAGGTGCGAGCCTCCGGTTCCAGATGCTCATATCTTGAATTGTCAGTGCAGATTTGTAGTATAACTTGGTAATGTCTGTGACTAACCTGGTCTACTTTGACCGTTCCCATCTCTGGGTAGGTGCCAGCTCACGCTATGTCGCTGATGGACAACAGAACGGGAGGGTGCACAAACCAGGGTGGAAGACAATGTATGGACAATGACCAGATCGTGGCCTCTCAGTGTTTAAAAGAGCAAACTGAAAATTTGTTTTCATACATAAATGGTTATACGTTAACTCAATAGAAACATTAGCAATAAATGTAAATAGGGGCTTCCATGTCAGGTTTTGCAAGAGGCAGAGAAAGCTCAGGCTAATAGAATGAGGAGAACTTTAAAGTTCATGCTTAGATACAGCTTCTAATTAGCAATGAGTAATTGTTATTAGCAAGCAATGTAATATAGTAGAGGATAAACAGAGTGAGAAACTGTAAAAATAGAGTATGTGAAGCCAATTGGAAGTGCCATATGAGATGTCATACTGCAACTTTACAAAGACTGGTCCAGATAGTCCCTGTGAGAGCTGGCAGAGGTAAAACAGGTGGACTTGGTTCAATAAAAATTTAAATAAAAACAAAAAAGTAAATAAAGCCAAGAGTTGATGTTTTGGGTTTTGAGACAGTGTCTCTTGGAGTTCATGTTGGCCTTGAACGTGACATGTAGCAGAGAATGACCGTGAATTTCAAGTCCTCCTACTTCATCTCCCCAGCACTAGGACTATGGACATGTGCTTCCGTTCCCAGTTTTATGCTGTGCTAGGTAGCAGGACCTCTTGCATGCTGGGGAAGTATTCTATTGACCAAATTCATCTGCAGCACAAGACATGAGGTTTGGACTGGGGATGTAGCTCAATTAGCAGAATGCTCATGCTTGGTAGTTACTAACCCAAAACATCTGCCAGACAACAACCTTGCCCCAAAGCCACCACAATCTCACATTGAAAACAATTCCACAAGGAAACTCACATAGCAAATGTCAACATTCAACTGTAGGCTGACATCACCTATATTCTTAACCTAGAATTATTATCCCACAATATCTGATGTCATCGTCCTCATTTCAACTTTACAAACTTGTCTTTTATTTATTTATTTATTACTTTAGTGCATACACTCAGAATTTATTATAGCATACACATTTCCAATGAAATACTCTGTTAATTTCTAAATGAATATTATTATTCTTGGAAGTATATCTCTGATTGCTATTTGGTTGAGTTGAGAGCCCTGTTGATAAATTAGGGGTTAAAAGAATGAATTTCAGGGCTGGAGAGATGACTCAGAAGTTAAGAGCACTGGCTGTTCTTCCGGTGGACCTTGGTTTGGTTCTCAGCACCCACAATATGGCTAACAACCTTCTTAACTCCAGTTTCAGGGGATCTTATGTCCTCTTCTGCCCTCCTTGGGCATTGCACTGCATGGGTGAACTTACATGCATGCAGGCAGTACACTCATGCACATAAAATAAAATAAAAATAATAAAAATATGCAAAAGAGGATGAGTTTTAAGAATATCTGGGGGGAATAGCCTTCTAGGTAGAAAAAACTGCTCATGCAAAAGACAGCATACAGGAGCACGTGCTCCCCTTGTGTTTAGTGAAATCAAGATGACTGGATCCCAGTGAGTAAAACAGAGTGGCAGATGTGTTCAGAGAGGTAGTGAATAGTAAAGACATTGAAATTTATAAAGAAGATAATGTCCTTAAATTACTCTATAAAAACGACAATGAGAAAGGCAAAATTAAACAGATGCAGAAAGAAAATGAATTGTGTAAAAGCCAATGTGAATTAAAGCAGAAGTCAGTGAATTAGAAACAAAAAACAGGAAGGAAGCAAATTTGCTTATAATTTTATTATGAAATATACACACAAGAGTTCGGAAGGCTAGTAGGCATGTGGTATTTAAGTATTAATAATCTATAACCCCACTTGCTATAGTACAGCTTTATCTTCACCCCACCCTTTCAGTGTTCTGATAATAGCCTCCCTATGACTTAAATAAGTCTGCTTAAAATTCTGATGTTATCATGCGATAGATTATGGGGTTGGATTTAGAGGTTGTTAGACCATGAAGACTCCTCCCTTGAAAGTGAATTAAGTACCTGTTTGAAGGGGCTAGATGGAGAGAATTTAACAGTCTTACTGCTCACATTTGCATCTTTTGCCATGCAGGAATATTACATTGCTCTCTTCTCTAGAGAGTCAGAGAGTGTAGTGGGTGAATGCCATCCTGGAAGCCCCAAACTGCCCTCTGCAGACAACCAAACACCATGTCCTGGCTTGAATTTTGTAGCTTCCAGGACAGTGAGACAATAGTTTTCTGTTCTTTATAAACGATCTAGTGGCTCATGCTTTGTTTCAGTAGCAGGAGCAGAAAGAAGTCCTCCTTCCTCACCCATCAGATTTCTATGACTTAACACTCTGCTGAACTGCGTGTTAACCATTTCCTGCCTTCTCTGTTATATTTTGGGGTTTTCTATTTCAATAATTTTTGCTGTTTTATAATTTCCTTTTTTCCTTTTTGGCAGTGAAAGATATAGGTGCTGCTTCTTTTTTTACTAACTACAGTACACGAGGTGCTACTTATGTTATAGACCTCCCTCCCTTCTCTCCCTTTGCCCTTTCCCTCCCTCCCTCCTTCCCTCCCCTCCCCTCCCCTCCCCTCTTCTTGTCCTATTCTCTATTATGTACCTTTACATTTTAATATGTTGATACTTTCTAATTTTCACTGTAAGTTCATCTTTGATCCATGCATTATACAGATCTTACTTGATCTCATTGAGTTTATTAAAAATACATATCTTCAGAGTATTTTTAAATTGTTTTAATTGAATCATTGTGTACTTTGTACAGAGCAGCTCAATCAATCTGAATTATCTTTATACCCTGTCTTCACTGGCTACTCCCTATAGAGTGCCAAATGGAATTAAAAGTAGTTCTTAATTATTTTTTAACAAGATAACTAAAATGGATTTTTTAATCTCCGAAGAAACTTTTAAGATATCTACTGTTTCCTAGCTTAGTTCTATTGCAATTAGAGAATATACTCTGCCTAAATTCCCTTCCTTGAAATTATTTTCAACTATGGTCACTTAAAACATGCTCAATGTTAATGTAATATTTATTCAGAATACTGTAAAAAAACCTGTCACTTACGTTTTTAAAATCTACATTCTTATCCTTTTTCATATTTTATCATTTATAGAAATAAGTTTTTAAAGAAGTTACTAGTATGATTGTAGAATTCTGTCTTTTTTGGAATATTGTTTTATGAGTTCTTAAGTTGTGCTATTAAATGCAAACTTAGAAGCATATACTGAATACTTATTGAAACTTTTATCACCGGGAGCTGTCTCTATCTCTAGTGAAAATACAAACATGCTTTCCTTAAAAAATAGTTTATGCATCTAAAGCCCATATCTAACAGAATGCAACATATTAGACAAGCCTTAGTTAATATTTCTAGGTGGCGATTAGAACTATGTCTTTCATTCACTGCAGGAATGCTTACCCATCTCCTTGCCTTTCAAGTGTGGAATTTCAAGTGGACAACTAACTGGACTTGGAATTAAAATAATGACCAAATATCTGGCCTTAAGTTGCTACATTTGCTGTGACAGTTGAGAATCTGATAGGATCTTATTTAACACACATATATATCAGTCTTCCATTAGATTGGAAGAACTGGTATGTCTTAACAATTCATAATCAGCTTTAGAGTGTTTGATGTTTTCCAATACAATATGTTTGTATTGAGTGTTTAATTCAGTGGAAGAGCCTAGATAAAACGGTTTAGGTAGAAAGAATTTTATTTTATATATGTAGATTTAATATATCTATATTTCTATATATTAGCTAGAAAATCCATATTCTTTACTGTGACTATCATTTTTCTTTGGCAGAAGATAAAACTGAAGAAAGTCAATCATTATTGAGGAATATTAAAGAAATAGAATATTTTTTTAATGAGCAACAGCCAAAAGAAATGATATGTGTCTTCATTTGGTTGTGGAGCTCATATTCAAACATCCCTACTTCAAATGCCATGTATTTCAGGGTAATGCATGACTGTGTGATTCATGGGTTAAAATCACTTCAACTGTAGATTAGAAAATAACCAATTGCATAGTGGCACAAATGTTATGGGGGTAACAACCTACATTTTGATTGAATTTAAAAATGTATTTCATAGGAGAAAATGCATGACTGGGACTATAAATTGGTTATGAATCTAGCCAAGAACCCATGGATGGGGTGCTCACTGTTCCCAGGGATTAATCTACTACTATTATTCTGCAAAATGGGCACAGTGCCTCATTGTTTTCCAAATTTATATCTCAGTTTTCATACCATATTACCTTAGCTCTCAGAACTCATCTACAAGTTTCTTTGTGCAGTGGATAGTGGTTAATGCAGACACTGACAACTGATGAAAGTGCAGAAAATAAGTGTGAGTGTAGGGCTCAGCCACAAGTGGAACAACATCTTTATCATACCCCTCCAAAGCTCAGGGACCATTTTAGAGGACAAGGTGGCAAAAACTGTGAGAGACAGAGGTCTGGAAGGACAAGATCAAAACAGTGTTTTCTTGACATGACAGGACTACGGCACTCATGAACTCAGAGAGTGTATGTTTGCCTGCATAAGAGCTTCGTGACGTAAGTTCAAACCAGTCAGCATTCCAATATGGATGGGGGAATGAGTTCAAGAGTATCCATCCGTAATTGAGAAGCTGTTGATAGTTGATGGCTTGTAGGGGAGAAAGAGTCAGTTTACTTTAAAGTATGACCCTTGGTAGGCTGAGCATGCTCCAGTGGATGGTCCCTCACCCGTGAGTATATGGGTAATACAGATCTGTTTATTGAAAAGAAGAAGAAACTAAGCTGGGAGCCGGTAGGGAGGTAGGTGTGGCTCTGAGAGGAGTTAAGGGGAGGTGTGGTGGGAATGTCATCAAAATACATTGCATTATATTCTCAAAGAATTAATAAAATTTTATATTTCAAAATGAAAATAGTCAATTGCCATTTTAATGTAAATCTTTTGATAAGGTATTCATTTATAAGTCACATTTCTATTGAAGGACTAACTACTAAATCTTAAAAAATACCCACACAAATCATAAAAATCCTTTACAGTGTCAGACATTACACAATGATTTAATTCTCCTGTGGGTTCAAGAACAAACTATTGAACTGGCACAACTTCATGGCATATGATAGATCAGGAGTTGAGAGGGTTGGGGGAGAGAATGAGCGAGGAGATAGCTGAATGAAAAACAAAAAGGAGAATTAACTGTTAGGTGTCAGATTCTGAGCTGGGATAAAATGCTGTTAATATTGGAGTACCATGAAAGGGGATGAGTGTCCTAATTTATACTAGATAACATCTTGAATAAGGAATGCTGTGTATTTGTGCCAGAGTGCAACGGTAAATAGCTCAATTTGCAAGAAGGACTTCATAACAAGACCCAACCAGTTAGATTTAACAACTTATTATATAACATAATTTTGTGCAGTAAAATACATAACTTTATTTTAGCCTTTATTCAGTCTGACTTAGAATTGTATCTAAAACCCCAGATCATATGACACCATGGTGTTTGTTGAGAAGAAATAATGTTGCCTCGACAATTAATCTTGAGAATATGATGCTAAGTTTTTACTAGAATTTTGAGAAAAAATTCAGCATTTCTTCTTAAATTAGAATTTTAGATAAATGATTGTCTGAGCAAAAACAAAATTCTATATATTGTGCAGGCCACAAACTATACACTAAAACATCGGACTTCTTTTGTCAAGCATTTCAGAGAAGTGTAAATGATTCTATTTTTAATTTCTGTGCTCTATGTGGTGATTTAAATGCATGGAACTAGACAAAAAATAATAGTTGGAAGTTTCTTCTTATATTATATGCAGTGATATAGGGCAATGGCCACTAGGAATTCAAGCAACAAAACAAAACTGAGTATCTGAGGAGTAATTAGGCTCACTCTGAAACCTGATTACCTCTCGTGGACTAAGGCACAAATATATGAAATGTATTAAAATAATTTAGTTTGTCTTCTGGTTTATAAGTTTATCTTGGGATTCTTTTTATTTAGTATGCCATCATTTAAATATTGCATTGTGTAACTAGAATATGAAAATAAAGAAACAGAGAGTTCAGTGCTGAAAACGTTGATCAGCTGCTGTGCATATTTATCTTTTCCCAGCCTTGATAATTTCAGAGGTCTTTTCCTATGCGGAGTCATCAGAGAAGCAAATATAAGTCCATATTCTGCATTTCTATTTGTATTATTACAATCTAATGAATTATGTTGTACAGCAGGTGCCGAATCATATCTGTTGTTTTGCAATCGAGGATGAATAGAAGATGTATTGCTACTGCAAACGAATCTAATATGAAACTAATGAGCAGTAATGAGCAACTGTTTTGTCATTATTGAGGCAACCACTGAGATGCTAATAAACTCTCATTTTTGCTCTTTAGAAATAGCAGTGACCAGGATTTACAACATGGCCTTAATATCTCCAAAGCCTAAGGCAAAAATAAATAAATAAATAAGTAAATAGAGAAATCCTACACAGAATAATTGAGTCGTTTTCTATGTGATGGTCCTTTTCCTTAGTAAAATGATCCCATTGTAATGGCTTTCAAGAACTCCTACATCTGAAGAAAAAGATGAAGAATGTGTTTCCATTAAGTATGAAGTTAGGAAGATGGGCATTTTGCCCCATTTTCCTTAATTAAATAGAATTTTAGAGTTTAACACTTGCCATTTCTTTCTATATAATTAACACTAATGTAGACAACTTTTTTGTTTAACTGGATTACATTAGAAGTAATATTACTGAGAGTGGGTTTTTTTTTTTTAAGTTAACCTTATTTGTTCCTGTGAGTAGCCTAACTTGGTAAATAACCAACAGTACTTACCACACAAGATTATGGCCATATATTTTATGTCTCTATTTTCACTACAGTTGTATAAGAGCAGTAAGCTCAATAAATATTTATGGGGACAAATGATAAATAAATAATTGGATGAATTGAGAAAAAAATCCTTTCATTAAATTTGATTTCTTAGGTAGAAATAATGTGGTTTAAAACAGCTGTTAATACACATCCATTTAAAATGTCTTAAGACTCAACTGGGCTTTGAATACTATATATTTCTGAACAAAATATTTTATTATATATAACTGAAGCATTTTTCTGTAAATGATAAGTTTATATTAACTCTGAAAATGAATTAATTTTGGTGGTTTTCTCCAGTTGCTTCCCACAACTGAGGTATTAGTATGTACTTTAAATAGTAGTTTAATTAGTTAAATAATTAATTAATACTTCAATAAATATTCAAGGTATTAGATTATAGATCAATGGTAGAGCCTTTGTCTTATATGTGTGAAGCCTTGGTTCTAATTTCCTGAAGCACAAAAAATATTTGTGACTCATATGGATTTTATAGCTTCAAAAATCTCACCTATTTGATTAAATATAAAGATTTAAATGACTAATTTTTTTATCTTAGCTGTTGATTTAATGGTTGTAGACATAAGCCTACAAACACAAAGCTATTCAACTTGAGTCATTCAACACTGTTCTATGTATAAGACCTCTGTCTTATTTCCAACACAGTCATACTATGTGTGTGCATGTAGAAATTCTTTTTATAATATATATGACCAAGTTTCATACAAATATCATTGTATATTTATATCCTATAGGTTCTACCGAAATTAAACCATAAACATAAAAACCACGCTACTCCTTGGATATTGAAACAAACAAAAGAAAAGCCACACAATACTGATTTTGCATGACATTTAAGATCCAAAGTACTGCAGACATTTATTTTTATTTATAATTATCTTTATCAATTCTTTGAGCTTTTCATGCAGTGTATTTGGATCACATTCCCCACTCTCCCATCTCCTCACAGATCCATTCATAACTCCATGATCACCGACCTTCAAGCTCTTTCTACTCCCCCATCAAGTTCAATTTGTGTCGCCCAAATACTCTTGCAAGTGGTACCAGCCCTGGAGTATGGTGGACCTAACATAGGCCACACCATTAAAGGAAACAGATTCTTCCTCTCCCAGGGGTATTAAATGCCCATAGCTACTTGGATAGGAGTGGGACTCCATGCCCACCTCCCCAGCTCTATGTTCGGATTTTGTCTGGGTTGAACTTGAGCAGGTCATGTGATGCTGTCACAATTGTGATTTTATATGTAGAATTGCCCTGTTGTCTATAAAACATTGTTTCCTGGTAGTCACCTACCATTCTGCTTACAGCTTTGGGAGGGATGAGTATGATACAGGTGTGCCATTTAGGGTTGAACACTCCAAAGACTCTTATTCTCTGCAAGTAGACCAGTTATGGGTTTCTGTGAAAATTACTCTTTACTGCAGAAAGCTTCTCTAATGAGAGTTGAGAGATGCACTAAAATTTATAGGTATAATAGCAATAAGTCATTAGAAGTCATTTTAATACTATTTCCATTTAGTAGAATATTAATGGAAAGTTCTCCCATAGGACCCGTGGCCTATGTAAGCACAGGATCTTGTCCCTGATTTAGTGTCAGGTATGGGTTCTATGTCACACATTGGGCCTTAAGTCTAATCAGATGCTGGTTGGTTACTCCTTTAACATTCATACCTTTATTGTACTTGTGAGCATGTTTTACAGGTCAGTTCACAGCTAGATAAGACTGATGATTATTTTACATTTATCCTCCAATAGTGTGCATGCACCTCACAGCACTATGAGAGCTAGTCAGAAGGGATGAAGCTTCCCGGTCAATACCCTCCTGATTTATCCGTGTTATGACTCAAGTATGTCTTTGCCATCAGGTTTTGGAGGGTAAGCTAGGGCAATGGCAATAACCAATAATGTTTGGAGGTCAGTGAAATCCAACTGGCCAGCAATCAAAGAGAGGTAACCTATTCTAGGTACTGAGTTTTTTATTTGCTAGGATGAGGTATCTGGTTGGGTATTATCCCTATTATAGAACAACTCCATGTAAACCTCTTTCTATATATGTACGTGTATATATTTTAGAAAGCTTCTACAGTAGTAGGTTTCCACACAGTTTTTCAAAAGGCCTTTACTGCCAGCAGTTCTTCTTCTTATTCCACTCCTCAATACTACACCCATCCCACACCCCACTTAATCTTTCCTGTACCATTATTCCCCTTCCCCCTTTATATCACTCTGTTCTTCTATCTTCCTTCCCTTTGAAGATCCCCTGTCCCCCAGAGCCACATACAGGCTCAAGCTTCCTGACCTTTATGAATATTCAAAATGAAACAAACACATCTGAAGATTCAAAATTAACATTCACATATGAGAGAAAAAAATGTGATGTTTGACCTTTTGGGTTTGGGCTGCCTCACTCAGGATGATTGTTTTCAGTTCCATCCATTTGCCTGTGAATTCTGTAATTTCATTTTAAATTTCTTTTTTATATTTTATGAGTGTTTTCCTTGCACCATATGTGTACAGTGCCCACAGAAGCCACAAGAGGGCTTTGGATCCCCTAGAACTGGAGTTGCAGATGGTTGTTAACTGCCATGTGAGTGCTGGGAGCTGGACCCAGATCCTCTACAAGAGCAGTCAGTGCTCTTAACTACTGAACCATCTCTCCATCCTAATTTCCTTTTTCTTAACAGTTGAATAATATTCCCCAGTGTGAATGTACCATATTTTTCTTATCCATTCATCAGTTAATGGATGTCTAGGTTGTTTTTCTGGCGATTGTGAAAAGTGTGGTAATTAGCATGAATGAGCAGATATGTCTACAGTAGGATACAGAGTGCCTTCAGTATGTGCCTAAGAGTGGTACAGCTGCGTCATGTGGTAAGTCTATTTCTAGTTTTTGGAGGAATCACCACACTGATTTCTATAGCAACTAGTTTGCGTTCTTGCCAGCAGTGAATAAGCGTGCTTGTTTGTCTCTATCCAGCATTTTTGTTTGTTTGTTTGTTTAGGGATTTTTTCGCAGTTTAGTCATTTTGCTTTGGGTAAGGTTTCATATCAAAGTAGTTTTAGTTTGCATTTCTTTGATGGCTAAGGATGTTGAACATATTAAAAAAGCGTTTCTCATCCGTTTAAATTTCTTCCATTGAGAACTGTCTAGTGAGGTCTCTACCTCATTTTTTAACTGAACTGTTTGAGTTTAAATGTTTTTTGTATTTAGTGTTTTGAGGTCTTTTTGTACTCTAGATAGTGACCTTCTGTCAGATCTATATATCTGGTAAAGATTTTCCCTTCCTGCTGTAGCCTGCCTCCACTCAAATTACGCTGGCTTTTGATGTGCAGAGGCTTGATAGTTCCGTGTGGTCCGAGTGACAGTTGTTGGTCTCAATGCCTGTGTTATTGGGGTCCTGTTCAAAAGGTCCTTCCCTGTGCCTGTAAGTTCCACTGTATTTTATCCTGTCTATCAGACATTCTTCTAGTATGCAGAGAGATACTGTAAATTTGGGGTGTTTTGTTAGTGGACTGAAATTTCAGAGGGATGTTCTATTAGGCCTCTTCCAAATGACCAGGAGTATTCAGGGTCCCTGACTTCTACTTCACACACATTTATAACATGTGTCCAGTTGGTGCAAAAATGTTCATATGCTTGCAATTGTACACACACTTCTAAATCATTCTGGGTTTAGAAAAACATAAAAACTACAAGAAAATTCTTCAAATGAGAGCTTGTTTTTCTTCTATAATCATCTGCATTGACTTCAGGAGCTTTCAGAATGAATATGTACATATGCCAGTAAGCTTGATAACTATGTTATTTGGGAGAGCATTTTTCACAGACTTATTTCCTGAAACCAGCAGTATCAGTGACTAATTGTATTGCTCATAAATTCTAGTGAGGCAGCATCCTTGAAACACAACTAGCAATTATATTATAAGTCCCTGTTCTCTGCAGTGATCTGAAGGAGAGGTAGGATTGGTAGCTGTGCTGTATAATACCAAGTTACGGCTCACTGGGGTCTAGTCATTAAAGTAAAATAAATTCCTAAAATAATCTTTCATTTTGGTAGGAGTATCTTTACAGCTCAAAAGCATTGGTAACTTTTAAAGACATGTGCTGTAATGATAAAACTGTAGGTTTTAATATCCCTGTCATCATGGGAAATAAATTAAACTTATGAATTATCTCCAAAACTTAAATTTAAAGTATATCTGCTTGTGAATACTTGTGAATATACATCAGGAAGTTTTTAGAAAACTTCTATTAAACTGATGAAATATTCGCCATTCTATTTAACTAAATTTGTTTCTAATGGCTGATGGACATTAAAGTGAATGAAAACATATTATTTAAGTGGTCTTAATACTGACAGGATGGCCAGATAGTTTCCTCCCACAACAGGGCACGCATAACTGTAAAAATTAAAGCAGCACAGAAAGGTTTTAGTAATGAGCAATTGTTCCCTTTCTCAACTCTGCCAGCTTTTGGCTCTTCCTTTGCTCCAATTCTTCTGTTGTATCTTAGTTCTTTAAAAAATGCTTTGCACTTATTTATTTGTGTGCCATGGAATGCATGTGAAGGTCAGAAGAAAACTTGAGGAAGTTGGTTCTTTCTTCTACCAGGGGGTTCCAGGTCTCAAACTCAGGTCCTCAGGCGTGGTTGCAGGCACCTTTGCCTGCGGGGCCTTCCTGCTGGTCTTTAATTCTCTTTAAAAAAACAGAGATGATATGTAACCAATCAGTAGAGGTCAGGGGACAATTTTGTGGAATTAATTATCTCCATCCACTCTAATGTGAGTTCGAGGAATCAAACTAAAGTTAGATTAACATTGTTGGGCAGCAAAGAGTGCCTTTATCACCGGAGCCATCTTGAAAACTCAAAATAGATAAATCTTTTATTTCTCTCTATTGATCGCTCAAAATGAAACCATACTTGATTTGCTTTTTATTTGATTCAGACTGTCTTATATAGCTTTTTCTTTTAGACCTGAGTTTGTGCATCCTTCTTGTTGAGAGAAGCAGCGTATTAACCATTGTTATCATATCACTCACCTGTTTCTCATTTCGTCTGTAGCTTAGATTCATTCCTGGAAGACTATCACTAGAGTCCAGAGAGTTTATTCTCTAATTTGGATGGAAATTCTTCTCAGGCATGGCAAATGTAGTTGAATCTAAGTTGTAATAAATTCTCCCATTTGCTTTCTTTTTAAAGTTTTATTTATGTGAGTATTTCTGTGTCTGTGTGCCCATGTGTGCACGTGCCTGCAGAGGTCAGGAAAGCATGTTGGAATCCCTGGAGCTGGAGTTACAGGCAGCCAATTTCTGGATCATGTAGAAAATTCCTTGATATGGTCTCGGGTTCTACACTTGAACTCAGCTTACAGATTCTGCCATTTGCAAGTTAGGGTAGTGCCAAAGAGCAAGACCTAAACTTGTCTGCAAGTGCCATTAAAATACTTCCTTTCCTATTGTTGAGATGGAGGCATTGTGAGTTGGAGACTAGCCTGGGCTACATAGCGAGAAGCTGTCTCAAGCAAACAATATAAAACAATAAGTACAAAGCAAATAATTAAAAGCAGAATCCCAACAAAACCCAAAAGATACCATAACAGGTGAATACAGAAGAAGAATTTGTCCTTCTTCAATGCAGATATAAAAAGAGATTTACAAAATTGAAGATAACATTATTCCAAACTTTTTAAAAAAATGTTCTTTATGCCATGATAGATTGAAATTGTCATTGATTTAAATGTATCAACAAATATATAGCTTTCCAGGTTCAACTTCCAAAATAGTGAATACTGAAAGATAGAATTTATGTAAACAAAAGTTCGTCCACTGGGTTCTTCGAGCATTTTTAAAGCTGAAAGGGGACTAGAGATGAAAACGTTTGAGAACAAGTCATGAACTTCTTGCCTATAAAGCTTTGAAGTGCTCGTATTTTTTTGCTTTAGCTAAATTTTTGTTTTTGGAACTTTTAGAATATTTGTGCCCTTCTGTCATTTAGGCCAGTGGATCAGTAGTGGAAAATGGAGACTGGCCAGTTATTTCATTTCTTTAACTTACATAGATAGTAGATGTTTCATACATACCCATCCCATAAGAAAAAAGTTCCTTTTATTTGGACACATAATTACCTATTTTACTTATGGATAATTACCAGATTATTGACACTGATTGACACCCCTATGTCTTTGAAACGATGTACTTTATATTATAATGTTAGTTCAATGTGACCATTTCCCCTTCAATTAGCATAGGCAGTTCTCCCAGTAAAGTTACAGATTTAATTTCCTTTCTAGAGAGGGAACCATGACCTCAGCACCTTTTCTTTGTAGAGGTAGCACCTTTTAAAATTTCAGTGACCATAAAGTTTTCTTTAAGAATGTCAAACAGAATCATCTACAGACATTTCTGATAATTTTATGAAGGGGGAGCCTTGATCATGGAAGCGTTGCTTCATCTTTTTCTGTGGTACTTGAAAGGCTGTTTTTGGTAATTTATGTTAATGCTTTATTTTCAAAATTTCCTTTCTTCCAGAAGCTCTTCATACTTTGACCAAGAACTGACCTTTCCCCTCTTTGAAATTTACCCTCCAACTTGCCCCCATCTCCAGGCTAGCTTTTCATTAGGGAACTCGGGAGCTATCCCTCTCGGTGCTCTGCCTTGTGCTCTGGTGGCAAGCCTTCCTCACAAAAATCAAAGAGCTACTGGTGCCAGAAGGAGGAACTCTGTGATCTCAGCGCCCTAAAGAGAAGCATCCCCAGGGAGAGGTTCAATTCATGTCACAGTTAATTCTTAATTCATCTGAGAGCTGGCAAGCAGGCAGCTGTCTGAATAGTTTTATCCAGGAAGGGTTTTCCAAATCATATATCAGATTAGTATTTCAGTTGTTTCTGTGAATGAACCTAGCTCAAGGCCACAAACAAAACCAATGGCTCACATACAAGATGATTTAGAAAGAAGATTTTTAGATTCTTTAAGCATTTTTTGCTGCACATTTTTTTCAGGTTGAGTAGGAACATAGCACTTTATCTGGACATCTTCTGCTTTCAGGAGCTGCCCAATACTTGAATGTAACTGTACTTGAGATTTCACAGCGCCTTCAGAGGAAATGAATGGAAAGTTCCCAGAGAACTTGGAAGTTTCCTGACATTTAGTAACAGGTTACCATCGGTAAGATTGAGCTGCAGTACTGGTCTCTATCTTAAAGGTGGTAGTGAGTGGGTCACAGTAAAGTGTTTTAGAGAGCTCCGCGTTTAGTCTCCTAAATGTTGAAGAACATCTAACTTTCAAGGGAAATATGACTAAGTGATAACATTAATTGAACACTAGCTTCACAGACTATGAATCTAACTATCACATGATTCTTCCTTAACAGATAGTTAAAAAAGAGCATGGTCAGAAGGAAACATCATTGAAGTCTGCTAACAGCTTGGTGGGTTATGATAACATTGTATATTTGACTTTATGGATTTATTTCTCTTTTATTGTATGGCAGCAGAAATTTCACATCTCGGCACCAGTTGATTCCCAATCTGTAATGCCTTCTTCCTTGGTATTTAAATTTGACCCTTTTTTTGACACCCATTTCACATTTCATTTTCTTCATGAGACTATATAACTTTAACAATCACACATGCTCCAAACTTGACTGTTGGAATATAACATACTAGATTACTGGTACAGCTTCTACTCAAAGCAAGTAATTACTGAGATAACTCTGAGATCATTAACTTCTAAAGGAAAATGTACTGTTACAAGGTACCCAGTATCCTTTCCTCAGAAACTTCTAGTAAATTCCTGGTAGTTACCATACCATGGTAGACTCATAAGGTTTTGACCAAGACTTCCATCTGTAAGAGTATTTACCATTAAGTTCCTTGTTTAGTCATGTATTTGCATTTTCAAAAGATTTTTTAAAGATACTCTTCTAGATACTGGAAGACCAACTAATACAGATTAGATCTGTAGACCTAGTCTTTACAAATCAGATGCTTTTAAGGCATCTAACCCAGACTAGAGGAGTAGGGAATGGTTCACTGTGATTTAGAGAAAGAATGGAATGCTGCTGTTGGAAAGGGAGAGGTATAAAATGGAAAGTGGAAAAGAACCTGTGGATGACCCCTACTTGGCCAGAGAGATGCCGGAGATGGAAAAAGCTTACGCCATTTGTGTGAGATCAAAAGCTAGTTACTTGAAGAATGGAAATTTGTGTGGAATTTCCACCCCACCCCACAATAGATAGATGCCCTTCATGTGGATAATGAAAGAGCAGTCCACGTTCCCGGAGTGTACTATACATTGAAGGTTAGTGTGGGAAGGGTCTGACGCTGATGAGTAAATTAGAAGATTCTCTGGGGACTGGGTTGTAAGGGATTTTGGAAGCTATGATTTCATTTTCCTAATTTGTTTCTCTAACCAAAGAGAGTGATTTGAGTTCTGTCCCTTTTTACTTGTTCAGTGTTTCTACTGCCAAGTTGTGTTTTTCTTGGTGCAATTATTAATTTTTAACCTTTTTTCCTAGTTGCTTCTCTACATATTTTTTTAGCTGGCTTCATTTTCTTATTCAGTTCAACTACAGAATTTTGCCTTCATATGACTCCCTGCTTTATAAAACTCATTTCTTTTAGGTTTTGCATAAGATGTTTTGTGTGGGAAGCGATTTCAATAATATGTTTTTATTCCAAGTTTTCAGGGAATTTTACTTTTCCCTTATGTTCCAGTATTTAAAATATATCTACATAATATGTAAATATATATACTTTATGTAATATATATTTACATATATTTTATTTGTCCTTCAATTCAGAGATTTTTAGGAAGGTATGTGTCTACATTGTTGGTCCCCTGATATTTAGCTTTTAGATAATTTACACCTAGTTCTGTCATCTACAAACATTAAGCTTGTTACATTGCAGATTTAGTGTGGGGCTTTCTCACCATTTTAATTTCAAGGTCTCTATTTTAGAGGGTCAAACAAAATCTCTTATTGCTAGAGAAATATTCAGAGAAAGAAAGTGTTCAATGGTGAAGTAATTTTTGAAAATGTACAAGTCTAGTTTCCTGCCTTAGAATATGCTACCGAACACAGAGACGTGTCTTCAAGCCTCCAAACCTATGAATTATTCTTTAAAAATCAGTATTTATTAAAGTTACATTGCAGAAAAGCATGCTACGCTTATGTCTTTGAACATACATCTGCTATCAGTTTGTTAAATGTGGTAGGGCGAACACAGTGACTTCCTATTCATACAAAACCATACTGAATACTAAAACTCTCAATGTCAGCACCATGTAGATTATAGGCATTGATGACTGATGCATACCGGTGAAATTTAGTCAACTCAGATTTGCCCACACCTGAAGATTGCCTTTGAGCTTTTGGTAAGTACAGACTGTGTTTGTATTAGAGGCAGAAAATAGATGGTAAATTGTTTTGGGAGGCAATCCTTGCCATTTGTTTGAGAGAGTACATGTGAGATTTTCAAAGATGTGTACTTTCCTATTCTTCCATATGGAGATGGAAATCCATAAAATCAGTTGTTCAAATTCTTCATAGACTTAATATATAATTCATCTTCTCTACTTTTGTCTGTGTGTGTGTGTGTGTGTGTGTGTGTGTGGAGGTGACTACTGTAATGAGACAGAGAAAGGGACATACACACTGCGAGTCTTGGCATGTTACCAACCATCAAAGTGTTTGTAAATGACAAAACATTGTGGAAAAGTCACTTATTCTTTAAATCTCTCATTATTAGAATAGTGCTCAGCCAAACATGGACAAAGATTTTCAAGTAACGAATGCTCTTTCTGTAATTGATCCATCACACAATGTGTGAGCTGTTCTGTAACAGTGGACAGTGCTGCTAGAGAGAGATTTACTTAATATTAGAGCAGTTTCTGATAACACTTTTGATGATGAATATAAAAAGTTGCCAGGCCATTCTGAAAGGCAAGCCTTAGCGTATTTCTGCCTGTGATCTGGTCTCATCATGAGGACCGTGTTTACCCTGTATAATTCTTTTCTTTCAGCTCAGTGTGACATGCTCGTCTTTAGTACAAGACAGGTCATGTTTATTGGTTCCACTATCTATGGTCCAGTGATCCCTTTTGTAGTTGAGGGGGAAGTGTATGAAAACTGAACTGTGTCAAGGAGACTTAGAGTGTTAAAGTTCACCAAGAAATCAAGATGAGGCTTTGCAGAAACAAGAGGGAGTTAAAATTAGTATGAATTGATTTTCTACCCCCTTTTCAGAAACTGTTCTCACATGTTGAGAGCCTTTGGCCATTTATGTTCTGCTCTGTGTTAAGACGGTGACATGACTATGCCAGAGGATGGCCAAGGTCAATGATGTGACCTATTTTTATTTTTTCTTAATAGGAAAAAGTTGCCATTCTTTCCCAACACTCGCGGAGTCTTTCTGTGTGGTGCTTTGCAGACGCCTCTTTGTGAACATTTCACATCTTTTCCTTTGATTAAGCTTGTTACATTGCAGACCTCCTTGAACTTTAAACTTCTCATTTCCAGCTTTTCCAGTTAGATGTTCTAAATCTAGTGATCTATTATACAATATTATTAACTTAGCTGGCACTTGGCACCTTCTTTATTCATTTCACACTTATTCTTCTTTAAAAAATAAAACAAGAAAGAAACATTATTTTAAAATATTTTTAACTGAGCAATTTTATTTACACGTTTGAATTATCCAAAGCAAATAAAAATACATCAGTTTTACAGACACTTCATATAGCTCAACTGTCTTCAGGATTTCTTCAAAGGGTTGAGGTTACAAAGAGGCCTTTATTTATTGGTAAATTGGTCACATGTTATTATTTTGGATATGAATCCACCTAAATTGATTACTAATGTCAGTATGGAAATAGCAGCAAAACATTTACTAAAACATGGAATATTTGGTAGATAATGGAAGGCATGTAACAGATAACTAAAATAGGTAAAACATCTAAAAACAAGACAAACATTTCTGTTTTCAAAATGTGTAATGAACCCAATGCTCTAAGTCTCTTTTTGTATATGAAGAGCAGGCAGCTGCTGCAGTGGAATGCATGGCGTGGGCACTGGGAGCCATGGTGACTTGGGTAGGAGGAGTTGGACTCATAAGCATACTGAAGCTAATCCAGAAAAGGTTCAAGAAAGTATGACTAGGGAAAAGTTCTGCTGGACAGAGTGGTAAGAAACTGGCATTTGCTAGAACGTTGGGTGGGAAAAATCAAGAGCTAGACTATATAGCTCAAGCCCATGATGCCAATAACTAAGGGGTTAATGAGGAATTTATAACAGAGTTAATAAAATGTATAGAGACTGAGTGGGAGGGAAGAGAGGAAGGTACGGGGAGAAAGGGAAAGGAGAGCAATCAGCGGGAGTTCATTATGGGAATTAGCTCACGTAATTCCGGAGGCTGCTGTCTCAGTGCTGGAAAACGAGAAGACAGAAGTGTGATTGCACTGGTCAGCAGAACAAAGGTGCCGAAGGACTGAGAAGGAATGCGGGAATGAGGGTGAGCATGACATCTGGGGTCTGAAGTTCTCAAACACAGGAGCTCCGAGGGCCTATGGCAGGGGAAGATGCATGCCCCACGTCAAGGAGTGAGAGTTTGCCCTTCCATCTGCGGTGGAGGAATCCGTGGCCCTCTCACTCGTGTGTCTTTCACACCTCCAAAGCCAGTTCCATATGTACTGTCAAGCCCCATAACTGTGTTGGGATGTACTTTTGCTCCCCAAGTCAAATTTGCAGCAGTTATCCTGTGCTGTTTTCTAGGAGCAGACAACTTCTTAGGCATTTTCCTTTCACAAATTGGAGGTGAAGCTGGGTGGGGTCCTGCCCTGAGGGTACCCATCTCACTGTTACAGTTCAGAGTAGGAGGTCTCTCCTTCATGGTACTAATCTCCTTAACAGTTACAGCCTTTTATTTAGCACATGCCTTAGACATAACATTGAGCTTCTCAGTGCTCTTTTTCTCTAAACTATAGTTTGGATTTTTTTTTGCTCCACTTGATCTTTTTCATTATAGTCCTACACACAAATTATCAATTATAACCATGTCACAGATTCAACATTAAGCTGTCTTCAAATTTTCTCCACCGAAGAAATGAGCTCATTACTTTTAAATTTAGCCTCAGGCAACTTGTTAATACTCAGGTAAAAGACAGCCAGATTCTTTGTCAAAATATGCCACACATAACTTCTAACCTAATTGCTAACAAGAGGCCTATTTCCCTCGGAAACCTCATGAGCTTGGTCTTCATAGCCCATGTTGCTCTCAGCTCTTGAGAGTCCTTGAGAGTCCTACTGGAATAGCCTGCTAGTGTCTGCATACAGCATTCAACTGTTTTTCTCATCCAAAGTTCCAAAGTCTTCCACATTCCTCAAAAACAGCAAAAAAAAAAAAAAAATAGAAATAATAAAAAAAACTATGGTCAGGTTCTTTGTAGCATCAGCCCATCCTCTGATATCAGCTTCTAGATTAGTTACGTTTTGTTGCTGTGATAAAACACCATGACCAAATCAACTGATTAAACAGAGTTAATTTTGGCTAACGACTCCAGAGGGAGAGTCTATGACAGCAAGGGGAGGGGTTTGGCCGCAGGTGGACAGAGCAGAAAGATAAGAAGTCACGTCTTCCACGTAAGTGGGAAGCAGAGAGAGTGGCCTGGAAGTGGAGTCGGGTGAGGCTATAAACCCTCCAAGCCACCAGTAGTGACGCACTTCTTCCAGCAAGGCTACATCTCCCCAAACAGCACCACCAACTGAGAACCGTTTCTTATTCAAACCATCACAGACATGATCTCACACTTCCAACCACTGCAACCCAAGCAGTTATATTTAGAGATCTCTGTTCAGGTAAATTCTTGACTTGGCCCTAGAAAATAATTTTAGGAAACACAGTGTGAAGCAAATCTGAGTTTATTACAAGAAATTTTTAATATGGATTAAGCAAAGGGGTTGTAGCAGTCGAGGCACTTAAAGAATAAGGCATAGCCAAGTGTGGATATGGGCTTCTCAAGAAAAAGTCCTGCTGTACTGTCTTTATAATGAATATATATATTCAGTGATCCTGTGGCTTTCTAACTCACCTAAGAGTAAATTTACAACAAAGTTTAAAGTTTAAGCAAATTTTAAAGTTTAAGTCAAGTTTAAAAACTAAGTAAAAATGTAGAACTATTGTAGAACTAGAATTACTAATAAATAATAATTACTATAATAATACATAGCTGATAGATTTGTTCATGTAAATGAAATTTTAATATGTTTCTACAGGTGTGCTGTTTAGACTTAGGGATGAGAAAGGAATGTTAAGATAGTCACTAACTGCTCTTTACTTCATTATAATGACATCTCCATATTTCTAATCTTGCAGAGCTGTCTGTTCCCATTCAACACGCAAATACCCCATATAAGGATGAAAAGGGGAGTAGATGCTATTCTTGAAAAATTACAGAGCATTGATAGAGTTTCCACATTTCCCCCACCTTAAATGAATAATCTTCTAAGTCATAGTTTTTCTTTGTTGAGTGACTTTTCTCGGGGGAGACACAAACATCTACTCAACTCAGATAGGGCACCAACAATGAGCCAAAGAATCAGTTCCATCTGAGATTGACTTGGGGAGCCAGTGGGCTTATTGGGCTTACTTATAGGAACATGAATGAAGGGCTGCTTGCAGGTGTATAGTGATCCAAAACCAACTGCCTCATAGGAAATCCTACATCAACATGTATGCCAACCTGGGAAAGCTGGATCGATGGAGTTCTCAACCTGTGCCTGCTAGTACCTCCAGACCACATGCACCTGAAGCAGGATCACATACAGTTGGGGTATGTGTGTGTGTGTGTGTGTGTGTGTGTGTGTGTGTGTGTGTAGGGCCTGGAGAAGAAGGGAACTAATGGCTGGAATCTCAGGTGAGCATCCATCAACCTCTACACCCTCCTTCTACAGAGAATATTCATAAACCAGTTCTTGTGAGGGCTTACTGCAAGTGATCACAGCTGCTCTGATTTCAAGATGGTAGCAGCTACGTCAACACCAGAGGACAGAGTTCCAAAATGCCACAGAAGAGATACCCCAAAATCCCATGATAGGACTGTCTCTTGGAAAACTGCACTCACTGCTTGAGCATCTTCCTTACTCTGAAAATACATTTCCTCTCAATTCCTTATTTTGTCTGATTTCTGAATTCTTCCTTTGATGAGACAGAAACTGGGAAACACTGAATAGAAGTTAAAATTTTGTCTGTTTTAGATCCCTCCTCAGTCTTAATCTGAGAGTCACAATTATTTTTATTACTTTAGTTTAGATTCTTTTGTTTGACTGTCAAGTGTGTGTGCATCATTGTATGCATCCCCTTTTCTAGGTCCTCTTTCTGTCTTCACAGTAACCTTTTCAATAGTAGTAATTAATTTCAGAACACAAAGTTTTACAGAGAAACAAGCATTGTCACTGTAGAATCCTACATTCTCAATGGTTGCTTTTTATGACCTCCCTTCCTTATAATTCTAAGGTGGTTTGCTATGGTTTGTGGTTTTCCAAGGTGGTTTACCTCATAATTCCTGAAATCTGTGAGTTTGACTTACGGAGACAGAGTTGCTCTGCACTTGGGATCAAGACTAGGGATTCTGAGACAGGAAAATGATCCTGAATTGTTCAGGTGAGCCCAATCGAAACAATTCCTTAAAAGCTGAGAGCCTTTCCTCGCTGTGCTGTGACCGGAAGAGGAGGGAAATGTGAAAGGATTCTGAGATGTACGGTTGCTGGCTTTAAGGGCAGAAGGGGGAGTAGTGAAGAACTCTAAGATAATTCTGTTGACTTGAGCTGCAGGGGCCATGCTGACTTGTTACAGCGGCAACAGACTAGATAGTAGAGGCATCTACCTTAACTGTCAAATCTTGGATTAAAAACTACCTTGACAGTAAAGGCCACTGTTTCATTGTCTTCTAATATTTACTGTTGCTCCTAACAGGTTTCCATCAGTATAATTCATTTTGAGTTTTTATGTATTTTGAGCCTTGTTAATTTGGAGGATATTTAGACTGAATCATTTATATTATGTAGAAGAACTTGGTTTCAAACATGTGACTTATTTTTCCATTTTTTGGTAGCAGTACATTTTTCTCACTGTAATTATAGAATATTGTTTGTACAGATTCTACCCTTGTAAATGTTAGAGGCGTGTGTCACCTGTTGGATGATTAAATGATTTCTATAAATAAATCTTAGACTATAATACTCAAGTAACATGTATTCACTATGATTTTTTGCTATCATAAGATTTTAGTCTATCTTATCCACAGACCTAAGATGGTTACTTCTGTTACTACAACTCCACATAGTTTTTGTTTGTTTATTATTTTTTGAGCTAGGATGTTCCTGTAGACTCATCTGGCCTGGAACTCAGTATGGAGAGCAAACTGGCCTCCATCTCACAGAGATCGTCTTGTCTCTGCCTCCCAAATGCTGGGATTAAAGGATTCATTACCACACAAGACTAACTCTACATTTTTAAGGTTTTGTTGTCGGCCTGTAATCACTTTTTCTTTTAATATTTTGATGGTACTGCACATCAAAATGTAAGGTAAAGTTTGGCTGTCATTTTGTCTTCAGTGTGGATCACTACATGCATTGATTATCTTATTAATTTCTTTATGTTTTTAGTCATGTGGTGTACTTTCTGTTTCATAGTTGCCTGCTTCCTTAAAGCTTTTACAGTACTTTTCATTTAATACTTAAAGAACTTTTAGCTTTGAATTTTTGCTGATGTGCCCTTTCTTCTATAGTGTCTAAAGACTCTATACTTTTAGCTGACTTTTTAGAAGAAACTCTTCACCAATTTCAAGAGACTGTAATTTGTATTTAATTTCTTGTTCTTTGAACTGTACTGGAAGGGCATGGCCTATCTTTCTTGAATTCAAATGGATTTTGCTGTGCTTCTAAGCCTGTAGACAATCTGTTAAAAATTGTTCATATACCGAGACAAATATCCCATTGCCTTTGAAAAGGATCAGCATTCTATGCTAGTTGGTTATAGGATTATCTGCGTATTAATCTCTTGAGAAAGACTTATATGATTAATTACTTGGACATTTTCTGAAAGGAAAAACATTACATTTCTCTTTTGGTTAAAGCTGTATCAGTCACTTGGATTCATTTCTTCACAGCAGTCAGAGTTGTTTTAAAGGTACCAACACTGCACTTTCTTCCCCGAGCTTTTGCACTTGTCACTGACCTCAGGAGTACTTCCTCCTTCCGGCCTCCCACCTCTGCTCCTTGTCCTTGGCATCTCTCCAAACCTGCTTCCTCCTCGTCATTTCAGGTGTTTGCACTGTTATTCTTTTTTACGTAAACCCACCCCCAAATAAAACGGGTTTCTTCTCGAAAGTTTTGGCACTGATTTTTTCCTCCCTCTTTTTCTGCCATCAGCCTCATCTTCCTTGAACACAGTCCTTTTCCATGACTTTGGAGACGTATATCTTCCAAGAAGTGTGAGTCTCTCGGGCAGCTGTCCTGTCTTTATCTTAGGACCTGGCACTGGGAACCACTATGATTCTTTGCGGATTTAATCATACCATCAGCACATTTCCAGAAAATCCTAAAATTAATTGCCCCTTTGATGGCACACTTCATACTCTGAGTACTATTATATAATTCTTATTTTGTATTTCATTTCCTTTCATTTTATTGAGAGGTGAGAAGGTAAGAGGTAATAAGTAGAATTTATTATAGGGAAAATCAATTTTTTTTGGTCTTTTTGAGACAGGGTCTCTCTATAGCTCCAATTGGCCTGGAACTCACTATGTAGACCTGGCTGGCCTTGAATTCACAGAGATACACTTGCTTTAGCTGGGAGTAAAGGGGTGCACCACCATGCTCGGCTGCAAAATAAAATTTTAAAAGCTAAAAAGAATCCTAAAGAGCATTCAAAGACATGCTGGTAAATACTTTTTGGCCTATTTTCAATCAACATACATGCTTTAGTATTTTGGTTATTAGTCAGCATTCTTGTTTCTTTGGAATACATTTACTTGATAATAGGGGATCATACTTTTTCTATATCCCTTGCCTGACCCCTTAAGTTATTAAAAGATGTTTAAATTTATTCATAATGAGGGAAATGGCTACTTAAATTATATTGAGTTATTATTTCTTTCCTATCAACTTGGCAAAGAACCTGAACATTTGACACATGTTGGAGGGACTGTGAGGCAGAGGGCACTCTTGTGCATCTCTGATGATGATAAAATCTATAATATGTTGGGGAAAATTTGACAATAGCTAACCAAAGCTTTGATATTCTGTCCCAGAAAGCCCATTTCCAGGAATCTGTACTAACACGACTGGGGGAACTGCTAAAGACATGATGGGGTTATTTATTAGAACACCATTTTATAACCAAAGCTGGAAGGAACTCAAACTTGAATCACTAGGTCTGAATAGACCGCTGTACCTTCATCCACTGGGAACATGCAGCTGTCACAAGATCATTATTTTTTTATAAACATAGGAAATAATTCCAGCATAGGTTTTTAGAGAAAAGTGAAAATAAAGTTGGAGAAAATTGTGTAAAAAGAAGAAATAGCAGCATTAAAGGTCAAAGATAATTAATTTGTAATTATGGATATGTTTTTATTTTAATAATATTATAAATATTATCCTGTCACTATTGCATGCTGTATAGTAAAGCAAGTAAATACATTGATATGGCTAAGCACTAAAAAGTTATGCAAGATTGGACAGACACAGGTATGCAATTAAACGGTTTTGATACCCTGAAATTCTATATTTGAGTTAGGAATTGCAGCATAATGCAATAATGTACTTTTATCTTGAATCAAACATAAAACAAAGAAACATATTTCCAAGGTTGTCTAATAAAACTTATTAACAGTGAGTAAACAGATCATAGTGAAGACTCAGCAGGCTGAAGTGTGGTCTTTAAGGACCATCTCCTAATGTATATACATACATACATACATACATAATACACATATAGTCTTACAGTTACCTGTGTGCATGTACACACACACACACACACACACACACACACACACACACATGCTTCTTGAAAAGAATAATTAGATCAGAATTGAGTTAGGAAATATACAAAATGAACTTAGAGTCCCTAAAAGCAAGGGAGCTATAGAAACTACAGCGAAAAACTTGAAGAATATCTTACAATCCAAGCAGTAATGATAATTACTGTGATAAATTGGAGGTAGGAAATACATTTGAAAATTATATAATATATATAATTAATTAGAATATATTCAAATAATAATAATTGAACAAAAATAGCCTGCTCTGAGATGGCTTAGGAACCAATGGAACGCTTTCCTTGGCCTTCCCTTTCTCTGCTGTGTTAGTTACGTGTGTGGAGTTGTGTTAAAATACCTGAGACAACACTTTAAAAACAGGAGGAGTTTCTGTCAGCTCCTGATTTCAGAGGGCTCATTTCATGACTTCTGGGCCACGTGCTCCCGGGTAGAACACACCGCAGGTGAGTGTGTGGATGTGACTATTTACCTCACTGCAGACAGGAAGCAAGGAGGGGTCTCCAACCAGGGACCAAGTATAACCTTCAACCATCGTCCTCCCATGACCCAATTCCTTCAGCTAAGTTAAGCCTTCTAAAGTTTCTACAACCTTCCAAAATAGCTCTACCATCTGTGGATCAAGCATTCAACACACGAGCCCCTGGGAGACATTGTCCATTCAACTTGTAGCATCACTGAAAGAGATCTCTCTGACTTTCTGATTTTAAGGAAAAGGCAAGTGTTCCAGCTCACAAGTGAAAAGCATGATAGAATTAAAATATCATCATTCTTAACCTTAAATGAAAGAACAGATTTAGGTACTGATTATAGTAAGCAGAAATTATGAGCTTCTTGGAGTTAGATTCCAACTATGAAATATTCCTGCAAATTAAAAAATCAATCATAATAAGATTGTGTGGTAGGAGCTAACTTAGCTGGTCTGAGAATGATGCCTGTCCTTAGAACAATCTGCTTATAACGTTGGCCTTTGATTGATGTCTGGAATGCAGATTTTTAGGTGACCTTTATTCCCTAATATGAGCATTTATTGTGCTTGAATGATTTGAACAAACATCATGGTTCATGGAGAGTCCAGTTTTGTTTCTAGGAGTCTTGAATTGTGATATGTTTCAGGAAAGGATGTCTTGATGACCATTCCCCAATAAAAGTTTTGAACGGGGAGTCTTTGCTGAACATTTCAAGTGTGTTGTCACTGGTTCCTAAGTGAGTACTCTGTGATCCCATGAAGAAGAGGCTTCGCAAGCATATACCTCTTTCTCCTTCCGTTTACCAATTGTTCTATGCATTCTTTCTCTGTAATACACCATAGTCATGAATATGACCATATGCCGAGTTCTATGGGTGAATCATTGGAACTGGGGGGCTCAACACTAAGACTCTATACCTTGCCACAATTTTCAAGAAATATATGGAATATAGAATGATACTACAGAGGTACAACCAGTGGAATGGAGACTATGAGAGGCTCTGGGGGCTTCTTAACAAACTACTAGTAAAAGGAAATAAAACTTCTATCCACAACAAATTTTATGACCTGCTTAATGATAAAAGATAAAAGAGAATAATGTCAGAGGTGATTTTACTATCTCATAATGATAGTGATATGAGGAAGGGCAGAATTATAAAGAAACAAGACTGGTCATAAGTTTATATTTTTGAAAATTTTGTCACTGGTTTAAAAGATTTATTATATTTTATAAGAAAATTTGATAAGGCTAATTTATTATATATGAAAATTTGAGGTCAAATTTAAACATTTTATTTATTATTTATTATTTTTATTTTATGTGTTTGAGAGTATTGCCTGCATGTATGTAAGTGGCACTTGTTTTATGCAACGCCTAAAGAGATCTGAAGAAGGCATTGAATCCACTGGAACTGGAGTTAGGATACACACACACACACACACACATATAGACACAGAGAGAGACAGACAGAGAGAGAGAGAGAGAGAGAGAGAGAGAGAATAAATATTAAGAATTATCTATTTAAAAATACCTTGGTTCACGTGATTTATAAACTGTGTGTATTGGGGACTGAAACCCAGGGCTTTGTGTGTGCTAGGCAAGCATTCTACCACTGAGCTAGATTCTTCACTTTCTAATTTCTATTTCATATTGGTAGTTCTTTGGCAACTATAAGATCTTTTACATTTTTACAGAAAACATCCATTTAAAAAAACCTGACTTAGAGAAACACAATTAGCCTCATCTAATTAAGATAACTTTTGACAAGAATATGAATCCATATATAAATGTGACATACATATCTTCATTTTAAAAAGTATATTTAATATACCCTTTAACATTGTAGTTGTATGATCATCTCTCCTTTACTTAAATAAACTCATCTCTGTACTCCAGCTACTGGACTGAGATAAAGAATTTTGGAAAAAGTTACAAGCAAGAGAAGTCAGATTGAAACATGTCTATACCAAGGGGTCAGGAAGTTCTTTCATAGTGATACTGAAGGACCATGACCTTTGGACAGAGAACCTGTTTGAAGTCCAAGGTGGACAATGGTACTACCAAATCAAAGCAGGAGTATCTGAATCTGCATTAGTGAAGAGATTTCTTAAGCTGCTTAAACCCAGCCCCAGATGTCCCCCCCAAAGAAATCAGCTCCAAGCTTTTGTTTTTTGTGATTTCCCACATTTTTTTTCTCTTTTACATTTCATTTATGTTTGATCAGACTTTAAAAAACTTGTTGCTTCTTATTTGCCTAGGACTTCCCTGAAGCACTCTTACTGCAGGCTGATGCTCTATCACTGATCTGTGTCACCAAAGTATTCTTTGGGATGGGAATTTACTTTTGATGTACCATGAGATCTTATCCCTAAAGTTTGGATATATAAATAATTCTCAGTTTCATGATTTTGCTAAATTGATATTTTTAAAATTAACATTGTGGACGAAATAACTGAATTTATATTATTTCTCCTCAGTCTGTTATAGGCAAATGTTTCAAAATATTCAAGAGTTTGAATTGTAAAACATTTATTTTTAGTTTTCTAGAGTATGCATTAATTGTCCAAAATAATATGTATCTGATGTCATTTTTATACAAGTTTCTAAGGTACCTTGATCAGAATTTACTATTTAGCCTTTTCTTGGGGGTAACGTCTCATCATGGTAGAACATCTGTGTACAGAGATGATGCTCCCTTACACATCAAAATACTTTTTCTTTCTTTCTTGTGTTCCCCCCTCCAGGTCAAACTCTGTATTGCTTTTTGACTCACGCTGGGTGCATGCCTCCTCTTGAGTCCATTGCTGCTCATATTCATAGTCTCATTTTCACTGTTTACCAGGTGTTCTTGAAAGGCTGATTGATACAGAGTGTAAGTGATGCCAAAGGGCCTATGAAGCAATAGCTGGAGATGGGGACAGACTTTAACAAGATGAAGAGATGGTGTGTCCATCTAGTCAGGTGTTTAGAGGATGAGAGTGAGGGCGGTGGGGATCTCATTCTTTATCCTATTTTTACTATTAACTATTTTGACTCTTTATGTTTTTACATGAAACAAGATTTCTTCACTATCTCCGCAGCTCAAATTTCACATCTCAGTTTACTATTTTGAAGAAGCCACTAAGCCATCTCACCAGCCCCTCTTACTTAGTTTTTTATTATGTTAATTAATTTACCTCCTATTTCTCTCTCTCTCTCTCTCTGTGTGTGTGTGTATTAATTTATTATTAATTAATTTACCTCCTATTTCTCTCTCTCTCTCTCTCTCTCTCTCTCTCTCTCTGTGTAAGTGTGTGTGTGACGTGCTTGCCATGGCACATGTAGAGGTCAGAGACAACGTGCAGGAATAGGTTCTGTCCTTGCAACATGTAGGTCTCAGGGATCAAACTCGGGTATAAGGTTGGCAGGAAGCACCTTTACCCAGTGAGTTGTCTCACTGGCCCCAGGTTTCCTTTTATAGGTAAGCTACTGAGGCTGAGGCAGGCTACTCCCGCGTTCCTCTGTGGTGGTGGAGTGCACGTTACAAGGTAGACCACGTTCCTTAGCCATATCAAATGCTCTTCTATTTTTATTTTCTTGACTTGTTAAAAAGTTCAAGAAACTGAAGTTGAGGAAGACAAGTGGCATATTCTCTTGTTATTAAACTTATGTTGAATATTCAAAACCATAAATATGTATGTATGTGTTTTCTTAGCCTTCTGCTGCATATATATATATATATATATATATATATAATAACACAATGTACATGAGATTACTGATCTCAGCAGGATACCATTCATATCAGTGGAAAACTAGAAAATTTAATTTATTTAGAATGACTAGATAAAATCTTTCCCATATGGCTCCTGATTTCTAAATATAGAGACCTAAATAAATCTTAAATCTACTATTTCTGCAGGGTTACAGGTGTGCGCATGTTAACCACCCTCCATCGGCTTCCATTGTTATCTGTTTCATCTAAGCATTCTGTTGGGATAAATAAATGTCAGTTGAAGATACTGTCTTGTCTTGTCTATTTTTGCAAGCATGTTTATTCCTTGCCATTTTCTGTAAGCCTGCGGTTATTCTCTAATAGATTTTAAAGCTGCTGGTGGTATACCTAATACCTTCATTCAAAATAACTCGAAAATATGTAAAAAAAAAAACAGTTAAAAAATTAAAAAATGGCCTTTAATCACAGCACATGGGAGGCAGAGGCAGGATGATCTCTGTGAGTTCAAGGCCAACCTGGTCTATATAGCAACTTCCAGGCCAGGTGGGGCTATATGGAGACCTTGTCTCAAAAAGACAAAAAATAAAATAAAATAAAATGGTAAGGTTAAAAATACTCTGTAACTACAGTGCATATATGTCCCTGTTATCTTCATTTACTTAAGGAATGAAATAGGTTCACAGATAACAAATACGCAAATGGAGGTGTGTGGCCAGATGAAGTCTGCCTAGTCGTTATTGTCACAGATGCTGCCTGTTCCTCAGTTTGGGATCTGGACTCAGATTTAGAATCCGATGCAGTGGCTGCAGTCATAGACTGAGAGTGTGATAATCTGTTGTGAATGATACTCCAATAAGTCATGTCTGAGTCAGAGATAACACAGTTTATTGTGAGAGTATTCTTTCTAGAGATGATAAAGGCCATTATTTGCTACATAGGCATTTCCATCCCCCTTATCCAGAAACCCAGGAAACCAGTCTGTAATCTAGAGATTTGTATATAAGACCAGAATTAGGCAAGGAGAATGATAGTTTGGTGAAGCTTAAAGAAGTTCACTGTTCTTCCTGCACGCATCCTTTATTTTGATTGACTTGTTGACTAGCACAATGCCAAGCATGAACATTCTGGTTCTCTTTTTCTCTTTCTTTTTCTAGTTTTTTTTCTTGAGACAGGGTCTCTCTGTAGCTGCAGCTAGACTGGAACTCACAATGTACACCAAGCTGACCTCAGTCTCACAGAGATCCACCTGTGTCTGCCTCCAGAGTGCTGGGATTAAAGGCAGGTACCACCATGTCTGGTTTACTTTACTCTCCTGATCTGTGGATCTCTTTTTAATGCTATGCAGTTGAGGTAGTTATTTTCCTATTAGGGAGATATAAATATCTCTGTGAGTTAGTGTTCAGGTTGACACAACTGCTGCTGTCTTGAGGTGAAGCTGGCTTGATGGCTTCAGGGAGACCCTGGTTAGTTTTCTGGAATGGCGACAGTTTTCTCTATGTGCTCTATCCTTCTGATTCAAGGTTAAAATTCATACCTGGTCTTGTTGACAGTCAGGACTAGATTTTAATATGTCCCCAATGAATTGTATTCTATGCAGTCCTGGGTCTTTCTTCTTTCTTTGTTTCGTGGCATTTTGGGCCAGTTCTCCTGTACTGAGACGGGGCTATTCCAGAACACGAGGTTTTACCTGTAGGTTCATTTCTTTAAAATGAAATGAGTTGTCAAAAAGACAATATCATATTTATACGTTTATTATTATAAACTTCAAAGACATTCCAGTGTTAATTAATATAGTATAAGTCTATAATTGAGTATAGCTATGTTTCAAGTTAATGTATGGTATATATGTTATTAATATACAACTGGAACAAATTCATTTATTTAACCAACAAATATGTACTTTACATTTGCTATGTGCTGAACATTTATGTAGGTTCTGGAGAGAGTAACAAGACATGCAAACTTCCCACTCGTGGAATGTACAATACAGGGACAGTTAACAATTATGGTTGTATGTTTGCAGCACAATTTCATATATAAATAAGCTTATAGAAGAAAGCAAGCCAGGCAACAACAGAAGAAAGATTGAGGTGGCTGTTTTATATTGTATCATGATAATTTCTTAAAACTCCAAAGACTATATAGGGAATTCCTTTAAGCAAACAGATGTATTTGCCAGTTCTGTGGTTTTTCTGTTTGTTCACAAAGGCAAAGATCATGATATGGCTATGAATCATCAGTCAATAAATCTGACCATCTCATTTTTATAATACAGATATTATTGTCCATTGGTTATAAAAAAAAGAGAATATAAAAAAAAGTCTCAAGACAGTCAGCATATAAACACTCTAAGGACAGGATTAACAAGCCTAATATTTGGATGTGTGATGAAGTGGAGCAGGTGCTGCAGGAATTCAAAGAAATTTGAGAATTTTTCCAACTTCAGTTGGTATATTAATCTTCTGTTCTTTCTTAGTCCATAAAAAGCATGCAGCATACGGTGTCAAGATTTTTTTAAAACCTATTTATGTGTATAAGTTCACATAAGATGCATCTTATTTTGTGTATTATATAATGATGCTAAAATATGAGGTCATTTAAGGATTTGCCAAACGTGGAGAAAGAAATATATTTGCAGTTTTTACATTAGGATACAATTATGCCGTGGAAAAAGCACTATTGCCTAAATACATCTTGAAAATACGCTTTTGAGAGGGAATGAATAGCACACAAATTCTGATTTCTTCTAAGTCATCTTGAGAAACAGACTACAGACACGTGAGCTGAGCTTTAATAAAGTGTAAATTAGGAGCATGTGCCACGACTTGAACAGTGGCTGCATGGAATACACTGAGAGCTTGGCAGCGGGGGACGGCACGTGGTATGGGACTCGCCCTGCGACATCTGCGGGCTGGCCTTCCAATGGCACGGAGCTGTAGTCTGAAATGCTGGCAGGGCTTGTGATGATCTATTCACTTTCCATGTGCAGATGAGGAAACTAAGGCTTTGCTTGGAAAATGAAGCTCCAGATCACTAGCAGGCTGGTCACTTGGCAAGCGAGCGTGCGCTAAGCCCTCGGCCCCATGGTCCCCCTGCCTTCTACCACTCACTTTTCAGCCATCTGGCTGCACAGCACAGGAGAAAGCCTTGGAAATAAAGTGGAATTTGCATGTGTACATTTTCTTTTTTTTTTTTTTTTCCATTCTTTTCCTCTTTTTTGAGACCTAGCCTCACCATCTAGCTGAGGTTGGTCTCAAACTTGTAACTCTCCTTTCCACACCTCTCAGGCACTAGGACTACAGGACAGATTTACTAGCTGATCTAGTAGAATGTTTTTCAGAAGAAAATAATGGCAGTAAAATGAAGGATGAGAGTCTGGCATGGTGGTGCATGCCTTTAATCCCAGCACTCAGGAGGCTGAGGCAGGCATACCTCTGTAAGATCAAGGCATGGTCTTGGAGTTCCAGGCCAGCTCCAGCTACATAAAATAAACAACAACAAAAAAACAAAACAAGAACAACAACAAAAACTCAAACCTCCAAACCAAACCAAAACAAACCAAACCAAACCAAACCAAAACAAAACAAACCAAAACAAACCAAAACAAAACAAAACTTAAAAAAAAAAAAAGATCAGTGAAGTTTAAGGGCTCCAGTTACCTTTTACTCATGTCCTTACCACAAACATGTTTTCAACTAATAAAGAGGAATGAGAAGGTGGAAGCGGAGGTGGAGCGGCGGGCACTGCAGGAAGGTGGAGACAAAGGCACCGCTCAGGTAGATGGTCACAGACCTAATTTCACTAATGACATTTCTGAATAACAACTCCTCCAAGGCTTTTCTGTCTTTGTCTAGAGAATGCAGAAATCTGCAGTTAGTTTCTGAGGCTCTGCCTACTTCACTGGTCAGACCGGGGGTATGTGCAGACAGCCTTTTTTGGAAGTGACCCTGGAAGCCACACGTGACTTTTTTTTTCCTTTTCTAATGCTGGGGATGGAATTCAGGGTTTCAGCTATGCTAGCCAAGGGCTTGTTACACAGCTGCATTCCCAGCCGGGTTTGATTCATGACTGAGCCTGTCGCTGCTCTGTATGTGTGGCTAGAAAACACTGCTATTTTCAGGTCAAGACAAAGCCATCCTGGGTTCTGAGTCAGTACATCTGTTAATCTGAAATTACATTCAGCTATTGATTAACCACTGACTCGGGGAAAGCTCAGGGGGAGCTTTCAGCAACAATAAATCATGTACCAAACAGAACCCCTGTGTGAGAGGTCAGCTTAGCATGGTCATTACTATCACACATTTGGCCTTGTGTTCAAATCTCAGCTCTTTACTTCCTTGCCATGTGACCCCAGCAAGGCTTCTAGGGTCTTACATCTCCCTGTCCATATTTCTGTCCGGCCTTCTTCTCCTGTGTTCCTTTTGCTACCCCAAAGCCCTCTGTGGTACAGGACTATCCTTTGAGCCAAATGCCACCATCTCCAAGAGCTCAGCTGTGCCTGCTTGCAAAAGATCATCCCAGGGGGGCTGGGTGACTATTAATGTTCCTTTGAGGAAGGAAGGGTGACGAGGAGGTCACGGCACTGTCAACAGAGTATGAAGCCACTCCTCCCAACCAGATACACGCAGTTCTGCCCTGTTGTACATGATCTTGGGGAAAGGCTAGTGTACCTAGACTGGGAAGCATTGGGGAGGTGGCTCCATCCACCCAGGCATCGGGATGTCATTATCCGTGCTGAGTGCAAACTTTCCAGTGTGGCGGCTCCAAGTCACCCATGCTCCTGCCTCTAAAACCCTCACCCCTAGTGCTGAAAGTAAGCCAATAAGCTCATTGGCTCACAGAGTGAACTTTGGTAGAATTGCATTTCAGTTTGTCCTTGGGACACACTTAGGGGATGTTGTTTACATCCCCCCCAGGAAAGGCCTTTTAGCAACACCCTCCTCTGCTGTTATGTGGTCAGGCTTCCTCTCGGGCCTTTTCGCATGCTCTACTTGGAAAGCTTTCCTTTGCATGGGATGATACTCTTTTGTTTCAGGTTTTTCTCAGGTGCTATGCTTCTTAGAGAACTTTTCCCTGGCTTTACTGATAACGATAGAGATCCAGATCTCCACATTTTTTCCCTGCTTAATATTTCCTCACAGTCATTTTCTGGGATATTATTTTTGTCGTTGGTCTGTTGTCTACTTATACTAATAAGGAAACTGACTATGTCCAGATTTGTAATTTACCCTTGTCATATTGCCAAGGTCAACACAAGGCCTGGAGCATAACTGCTTAGTAGGCATTTGTTGGACAAATGTATGTCAATAGGAACAGAAACAGAAATGATCTTCTCATCTCTTAGGGAGAAAGCCCTGTGAGGATTGAGGACAGTGGTCGCACAGTACATGGGCTTCCACGGCCTCCCCGTTGGTGTATCATATTTGTTACCAACTATTTTAAAAGGATCGTAGCTGGGCTCTGCTCTCAGTGACACCACCGTTCTGTGCACATTTAACCTGTGTTTAATTCTGTCTCTTTCACTTCAGTCTACTCGGCTTCTGATCATCAACGGACAGGTGTCATCGGCAGGAGAAGCCATCTACGTACTCGCATCCCAGCAGGAGTCTGCTGTTCTGGAACCCGAACACCAGGAACTCTCGCCAGTGGCCACACAGATGAAAGCAGGAAAAGACTGTTATATCAATTATTTGAAATGGTACAAGTTAAAAATGTGTCTAATGTGAGTGTGAGTTCAAATACAAGTGAGGACAATCAATTTCAGCCAGTGCCCCGGACCGCTCGTGTGACAGTTTCTCAAGCACCACTGACCAGGTGTTATCTGTCTGTGTGTAACTTCATTAAGCCCCTCCGGCAGCTTGCCTAGCATGGAAGAACAGAAGGGGAAGAGAGCCCCCCAGGGTGGACAGCCACGGAGGGGAGTGGCTCAGTGGCACACAAGACAAACTTGTCCCTGAGTGTGGCTCCTGCAAATCTTTTACCTTTCAAGATGGTGTATTTGGAGGACGTAAAAATGTTCAGATCTGTACTTGTCTTGGTGATAAGATGTTACAGACATAAGAAATGGCATGTGATTAGGGAACTTCTTTACACGGGGCCTGGAAGCATTTGCATCTGTAAAAGTTAAAAATAGAACCTTTGCTTTTTCTTTCCCGGCTCAGCTCCCCTCACCCCATCATATCTAATTCACACACACACACACCCACGCACACACACCTGGATTCCTCACCCCAGGACTCGGATGATCAATGCTCTGCTGGGCCTTGCTCCTGCCGGAGTCACAAGTGAGTTCTAACAAACCCCTCTTAAAGCGGCCTCCTATCGCAAGCTCTTCAGGACAGGATGAGTACATCCGCCGAAAATCATGTTTTCTTTGCATCCTAACTGAAACAGCATTAAAGGGGGAAATGGGAATTCAGCGCCGCCAGCTACAGTATCTCTCCCATCAGCTCCCCAATAGGGCCTGGTAGGGACCTGCCGAGCCTCTGGATAAATTGTATTTTCCAAGGGTTAATTAAGCTGTCTTGAGCTTCTGCATGAAGAGGAACAAACTGGCACTTGCAGCGCTTTCTGAACCCTGCTGTCGACATTACAGTCCCTGCTGCTTTTAGCTGTATCGATCCGATGCCTGACCTGTGAAATCCTTGATGGCTGCTAACACTAGAAGCTACTGGAGCTTTCCAAGGGAGCTTCGGGACAGCTTGTGTAGTCAGGTACAATTACCTATCCCTCCAGGAGAGCCAATTAGTTCACAAAGAGCTGGAGCAGAACAAATGTTTTGTATGTGATTTAGAATCCTAAAAAAGAAAAGGGAAAAGACGAGAAAGGGCTTTGTTCCGTCGGATTCTTTTGTTCCTAATTTTATGATTATTGTTCGATTCACAGTGGCCCTCACATTTCCTCACATGTTTCTAAAAGAATTAGAGGAAGATAAGCCAGGTTTACTGTTTTCTCTGTAAGCTATGAAAATTGCCTTGTGCTGTTTAAGATCCAGTTTCTGGGATAATTGTATGGACTGAGTGAGAGGTAGAAAAACCCAAGTTTGTTCTACTTTCTGCAATCTGGAAACTTGCTCAAAATGGCACAATAAATCTCAGTCATCATGAATTGTCAAAAAGAAAAGGCAAGATGAGAGACAGCTGCTGGTACTACTTGACTTTGCAGGTAGAATGTAGGAAAAAGAGGTTTCTAGGTAGACAAAACGCTACTGTATCCAGGCATCTTGTGACATTAGTCCTATTGCTTCTGAAATTTTACAGGCTGTCAACTAATAAAATGGAGTGTCCTTTGAATAAAAGGTGGTAAAACTAGTGGACATTTGTTTGTCTTGTGTCAAAAGCTGCTTTCCCAAGGCTTCTGGGATGACCTCATCCTTTGGCCAGTGTCCTTTGTGGCCAGTGATCTTCATTTATGAGTTAGCTGCACAATGTGGTCTGTCCATTAAATACATTTTTTTTTCATTCAATACTGTCTAAGTCGTGTAGGGATCAATAATTAGCTCTTAAAACATAATGTACCACTTGAACTAACAACAAATGGAATTTAATGCACTCTAATGTTAAAAAACTAGCAAAATGAGGAGAAAATGATGATGAGTTATTTTTAATAGAAAACTTAAGATGTAATCTCAAATCTTTAGGCAAGATGAAATCTTATGCAGATATACATATGTATGTAATACATATACCACATAGTGCTATACACACACACACATACACACACACATATGTAGCTATCAAATAAACTTGGATCAGAAGTTCAATGTCAAAAGAAAGATCAGATATTTATCACATAAATCTGTGTTCTGGGCTTAGAAGAAGACATTTGATTCCTATTTTGAAGAGTAATAAAATAAGATGACAAGATTTCATTCTATTCTTGGATAGAAATGTGAAATAAATGGCCTCTTGACTGACAGAAGTCCAAAACCAAAAAATAAAATACACCAAAGAATGGGTCAGGTGCATTTTGTCTCAGTTGCTTCTTGTAAAATATGATTTTATGGAATTATAGTGAGATAATTCACAAAGAGAAGTAAGGGCCAGTAATGGACTCTAAGAAGGCTCAGCCTGCTGCAGAGTGAGGGACTGGGACCTGGGCACATGCCAGTGTCTGTGGTGAAGCGCGCCGCAGGACCTGTGGGGGCCTGATGTCCGTCTCTCTGATGCAGTCCATGGCAGTGACAGGAGATCCTTATTGCCCCGGCTTCTCCATCTAGCATCACTGCATGGAGTGGGAGATGAAAGAGCTCACTCTTTCATTTGTCTGTTTGTGAAATGGGTTGGGGATTTGGCAGCAATGGGACTATGCTGTTTCAGTGTTTCTTCCCCTTATTAATGTCAAGTAGCATTAAGACCTCTCCAGTTGGGGTGTTGGAAAGGAGTTAATAGCAATTTCCAGTACTAGAAAGTCCTGGCATACATAGCTTTGGAACTGGAACAAAATGACCCTGCATGATTCAGGGCTAAATTTAGCATTTCATTTGGTAAGAAGCATGTAGATGATCCACTGTATTATTTCTGGTTCTCTTTCTCTCTCTCTCTCTCTCTCTCTCTCTCTCTCTCTATATATATATATATATATATATATGTATATATATATATGTCTGTATTTTATTTATAGCTATAGAGAAAAATATTTGTAAAATGAGATCTAAACCAAGAGCTTAAACCTTCCAGAGTCTTCTACATCACTTCATGATCAGCCATCATGATCTTATCTATCTACGTGGTTTTCATAATTATAAATAGGGTCCTGAGAAAGCAAATCTTCCACTATCATTGGAAAGGTAACCTAAAGTTGATATTAGGAATATGATACTGAAATATACACAGCATATTATTTATTCTTTAGAATATGTCTTCTTATAAAAGAAAAATAATTTTTGGAGAACCATTGAAAATTCCTCAGACAATTTTCTTCAAAACCATTCTTTAGAAGAGATAGTAAGAATTCAGTAAACTTCTTCTTGATGTGTATATAAGCTTTTTGAATAGAATATGTCTTCCATTTACTCCAGTTACCAGGAACTATCATCAAAAGTTAGTCAGGAACATAAAACTATGAATTAAAGATCATTTATGAAGTTTGCAGTCTTCCTATATTTTCCTTGTTTGCTTTTATTAAGTCTTCTGTTAAAGGGGGAACATATAGTTTCCTAAGGTCTGTTTAACAGACCAAAGCACAAAACTCTCTGATTTTTCTAAGTACTAAGAAAACCTAGAGGTAGATGCAGAGGATACAAAGTGCAGGCAGGATTACAAACTATTCTTCAGTATTTGAAGTATCAGTGTCCAAAATATATAATAAAAGAAAAAACATTTCAAATTGCATCTTTATAAAGGAGCAGCACATTGGTCAACCTAGACTTCTAATGAAAGCTTAATTTTTAAAGCATCTAGAACATCCTTCTTGGGAATTCTGGTCCTTATATTTATGAAGTGCCTTCTTTCTTCTCCAACTGGAGTATAGAGTCCGGTTTTTAAAAAAAAATATTTATTATATTTATTTAATGTGTGTGAGTGTATTGCCTGCATGTGTGTAAGTATACCTGTGTCATGCAGTGCCCATAAGGGTCAGAAGAGGGCATTAGATCCACTGGAACTGGAATTATGAACAGCCCCTATGGGGGCTTGGGATTGAACGGGGGCCCTCCACAAGAGCAGTCAGTTTTTTTAAGCACTGAGTCATCTCTCCAGTCCCCCAAAGTCCACGTTTTGCCTATAAGTAGAACCATATGCAGTTCTTCATACAAAGACTCCAAGGAAGAGAAAGATTGCATTTTTCAGACTTGATATGTGGAGGTGTTTAGATGACAAAGAGGAGACTTAAATATGGAAAATTACACAATAATTAAAGAATCGGTTGGATAGAATTGTGCTTATTCAAGTCCAGATGTTTACAGCTTCTTGTCTTTTAGGGCTTACCAAATGGAAGCTTACTGCAAGAAAAAAGAGAGCCAAGTTGAAGAAGCAGTGCCTTCAGACCTATAGGAAGCTCCTTTTTTTTTTTTTACATATCTATTGTTAACACATTGAACAATAATATCATTAACAGTGGAAACATGACATTCTTATATAGCTTAGTCCCTGGACCAGATAACAGAAAAATGAAAGAGTAGTTGAACCATAATGCTATAATTTTTCATTAGCTAACGTACAACAAGAATAATTTTGGCCTCAGTATCTGTAATGAAATAAAGTCAGAAGATAAAACTCAAAAGGCAAAAAGTTAAAATGTCACAAGCTCCTGGAGCCCTGCTCTTATAAACCTATAAACCTGCTCATATAAACATTAGGTATGTTTCTACATTAGTCTAAATTCATCTCTCTGGATAAACTCCCCTTATTTATAACCCTTATTTAACACAGAAGTAAAACCCATGCAAAGGATATCTGTTCTGGCGTCCAAAATTATATATATAATATATATATATATATATATATACTTTTTATTAAATCTTTGTGTATTTCATGCAGAACATCTCAATCAATCTTAATCATCTTATCCCCTCCCCCACTGGCACCTCCCTATAGCCCCCCAACTGGAGTCCGTATATTCTGTCATCTATTTTAAGGCCTATTGTGTCAAGTTAATGTCCCAGATATTCTTCAGTGCAGGTTCATCTTCTGAGGTCCCGCCAGCCTCTTCAGAGTCCCTTGCTTTAGGAAGATCAGTTCTTCTGCATCCAAAAATAATCAATTGCCAATATTTCTTCATCTAAGATTGTGGTCTCTTGTCCATTGCTCCAGTTCTATCCCGGGTTTTGTTTGCTTGAATTTGCATGGGTCCAGAACATGCTGTCACCATTGCTCCAGCTCTATCCTGGGTTTTGTTTGCTTGAGTTTGCATGGGTCCAGAACATGCTGTCATCATTGCAGTAGGTTTAGATGAGCAGAGCTCCGGGAGCTTGTGACATTTTAACTTTTTGCCTTTTGAGTTTTAAATTCTGACAAAATTTCATTACAGATACTGAGGCCAAAATTATTTTTGATGTATATTAGCTAATGAAAAATTATAGTGTTATGATTCAACTACTGTTTCATTCATCTGTTATCTAGTCCAGGGACTATAGCTATAAAAGACACTATGATACTATACAAGACAATGGATTGATAATGGTGAAAACTAAGAATGAACAAGACAAATGCCTCAGTCTCCCATCTTCTGGACCTAGTGGAAGAGTAATAATATAAATTGTGATAAGGGCTTGGAAAGGAAAGAATCCACACCACTGTGTGAGAGCGTGTCATGGGGGACTGAGACCGAACCAGTAAGTATATCCAGAAGACGTGGGACTCAAGCCATATTCTGCAGGATGAACAGACTAACAGGGTAAAAGGGAGATAGAGTGGCAATATTACATGGACAAGAGAACTTATCTAGCAACCAGAATGAGCAGGAAGTTTGAGCAGTGAGCCAGAGGGAGACAGGCGAGCTATGAGGCTGGGCCTGCAGGCAGAGTGTGGACCATGGGCATCATGGGTAGAGTAGAGATGCTGGTCTTCAAGCTTCCACAGCAGGAAGCCTTTGCAAGGCGGTAAATAAGGGGGACTCTGCAGTTTGAGCCTTCAAAATACCCTTCTATCAGCTGTGGAGAAGGATAAGAACAGCGTAAGAGCCAATTAGGTTGATTAGTTAAGAGGCTGTTGCTGTGACTTTTTTGTCCCACATTCTCTGTATTGATGGTAAACTAATGTCTGTCATTGCTTAGAGATAAATGTGATTAAACACCCAGAATAGTGTGGCTTCATATTGTGAACTGTAGGCTAACTGAAACTTATACTTAATTATTTTTTAAATATTTTATTATTTTTATTTTTGTGTATGAGTGCATTGCCTGCATATATGTAAGTACACCTGCATCATGCAGTGATCACAGAGGTCAGAAAAGGTTGTCAGATTCCCCTGAAACTGGAATTAAAGATGGTTGTTAGCTGCCATGGGGGAGGTGGCGCAGGCTGGTCTCTCTAGTCCTCTAATAATTTATTTTTAAGTGTAGTGTCTGAAAATTTATTTATTTATTTATTTATTTACTTTCTTACTTATAACCAGGGTAGCTCAGGCTGACCTCAGACTCACTAAGCAGCCCAAGCTCGCCTTGGATTCACAATCTTTCTCCCCTGCCTCTCCTAGGTACCTGGGAGTACAGAAGTGTACCACACTGGGATGAATTGATATTGTGTATTGTCGCGTCTGTCTCGTCCAGCAAGGAAGACGCGACCCTGGACTCTTGTAAATGCAGTTTATTCAGGAACCTTGAACAACCTTTTTGCTTTTTTCTTTCTAACTTCTTCTTCCCGGGGAAAAGCCCGCCACAGAGTTAAATCCCCTCCTGCCAGCCAACCCCAAACTACCACGTGGTGAAAGCAGATAGGCGCACACATGCGGAAGCAGGGCCAGACCTCAGCCACAGCCAATTATGGAGCTGTTTGCTCCAGAGAGCACTTCGGGATGGTGGAAGGTGGAAGCAGGCGCCATCTTTAAGACGCAGCAATCCGCAGCTCTCTACAGTGTATATGTGTTTGCATGTTTCTATGTGTACATGTTTGTGAGTGTGTGTGCTGGTGATTATGCATGTGAGGGCCAGAGGTCAGCACTGAGTGTCTTCCTCAATTGCTCTCCACTTTGTATTTTGAGACAGGCTCTCTGTGAACCTGGAACCCACCAACTCAGCTAGTCTGCCTGGCCAGCAAGCCCCAGGGATTCTCCTGCTCCAAAGTGTTACTATTGTATGCATATCCTGCTGTGCCTGGCTCTGTGCAGGATGCCTTGGGAATCCAAACTTGGGTCCTTAGTGTTGCATGGCAAGCTTTTCATTGACTAAGCCATCTCCCTACTCTCTGTATTGATTTTCCCGCCATGTTAGTTTTATATAAAATTTGGGTCCCCAGTCTAGAAGATATGATAACATGGGTCTGACTTCCTGTATGACTGCAAATGGCTGGAGCTGGAAGTAACTGTTCTTCTGCCAAAAGATGAGGCCAGTTCACACTAGAGTTCCTGAGATGCCACCCTGTATTGTAAATTGTTTTGTTTACCTTTTCTCTTTTGACACCTCTTGTATTTTCAGTGCTAGGGATTGAACCAGAGCCTTGCTCATTCTAGGCAAATACTGCTAACCTACCTCCTCAGCCCTGATTCACACGTCTTGTCAGTTTACTTTAGGCATAGCCTGAGCTGTAAATTTACATTTTCAAACAAAATTATAACTTATAAAATGACATGGCTATGATTGTTAAGATTAGTTGGAATTCTATGTCCTCTGAATATAGTAAAACCGATTGAGTAATAAAATAATGAAAATGTATCTCTATATAAAAGTTAATGGATTTATTCATTGGTTTCCTTGGAAAAGAGGAATACATCAGCTGTCCTCAAATATTAAAGGTACAGAAATTCCAATGAAACTATGAAAATATATATGGAGTTTTTGTATTAACTTCATGCTAGTCTCTGACTGACAGAATAAAGACAGGTCATAGAAACTTAGTGCTACATCTCTGTGATTACTACCATTGATTCCTTTGGGCATGGAGACCTGCTAAGATTTTCTTAATAGTGTATCTTTTTCTTCTACTAGTCATAAAAAGAAAATGAGTTAAGTCGATACATTTTTCTGCCACTACATATATTTAGATGCACATACGTTAGAATTGTAGCACTTACCACCTGCATCTTCTGCGTTGTTGCTCTCTGGGTGTCCTTGTTCTATGATATGTGTGATTCTTAGTTATGTCAGATTCTCCTTGCTTCTCCTCATGTTTTTAGAGTATTTGCAGGGTGGTGTGTTGAAACCTGTAACTTCTGTGTTGTGAGGGCACCATGGCAACCATCTCCACTCCTTTCAGTTTGCTCTGCTCTGCAGGAAACTTCTCTGATGTCTTGCTTTCTTCTCTTTTCTTTACTTCCCTCATCCTCTTTGTATCTTATAATTTTTCTATTTTTTTCTCATCACTTTTTTTCCTATTTTCTTTGGGCATGAATAACTCCATTGGCTTTTACTGTTTTGAAACACAAGAGTTTCGATCTTTATTGGACATTTCTCGCTCACATTCATCTGATCCATGATATTTGTGACAACATCTCATGTATTTTCTACCCTTGGTTGTTTCTCTTGTTCTTTCCAGCATCTGCTAGACTAATGACTTTTAAGCATTTTTTACATATCCACTGAAGACTGGAGGGACATTTTGAATTTCTGATGTACTTAGTCCATTCCTGTTTTATATCACAGGTGATCAGTTTGTAAGCAGGAGAAGTTAAGCTGGCTCAGAGCATTAGAGACTGGGAAGTTCAGGAATACAGTGCCAGTACCTACTCAGCATCTGGTGAGGACCCTCTTATTGCATCATTCCATGGCAGGTGGCATCATGTGATGTAACATGGCAAGAGTGTTAACTTGATTCTCTCCATTTCTTGTGAAGACACTCAGCCATCATGGGGGTGGCAGTAATCATTTGGTCTCCTCTAATCCTAATCTCGAACGCTCCACCTCTATATCCTATAATGTGAATGTGGATTTTGTGTTTCCAGCACAGGAACTTTTGGGAGACACCCTCAAATCATGGCATTTACTGCCGCAGTGGATTTGAGTGCACAAGTGACTATCCTTCGTTCAGTTGGGGTTATGTGCTTCCTCGCCCTGTGGATATAGACAGGATTATGTGACTTGATTTGGCCAGAGTGAGAAAAACTTCTACTACATATGGATGATGTCATCTGAGACCCTAAATTATGCCTGCTTCCCTCATGTTCTGTTCTTCAGCAACAGTGAACCATTGTGAGGTCCTACAAGCTGATGACCTCAGGGATGGTGGATCCTCTGTCTGGCTTAAGGCACTGACTCCACTTGTTATATAACATCACTCAGTCCCCCTCTCCTGATGGAATTGATTGCAGGTAGAGTTTTAGAAAACACTGATGTATATTTCCTCTAAAGGCTTATAAACTAATCAGCACTATCAGCCCTCCCCTTTGCAAAACAGAAGCTTCATTATAATTTGAATTTTTCCCTCATGTTTTCTATCATCAGACAATTTTGATGAAATCAAACTGAACTTTCTTCCAGTGATTTTTCTGGATCTGTTACACTTGATCTATCTTAGGAATGTTGACTAACACATTTTATTCACCACTGTATTATTCCTATTATCCGTAATTAGTTTGCTATAGCTTTTACAATGTCTTTGTTCATCACAAATTTCCTGTCTTGGATTTCTGCACTCAAGGATTTAATTTTCACTTAGCTGGAGGATGTTCTTGAGAAACACAGAGAGATGGTGGGCTGTAAAGTATCAGAGGACTTTTATTCCATCATATTTGAGTGATAGGCTCTCCAATATAGAAGTTTGGCTATAAAAGCTTTTCCCGGGGACTTCGTGACAGTGTTTAATTATGACACTGAACCTAAGAAGACACAGATGTTGGCTTCATTTCTTATGTATAACTTCCCTATTTTCAATGGCGATTTTTGATATATTCTTCTACCACTGTTTTTCTACTCATTTTACATTGCTCTGTATTACTTAGCAGGCTATCTCTAATGGGTAAATGATCTTTGAAATCTCATGTACATGCTTTCCAATTATTTCCTCAACTCTTCATTATTGTGTTCCATGTATTTGCTTCTAAAGTTTATTTTTGATATTCTCTCTTACCTTTTCCTTGTAAGTTTATTTTTCTGCCCTTCGAAAGTCAAGGTTACTAATTTTTTCTTTGGTGTAGGTGATGTGAAATGTATCCCTTTCTATTATTTTTATGTTATGACAATAATATTTCTAATATCTAATAATTCTTCACAATGTTAAAAAAACAAAACTTTAAAATTTTAGATATTTGTGTTTCATTTGGAAACTCATAGAAGTCGGAAAAATAGCAAGGGGTCTTGGGGAGGTTTCAAGAGCAGGGAGGTAGAATGCAGTGATCTAAGGGGCAAGAATAATAATAACCAGAGTGAATTAAATGGGTTTTAATGGAGTTTTTAAAAAAGGATACAAATTGGGGTGAGTAGGCAGGTTGGTGTGTATCTGGGAGGGGATGGGAGGAGGGACTGAACATGATCAAAGCCCATTGTATGAAGTTCTCAAAGAAGTAATAAAATAGATTCTAAAAACTCAGAATGATGTTTGTGTATATGTGAGTATGTGCCTGTGTGTGAGAGCGTATACATCTACAGGTGTGTGAGTTAGTGTGGTGGTCATAGATCAACCTTGGGCATCATTCCTGTTGACCTCCCTTTCTTTGAGTCAGAGGCTCTCACTGGGATCTGGGCTTGCTGACTAAATTAGCTGGGTAATGAGCTTCAGGGTTGAGCCTGTATCCATCATCTCAGTGCTGGGATTACAAGCACACGTTAGCACATTCAGCTTTTTATGTGGGTGCTGGGGATCAAACATGGCTACCCAGATTTATGCTGCAATTTCTTTGCCAACTGAGATCTCTCTCTGGCCTTGGCAATTAGATTCTGTCTGTATTATATCTTTTGAAACTCATCAAATATGATGATGACACTTTGCTAGCTATTCTTGATATCCTTAGCAACTAATTCTTATTTTTATATTTTGATATTAGTTCAATGGGATTTGAAGAGCCGGTAGAGATAAGTTCATGAATTTGTATGTTTTTAGATGTAGTCCATAACAGAAGCTTCACCTATGCATCATCTTCACATTCTGCCATTACTGGGCATTTTCAGTCATTTTGTGATTTACGCAAAGACTGTATTATGTTTAGTACTTAGCTCTGTAATCGTGTTCAAATATTAGCTGAAGTTTGCTTTGCACATCGAACAATACCAAGGCAGCAACATTTTGAAATAGTGCAACATTTCTAGATGGTTTGGAAAAATATATGTATTATCTAATATTTCTTGTCTAGTTTTGTCTGTATGTCTGGCCAATGAATTGGAAATATAGGACTTGAGGCCCCGAAGCTTGTCAGGAGTAAACAAAGGCAAGAACACCACCAGCTTAATCTTGCAGAAGGTAAATTTTGTTGAGGTGTCATGAGGGTCCAAGTACTGAAGCAAGAGCTGAAGTGATGACCTGCAGGGTGGCGGGAAAGAAATCTTGCTTTGGCAGAATTTGAACTCCAGTTGTTATCTTAAGTGGTATTGTCCATTGTTTCCCTTCCGATAACCCGTTTCTACCTAATGTCTTTGAAGAGTCCAAGTATTTTTAAACAGATTCAGATAACAGTGGTGATATTAGTTCAGTTTTATTCATTGAACTAATCGCAGAGAATGAAATTTCCAACCAGCAGACTTCTTTTCCCCTTTACTTTTATCTCCTTTCTTCTCACTTTAGCAGAGCTGTCCTCCTTTTTGGTGTGGCCTTCCATAGGCTGTTCCTAATTTTTCCCATTCCTATCAGTAAGTAAGAATCCCATTAGCATTCTTACCTCAAAGAAACAATGTGAAAATAAATAAATGACTGCACATGTAAAGTGCATTGCAGGAACTATAATATGCACAAAGTATTTTTTAAGAACATAACTAGTTCTAATACCGGTTTAAAATTTTAATAATAATGGTCATAGTCTCCTTATCTTACTGATGAAACTATCCAATTTGCCCCTGAGCTAATGAATCAAAACAGTACTTCCCTGTGGATAGAGCCCTATACAGATACAGATGGAAGGAAAACTCACCAGAAAGCAATGATGAGCTTAAAGGAGAAACAGACACTAACACAAAGGAAGCTGTTCAGTTCAGTAAACCAGGTAAAGAGAACGTGGACTGGGTTTCTTCTTATAAGTAGGTCAAACTGTAATCACAGGTGGTAAAATACACACTCAACGTTCTCAGCCTTTGGAAAGTAATGATACATCCTGCTCCTCATTCTCCCTCACCTTTGTGTACCTGCGATTTCTAAACTCTCAGCTCCTGGGATATAACATGTATGAAGGAGACACGGTCACACTTTCCTCTGTCTTTGGGGAATGTAACAGACTTATATTACCCAATGACAGCTAATGAGCTCTTCAGAAAAAGGAACAGATGCCGGTCACAGTGACTTCTGGATCATGGTTCATGCTGCCAGGGTCAACATGAGGAAAGCCAGTCACGATAAAATCCTCAGCAGGCTTCAGATTTTAGTGAAGTGTGCGTCCCAAAGGCAGTCTGGGTATCACCTGGCTGTGCACTATTTGGCACTACTCTATTTCAATATTTTTCAGCTTCCTCATTTGTAGAATAAAGTTTAAATCAGTTGCTAAGAACATTTTGAGATGCAAATGGGATCACAGCAGAACAGAACATGTAAGAACACTCTAACCAGCGCTTACACGTTTGCTTGGCCTTGTTAACAATTCTTCCAGGCGAGGATATCTGTTTAAAATGCGTACCTGGCAAAGTGCGCCCAGTGTGGTGTTTGCTGGCTCTTTGAGTGTTCCTTTCCCTTTCCAGGCAAGAAGCTGTGCACTAAGCATGCTTTAGTGTCGATTAAATAAACATGAAACTAGTTAATATGGACGTTTGTAGAATCTGGGTAAAATGGAAACAATTTTGAAAAAAACAAAAAAACAGTTGTGAAGAGTGATGGTAAGATGTTTCCTTGTTTTCTCTACCGCTCGCTCCTTGCGCCTTTCTTCTGTCTGTAGCACCTTTCCAAACCTGTGGAAAGCTCCTGTATTCTTCTCTTTCTCCTGGTGGAGTGATTGCTTTCTCCTTCCCCTGCTGGAGTCATCAGTTCCTCAGTCCCTTTATATTTCGTCCTTTCCCTTTTAAGCATTACCAGAGCCTTTCTATTTCTGCAAACTTTTCTTGACTCTGCATATTGTTTTCCACCTATCACATAATCCCCTTTCGTCCCTATTAAAGCTCAGTTTGTTGACTGTGTTGTTTCCCTCACCACCGACTTCCAGCTTTAAGAAATCACTTCCGTGATTACACTTCCACAGCTGTTGTCAGTAAGGTAAACTCGCGGCCCCGCCCCTCGTCCCCCGCGCCCCGCCCCCGTCACGCCCCCTCCCCGCCCCGTCCCCACCCCCCATTAACAACTCCTTCTTCATTTTGCTTTGCCAGCCTCGCCTTCTGCCTTGCTGCTTTTCTTCACTTAACTCCAATGACGCCATAATCTCTTGCTTCTCAGACCTTTCAAAACATTCATTTTGTTCCTCTTGTTCAGACCTTTCTTCCCTCTCTCCCGCTCAACAGCTACTCCTTTGGAGTCAAAGGTGCTTTCTTCCATTTGTCTCTGACCCTTACTCCACTAAGAAAACTTCTGTGGGTTTTCTTATTACAATACAGATAATACTCAAATCTGCATTTTCTTTTCAGAGTGTTATCTATTCTAATCAACGTGTCCCTTCCTAGAAATTCTAGTAGCATGTGAAATCTACCAAGTTAAACTCTTATTTTAAAAAAGCACAACTAGAGGCTTTTCAGGAACCAGAAAGAAGAAATGCTTTCTTGCGTCCACACCATCTCATCAGGCACTTGAAGGGACCTGCCACAGAACTAGGTGCAGGTGATGGCACTTCTTGGAGACCATTGTGAAAGACGAGGGATAAAAGATAAGTGAAAGTCAAAACTCACTGGCCTTCCTTTCCCTTCCCAGACAAGAAGCTTTGTACTAAGCAGACTTTAGTGTTGATTAAAGAAACATAAGACTAGTTAATATGAACAGAAACAAAATGCTGATCAGAAGTCCTCACAGTAAAAAAACTCTTCTATCAGGGTTCAGCACAGGGATATGACCAAGCACTAGCAGGATTACATTAGATCAAGTCGTCTTGACATGATTAACCAGCTTTCCACCAGCACTACAGAGCACACGAGAGGAAGAACTTATAAAGAGGAAAGGTTTATGTTTGCTTCCTGTAGTCCATGGTTGATGGGTTCATTGTTTTAAGGCTTATTACAAGGCAATGTATCACAGTGGGAACACATGACAGGCGAAGTGACTCACCTCAAAACATAAGGGAAGCAAAGGAGAGAGAAGGAGCAGGGATCCAATGACTCCTTCAGATCGCACTCCCCAAAGACCTGATATTCTTCTTAATGCCCTTCCTTATAACGGTTCCCCTACTTCCTGTAGTGCACAGGCTGTGGACTGACTTTGACATACATACATGAGGCTCTTTGGAGATACTCAAGATACCAATTATCATGTTTAATTTATAAACAGTTTGAGTGGCTGGGTGGATGTCTCAGTTAGAAAAGTGTTGCCACAATAAACATGATGACCTGTGTTTGATTCCCCAAACCGATATAAAAAAGCCAGCCACAGAGGTTCATGCTTGTAAATCCAGTACTGAGAAAGTAAAGGCAGGTAGATCCCTGCGCTTGCTGCCCGGTCTCCCAGCTGATTCCGTTAGCTCTGGTCCAACCAGAGATCCTATCACAAAAGCCAAGGTGGATGGCTACTGAGGTATGACATTTGAGGTTGATCTCTGGCTTCTATACACGTTTGAACACATATGCGTATGCACACTCAGGTGCACATACACCTGTATATACCCAAACATATACTATACATACATAATAAACAAATGAATAAAGTCAGTTTGAGTGTAGGTTTTGAATATTAAATTTTCTTATAGAAATGATAACTATATTAAATATAGATTAGGATCCTAAAATCTAATACTTCTCCTAAACAGGCCTTTAGGTTAGCAATCATGAGCAGTCATGAGTTCATGATGGGTCATAATTCTGTGTGAATTCATCTTTGGAGTAATAAGATACTCAGCAATGTTTATTTATAGGTATTTAATGGAATAAACATATACCAAATGCAGAGAAATCAATAGAAAAGGAAAGAAAAAGAAAAGTACACGAACACATTAGAAGAATGGTACAATTTTGGCCATATCAGCAGGAGATATTGGAAAAACTTGGATTGTGTGTTAATGCTGGGGGTGGGGGTGGGGGCAGGGTTCACAGTCCCAGTATACATGGCTGCACAGGAAATGTGTGCATCACAGAATGGGAGTGTAGCTGTAATGTGGCTGTGTTGCTACCCTGAGGTATGTTTGTGACCTCCTCTGGTGGGGCTTATGTCAACTGAAAGGAAGTTCTGCCTTTTGTATGTAAGGACCTCAGAACTGGTGTCAGTATTCTCTGAGTGTCTCTGTAAGCAGGAAGATGAGTGATTCATCTATGCAGCCACCTTTCCTCCCAGTAGTTTGCCATGTGTCATAGAGAGCTGGGCAGTTATCTCAGAGCAGAACCTTATGCAATCATTTTCATGGATAGGATGATTCCTGAGTTATGTCCTAAACATCTGTGTTATTAATTATATCTACGTTTGGAGGGTATGTGTGTATAAAATTTTAAAAATATATTGTGTTTTTTTGATAACACATTAATATTGTCAAAATGTTCTACCTCTGAGCAATGTTTTCAGCCCCACAATTTCTTATTGTATGTGCGTCTTCATAAAAAATAAGAATTTCTGCAAATCGTGAAAACAGTTCACCTGAGTAGTTCATAGCTTATATTGCTTTTTACATCTTCAAAATTACCTAGTAATAAATATATTATCATTAGAGTCATTGTTTTGATAGGAGTAGTCTGGCTAAGTATTTTATCACTATTTTAAATTTGTAACTGGTTTCTAAAAGAGAGCAAGGCCAAAGAGTGCTGATTCCTGAATAGGACACCTATTTCAAACCTTTGCTTCCCAAAACTCAGGGATTATTGCTGAAGAGGAGGCAGAAAGATTATAAGAGCCAGAGGGGGTGGATGACCACAAGGAAACAAGAGTCTTTTGGATAGCTGGCCAGTTGCCCATCTGAACTCACAGCAATGATGACAGAATGCACAAATCCTATGCAAACTCAAACCAGATAAAATCTCAGGGTAGACATGGGGAAGTGGATGCAAAATCCCAACCCAACCTAAGAAACTTTTGGTAGTTGATGGCTGCTGAGAGGGGAAGCTAGTGTCTCACAGGGATGGGACTCTTGGTGGGCCCAGAGGATAGACCCAGACTGAAGTATGTTTGGGAACATAAATCAGTCTCTCTCTCTCTCGCTCTCTCTCTTGAACATTAATTGGGCAGGAGAGGGCATTGGTGGGAGATGTGGATAAAGGAGGGCATCTAAATACATCAAACTATACTGTATGAAAATCACAAAAATTCAATAATACATAAAAAAGGCATGAATGTTTTAGAGTTTAGAGTTTGGGTCTGAATAAACTATACCTTTACTACTAATACAGCTATATGTAAAATCTTGCAGAATATGTCCAGAAGTTTTGCTTATAGGTTAATATGTCTTTGTTAATGTCATATCCTATTTATTGCAAACACATGGGCAGGGGACCCTGGAGCCCTTTGGTTTTCTGAAATTGGAAATCTTGATTTAAATAATTTGTTTCTACAACTTACTTGTATTACTCCGTGGAAGCATTTCCATGGCAATACAAGTTACCTCTCTACTCACATTGCTTCTTTAAACTCTCTCTTAATCTTTTTCCTCTCCTCCTGTAGATGAACAGTTATAAGTAGGGATAAAACCAACATGGGATTGTCTTGGTCCTACAATAGTGTCTGATTTTCATTTGACATTATTGTAGTGGTTCGAATGAGAAACATCCCCTATAGGTTCCTGTATTTGAACACTTGGTCAGTTGGTGGCGCTGTTTGAGGGCGGTCACCGAATCTCTAGGAGGTGTGGCATGGCTGGAGGAAGCACATCCCTGGGGTGGGCTTTGAGAGGTCACAGCCTTGCCCCGCCTCCAGCTTTCTCTCTCTGCTTCTGCACATGTGGGCTTGAAAACGTGAGTGTAGCTGCATCCTGCCACCATGTCTCCCAGGCCATTATGGACAACCCCCCCCCCCCAGCTTGAACTATAAGACAAAATAAGCTCTTCCTTCTGTAGGCTGCCAGGGTCAACAGAAAAGAAACTAATTACATAAAAGCAAAGATTGCTATAGCTGGAAATCTGGGGGCATGATGTGTACTTTATGGTGTATACTAGAGCTAATCCAGCTTACGTTAAACAGTATTCCCTCTTTGAATATGGCACTATATCATGGGCTGGGTGGAGCTAAGATCAGACAGTCCACTAAACATAATCTCCACAAGATGCTTGGGGCTAAGCATTGTTTATTAGTAGTGTGTAGTATAACCTGCTGTTGGTTGCCATGTCCTACTCTGTTGCAAACAGATATTTTCTTTGTGTATTCCTTTCAATTTACATGTATTTTTAAATGTTACTTTCTTAAATTCTATATAATCCCATCACAACAGTCCTGAAGACTAGATCAGTCTTAACCACGCTGAGATTGATCATTCTGATACAGGTGTTACCTAGTTAACTTGAAGCTACAGTAGATTTAAACAATTATATTGAAGATTATTTATGTATACATATATATATATATATATATAAATGTTTTAGGCAATGAGAAGATATTATTTGTAAACACTGTTTATTCCGTATTTCGTGTCAATGCACATGATCTTTCTGTTGATTCACCAGGTATCTGGAGAATTTCTGTGTTCAGTTGACTAACTGGATAATGTAGTAGTTTTCTATTGTAACAATGGCCAATCTTCAAATATAGTGGGCAACAACATTGATTTATTACCTGGCAGTTGAAAAGTAGGGAGTAGTTTTACCTACTTTTCTACTCTGAGTTCATAAAGCTGAAGTCAAGGTGTGGCTGGCTGAATGCTCCTCTCGAAGCTAGGGGAGAATCTGCTTCAGAGCTCATGCAGGTTCTTGGTTGAATTTACATCTTTTTATTTATATAACTAAGGTTCTTCTTTTTACTTAAAGTCAGTTGAGGGCTAGTGTTTGCTTGTCATGCTTTGCCTTGGACCCCTGACTCCAGTGATCGTGGGTCAATCCTTTCACAGATGGACTCCTTCTTTCTATCTCTTTTGCTTGTCCTCACTTAACTTCTTTTGCTGTAACTGGAGAATGGGAAGAGATTCTAAAGGCTCACACAACTGTGTTCACCTGGATGATACAGAGTTTTCTTGCTTTCCCAATGTTCCCAACCTTCACGTGTATGAAATACCCTGTGTAATTTAATTGTGTAGATTACCAGGTCTAGACCTTCAAGGGCCCATTATATGGAATAACACAGAAACATTTCCAGACTGTTATGGGAAAGCTTAGGAGTCCCTGATATTTTTAATTTTAAATATGAGAGAAGTCAGGAACAGAGAAAGGGAAGGTACATGCTTGAGTTTATGTAATCATTAGGGAAACCACTGCCATTGGAGCCTTTTGATTGAATTCCAGTACAGTACAAGTATGCTGTCATTTAATTCTATCATATATATATATATATATATAATCTATAAAGTAACAGCCTTTGATTTTGATTATACAAAAATGTCAACAAAATAGCTATGATTTATAAATAATCTAGTTATTTTATAGATGATAAGACTAAAGTATTTAAGTACATTTTTTTCCTCTTGTTCCTCTAAATTCTTGGTTTTGTTTAAATCAAGTCAGAATCTGGGAACTTACTGAAGTGAGTCACACTCTGAAAAGGAGAGCTTCAGTTGATTTTATTCAAAGAGAAATGTCCAAATGTAAAGCCTCTGTGATTTGCTGAAAGTTCAATTTGATATTTATCACAACTATGCTTACATAAGAAATCTGTGTCGCTATTATTTATACTAACTTATAAACGCTATTGTAGAGCCGGGCACGCATCTCATACTTCACAGGTGTAGCGGTCTACTTAGGTGAATCTATAAAACTCTAAGCTGGTGCATCAAATTAACCTTACATCACAGAACTCTAGTGAAGCATGTCTTGAACTTTTCAGTAATTCTTCAGTGCATTGAAGGAAACCACTAACAACAGGAACTCTTTGGGAGACACGAGAAGTTCAATTCCTGAAGGAATAAATTCACCTCAGAGGGGCTTTCACAAAATGCAGATAAGCTGGTTTTGGCTTTTGTCCTTTTCTCCTGTTGATCCTTTGTTCTGGTCTGCTTGCCTCTTGATTCTTTTCCCTAAAATCCCTGCTCCACCCCCTTCAAATTTTTAAAATGGAATGTACAATGAGACTGGCTGGAAAAGCAAACAGAGAAGTTTTGTTGGAGCATTCCTACAGCAGAGTTTGTGATCAACAAATACTCTAGCCTCTCGTCGCCCTTACATTTGGATGTGGCTAGTCTATCCAGTGACTGGGAATGAATGATAAATGTCACTCCCAGGTCATGACAGTTAAGTCTGTGTGTCCTCTCTCTGCAGGCTTCCACCATGGTAATTCCAATGTCTGTGAAATGATGAAACTGTGAGACGCAGCAAGGTTGCTCAATCTATCCTGAACCAAACCAAAAGCAACGCTTAAACCTCCTGTTTTACAAAGTCACCGGAATGTTTGAATGTAGTCTGGCTTATCCTGCTGCATTCAGAATTTGTGACAGTCATCACAGCCACCACAGAAATCCAGAACCTCTTCTGTTGACTAGACGAGAGAGAGAGAGAGAGAGAGAGAGAGAGAGAGAGAGAGAGAGAGAGAGTAGAAAAATTGGCCATCCCTGAACTACAAGTGATTTGATAAAATGGTCATCAGGATTGATTTGGGAAGCAGACCAAGTTTGTAGTGGGTTTTCAGCTGTCTATGGAAAGGATTGAAGAAAAGAACATCAGCAGTACTTCCAAATTACCATTGCTGGGGTGGGGTGAACCATTAACAAGAATATGATTAGTTCGGGAAAGCACTGTCTGGTTTGTGAAAATGAGAAAAAATGCAGAAATGTGGGGCTTTTCAGAATTAGAAAACCCATTGTTCTAGAACCCAGTTAGTAAGACGGTATTAAAACAAGGAGTGTTTTAATAAAATAAAAGCTACCAGATAGATGAAGTGATAATGGGCAAAGTCAAATAAAAAAATCTGAACCTTCCTATTCCCACTTCAGAACTGCCATTATATGAGAGAGAATACGTTGGTTTCCACTGGTGCATAGTAAGTCAGCACGAAGGCTGAGACCATGTTCGTTTCTTTCTTTACCTTTTAATGGAATTTGTGATTTTCCTACTGTATAACTGGGTGGTATTTAGATCCCCTCCCCTTATCCCTATCTCCCTTTATTGCCCATCACCCGATTAAATGTCCTCTATTGTATATAGCAAGGCCTGTAGCGTCTAGCTGTGTCTCCAAATGTCATTCTGTACAAATCCATCCATTTTGAGCCTGGTTAGCTTAACCTATCTAGAGTTTCATGCTTGAAAGACTGTCTCTGCTCCTCTCAGAAGTCATTCTTTTGCCACAATTTCTGTAGGTGGGTTGGAGTTTCTTACCCACTTCCTCATGCCTGTGCCGGGATTTTTTTCTGGTTTGAGCTTGCATGGGACTTGTACATGCTGTCACCATTGCTGTGCATTCATATGAGTAACTGACTAGCTGTCTGGAAAACTCTGTTTCCTTGTGGTCATCCGCCATCTCTGGATCTTACAGTCTTTCCACCCCTTTTCTGCAATGATCCCTGAGTCTTGGGAGCAAAAGTTCTATTAGGTGTCCTATTCAGGGATAAGTCCTTTGAAGCCTCTGTTCTCTCAATGTTGTTTAGTTGTGGGTTTCTTGGTCAGTCACTACCTGTTGCATAAGGAAACCTCTCTGGTCAGAGTTGAGAGATGCATTAGTCTATGGGTATGACCATAAGTCATTAGGAGTCAGTTTTATACAATAGCTATTTAGTAGAGAACTAATATTCATTTCTAAAAACCTTTAGAAAAGCCAAATGGTCATCTGCCACTATAGAAACTTCTTATAATATAAACATATCCATCATGAAATGATTAAAAGAAGTTATTCTATAGCAGGGGGACATTGCTCATTCTAGACATCATAGGCTAAAACAAAAATAAAAAGAACAAAACCCCTCAATGCCAGGAATGGATCCCTCTCTAGAAGCTGTTGACCAGGGTCCCGTAGACACTCCAACAATACTGACTATTGGCCCTGCTCTTGGTTACCCACCAAAACTGGATGATGAGACCCTATTGCTGGACACTGCATGCATGAGCTGTAGAACAAACAGGAAGAAATCAAGCTGGTGCTGACTTCAGATCCTCATTTCTCCTGGCTAGTGTTCATAGTGCTGGAAGTTGCGATGCAGGCTACCAGAAGGAAAAACATCGCCATCATCTTTACCCAGCAGTGAATCCTCTGAACTACAATAGCAACTGGCTTGAAAAGATCTGCCCACAGGTGCATCAGTGGCACAGATATTATGTGAGGAACCAGCCGCTCCTCAATTGGATTAAAGTTCCACTTCCTAGGATTCATCACATGACTGACATTGATATCAGGTTTCGGAATCTGAGGCTAGACAGGTCACAGGACACAGGGGAGAGCCTAATATTAGATTTCTTTCTTTTTTAAAAAATTTGTTCTTTGACTGTTTCAAATATGTAAGCAATGTGTTGTAGTGATATCTATTCGACACTCCCCCACTTCAACTTGTCCTGAACCTCCCCGACTATATCCCAGTCCCAACTCATGTCCTCTTTTATTTTTTAAAATAACATTGATTTCAATTAGTACTGTCATATGCATATGAGTTCAGGGCTATCCACTGTAGTATAAGCAGCCTACTAGTGGCTATCCTCCTGAAGAAAACTGACTGCCTGACTACCCCTCTTAACTATCCCTTTATCAAAGTTCATTGCTTAGAGCGGGGCCTTCTGAACCTCACCCTTCTCTGTGCTGGAATTTTGACTGGCTTGATCTTGTGCAGGTCTTGTTCAGACAATCACAGCTGCAGTGAGGTCTTGAATGAAATGATTCTGTCATGTCCAGAAGACACTCTTTCATACAAGTCTTGCATAATCTCTGGCTCTTGCAGTCTTTTTGGCCTTTCTGTGATTGTCACCAAGCCTGGAGGATGGGGGACACATCTTTTCAGTGCAACCTCTACACATAAGATGAATGCATCTCTCAATTCTGACCAGAGAAATTTCCTTATGCAACAAGTGATGATTGACCAAGAAACCCACAACTAGCCAACATTCAGAGAAGAGAGGCTTCAAAGGACTTATCCCTGAATAGGACACCTAATAGAACTTTTGCTCCCAAGACTCAGGGATCATTGCAGAAGAGGAATTATATTGGAAAGAGTGTAAGAACCAGAGATGGTGGATGACTACAAGGAAACAGAGTTTTCCAGACAGCTGGTCAGTTACTCATATGAACTCACAGCAATGGTGACAGCATGCACAAGTCCCATGCAAACTCAAACCAGACAAAAAATCCCGGCATAGACATGAGGAAGTGGATAAGAAACTCCAACCCAACCTAAGGAAACTGTGGCAACAGACAACTTCTAGGAAGGAGGGAGTCAGTCTCTCAAGCCCGGGATTCTGGTAACATTTGACATTGTTGACATCTGGAAGAAGTGTTATTCATATAAATCTACATCTGTACACATATATGAAGTTTATAACAAAGTGGATTTCCATGTGGCTTTTCCTACAGTCTTTGTTGTTAATTATTCTTTTCCCATTTTCTTCGTCTCTCCCCCAACTCAAATGTCTGCTCCCCAAATTATTCACGTTGTAACCCTTGTGTTCTCCTATCCCACCCCCACCTCGACATGTCCCCCATGATTTTCTGGCTTGTACAGGTATTCCATATGAAACACACAGAGCTGAAAATTACAAGGCAGGATTAACACATCGGCAAAAACATGCAGCATTTGTCTTTCTGGGTCTGAGTTACCTCACTCAGCATGATGTTTTCCCAGTTTTATTCATTTACTTGCAAGTTCCATAATTTTATTTTTCCTTACAATTGGATAAATTACATTATCCATATGTTCCACAGTTTCATTATTCATTCATCAGTTGATAGACTTCTAGGTTGTTTTCAGTTTCCTGATTTGGATAGGGCAGCAATGAACATGAATGAGCAAGTTTCAGTATAGCAGGACACAAAGTCCCTTGGTGATATGTCCAAGAGTGCACAGGTGGATCACATGACAGATCTATTTCTAGCTTTTGAGGAACCCCCACAGTGATTTCCACAGTGGTTCTACCAGTTTGTACTCACCTCAGCAGTGAATAAGTGTCCTCCTTGCCCTCACCCTTGTCAGTATTTGTCGCCATTTGTTCCTGAATGGGGCAAGATGAAGTCTCAGAATAGTTTTAATTTTGTATTTGTGGATAGCTCAGGATGTTGAACACTTTAAAAAACATTTCTTAGTCATTTGCAGTTTTTCTTTTGAGAACTATGTTCGGTTCTATATCCCCCCTTTTTTAAAATTAGGTTTCTTGTTTCTTTGTGTTTAGTTTTAAAATTCTTTGTATAGTCTGGATAACAACCCTCTGTCAGATGTACAGTTGACAGAAGTGTTTTTCCCATTCTGTGGGCTGCTGCTTCACCTGACTGGTGGTTTCCTTTGCTGTACAGAAGCCTTTTAGTTTCAAAAGAATCCATTTTTTCATTGTCATTCTTTTTTCTTGCACTATCAGAGTCCTATTCAGAGAGTCCTTACCTGTATTTGTAAGGTGAAGTGCGCTCTCTCTTTTTCCTCTAGCATTTTGGAGGTCTTATGCTGAGATTATTGGTCCATTTGGAGTTGAATTTTGTGTAGGGTGGGAGATAAGGATCTAGCTTCATTCTTCTACCTATAGTTATTGAGTTTCCTCAGTGCCATTGTTGAAGATGCTTTCTTTGCTCCAATGTATATTTCTGGCTTCTTTGTCAAGACTTGTGTGATGTTTTAGGAGCATGGATTTGTATGTGTGTCCTCTATTATAGTCCGTTGATCAGTGTATCAGCTTTTATGCTAGTTCTATGCTGTTTTTATTACTATAGCTCTGTAGTATAATTTGAAATCAGGCATGGTGATTCTTCCAGCAACTGTTTTCACTGTCCAGGATTGCTTTGTATATCCATAAATTATACTTCCTACTTTAAAAACTATATCCTAACTAAACTGTGAAGAAAACACAGATACTTTGTGTCAGACATAGTTTATATGGGACATTTGTTCACAGTCTTACAAAGTTGTAGTCTCTGAGTAAGGTGGGGTTGTGATCTCATCTGATGAGCTGTTTTCTGGCTTTATGCAGTTATTGTAGAAATCATGTCCTGGCACCTGTTGTCCTCGGAGCTTCTTGCTTTCTCAGGGTCAGAAGGGAAACTGAGTGTTTGTTCTGGAGTCCTTGCTTTCTAGGGCTCATCTGGCTAGCTGAGGCCTTCTAGGGTAATCTCCCTTCTGATTAACTGAAAAGGTTCCACAGCTACATCTATAAAGCTTCCACCACCTTTCCTGTATACCAAGAGTTCACCTCAGTAGTGACAGTCATATTCAGAAGTTATAATAGATTACAAACCTAGAATATTTTCAGAGGAAGTGAGTTTCCAGGAGAATTAAGGCTTTATATTTATAATCTTTTCACTATTTGAAATAAATAAAATCCCACACCACTGGGATCCTATCTTCTGAAAGTAGGAAACTAGGTGGGGAAGCTCTGCAGCTATTGAGGAATGCCCCTTGGCCTGCTGAGTAGGAAAATGGACCTTTGTTATGTGGTCTTTGAGTAGAATGAGGTTTCACCAAGGGCCTATTCCACTGCAAAGGAAGACGATATTCACAGCAATATTCACAGCAGTGGCTGTGGCTTGCACTTTGAACTGAGTTGTGTCTCATCCATCCCTGCTTTATATGCTGAAGCATTAATCCTTTTACCTTAGCCTGTGGCAACATTTGGAGGTAGCTACTAAAGAGGCAATTAAGTTAAAGAGAGTTTGGGCAAGCCCTAATCCAATAGGACTGGATGTATCCTTAGGAGAAGAGGAAGATTCGGACACACAGAGACATCAGAAAGAGTGCACTGAGAGAAAGCTAGAAGTCAGCAGTTGGTGGCTATCTGTAAGGGAAGAGGTCCGTCATCCTGGAATTGAGTTCTCTAATGCCTTGATCTTGAACTATCGTCTCCAGAACTGTAAGACACAAATTTCTGCCGTGTAAACCCCTCATTGGATTGTTTGCCTTGTTTCTGTTCTTGTGTGTGGTAGGTACAGAGATGGGACTTGGATGCTGATGGGTTTTCTTTTAGAATGCCTGCCTGTCCACAGACAGTGAGAAATTTTAAATAGACCAGACAGAGAAATTTCTGCAGCATCCTTGAGCTCAAGAGCTTTAAATGGGAGGCTGTGAGGACATGCAAGTTCCCCTGGGAGGCACTGACTGCATTGCTGGTACAGAAGAAAGGGAAACTAATGGACTGAGAAATCTCAAAGTATAAAATTTAAAGATGTATGTTCATCTTGATATTTTGGTTTTAAAATGCAAAATGTGAAATGGGGCATCAATTGGAGTCAAGTCTACACAAGATGTTTTCAAGTTGAAGGTTGCAAAGAGCGCTCAGCTGGTGAAGGCTATTGCTTCGAAGCCTGACAACCTGAACTTGAAATCCAAGACCCACATGGTGGAAGGAGAGAAGCGACTCCTGCGAGTTATCCCGACTTACCCACATGCGCTGAGGCATGTGATTGTACGTGTCTTTGTACACATGTAAATATGATAAAAATGCTAAAGACTGAAAGAAGACATGGAAAATAGCTCAGTTCATGTGTTTGCCAAGCATGATGAGGTCCAGGGTTTATGCCAGTTTTTATAAAGGAAAGAACAGAAACAAAGAAAGTAAAAGAAAAACAAGGAAAAGAAAAAAAAAAAAGAAATAAAGTAAGTAAAAGATGTAATGCTGAGAAGGAAAGAAAACATGGAGTCAGGGACTCAGAACGTGACTGCAAATCCCAGCGCCTTCCAGAGAGCTGCTGCAGAGAAGGGAGCTGTGGGCACTGCGACTGACTGCCATTTCCTGTGACCTTGATAGTCATTGCTTTTGTCAAAATTTGTAAATTTTGTTTGTCTTATTTTTCACTTAAAGCAAGTATCAACAACCACCATCTATGAGCCAAATCCGGCCCATTGCCTGTTCTGGTAAACAAAATTTTATTGAACAAGTTAGAACCATTTTCCTCCTGCGCTGTTTCTGCATATAGTTCTTTTCTGTAGAGGCAGAATTACCCTGTGGTAGCAGATACCGCATGGCCTTCAAAGCCTAACATATAACCGTATGGCCCTTTACAGAAAGGCTTTGCTGACCTCTTAGAAGAGTAATCTACATGTGGACAATTATTATTTCTGTAACTGGCAAGGCAAATCATGGCTAATCCTTTTCTCTTGGCCTAAGAACTACGTGAGAAGGAAACCAGAGCTTCCTTTTGCTTCCTTCCCTTTTGTTGTTTGGTTCTTATACTCAGACCATCTCATGGTCAGATTCTACTCTACAGTTTATGCTCATCTTCTTTACCACAGCCCATATGTGTCCATGAATCTGTAGAGAAATTTGTCCTCAGGGGAAGGTCAAGAGTTTTTATACCATTAGCTAATCATGACATAACTCTTAGGCTCTCTTTCTAGAATCTCAAGAGAAAAGTATGGCTTTCTATTCGTTGATTTTGAAATAGCCTCACTAGTATCTGAAATCTACTCATGACTATCAACTGTCGTCAGCAGTTGACTGGAATGAAGATAGACAAACATAGTATGCTGTTTGCTGTGAAACTGACAAGCAATGAAATCCAATTGCAGGCCTTTGCTTGAAATTTTGTTACCTACTCAGGTGCCTAGTGTTGTGGTCTCCTGTACCCATCACGCCACATACATCCTTGTGGATATTTAATGATACTTTACAGGCCGGAAGAAGTATTCAGGCACTCAGTTTGATAGTTTTACTGTGACTAGCTACTGTACATAAGTGGCGAGATTCTAAAAACCAATTCAAGGGTTTGCTTCGGTATATCCAAAAGCTGTGAAAGTCTTTGGAACGCTATGGATTTTAATCGTTTCTAATGGCTATCTAAAGATATCTTGTGAACTGGATATTTTCCTCTCTCAAGCCAATAATTATTTGAAAAATATACACAGATAAAGGGGGAAATCTGTGCTCTGTCAGAAGGTGCTGCCTTCCGCTTTATGCTTTATGAGGCCGGAAATAACGGATCTCCACGCGGTGCATGCAGGAGGCCTGCTATCGACTGTGAAGACATTCTGCACAGGTTCACTGGGAATAGCACTGTCATTTCCCTCCCATCCTGGCACCTGCGTAATATTAAATGGGAAACTTTGATTTGATTGATACATCTTGGCAGCAGGACATTTAGACATTTATGTCATAAAACCAAAATGAAATATTTTATATCACTGAACATAGCCCTGCAATGTAGCGTAGTTAAAATCGAATGAAGTTATCATCAATTTTCCAGTTATTTAAGAAGCACGCACAGAGGCTCACACAAGCACATATATACATAAGCCCACCATAGAAGCCCCCCTCTTTGTGTTTTGGAATGACATTTAGTAAAATCATAAAGTTTACCTAAGGAAGCTGAGGTGGCAGCATTAAATGCAATAAACAGAGACCTACTTACATATGCAAAACAGGCACTCACAGGTGCAAGAAAGGTAATTGCGGGTGCAAAATGTGCCATTACCTGTTTTACATGCACAACTGCCTGATTTGTAAGGGCAGCTAAGCTGATTTTGTCTTCCTCTGCATAATTTTTAAGCACAAATTAGCTGCTCTGAAAAATTTGGCATCAATATTTCCCTGTTCTTGAACCTAAATATGTGACGTATAGAAGAGAGGTGCTTTAGACTCAACTGGTAAAGTGCATTTTTCTGCCCATTTTGGCTCCATAAACCTTAAAATACAAGAAAGCTCTTCTGGAATCTTATTTTTCTTCCCTTGATAAGTTTTTTTCTTTTCTGAACAGTGTGTTTCATTAGTGCTTAGAATCTGCTGCAGCTAGGCTACAACTTGCCTGCCTCTTAGTTCAACTGAAAACTCGCCACAGCAGTTGCTTTAGGCATTATCCTGGGAACAATTAAGACATGCCATCTCCACAGAGCAGTTTTTAAGTGGGGAAAACATATTTAATGGCAGGGTTTGTGGCACCCAGAATAGAAATGCAAAAAAAATCTCTAGGGAATATGTACTTACCCTAACACTAAAGAGGCTCCCTTCACACATGTACTCCTGAGATGTAGCATCCTGTATGCACATTCAAAGTATTGCTAATGAAGTGTTTATCATCTACAGCAGCACAAGCTGAAGAGCGTAATTTGTGGTCAACTAAAGGGCACCATTAAGAACAGCAACAATGCAAATTTAATATGCACACAATTATTGATCTTTTGGTAAATAAACCTTATGAATAATATTCATATTGAGGGTGGAAAGCTAAAATACCTCGGGACTAGGTCATCAACAGCCAAACTGTTTCTGGGTTCAGGCAGGTCAGACAATGTCAGTCTAGCAGCATCTAATCAATGCTGACAAATGTGTCACAAAGGTGAATTGAAGCATACTTATATAATATGTAGACGACCAAATTCAATTTCCCCTTTCCTGTTTTAATATGATACACATATGTTTCTAAAGCAAGAATGTTTTTATTATTTCTATTTCATGTGCTTGCAGTGGATCAAATCAAAACATCTTATGTGTTCATCTGATCACACTCTCATCAATATCATAGGAAATATATGGAGCAGTGTAAAGTCCAGGAAGAATTTGTAAGCCACTTTTAAAAAATATTTTATTTATTATTTTTACTTTATGTGTATTCATGCATTGCCTGCAAGTATCCAAGTCCACCCATGTCATGCAGTGAAAGAAGAAATCATCAGATTTCTGGGAACTGGAGTTACAGAGAGTTGTTAGCTGCCATGTAGGTGCTGGTATTCTAACCCGGGTCTTCTTCAAGAACAGCCAGTGTTCTTAACTGCTAAGCCATCTCTTCAGCCTCCAGATCACTCTTAATATGTTTTTCAGTATTGAAATCTGGGAACACAAACACACCTCACCTAAAGACACTGACAGTTGCTTTAATTTTTTTTTTCCTGTTTCTTAGAACCAAAAGGGCTATCCAATATTTTGTGGCATTGCAGTGGCCATATTTCTTACAAAGGAATGAATCTGAAGTTTCTGTAGTTAAGAAGTTTTGAGTTAAACCCAGATTCTACCTCAGGAGCCATTATTGTGGGGAACCAAAAGCTGTATCAGCTCCCCCAGGGTGTTTAGATCCAGATGGTACAAGTTTACGTGTTTCTTAGATCTGTAACAATAAATTGTGCAAAATGTCATTGAGACGTTCTTGCTGTGGTAATTTTTATTTGGTTATTTTTTAAAGAGCAAGAAGCAGATGATTTCTGAGATGCAAATTAATTTTCTCTGTGAAGTTGTCTAATTAATTAATTATATTGTTTCACTGTCTTATATGAAAACAGACGTTGTTGTGGTTTTTTTTTTTGTTGTTGTTGTTGTTTCTGTCTTCTTGAGACAGGGTCTCTCTGTAGATCTAGGGCTGAACTCGTTGTGTAGACCAGGCTGACCTTGAACTGACAGAGATCCACCTGCCTCTGCTTCCCAAGTGCTGAGACTAAAGGTGTATTCCACCATGCCTGGCAAGTCTTGGTTTTTAGTTCAAACAAGGAGTAGAGGTACTTTATATTCTTTTAAAAAGGTTGTCATATGAATGAATGTATGTATAATAACATAGGAGAAAAAGAAAAGGAATCTTTCTGTATACAGCATTAGATAACATTGTGCTTATTTTGTATGTATGAGAGAAAAGGCAGTGTGGACAGTGCCCTTCCAAACAGATTATGTAATGGTCAGTTTTATGTGTCTACTTGCCTATGACATGGGGTGCCCAGTTCAAATACTATGTAATGGTGTTTCTGGACAAGATGGACATTTGAATTGATGAATGAGCATTGATGAATGTCCAATGTGAGTGAGCACTGTCCAATGTGAGTGAGCACTGTCCAATGTGAGTGAGCACTGTCCAATGTGAGTGAGCACTGTCCAATGCATTCAGGGCCTAAAGAATAAGATGTGAAGGAAAAGAAGACTCAGACTCACGTCTTTACTGCTTGCCTATCTGGCCTTAGCTATCAGTCTTCTGATCTTGGAGAGGGTTTTCTCTACCTCTCAGGCCTTCAAATGTAGACTGGAATTCTGCCATATGCAGAATTCTCTGTGCTCTTGCTTGTATAAAACATATAAATATATGACAAGATTTATCATTTGAGAAAAGCATTTATAATTTTTATTAAAATATTTTAGGAGGGTAGAGAGACAGCTCAGTGGTTAAGAGCACTGGCTATTCTTGAAGAAGACCCAGGATCTAATTCCAGCACCCACATGGTGGCTAATAACCAGTTAGCTAGTTTCAAGGAATTTGAGGCCCAATCTTGTCCTCCCTGTGTACTGCAGGACATGGGTGCACTTACACACATGCAGGCATAACACTCATATACATAAAATAAATGCATTAATTCATTATTTTATTTTGTATTGAATTTTTGAGATTTTTATTCAATATCATTTTATGATATTTAGATCTCCTCCCCATCCATATCTTCTTCTATTGCCCCTGCCTCACTTAATGTGTTCTCATAATTATATATATATATATATATATGTATATTACCCTAGAGTCTGATTTGTGTCCCCAAACGTCCTTCAGTGTGGGTCCATCCACTGGGTCCACTAAGTCTCATCCCTGTAAGACGCTGGCTTTCCCCCTCCCAGTAGCCATCAGTTACCAAAAGTTCCTTAGGATGGGTTGGGATTTCTTATCCACTCTCCCGTATCTATGCTGGAATTTTGTCTGGTTTGAGCTTGCATAGGACTTGTGCATGCTGTCACCATAACTGTGAGTTCATATGATTAACTGATCAGCTCTTTTGAAAACCGTTTCCTTGTGGTCATCTACGCCCCCACCCCTCTGGCTTTTACAACCATTTTGCCTTTTCTTTAGCAATGATCCCTGAGCCTTGGGAGGCAGAAGTTTGAAATGGGTGTCCTATTCAGGGATAAGCACTCTGAGGCCTCTCTTCTCTGCACATTGCCCAATTATGGGCTTCTGTGGCTAGGACCTCATGTTCACTCCCCCCTCCCTGCGATTTTGTTTCACTTGAGCTTTTGCATGTCTTGTGGATGTTGTCACAACCTCTGAGTTCATATGTGCAACTGCCCTGTTGTGTCCAGAAAACACTGTTTCGTTGCCATCCACTGCCTCTGGCTCTTGCAATCTTTCTGCCCCCCCATTTTCATGACGGGCCCTGAGTCTTGAGGGTAATAGTATGGCAAAGATGATCCATTTACGATGGAGCACTCAGAAGTCTCCTACTCTCTGCCAGGTGACCAGCTGTAAGTCTGGTGAGAGTTGAGAGATGCACTGATCTATGTGCATAGTGATAAGTCATCAGGAGTCAATTTAATTCTATGTCTGTTTAGCGGAATGACAGCAGTAGGTTCTTCTCTAAGGCCTGTGGCTTGTCTAGCTACAGGTTTTTGGTCTTAATAGTGCTAGATATGGTCTCCATCTTATGAAGGAAGTCTTAAATCCACACAGAAAGTAGTTGGTTACTCCTATCTCATTCCTGTCACTATTGTGCTAGGGGCCTATCTTGCAAGACCAGCTGTTAATATACCTCACAGGTTCACAGCTGGGTGAGATTGGTCAATAACTCCAAAAGAGGGATCATATTCCAAGCATAGGGTCTTATTTGCTAGCCTGGTAGAAGCATTGTTCTCCCTTTATAGGGTAGCTTTATTTAAACTCTTTTAGTAATATATATGTACATAATTGAAGAAGCTTCTATAGTGGTAGGCTTCCAAATGCCTTTTTTTTTTCAAAAGGCCTTTAGTGCTAGTTTTGCCTCCCCATGCTCCCTCCTCTGCCCTCCCTTCCTGTTTCCCACCCCCTTTAACCCTTCCTACTCCGCTACTCCCTGTTCCCTTCATGTCACTGCATTCTATGACTCCCATGAAGCCTTTCTCCCATGGCCCTTTACTAGTTTTCTAATCTCTATGGAGTTCCCAATTGAAACATGCATACCTAAAGATTCAAAGCTAGCATTCACTTATGCAATGGAATATGCAACTTCTGTCTTTCTGAGTCTGAATTACCTCACTCAAGATGATTGTTTCTAGTTCCGTCCATTTATCTGTGAATTTTTTTAATTTCAGTTTTCTTAACCACTGAATAATACTCTACTGTATAAATGTACCATATTTTCATTGTCCACGCATAAGTTTGTAGACATCTGGATTGGTTCTGTCTCCAAGCTATTGTGAATAGAGCAGCGATGAACATGTGTGAACAGGGGTCTTTGTTGTAGGACATAGAGTTCTTTGGGTATAGGCCCAGGAGTGGATGACTGAATCACGTGGTAGATCTATTTCTAGCTTTCTGAAGATCTTGTACACTAATTTCCGTAATGGCTGTAGCAGTCTGTACTGCCACCAGTTATGAGTAAGTGCTCCCCTTTCCTCCCGTCCTTGCTAGCATTTGTCATTTGGTTTTTGGACCCTAGCCATTCTGATAGGGTGAGATGAAATCTCAGAGCAGTTTTGATTTACATTTCCCTGATGGCTGAAGATGTTGAGTTAAAGAAATATTTCTCAGCTATTTGCATTTCATTTTCTAAGAACTCTGTTTTCTTTGTCCCAATTTTTCATATGGTTGTCTGTTTTCTCGATGCTTAGTTATTCTAGTTTTTTTGCATATTCTAGATACTATCTGCCAGTCAGAAGTACCACTGTTAAAGATTTTTTCTCATTCTGTAGGCTGTGTCTTTGCTTGAATGATGGTGTTCTTTGTTGTACAGAAACTTCTTAGTTTTATGAGGTCTCATTTGTCAGCTGTTGGTATTAACGCCCGAATTATTCGAGTTCTGTTGATTAAGCCTGTAAGTCTCTCCTTATGTTCTCCTCCATCAGATTCAGGGCCGCAGGTCATATTTGGGAGTCCTTAATCTCTGGAGTGGAACTGTATGCAAAGTGAGAGATAACGATCTAGTTTCATTTTTCTACAGGCAGCTGCCCAGTTTGAACAGCTTTGTTGAACATGCTGTTTTCTGTTCCATTGTCCATTATGTCTGTTTTTATGCCAGTAGAAGGTGTTTTATATTACTAATATTCTGCAGTATAATTGAAGTCCAGTATGGTGACATCCCTAGTTCTTCTTTTCTTGTTCAGAATTATTTGGATGTTCTGGATTTGTGTTTTTTCAGTTGCTGTGAATAATTGCATTCACATTTTGATGGGGATTGCACTGACTCTGTAGATTGCTTTTGGTGGGATGGCCATTTTCACAGTTTCAGTCCTTCTAATTCACGAGCAAGCAATCCAAATGAATTATTTCAAACATGTCTGCTATATTTAAAGCTTTTAAGAGTAATTAAGTGTTAATTGCAGCAAGTATCAAGAGAAAAAAAATATCCCATCATCCCAAGCAAACAGTTGAAGGACAAAATTACACGCAGTGTTACTGAAAGGTATACATTTTTGCTGAAAGATGTATTAGTTTTCACATAATTGTCTTCTTTTGGTGAAAACCACTTCTGTTTATATAAATAATGTTATTTAATTTTACAGCACTGAAAGATTCTTTTAAACTAATTTTTATTAAGTATTTATAATAATGGTTTCTTTACGACACTTTCAGATATGTATAGTGATGTGCTTTGTTCATATTGATCTTCCATCCGCCTGTCTTGCTCCTTGCCCACATCCACTGGTTCCTTTTTTCTCTATAAATAGTCCCCAAGTTGCTTTCATGTCATATATGTGTACTTATATATGTATATATAAGTTCATAAACATGATAAACATACATATACATACACATAAGTTCAATACATGATAGACAGCATACAGTATTTACCTTGTTTCTGTCCTATTATACAGTCTTATTCTCCTCCCTTCACGTTAGACTCCTTGCTTTCCTAGTTTATGCCTCTTTTTACTTCCATAGGGAAAAAAATACGTGAACATATTATATATTTCTGATGCATTACATGACTTTATGGAAAAGAAACCAAGGCAAATGTTCTTTATGGAGCCTTAAACCCTAAATTTTTTTCTTGGAATTCATGAACCTCCTACATGTAACTTTTATATGAAGCATATGGAAAGTCACAAGTCTGCTGCTTTATTTTAAGAAGCTGCTGGAGATGATATAGAAATTATGTCATTGAAGAAAAAATGGAAATGAAGCTCTTCACAAAACAAGAATTGATTTTGCGGGAATCAATACATGTTTGCATATAAAAATCATGTCTTCTTTGGCAAACACAATGAAAGTTCTTAAGTCTGGAAATCTCTCATGGAAAATGAGTGCTTGTGAACGTGGCACAGAATGGACACTTAAGTACCGCAAAGTTGTCTTGAAAATATTGATTATGATTCACTCAAACTAAGAAAGTGGCTCCAAGTGTGCAGACGCTGTCGGCTGTGGTAGCTGCCTCCGCCGCTCTTCCTTTGCCTGCTCCTGCTTTCTCTATTGGATCCAACTTTAAGTGTCGTTGCAGGCTGTAGTTGTAGCTGTTTTCTGGGTTTGACTGCCTGTGTTCATAGTCTGAGGCTCCAACATAATGTTTTATATCACTGCATCTCTGAATAAAGAATTCTTGTTGAGGAGGAAGGTTCGCTTGGCCAGGGAGCACTATCAGAAGGAGCAGGAAGCAGTTTCTTCTTTCAGTCATAAGGATATCTGAGAGGCAGAAGGAAGAGCGGTCCATCAATACTGAGCTGGAACTCCTCTTCGTATATGCGAACACGCATCTTTCATTGTGCCTCTGTTGACTCATAGTTCGCTTAGACCTGGCATAAGAATATTTGTTCTCAGAGCAAAAGTCTTTCAGAGAAGGCTTTTCTGGAGTGACTGACAGGAAGAGTAGTGAAAATCACGAGCGTTCACAGCAGGAGTTAGTAGGAATGAATTGTTTTTGCAATTAGCATCAACCTAATGATGCTTATGTTCTGGAAAAACCAGCACAAATCTACTCATTTTAAATCCATCACTGTATCCTTTGGGTAGGAATTATTTTATTCCATTTTGTATAATTTCTTCTATGTATCTACATTTTTTCCACTGTTTAGAGTTCTTTGAAGTTTATAAAGATGGCCTTTGCTTCTTTTCTTAGTGTATAGTTCAGCATCTTAGTAAATAATTTTTAAAAGCAAAATTAATGTATTTCATCAGTAGATATTGTTCAACAAGTTTTTTTGAGACAGGATCTTCCTGTAGTCCCAGCTGCCTGGAACTGTGTGAGCCAGGCTGACCTTATTCTCAGAGAGATCGGTCTGCTTCTGCATCTCGAGTTCTGGGATTAAAGGTTTGCACCACTATGCCTGGTTATTTTTTTATGAAGAAGGTATTGTATGATAGAGCATATTTGAAGACAGAAAAACAAAAAATTTCAACAGCTTTAAAAGTTTAGCTGAGTTATCAACTGTATATTAAAGAAAGAGAAACACTGGTGGAGATCACATCCTCTAAGCTCCAAACCAAAGTGTTAGGAGCTATAGAAACCACCAGGACCGAATCATTCTTCGGAACTGTGAAGGGTTGAAAGTTACAACTGTCCTCCAAACCCCTGCTGTACTTCTATAGGGGAGGTCTTGACCCACAGGTGCTTCTGCAAGGAACTTTGAGCAGTTGGAATACCACTGGGTCGCTTTACTCCTTTTTTTCTAAGTACTAATACTTAGTTCAAGCACAGACAGAATTACTTATATAATAACCATACAAAAACATAGTTTTCAAAGTCACACCAAATAGAATGCACACACAGCAAGCATCCTTTTCCTTACGGAAAATTGTTGATATGCTAAAAACAAAGCACAGGTTCACATCTTTAGCACTGGAGAACATGTCATGTTCTTGCTTTGTGCTGACAGTTTCTGTTTTTGAAGAAATGAAGAAAGAAAGGAAGAAAGGAAAGTGGTTGATGGAAAATTTATTTTCAGGAACATGGGGATACTTTTTCCTATCATGTTTTTATCCTTTTTCCTATCATTCTATGTCCTAGAAGCCTTGGAGTAACATTTGAGGCTTCCTCCTCCTCGTCCTCCTCTTCCTCATCCTCTTCTTGTTATTCTTGTTCTTGTTTCCTCCTCCTCCTCTTTCCTTCTTCCTCCTCCTCCTCCTCCTCTTCTTCCTCCTCCTCCTCCTCCTCCTCCTCCTTCTTCCTTCTTCCTTCCTCTTCTTCCTCTTCTTCTTCTTCTTCTTCTTCTTCTTCTTCTTCTTCTTCTTCTTCTTCTTCTTCTTCTTCTTCTTCTTCAGATTAAGAGATTCCAAAGCATTTGGTCTTTCTGTTCTTTCTGAACTGATCTAGGCTTCTCATAATGTGAACCCAAAAGCCACTTTTGTCTGAGCTTGTTGAAGTGGAAGCCACCTGTACTTGCTTGGGTCTCATGAGTGTTCTAGCAGAGTGATGCCTGCCTGGAAGGAAAAACTAGAAACCAGGACTCTTTTAGAGGTGGGGGCCACTTCATCTTGAACTCTCGTCAGCTGAGGAAAGAACACAGCACGCTTGGAAGTGGCCTCTGGGAAGGGGAGTCACAGGCAGGAATGAGCAGTCAGCACGGCTTAACTCTCCCTGTCTCTCTCTGTCTGAGTGTGTGTTTTCTCTAGCCTCCCCTTTCCCCACTCAGTACCAAAGCTGGAGTCTTCTGCATGCTAGGTGTGTGATTATCACTAAGTTGTACCTTCAGTCCCAACTCAAGCTTTGTAACCTGTTACTCTGTGCTTCATATTCACTCATGTATTCATTCATTCATTTCATTTCCTTCCTTTCTTCCTTCCTCACTTCATGTAACCCACATTAAATGCCTCCTATCAGGGTATATAGATGAGGAAGAAAACACAAAAAATAAAAGTACATGTGCTACAATAGAAATCAGCAAGCATTATGGGAATAAATATTAAAGAATGTATAACTTTGCCACAGGGAAGACCATGGGGTGTTTCACAGCAGATGTGATCTTTGACCTTGATCTTAAAAGGTGGTACACATTCAAGGAAGGGAAGAAAATGCATTTTGGAATGCAAGGAATGAGCACTGAATTATTTATTTTTGCATACAGGACTTCAGACTTCTGTACTGTTTACTAATTAGGTCTTTTATGAACTACTGAACATATTATTATGCTTTGAACTATTTAGTGTTCCTAAACTTATCACTATTTGCTGGATTACATGCTGGAAAATCAGTCAATAAGGCTCAAAAGAAACTGTGTTGAAAAAAACAAAATGCTTCCCATCTCTAGCTTTCTCTTTGGTGCTGGCTTTACCTCCACTGGTGGATGGACACTCCAGACCCTCATCTGCTCCACCCCTTTTCTCACAGAGCTTGTCCTCGTGGACCCAGAGGGCAGGCATTTTGCATAAATGACTCAGTCTTCAGGACATGGAGAAGCTGCACCAATGTGCGCATCCAAGTCACCAGCCTAGAGAAAACAAACAGGTGTTTTTCATCTCCTAGTCTAGCTTTTCAGAATCAAGAGAAGACATAGAGTTTTAAGAATTCCTTCCCACTTCACCACCACCAAACAGAAAGCTAGAGACGTGGAGAAAGCACAAACATGGGAAGGAAACACCAGTGAAACCTTAGAGCCTCTAGCAGGGCTAATTCATGATGTTTCTTCCCCCAACATAGTCAGAGAAGACTGGAGGAGGTGAGAAGGTGAGTGCAGGCAGAAATGAAACGTTTCAAAGAATATGCAAATCAAAGAGAAGGTACATTTCCTAAGGATCTTCCCAATAGGCTAACAACTAACTTCAAAGAAATGCCTGACAAATCATTCACAATACTTGTCTTAAAAAAAATTCAGGGTCTGAGGAGATGGCTCAGAGGTTAAAGCACTTGTCATGCAAGTGTAAAGACCTGAGTTCAGATCTCCAGTACCCACAGAAAGAAGAGGGCAGGCTTGGTGGCCACCGAGGGACCCTGCCTCACAAACAAAAGTGAAAGACAATTTACAAATGCACCTGATATCAACATCAGGCCACCTCGTGTATACACATATACTCCCTCCACACACAAAAGTATGTGTATAAGAATATGTATGTGTGTGTATATATATATATATATATATATATATATATATATATGTTTTTATTACTATAGCTTCATAATATAACTTGAAACCAGGTAGTACCTGACTCTAGTAATATCTCTGGCTATTTTCATTTTGCTCAGAATTGCTTTGGATCTTTGGGATCTCTTGTGTTTCCATAAGAATTTTAAGATTGGCTTTCCTATTCGTGTGAAGAAAGGTATTTGGAATTTGATTCAGATTTCATTAAATCTGTAGATTATGTTTGGAAGGATGGAAATTTCATATTAACTCTTTCAATATCTGAGCATGCGGTCTTTCCATCTTCTGGTGTCTGCCTGAATTTCTTTAGTGTGTGAAAGTTTTCACTGTAGAGGTCTTTACTTCCTTGGTTATGTTTATTCCAAGGACTTTTTTTGGCAGGGGGAGGTGAGGGAGGCTATTGTGAATAGGATTGTCTTCCTGATGTTTTTCTTGGTCTGTTTGTTGCTTGTATACAGGAAGAGTGCTATTGTTCTTGGGTATACACCAGAATGAAATGGTAAGACCCTGTTGCTGAAGACACCACACACTTTGGGTACAGAACAGGGAGAAATCAAGGTGGACCTGAACTGGAAGCTCCCTCCCTGCTGGCTAGCATTCATGGTGATGGAAGGTACCATGTAGGATGCTGGGGGAGAAAAGTCATCAACCATCTTCCCTATCCATGGACCCTGCATGTTAGAATTCTGACTTGCCAGGAAAGATGTGCAATAGTGGCAAAAAGTATTTTGAGGTTAGCCAACTGCTTCCAGACTGGACTTGAGTTCTGCTCCATGGGATGGACTACACACCTTGTCAAAAGCCTATGACTGGGGAAGTCACAGATCCTAGAGGAGAAGGTACAACTGATGTTTAGCTACACAGCCATGGAGCCACCCTGCCTTCTAACCTTGCTTATAACCACAGACTAGTGCTTTTCTCATCCTGGGCCAGAGAAGCTTATTCTGTAGGGGATATGGTTAATGAGGAGATTTACAACTTGTTAACACACTTGTTAAAGGTGGTTTTTGAGTTCTTAGCCTTAAATGACACGTCAATATCATCCTCTCCAAGGTCCAGAGGACATTAAGGAAGAGGAGAAAAAGAAGTAGAAGTGGATGACAGGGAGGAATGCTAGGAATCACGACCGTTTGATATAGCACAGTTGTTGCAATCACCAATGTATACTACTGTGACTACTTGAACAAGACCTGCAGACACACACACACACACACACACACACACACACACACGCACACACACACACCTGTGGTGCCATGAGAGGGACTAGATGGGAAGAAGAAGGTAGTCATAAAGAGTGGGAGAATGATAAGAGAGAGTAATGGGGCACAATTGTGATCACAATTCATTCTATACATGTATTTAATTGTCAAAAATTAATTAAAAAATCAGAAATGAAACACAAGGACACATATATACACATATACAGACATATGAAAAGCAACTTATCACATCACTAAACAAAAGGGAAGACTATTCTTGATATATTAAAAATGTTGAAAGAAAAGAATGCCAAATAAAAATATTTCACCTAGCTAAACTGTCTACACACAAACAAAATATAAGGAAGTTCATAAAGCATAGGCTGGCTCAGTGGTGTTGAGGATGGAAACATCCTCTTTGAAGACCAGCTCTCAGTTCTAGAGGATACTATGCATGCTGATAAGGGAGAAAGTCAATCAATGGTCCAACACCAGCTTTAAAACCTAATAACCACAACAATGACTGGCCCAAACTATAGCAGAGCAGTAGTGTCACTTTTATCTTGGGGGTGATCAACAGCTCTCTAACTGGACTTGAAGCCCTCTCAGTGTTAGGGAACTCATGTTTGACACTGTAGACATAGCCAAATACACAGGACTCGAGAGCTCACAGACCCTAGTGAAAACTCTATCTCTGTCATATCTCTAGACAAATGAAATTTCTTACTCTGTTAAATATGGATTCTTATATTTAAAGACAAGACTGTTATTCACCACTCATTGAGGAAGCTTCTTTTCGCAACAGGTGGAGCTATTTCAGAGTTCTGTAGGTTAATACAGGCATCTAAGAGATGCCCCAGCCTAAGTGACATCTACCGTGGAACCTCTACACCTAAGGGTCATAGAACATAATGGAACAGGGGGTAGAGAGATTTCTAATACATCCCTTATCTTACTAGTGATATTTCCTTATGCAACAGAGTGCGATGTACACAGAGGCCACAACTAGTCAAGATGTAGAGAACAAGAGATTAGAGAGTGTGTGTCCCACCAAGGGCTCAGGGACAATTGCAGAAGAGGCAAAAAGATTGTAAGTGCCAGGGTTGGTGTATGAACATAAGGAAACAGAGGCTTTTAGGCTGCTGGGAACTTGCTCACACGAACTTGCAATAATGATGACAGCATGCGCAAGACTCTGCTGAGTCAATCAGACAAAACCCAGCATAGAACTGGGGAAATGATCAGAGGCCCCAACCTAGTTGAGGAGCTATTGGTAACTGATTACTGCTTGGTGAGGGGGAGTTGATCTTTTTGAAGTGAGTGAGTCTAGATAGGCTGAGTAAACTCCAATGGCTGAACTAGCATTGAGAGATGTCTGGGTACAACAGCTTAATTAGATGGACCTTAACATATATAATAGAATCATGAAATCTGGTGGGGTTGGCCCTGGGGGATGCGGATAAGGAAAGGAGTCTAAATATAACTGAAATCTACTGTATGAAATGCACAAAACAATAAAAATGTGGAAAAAAAGAGTAGACTGACTCTTAATAAAAGTGAAATAGAGTTCTTCTAACTGAAACAAAGGTTTTTAGTGATGGTAAAACATGTGTAGATGTAAGTGCACAAATTATGAATATATTAATGTCATAATGGTACATAAATTACTTATAACACCAGTATGAAGACTGAAACACAAAACCACTCACATCAAAAGCATAGCATATTGAGATAAGGACTGAAGAGTTTTGGTATTTGGGAAAAGTAAAGCTGTTATCTCACTAGAATACATTTGTAACCATAAGATGTTTTATGTAAACTTCATGGTAATCAAAACAAAATAGGCAGAAACAAAAACAGAGCAACTTTTCCCAACTATATATACAAATGGTAATGACAGTACAGTACTGTAGAAAATCATTAAATCACAAGTACAATCAGAAAGGAAGAGAAAATGATCAATGAAGAAAAGCATATAAATAATTACTTTAAATATAAGTGGATGAAATTCCACAATAAAAAGTCTGAAGGGATTAAAAATAAAATACCGTCACCACCACCTGTAAGTGACTCAAGGTTTTAAGTGACCAGTAGAAAACAGTGAAGGAATAGTGGTTGATTTCAACATGAATAAACCAGTCAGACAGAAAATGTCGTACCATTGGACTTGAACTACTCTTTAAGCAAACAATTAAAAAAATAGAACATTCTATCTAAACCCAGCAAAATATCCATTCTTTAAAAAAATTATTGGAATATTCTGATTATATGTAACAGTGGACTTCCTTATAACATTTTCATTCCTGTATATCGTACATTTTGGTCATATTCATCTTCTTACTCTTCTTCACAGCCATTTGAAACACACTTAGATAACTCTATAGGATAGATTATATGTTAGGTCACTACACAAATCATAAAAATTCAAGAAGTAAATTTATGTCAAGTGGTTTTTCCAAAAAAATAAAAATGAATGAAATTAGAACTTAGTAACAGGAAGGAAACTGGAAAATTCACAAATACATAGAAATTAACCAGCATGCTCCTGATAACCAAGCTTGAAGAAAAATAACAGAAAGAAAATCAAGAAGTATATTAAAAGAAGCTAAAATTAAAACACAGTACACAACGTTACAATGGTGTTTCTCCCTCAGGAGCACCTGTGTCCTCTCATCCTTCTCTCTCAAGTTCGTTCTTTCCCTTCACCTCCCTGGGTTCTTTCCATTTTCCTTGTTACTGCAGTTACATCCGGATACTTATTCGCATATAAGGATTTGATGATAGGATCGACATATGAGGGAGACATTAAAAAAAAAAAAAGGTTTGGAATAAAGAACCCAATGTTCCAATGTTATACACCAAGGAGCTAGAGAAAGAACAAAACAAACCAAAAGCAGAAGAAAGAAAATAGCAAAAGCAACACAGAAGTAAATGAAGCAGATTAACTAAACAATAGAAAAGACCAATGAGCTGGCCTTCAGGGAGAAGGCTTTGCTCCCGATAGGCTGACTAGACTCCAGTGGATGAACCTGCACTGAGGGACAGCTGGATACAAATGCTGGATTGGACAGAACATAACATATATGACAGAGTACCTGAAATCTGCTGGGGGTGCTACGGGGTGAGGGAGGGGAGTTTAAATTAGACTAAGATGTACTGTATGAAATACATAGAAACTCGGTAAGTGTGGTTTCCAGTGTAAAGCTCATTCGCTTCTTTACTTAAGTTTATTATTGGTTGTATCAATTATCAAAAAGATAAATTTGACAAATTTTTATGGATAGTAAAAAGGGAGAAGAAAGGATCTGGAAAAAGGAGAAAGTTGTAGAAATGGGAGAGGAGAGACATTGCGATTGATTCCACAGAATTACTAAAGCTTCTAAGAATCTACACTGAGCATGTGCCAACAAATTAGATAACCCAAAGGAAATTTCTAAAAACATATATGCTGCCCAGATTGAATCATGAATAAAGAGAAATTTAAATAGCTGAGGAATTAGTAAGATTATGTAGTAGGTAACAAAAAGCTATGAAATACATTTCAGAGCCTGATGCCCTTACAGGTGATTACCATCAAATATTCAAAGGAGAATGAATATAAATCTTTCTTTAACTTTCCCCCAAATCATCAAAGCAGAAGGGCACTTTCAACTTATTTTATAAGGTCATAATAACTTGGTACCAAAATTAAAGACACTGTGAGAAAAATAGAAACAAAACTACAGTCCAATATTTTTTTATGAACATTGATGCTAAAGTGACCATTAACTTCAGTGCATTAAATTTAAGAGGACATTAAAAAGATTATCATCATGACAAACAGTGTACCCCTAGGACATAAGATGTCTTAGCACACACACATCAATGATACACTACATTAAAAAATAGATCCTATAAAGATATCATAGCAACAGGTGGAGAAATGTACCTCAATATTGTGACTGTATATAAATATATATTTATATATAGTATATATGTATATATATGTATATATGTATACATATATATACATATATATGTATAGTCACTGTGTGTATATATATATTCACTATATATATATATATATATATAATCAACCCTACATCTAACATCATATGTAGTGATCAAAAGCTGAAAATTTTTTTCTCTAGTATTAGGAACAAAAAAATGAATATCACTTTTATATGTTTTTTTCAACATGGTACTGAACTCTTAGTAATTAGGCAATGAAAAAAAGAATAATGAGTATTTAAATTGGACAGGAAAAATTAGATTGTCTTTGTTTGTATACAGTATGATTTTTTTTAACACAGAAAACTCTCGGTCTGGAGAGATGTCTCAGCGGTTAAAGAGTACTGAGTGCTTTTGCAGAGAAATGGGGTTCGATTTCTAGCACCCACATGGTGGCTAACAACTGTCCAGAACTCCAGTTCCAGGGGATCCGAAGACCTTTTCTGGCTTCCACAGGCACTGCACAACACAGGGTGCACCTACCTACATGCAGGCAATGCACTCAGGCACATAAAAAAACAATAAATAAAAGAAAAAAGAAAAATCTAAATACACCAAAAATTCATTAGAAATAATAAATGATTAATAAAATTACAATATATAAAATCAACACACAAAAACCAACTGCACAATCCCAATTAAAGGGCTTCCAAAAAGTTAATAAAGTTAACTAAAGAAGCGAATGAGCTTTACACTGGAAACCACACTTGATGAAAGAGACTGAGATAGACCAAAATTAACAGAAAGCTATTTCCTGTAAATGGGTCAGTAGAATGGATGCCCAAATACTATTATTGCTGAAAGGAATTTTAGCTTTTATTTAATCCCTAATAGGGTTTTTAATGGAAATTTTCTTGGAATAGAAAAAACAGTCCTAAATTTGAATATAGACAAAATATCTCAACTAGGTAAACAATCTTAGCAAGGAGAGCAAAGCTTTAGGTATTATATTTCCTGATTTGTCTTATAGATAGCTAGTAGTCAAATAGCATGACAGTGTCATAAAACATATGTGTATATACAGAAATATATGTGTTCCAAGGGAACAGAATTACACACATATATGCATATATAAATACATACATATATATGCATGAATGTGTGCTGTGTATGTAACTGAATAGAAAAGCCATATGTAAATGAATTCAATGAATTTTCAGCAGTTAGCAATGGTAGGGGAGAATATATTCTTCAACAGATTAAATGGAGACTATTGTACAACACATACGCAAAAAATGAAATGAAATTCTTACATTTCATGTTACACAAAAATCAGCTTAAATGTAAAATGTGGACCTAGAAAGCTTCCTTCCTGATTGAATGGGGCAGAAGTGCTGTGACAGTGGTCATGGCAGTGACTGTGTAGAAGTGAGACCAAAAGCAAAGACAACAAACGCAGAGAAGAGGGGCCCATCGGACCGCAGTGTCTCAGTACAGCAGCTTAAACAACAACATGCAAAGGCGAACTACAGACTGACTGAGAATATTTAGGAATCAGACAGTTGATAAGAGGTTGATACTAAAATGTAGAAGAATCAGATAGAATTCAATAAGAAAAAAACCCAAATAATCTAATCTGATTACCAAATGAACAAAGGGTCTTGAATACACATTTTTTTTCAAAGAGGATACACCAATAGTTAGTAAGTTTCAGAAAAAATAGAAATCAAAACTTTCAGACCTGACTTTATACTTACTAGTATGTCTATTGTAAAAAAAACCATAAAGGTCAAAAGATAGCAAATATTGGCAAAGAGGTGAAAAAGGAAGCTCATTTTTGGTGAGTGTAACAAATCGAGGGGTCTTAACAGTTAAGAATTCGGGCTGGACCGCTGGCTCAGTGCTTAAGAACAGTGGCTGTTCTTGTAGAATACCTGGGTTCAATTCCCAGTGCCTACATGGCAGCTAACAACCATCCATAATTCCAGTTCCAGGGAGTCCAACACCCTCTTCTGACCTCTACCGCACTGGGTACACAAGCACACTCACACACACGGGCGAGATGCTGCATAAAATAAAAATAACAAGATATTTAAAAAATTAAGAATAGTACTGCCATGTGATAAGTAATCCCAGTTCAGGATATGTATGCAGGGAAATAAAAACAGAAGAGATAATACTTTTATGTTCCTCGAATATTCTCCATACTGGCTATGATCTGGAAATGAGGGTTAGTCACTGGATGAACGGATAAGGAAAATAAATGTGGATTAGACAGTCAATGGAATGATATTCAGTCTTAGGAAAGAAACAAATCTTGCCACTTGTGGCAGCATGCATGAGCTTGCAGGACAATAATGAAATAAGCCAGGCACAGAAGCACAAATATTGCATTATATCATTTATATGCAGTAAATAAAAATGTCTAATGCATAGACGCAGAGAGCATGTGGGCAACTGCCTAGCACAAGAGCTGGGTGGGATAATGTCGATGAGAGGTACAAATGCAATGATAAGATGAATCAATTCTGGATACCTACTACATAGCACAGTGAAATTTGCTAATAGAGTCTGTTTTCAGTGTACACACAAAAGTGCCAGTGGAAGGTGATAGACATGGTAACTCATCATCTGGCTTGTGATTATTTTGCAGTGTATATATCAAGACATCAGTTTGTGCATCTTTTAAAAATTATTATTTTTATTTTATATGTATGAGTGTATTGCTTACATGTATGCAAAATGCACCCATGTCATACAATGCCTGCAGAGGTCAGAAGAGGCCATCAAATACCCTGGAACAGGAGTTACAGACTGTTATTAGCCACCATGTGTGTGCTGGGAATTGAACCTGGGTCCTCTGGAAGAGTAGCCAGTGCTCTTAACTGCTGAGCCACCTCTTCAGCCCTCCAGTTTGTGCATCTTAAACCTGCAAGTTTCGCCAGTGCTCTAGCAATGATGCTACAAAGGATGAGAATGAGGACGGTGATGTTCTCACACATAAAAATGTTTTAGAACTAGCATCTTTCCTCTTTGTTGACTATTTTCAATTTAAAGAGGAGGATACGGTTCTTGATGGGTCAGCTGTCCTTACAAGAGGGAATTGTCAGGCTTATTTTTTTATGATCCATTTTCACTCAACTAATATAAATCCCCTTAGACACAGTAGCCTTAGGAAAACCCAAAGTTGGAGCTAATTGGTTGTCTTGTATATAAGAAATTCAGATGAGGTATTGAAAACAAGATTTCAGAGTTTACACAGGACACTAAAACTGGAGGCTGAGCAAATAATGAGGAATGAAACAATCAGACTCAAAAGGATTTGGATTGTATAAGTAATTGGATCAGCAGATGGCAAATCAGTTCGGTACAGGAAAATGTAAAATAGACTTGAAGCAAAAGAAACAAGCTAGAGAATATGTGCTAAATGGAACAATCATCCAGAACGATGACCAGGAAGTGGAAGGGGGGGCTGTCATAAAACACAAATCACAGCCACTGCCTCACTTCTAGCCAGTTCTGTTGTTTTCCACTCCTACCAGAAAAGATGTACATGCGCATTATCTATACTAGGAACTTACTGCACCCTCTGGGGACTGGCAGGTTCTTGAAATTTTCAATCATTTCACTGCTCAGTTTTGTAAAGACATCTTTAAAACACATTGTAAGGTGTGTTTTTTTTTTTTTTTTTTTAATCTTTGTTTAGGTGCATGAACATTACTGTATAATTACCCTTCTCCAACACTGCTGGGAAGATTCTGAATAACGTTTTCAGAATATTTACTAATTAGTCTATATTTCACCCTGTCAGAAAATCCCCCCAGAGGAGCCACTTAAAGGTATCATTCCCCACTTGCCCCATTCCCTAAAGACATAACATACTTTTTGCAGAGGTTAGAGATCAGCTGCTCAGTTGTGGGAAGTTATTAGCAGTAACAGGTAATGCATGTAAAATTTCGTATATGTGCATAAGAAATATCTGGGAAGTCCGTTTTTAAAAGGAACTATCTACATGCCTTTTTCAGAGGCTGACACAGTTCTACCAAGAAAGAACCTAGTTAACTGGCAGCTGTAGGAAGCATCCTGATGGATCTAATGTAGGTCATCTTTGAGAGACATTTTAAAACAAAAGTGGTGGAAGAACAAAAAGCAGAAAGAACAGCAAGTCTTGGTCTCTGCTGCTCTGACTGATGGATGAACTTGTCAGCAGCCCCTGCCCAGGCTTCCCAGTCTTTATCTGGAAGAGGACTATAGCACTCTCCCAGCATGCTTGTCAGAGGAGCCAATGAAAAAATACCCGGAATTTTACTGCATACAAATATAAGTTAGGGTAAAAGCTGGTCAAATAGTGCAACATGTGTCCTGCTCTGTTCCTGCAATAACACGCTTTTAAATGGATGATTAAGTAAGCCACGGACCCCTAGCCAGAGTCAGAGTTTCCTTTTCATCCGTTGCCCCAGGAATTCTCACCCACAGCTGATCTGCGCAGCCAAGTCAGTACCGAAAGTAGTAGGTGTTTTTCTTTGTGTATTTTCAAAAAGTGCTAACAGAAGGCTACTAACCGTGTCCCTGCAGTTTTGTTACTCCCAGGGAGCAATGTTTTGAATAGTAGTTCTCAGCGTTTAGATCTACATGCATACCCTGTGGTCACTGATACTCAACTCCAGCTTTTATTGTCGAGATGGAAAATGACTTCTCTGGCCTGACATGCACATAAGAATCACCCTTTCATCATTAACTACTGAGGTCTGTTTTTCATGAGCAGAAAGTCGAACTGGTCTGTTTACAAATCATGACTAAGTCCAGAGAGCAAAGCATCCTGTGAAATCAATGGATCTTGTGAATATGAGAAAATGTCCATGACTCTTTTCGCTTTGAAATTCTGTATTACCTAGGCAGTCTTATCTAGAGTGTGATGGTTGGGTGAATTGAATTAAACAATGATAACACTCCCCAAATAATGGGACTCAGCTAGCTGGAAGCATCCTAAGACATGGTGCTCTGGGATGAGATTTACCATAACCCCAGCAGCCTATGCGCGACAGTGAACATGGCGACCATGTAATTAGCTGAGCAATAAGTTAGGTGTTTAAAAATATTTTTTCAGGTGCTTTTTTGTATTCAGGATAGATCCCCAACACCAAAAATCAATCTCAATCAAAGCGGCAACTGAGTTTATCATAAATTATCATGAAAAGGTTTTCTTCTGAGTAGATGGTTAATTACTATCTAATTTGAATAATTTTGCATATTAATGAGGAATGGATGAAAATCATTTTTAGATTCTTAACTTCAGTTGAGAAACCCATGGAGATAATGGCGCCTTTTAAAAGATGTGTGATCTCTGCTGCTAAAGGAGATACTGATTTTTTTTCAAAAATTTACTGACTTGTTTGAAGTTGACTAATGGATTAGTATTTTGCCACTAATAAACTATATCCAAATGAAAGACAACTCTGTTATTTCCCATTGCAGCCCCTAGCTGCCTGCCAGGTGAAAAATGAAAACTAGATGACGAATATGGAATGTGCTAAGGAAAAATATAGTTGTGCTCAGGCCTGCAGAATTTCCAGATACAGACATTTGGGTGTTTCCCACGACCATTTCATCTTCATGTCTTGTATTTGTTGTTACATGAAGTTCTATATAGAGTTGTCTATAAGGGACATTTAGGTCTAGAATAGGTATACAGAGCTGAATGAAGAGGCATACTCTTAAATTTATTTCTGTAGTCTTCAAATTGGAAAAGTGACAGACAGTTGCCTCAGGCCTCAGAAATTGTTGCTAGCCAGAAGTCAAAAGTCACTTTATAAAGTGTCCTTGAAACAGTTTTCAGAATGCAAACAAAGAATAGTATTTCTTATAGTTCTGTATGTCTTTCGGGAATGTAATTTAAGGAGCAAATGACTTCTCTCCTTCCATTGCTTTCTCCCTCCATCTTTTATTTCATGTGCAAAATTTCACCATTGAACATACATTTAAATTCCCTTTCTTTCTTTGGGCGATGTCTGCTGCCATCCAATAGTTCCATCAATCCAGTTTCATTTTTTTCCAGGGTTTATTCCAGAAAAATGCAGACCAGTCATGATAAATTGAATGTTTTCATACTTTTGAAATAAAAGCTTCATGCAAGGTGAGGTGGGCAATATAAGCAAGACATTAATTCTTATAGGCCAATGCCATTTTAGCCCAATATTGACTAAGAAGAGGTCAGTAAATGGGAATATTCTTAAAGATATTACTCGGCACTGTACTTTTTTCTGTTGGGCTCATAGACTTTAGGACACGATGGTAGAGTTCAATAGATGTCTTTGAATTATTTAGCGCAGTAGAAGAGTAAAAAGTAGAAAAGACTTTTCTCCCTGAGTCTAGAGAACACAACAATTCAACAATCTTATAAAGAAGGCGTGGCCAGGTTTGTTCTACCTCTTTATATACCATCAAGGTCAAGACCTTTTATGGCCAGGAAGTGAGATGAATTTTTCCAGTCTATGAGTAGTCTACTCTGAGAGTGGCAATGACAGTACATCTT